>JAWNNS010000639.1:8695000-9895000 GCA_035044605.1 Scaptomyza cyrtandrae
TGGTAGCTGAACGCTGGACTTGCTGAGTGGTAGTTAGGTGGTAGAGGGGGGAGGGGGGAGGGGTGCAAGGATTTGACTTGAACAACTTGTCGCGCGTAATTACAGAAACCAACTCAGTGCACCAGCACACAAACAAACAAACATACATACATACATACAAACATATATATATATATATATATATATATACGCATAAAAGTCTTAAATCTCGGAATGCGAATCGTTTGCCTGCAATAAACGTTAATGCACAGCAACAACGCCCCTTTCTACCCCCGAAAAAAAACTACTCTAAAAAAAGACGCCCTCTTGCCAATTAGAAAGTGTTGCATGCCACGCTTGCACTCAGAGAAAAAAAATGTTGTATTCTTAGTTTCAAATGCGAATTTCTACTCAAAGCTCATTTTTTCTTTCTTTCAATAGTTTTTCTACTTGAAACAAGTGTAAAATATTTAATTAAAACACTAAAAATGTTTGATATTTGCTGTTCAGGCTTATTTTATATTTTTAATGCATCGTCTTCATAAATACGAGAAAAAATCGAAGAAAAACTTTTAGCAAACAAAAATAATAATTATAATCTATAATCTATATTACAATGAAATATGAAATGGTCCTCAAAAAAGCCTAAACAGAATCAAAATTAAAGAAATAAGCAAACGAAATAAAACCTTAATATTACATGCCATAAAATTTTAAGGAACACAGCTGTTTAAAAGGTTCTCCATTAGGAAATTGCTTGATTTTGACAACGTGCGAAATTCTTTACAGATTTGTTTTTTTCTAGTTTTTTTTTCCGAGTGTGAGCAGTTTGAGAGCAAGAGCATTGTGCTTGTACTTCAAAGCTATGCCGCTGTCCGTTCTGTGCGCCGTTGTGCTTATAAAAGTGCCAACAACGACGACAACAACAAAAACAACAAGAACAACAACGACAACGACGCTGCCCGCACCATTAAAGTTTCGTGTCAAACTTTTGTGCAGTAACTGTAAAATGTGAGAAATGAAGCAGCAGCAGTAGAAGCATGAGCATGAGAGTCAAAGCCGGCCAAACAACAGTTAATAGCCAGCAGCCAGCAACACACACACACACACACACAGAAACACACTCGAAAGAGTCGAACAGAGTGCCAAGCGAACATTCAACATTTTTATGACCTTGCACAAAAGTTGCAGCCAACTGAAAGCAACGCAGCGTCAACCCGCAGCAGTCGCACCCAAAAGCCACCCACTCGTTTGTCATTATGATTTGTTTTTAATGTAATGCAACAGCAGCGCCAACGAATTTGCAACAAATTGTGAGCGTTAATCTTGTCAATGGGCAAAGCCAACCAAACGCTCTGAAATCACTGTTGCATCAACCCGGTATATTGCAACTGCAGTTCAACCAACACACAAAAAACACCAATCCCCCCCACCGTATAAATATACAATATATTCGAAATTCTCTTACTCATAACGGTTTTAAATTGGAATTTTCCCGCAGCTTTAAGCCAATTGATTGGCTTAAGTATTGAGCAGAAGTTCATCGGATTTTGTCCACATATTCTTAATTTCTTTATGACTTGAATTCAACTTTTGTTACTTTTGTTATTATATCGAATTGACTTTGGTATCGCTTTAGGTATAATTTATTCCCTTTTGAGTGACTTTATAGAGAAAACTTAGTATTCTTTTCAGAAGTTATCTTATGAGCTAATAATTTTGTGGCAGTTAGATGTTAGTTAAATGCTTTTGTACGCTTTGACCAGCTGTCCTGCGAACCACAGACGGATACATTACTTTTGCCTATGGTGTTTTTTCTACGGAACCATGTAGTTTTCTGAGATAAAACATTGCCTATAAGCTCTTTCAGACTATAAGCTATCTCTGTGCCAAATTTCATTCATATTCGCTTGGAAATTTTTGGCGTGATTGAGTAACAAACATTCTAATCAACTTCTACAACTTTCACATTTATAATATAAATGAGATAATAATTTTTTCTCGTTTTTCCTATTCGGTTATTGGTGTGATCTGTATTGCAATCAAGGAATTTATTCAACTTCCATATGCTAGCAAGAGTATTTAATCTTCAACACGCTTGTCGAGCACAATCTTCAACTTCTTATGATTACAAACTATTCCCTCAGACGTTTAAGCTTAAGTCTCGAGTCTTATTCTTCGTCTTGGCTTTAGCCTCGATAAAGTTGGACTAGGTGCACGCATTATCAAAAGGGGATAAGATAATAGGGTGAAGCGGAGGGGGGATTATGAGGGTGAAATCTTTGGCTACCTGCACGCACACACGCGCATACACACACACACACACACACAGAGAGAGAGAGAGAAAGAGGAAAACATTTTATTGTTGCTGGCTATAAAAGTTTGTGCTGCTGCCAGGGAATATTTATACAACTTGGCTTGTTTAACTTGCACTAATTAAGTTTGCTCTGCTACACTTGGCTGCCCCGGTGCGCCGTTAATGTGAAGCAGCAGCTACTTCTATAAAACAACAACAACAACAACAACAGGAACAACGAGAACAAGAGAAATACTATAGCGGTAGGAGCTGTAAAGAAAAATAAAAATCCTTGGCAAAGTTTATTATGCCTATTCCAAAAGTAACTCGAAAATCGCATAGATCATCATAAGTCTAATTCTCTCACTCTTCTCTCTCTCTCTCTCTCTCTCTCTCTCTCTCTCTCTCTTTCTTTGTGCCCCTCCTAGGAGGTAGTTAGCATATGTCAGATTATATGGGCATTGCTTTAAGCCTCGGCACTTTTGAATCTAAATCGAGCATCTGTACTAATTTCTGTGGCATTTAAAGCTTCAAAACTTTCGCTGAGCAACGGCCACCTCTTTCTTGTAGCCAACTTGATGGACTGTGTGTCCCCGACGTATCCCCAACGTGTCCCCTTACTCCCTCACTCCATCTCCGTCCCCGTCCCATTCCCATTGCTGCAACCAACTGCTCGATAATTTATAGCACTTTGCCTGCCAACATACAACTCAAGTGCACAATACGACCAACAGACAGAGCGAGACAAAGAGTGAAAGAGAGAGAGAGAGAGAGAGCAAGGGAGAGAGAGTTCAGTATAAATGCCCGGTGGGGGTTCGCGGGGGGTGGAGGTGCGGGTGGTGTTGCAGGCTTGGCCAATCGGACGGACAATCACGCCTGACATTTCTATAGCTCCATGCATTATGTATACGCCATGCGTGCCCAAGAGTGTGTTCCGTATGTGTACACTGAGAGAAAACAACAACAATAAACTTAAAATTTACCGCACATTTATTTAAAGATTTGCTTTCTTTACTAAAAATCAGGCGTTGGTAGTCTTTTTTTTCTCAGTGTATGTATATGTGTGTGTGTTTAAAGTGTGTTTTTGTGTCGTTGTGTGGGTGCATGTTTTTGACAGGGGTCGACTGTTGCTTGATGTTGCCAACTAGACAACTGCTCACTGCTCCCAATGTCTGGCATCAAAAATTTAATGTCTTTGACAGCAATAGTTGAGCGCATGTACATATATTGCATGCTTGTGTGTGTGTGTGTGTACATTGCAGGCATTTTTAAGTTTGCCACCAGCTGGCCTGTGGTGAGAGTCTTTTAATCTACTCTCTAGCGCCATTCACAGTCAGTGTTTCTGTGTGTTTTCGCAAAGATGTTCGAACAATAGCTGTGAATGAACGGACGCACCGGGTCATGCGCGTCCCAGTTTGGAAAGTTGTTCTAGGCCTTGCTGCAACCAAATCGCCTGCTGTGCGTCTAAATTTTTCGTCTTTGCAGCTGTATGCTAAGTAATCACCGACCACCTAAAGCCGGCGTCAGCAGCGGCAGCGGAACAAGCACGTCACACGCTCAATTGCCAGGGCTTGCCTTTGAAGTGGTAAAGCTCTCTCTCTCTCTCTCTCTCTCTCTCTCTCTTTCGCTTTTTGTTGGGATCTAGCAACTGGCGCTTGCCATCGTGTTGACATAATGTAAATTTGATTAATTTGTCTTCGGTAGACGCTTTCCCTCTCTCTCTCGAGCTGGCCAAGTAGCCTCCTGACAACGCAAATTAAACTGAGCGCCGCAACCCTAGCCGTCCCAATAACAACAATAAACGTCAATATCTCACCTCCAGGCTTCTTTCACTTGCTCCCTGTGTGTGTGTGTGTGTGTGGGTGTGTGCGTGTATTGGCTGGTTGCTGTATAATTAAGTGAAGTGACTACCAAATCACCTAATCCCCCCACCCAATCCAAAGCTTTACCCACCCAGCCAATCTAACCAACACACAGGCACTTAATTTGTGTGCGACAGCTAGCAACTAGCAAGACAAAGACAACAAATAGCTATGAAAATGGCAAATACCATGGGGCAAATGTTAAAGAATTTTGTATATTCATATTTTATGTGCTAACTTATGTAAACTTTGGTTTACGAAACTAATTCCTAAAATCAATTATAAAAAACTTATTTTTTCTTGTGCTATTTGATGAGTGTTGCAGTTAAGCTAGGTTAACCTATCTCTTAAGCATGGTTACACCATCAGCTGCTTAAAGCGCATTAGTATATTTATCTTTGTCACTCGCACTTAACATAATGCATAACATAAGCTGCAAGCTGTTAACAGATGTAAACAAAGACGCGCTAAAAAAATATGGCGGCATTTGTGTGTCTTTATTATAAAAGAAGTTAAGCTAAAACAAAGAAACTTTATTTGCGGTTGCCAATTTGTTATATTGAAATTAAAAAGTGCAAGGTATATATTGCATTTGCTCTTATTGTCACAGTTAAAGCTTTGCCAAACGCTTAATGCAATCATAAACATTATTTGTGTTATCACTTTTTAAAGACACCAAAAAGTGTAAATTCTTGCCCATAGTGCGCCAGCGCACAAAGCTAAAGGGTTTACCCCATCCTATCTGAGCAATTTGATTTGATTTGGTTTTACAAATTGCCGGCATCTTTTGTGTCCCTATTGTGATATTCCACAGTAATTAAATTGAAAGCCCACTTTCGTTGGAATCTCTTTCTTTCTCTTGCTTTTTCTCCCCTTCCTTCCCCCCCCCCCCTCCCACCCCCTCCAACCTTGCTTTTATACAAACGAAATAATCTTGTGTGTGTTGTATTTTCTCCAGCTTATCGCAAATGCCAGCACACGGACGTCTTTTGCAACAATCCGGGCGGCGCAGCTCCGGCTGAGGGCAGCCGCCTGACTGGACCGTGTGTGCCCAAGGAGAAACGATGCGACGGCTACCTCGACTGCCGTAATGGTCGCGACGAGGATAGCTGCAACGGTGTCGCCTGTCGCCTGGATCAATTCCGTTGCGCCAACGGGCAAAAATGCATTGATGCGGCGCTGAAGTGCAACCATCGCAACGACTGCGGCGACAATTCGGACGAGCAAGGCTGCAGTGAGTATATTCTACAATGATAAGCCAGACAATTGTTTAAACAAAAGTTCGTCGACTAACACACATTCTCAACTCCCAACCACCCTTCGCTATTTTTACTGTAGATTTCCCACCCTGCCATCATGCGCAGTTCCGTTGCACGAATGCGCTGTGCATTCCGCACAACTTCCACTGCGACGGCTATCACGACTGCGCCGATGAGAGCGACGAGGCCAACTGCACGGCCATCGCTTGTCCCGATAACAAGTTCCTTTGCCCACGTGGCGGCGTCAATGGTGCGCCCAAGTGTATCCTTAAATCGCAACTGTGCGACGGCAAACACGACTGTGAGGATAGCAGCGACGAGGAAACGGCATGTTGTAAGTATTTTTATGCTTCTCTTAATCTCACTTTCACAACTCCCTTTCAAACCATTTTTTTAGTTGAACAAAGAACAACATTTTTTGGTTTAAATTGAAAAAGGAAATGAAAATCCAATACAAATTTATTTGGAGCTATTGAAGAGAATTGACTACGTTTTTCATATCCATTTAATGTTTAAAAAGAAATAATATTTACTATTTAGCTGCATACAAAACATAACAAATTTTTTAAGTTGAATTTGAAGTCTCACAACACTTAAATATTTTTTTATCGTGCTCTAGCCATCGCCTCTTGTCCTGCACTGAGCTGTGAGTTCAAATGCGGTCCTTCATTAACTGGCGGCGTCTGCTATTGTCGCCCTGGACAGAGTCTTGCGCCGGACAATCGCACGTGCATCGATCTGGATGAGTGTGCCGAGTGGGGGCACTGCGATCAATTGTGCACAAATACGCCCGGCAGCTACACATGCCAGTGTGCCCAAGGCTATACGCTGGTGAACGATTCAAAGTGTATAGCACCCGATGCGAACAATCTGCAACTAATCTTTGCCCATGATCGCGCCATCATGAGGATGTTTGCCCACGACAGTGACCCCAAAGTGCTGGCAAATGCGACTGCTGCGGCTGGCGTTGCTTTCCATTATGCAAGGAACACACTCTACTGGTCGGATATTAAAACACGAAAGGTGCAATCGCTGCCATTGGACGTGCATAATAGTGTTGTGGCGAAACTAGATCAAACGCTGCCAGGCACTTGGGCACCCGTAGCTTTGGCTGTCGATTGGGTTGGCGATAAGATCTATGTGGCGGATTTGGTGGGTCAGAAAATTGATGTATTTGAGATAAGTGGACATTGGCATGCCGTTGTTCTTGGATCCAATTTGACAAGCCCTGCCGATTTGGCATTGGATCCCACAGCTGGCCTGATGTTTGTTGCCGATGGCGGTCAAGTGCTGCGCGCTCACATGGATGGCACTCATGCCCGTTCCATTGTATCGGAAGCGGCTTACAAGGCGAGCGGCGTCACTGTTGACATAATTGGGAAACGTGTTTTCTGGTGCGACTCGCTGTTGGACTACATCGAATCCGTTGACTATGAAGGTGGACAGCGGGTAATGGTGCTGCGTGGTCAGCAGGTGCCTAGTCCATCGCGTTTGGCTCTGTTCGAGAATCGCATCTATTGGACAGATGCCACCAAGCAGGGCATTATGTCTGTGGACAAGTACGAGGGTCCCAGCTCTATTCAGGTGACCTACAAGGCCAAGGATATCCGGGAACCAAAGGGCATTATAGCGGTACATGCACTGAGTCAGCCACATGTCTCGAATCCTTGCGGCAGCAACAACGGAGGATGCAACCATATGTGCATTGTAACAGCTGTTAAGAATGCACCGACGGGTCTTGGATTCCGATGTGCCTGCCACACTGGCTATCAGTTGCAGACGGATCTAAAGAACTGTAAACTCGTGCGAGAGTTCCTCATGTATTCGCAGCAACGCTTCATCAAGGGCAAGGTGCTCGAACCTGTCATTGAGGGTTTTAGTGATGCAATTCTTCCAGTAGTTTCGCGACGCGCTCGTTTTGTTGGCCTTGACTTTGATGCACGTGATGAGTTCATTTATTACTCGGATGTCCTGCAGGATGTCATATATCGCGTACATCGCAACGGTACCGGACGCGAAATTGTCCTCGCCTCACAGAACGAAGGCGTTGAGGGTCTGGCTGTTGATTGGGCCTCAAAGAATCTGTACTACATTGACTCGCGCAAGGGAACACTGAATGTACTGTCCACCCGTAACGTCACCCATCGCCGCACCCTGCTTAAGAACCTGAAGCGTCCACGCGCCATTGTTGTACATCCGAATCGAGGATATATCTTCTTCTCCGAATGGGATCGTCCAGCGAATATTACACGTGCAAATACCGACGGTACTGGTCTGTTGGTCTTCCGCAATGTGACTCTTGGCTGGCCCAATGGACTCTCCATTGACTTCAAGGAGGATCGTGTGTATTGGTGTGATGCTCTGCTGGATCATGTGCAGCATGCCAATCTCGACGGCACAGACATAAAGACAGTTAATTCACGCCTTGTACGTCATCCCTTCTCCATTGTAATTCACAATGATTGGATGTACATCACGGATTGGCGACTCGATGCAATCATTCGGCTGCACAAGCTCACTGGGGAACAGGAGGAAATGATGGTGCGAGAACCGCAAACAAATCGACTCTATGGTGTTAAAGTCTACAGCCGTGAGGTGCAACGTATTGCTGAAACGCAACCCTGCCACTCCAACAATGGCGGCTGCCAAAAAATCTGCTTTGCCATACCGATCACACAAAATTCCACTGAACCGACAACAATTGGCGTTCCGAGTCGCTTACAATCGCGTTGCTCCTGTCCATATGGCGAGCGATTGGCTGAAGATCAGATCAGCTGTATTTCTGATCCCAGCGCCGAACCACCCGTCCAGCCATGCCCGAATCTATGGGACTTCACCTGTAACAATCAGCGTTGCATTCCCAAGTCCTGGGTCTGTGATGGCGACGACGATTGTCTGGATAACAGTGATGAAGAGCAAAATTGCACAAGTAAGAAAAATATTTATTTGATGATCTGACCTTTAATTATTCCTTTTCTCTCTTGATTATCTGTTTATCGTTTATAAGCTCTGACTTCCATCCAGATCTTACTAATCTCCTTTATTTCATAATCCTTGACAGAACCGACCTGCGGCTCAAACGAGTTCCAGTGCAAATCAGGACGCTGCATACCTTTAAACTTCCGTTGTGATCAGGAAAACGATTGCGGAGATAGTTCGGATGAGCTCGACTGTGGAAATGTAACCTGTGCCTCAACTCAATTTGCCTGTGCGAATGGACGCTGCATACCCAGCATGTGGAAGTGCGATAGCGAAAACGATTGCGGTGATAGCAGCGATGAGGGAGACTTCTGTGCAGAGAAAACCTGTGCATATTTTCAGTTCACATGCCCACGGACAGGACATTGTATACCACAGAGTTGGGTGTGCGACGGCGACGACGACTGTTTCGATAAGCAGGATGAGAAGGACTGTCCGCCGATAAGCTGTTTGGCTAATCAGTTTAAGTGCGCGGATCTACGGCAGTGTGTTGAAGAGTCCTACAAATGCGACGGCATACCCGACTGCAACGATGGCAGCGATGAACTAGGCTGCCCTTCGATGGGTCCTAATCAGTGCAATTTGGAGAAGCATTTCCGCTGCAAATCGACTGGTTTCTGTATACCGATTGCCTGGCATTGTGATGGCTCCAACGACTGTTCAGATCACTCGGACGAAGAGGACTGCGGTCAGATCACCTGTGCCCAGAACTTCTTCCAGTGCAACAACACAAACTGTGTGTTCAAAGCGTACATTTGCGATGGCAAGGACGATTGTGGTGATAATTCCGATGAGGGTAGAGAGCATGCCTGTGTTCCGCCACCCTTCAAGTGTCCACATGGTCAGTGGCAATGTCCTGGCGTTGCCGAACGCTGCGTGAACATCACATCTGTGTGCGATGACACAATGGACTGTCCCAACGGTGCTGACGAAGGTGAAGGCTGTGATCTGGCCGAGTGTGAACATCAGACGGGTCAGTGTTCCAGCTTTTGCCAGAAGACGCCAAGCGGTGCACTCTGTGTGTGTCCGCCCGGCTCAGAGATTGGCCCGGATGGTTTCACCTGCGTGGATACCAACGAATGCGATCCACCCGGCCTCTGTTCGCAGCAATGCACAAACACAAAGGGATCCTACTTCTGCTCATGCACACCCGGCTATACACTGGAACCCAATAAGCATACCTGCAAGGCTGTCAATCACACGGCTGCCTTCTTAATCATCTCAAATAGACATTCGATATTGGTTGCCGACTTAAAGGAGCAGGGATTGGAGCGTGTGCCTATTATTGTGGAGAATGTGGTTGCAACCGCATCGAACATGCACACCGGCACTATTTTCTGGAGCGACATGAAACTAAAGAAGATATCGCGCCTGGATCATGGAATGGAGCCACAAGAGATCATTAACACAGGTCTAGATCTGGTTGAGGGCCTGGCCTACGATTGGATTGCACAGAATCTCTACTGGCTGGACAGCAAACTGAACACGATTGAGGTATCCGCTGAGAATGGTTCTAATCGCTTAGTGCTTGTTCGGGAGAATATCACTCAGCCGCGTGGCATGTGTATTGACCCTAGTCCTGAGGCACGATTCATTTTCTGGACGGACTGGGGCGAGAATCCGCGTGTTGAAAGAATTGGCATGGATGGTACGATGCGCAAGACCATAATCAACACCAAGATCTACTGGCCCAACGGCTTGACTTTGGATATATCAACAAAACGTGTCTACTTTGCCGATTCAAAGCTGGACTTTATTGATTTCTGCTACTACAACGGTACGGGTCGTCAGCAGGTGCTGGCCAGTAGTCATTATCTACTACATCCGCACTCCCTATCCTTATTCGAGGACACACTGTACTGGACGGATCGTCAACTGAACCGAGTTCTTTCAGCGAATAAGTTCCGTGGCAAGAATCAAACGGTTGTCTCGCATCTGATTAGCCAACCACTATCCATACACGTGCATCATGCCTCACTGCAACCCATGTATCCGAATCCGTGTGCCCAGGCTCGCTGTCAACATCTGTGCCTGCTCAGTCCCAGTGCTAGCGAGGGTTACTCCTGCAAGTGCAAGCCAGGCTATCGGCTGCTCAGTGAAGGTCGCTGTATTGAGGAGGAGAATCCTTACCTGATGGTAGTCAAGGGTACACAAATTGTCGACTTACCACTGAATGGTGGAGATGCACGCGCTGGTTCCTTAGCGCCTGTTATTGGCATCGAGAGCAGCACCGGGTTGGACTTTGATCGCAAAGGTGAGACTTTATATTGGGTCCAGGGACGTGAGGACGATGACGAGAACTGCACTATCTTCACAACACCCTACGGCGGTGGCAACAAGACCCTCTTTTTGGGCATTGACATTGGCATTGTGGGTGCTCCCTATACCATTGCATTCGATTGGCTGGGTCGCAATCTCTATATTGGCAACCGGGTGGCCAGCAACATAGAGGCCGTCCGTGTGGATGGCAAGCAAAAGTATCGCACTGTAATACTAGCAAACGATGGTAGCGAAATTTCTGTTTCGAAGCCGAAACAACTGGTGCTTGATCCCGGTGAGGGAAAACTTTTCTGGATTGATGAGGGCGTACTCGAAGTGCCGGTGAAGATCGCTCGTGTCGATATGAACGGACAGGATCCACGTGTACTGAAAAAGGATCTCAAGCATCCGGAGAGTATTGCTTTGGATATCGAAAAGAAGATGATCTACTACAGCACCAGTCACTCGGCTTCAATTTGTTCGATGGACTACAATGGTGACGACCACACAATAATTCTGAACGAAGATCAGGCCATTTCGCGACCACGCAGCTTGGGCGTCCTAGACCATCGTCTTTACTACCTAGATCCGGTATATGAAAAAATAGTGCGTGTTGATTTACCGCGTGGTGATAACCCAAAGACAATTGTGGACAACGAGCCCGATTTGCGCAGCATGATGATCTACAAGAAGCGTGCACTCATGCAGCATCCGTGCCAGACGGGCAACGGTGGCTGCAAGCAACTGTGCATACCGGGAGCTGCTGCATCTAGAACATGCGCTTGCGGCATTGGCTACCACAAGGAGAACGAGATTAATTGTGTGGCCTACAAGACATTCGCCGTCGTCTCTCAACTAGACATGATTCGTGGTTACAGTCTGAGCGATAGCTCCGAGGCAATGGTTCCTATCAGCGGACCGGGTCATCATATACTGCATGTGGATGTAATGTTCCGCGATCAGTGGATCTACTGGGCGGAATTCAATCGTGGCTACTGGAACGGCATCTTCCGTTCGCGGCCCAATGGCACAGATCTACAGCATGTGGTCAAGGATGGCATTGGTAGCAATGGAATACGTGGTTTGACCATAGACTGGGTGGCCGGAAATATGTATTTCACCAACGTGTATCCGCATGAGAACTATGTGGAAGTCTGCTGGCTGGATGGCACTAATCGAAAGGTGCTCGTCAAGACGACAAACGATGCACCACGTGAGCTGGCCGTCAATCCGATAAAGCGGCTGCTCTATTGGATCGACTACGGGCAACATCCGCGCATTGGCAAAGCAATGCTCGATGGCACCAAATGGCAACCATTTGTCACGTCGGGCATCATGTTGCCTCGTGATCTAACCATTGATATGCAGACACATGATGTCTATTGGGTTGACTCCAAGCTGGATACCATACAGAAAATCTCGTATAATGGTGTCAATCGCAAGGTAATCCGTCGGGATTTGCCCAATCCAATGGGCATTGCCATCTTCCGCAATGATGTCTTCTGGGTGGATCGCAATCTCATGACAGTTTTCAAGGCATCCAAACTTTTTGGCAATGATACAGAGGTCACTCGAGTACGCACTAATCTGGAAAAGTTACGCGATATTGCCATCTATGATATTAATAACCAGCCGGCCGATGATAATAATCCCTGCGCTCAACTGGGCAACGGTGGTTGCGATCAGCTCTGTTTCAGCTTCCCACCCGAACCTTCCACAGCAAAGAACTATCGTTGTGATTGTGCTACCGGAAAACTGGGTGCCGATAATCGCAAATGTGTGACAGTCAATGAGTATTTAGTGTTTGCTACCCGGACAGAGATTCGAGCGGTTAATCTTGATCCCCATTCGACGGAAGTGCCATTTACGCCACTCACAAATCTAACCAATGTGGTTGGTCTCGACTTTGACTTTGCTGACAATCGCATGCTATACACTCAGATCCGTCCATGGGCAAAGATTGCCTATACACAGGCCAATAAACCGAGCCACAGCGATATCAATGTGGTGCTCAGCAAGGGCATCAATCCGGAAGGCATTGCCTACGATTGGACGCAGAATAAGATCTACTGGACGGATAGCTCGAATAACTCAATCTATGCCATGAATCTTGTTGGCACCGAGCTGGTGATGATTGCACGCGTTGAAAGACCACGTGCCATCGTACTAGATCCATGCAATGGCACACTGTTCTTTACGGACTGGGGTCGTTTTGGTACCTCCGGCAAGATCTTCCGCACTACAATGGCGGGCTCGTTAAAACGCGCCATTGTCGACAAAGAACTGTCACAGCCCAGCGGTCTGGCCATTGACTATGACGAACGTAAGCTCTACTGGACGGATGCTGTGCGCGAGAAAATCGAACGGGCTGATCTGGATGGACGCAATCGGGAACTTCTCGTTGCGGCGACCATTTATCCATTTGCAATCACCGTATTCCGCAACTACATCTATTGGACGGATCTGCAGCTGCGTGGAGTGTATCGTGCCGAGAAGCATACGGGCGCCAATATGGTGGAGATGGTGAAGCGTTTGGAGGATTCACCACGCGATATACGCATCTTCAGTGCCGATCGACAGAAGTGCAATGTGAATCCATGTCGTATCAATAATGGTGGATGTGCACAGAGCTGCCATCCGGCGCCGAATGGCAAGGCCGAATGCAAGTGTGATGATAACTCCAAGGTCGTCAATGAGGGCCGCATGTGTGCGCCCAGGAATAAAACGTGCGAGGCCAGTAAATTCTATTGCCAGAATGGCAAGTGCATATCGCGCATGTGGTCCTGTGATGGAGACGACGATTGTGGCGATAATTCTGATGAGGATCCCAATTATTGTGCCTATCATTCGTGCTCTCCCAATGAGTTCCGTTGTAATAATGGACGCTGCATATTCAAGTCGTGGAAATGCGATCACGAGAACGATTGCAAGGATGGCTCCGATGAGCTCAACTGCAGCTATCCGCCGTGTGTCGATGGGGAGTTCACGTGCGCAAATGGACGCTGTATTCCACAGGCTCAGGTATGCAATGGAGTTAACGATTGCAAGGATAATGCCACCTCAGACGAAACACACGAACGCTGCCCCATGAACACCACCTGTCCGGCCAATCATCTCAAGTGCGAGAAGACAAACATTTGCGTTGAACCCTATTGGCTTTGCGATGGTGATAACGATTGCGGTGACAACTCCGATGAAGATCCTTTGCACTGTAGACATCGCACCTGTCCGACAAACAGCTTCCGCTGCCCCAACCATCGCTGCATTCCGGCCACCTGGTACTGTGATGGCGATGACGATTGCGGTGATGGTGCTGACGAGCCGCCAGATTACTGCAAATCCGAGGGTCGCACCTGCTTTGGCGATCTATTCACCTGCGATAACGGCAATTGCATTCCACGCATCTACATTTGTGATGGCGACAACGATTGCCTGGACAACAGCGACGAGGACAACAGACATCAATGCAGTAAGTACTTGGAAAAGATTTTACATATTTGATTTTTAATTATGATAATATCAAAAATTGCTCTTAACTTGTAACAGACGATCGTAAATGTGACGAGGAAACCGAGTTTACTTGCGTGGAAAACAAGTCTTGGCAGCGTGCACAGTGCATACCCAAAAAGTGGATATGCGATGGAGATCCAGATTGTGTGGACGGCGCCGATGAGAATACAACACTTCACAATTGTGCCACACAACAGCCATGCGGAGAGGATATGTTCACCTGCGGCAACGGTCGCTGCATCAACAAGGTAAGAGCTCTAACATCTTATTGCCAATTGTGAAATCCAATGAAAGTTTTTCTTTAATGACAGGGTTGGATTTGCGATCATGACAACGATTGCGGTGATGGCACCGATGAGGGCAAATTCTGTAATTCCAAATACAAGACATGCTCCCTTTTAGAATTTACATGCCAGAACTTCAAGTGTATTCGCAAGCAGTATCGTTGCGACGGCGAAGACGATTGCGGTGATCATTCCGATGAGGTGAACTGCAAGAAAGAAAACTCCACCTGTGCCCAAGGACAATTTGCCTGCACGAACGGACAGTGCATTGATTACAGTTTGGTATGTAACAAAGTGGCCGACTGCTCGGATGAATCTGATGAGCCTGCTCACTGTAATGTTGATGAGTGTGCCAAGGTTGAGATAAATCAGTGTGGCCACAAGTGTGTGGATACCCTAACTAGCTACTACTGTGACTGCAATGAAGGCTATAAGTGAGTTATAAAAACTGATTTCCAGACATGCTTATTAATTTTTATTTACTTTTCAGACTCTTGGCTGACGGCAAAGCATGCGCAGATGTGGATGAATGTTTGGAGCAACCGGGTGCTTGTTCACAACACTGCTCCAATACTCCAGGCAGCTTCTATTGCAAGTGTGACGAGACATACTATGAGCGACAGAATGATGAGCATACGTGCAAGCGCAAGGATAACATACCGCCATGGTTGATCTTCACAAACAAATACTATGTGCGCAATATGTCTGTCGATGGTCATCAATACAATCTGATGCATCAGGATCTGATGAATGTCGTTGCGCTCGACTTTGATATCAAGGAGCAGTATATGTATTTCTGTGATGTAACGGCCAAGACAATATTCCGTGCCAAATACTCTGACCCCAGCGATGAAATGCCAGCGGAACGTGAGGCTGTCATTCGACATGATTCACACGGCTTGGAGGGCATCGCAATCGATTGGGTGGGTCGCAAGCTTTATTGGCTGGACAGGCACTCAAAGAATCTGGATGTCTCCGAGTTGGATGGCACTAAGCGAAAGACACTGCGAAGTGGTGTTGTTGATCCTCGTGCAATTGTTGTGCATCCTGGCATTGGTTACTTGTACTTCACATCTTGGCATCTGCAGGCCTACATTGCCAAAATGGGCATGGACGGCTCGAACTTTACGCGCATTCTCAATTGGAATGATGGAATCGCCTGGCCAAATGCTTTATCCATTGATTACTTCACTGATCGCATTTATTGGGCCGATGCGCATTTGGATTACATTGCCTACACGGATCTGGAGGGTCGTCATCGTCACATTGTTCTCTCGGGCAACAGTGTACCACATGTGTTTGCTTTGAGTCTTTTCGATGACTTCATCTACTGGAGCGATTGGAATCTGAAGGCAATTGTGCGCGCCAATAAGTTCCATGGTGCTAACTATACAGTACTCCGCAATACAACACATCGTCCTTATGATTTGCATATAAATCATCCACTTCGACAGTTGCCCTACACAAATCCCTGTGGCACAAATAACGGCGGCTGTTCGCATCTATGTTTAATAGCACCTCCGCCAGAGTCCACCTACCTGAACATCGAAGGCTACACTGAGGAGGGCGCACCTATCCTCAAGTGCGCCTGTCCCAATCAATTCTATCTGGCGCGCGATTCCAAGACATGCATTGCAAACTGTACCACTGGACAGCATTTGTGCGGTGGTAGCGATGAGAAGTGTATACCTTGGTTCTGGAAATGTGATGGCGAGAAGGATTGCAAGGATGGCTCCGATGAGCCAACTACGTGTGCACCCCGGCATTGTCGTGCCGGCACCTTCCAATGCAAGAACACCAACTGCACCCCATCTGCAACGATCTGTGATGGCGTCGACGATTGCGGCGATGGCAGCGATGAACAGAATTGTGATCTGCCCTGTCCGCTATCTGACTTTAAGTGTAAGACGAGTGGACGCTGCATTCTCGACAGCTGGCGCTGCGATGGCGATGCTGATTGTAAGGATGGCAGTGATGAGGATCCTCTTGTGTGCCGTAAGTACTTAAGCTCTACTAGTTTCTAACTTGAATATGATTAACTAAACGTTCTGCTTTTATAGATAAACGCACCTGCGATCCGGACACAGAGTTTTCTTGCAAAAATGGACGCTGCATTCCGCAGCTGTGGATGTGCGACTTTGACAACGATTGCGGTGATGACTCCGATGAGCCAGCGTATATGTGCCGGCAAAGAAACTGCACTATCGGCTGGCAGCGTTGTCCCGGTCAATCCAACTATCGTTGCATTCCCAAATGGCTATTCTGCGATGGCAAGGACGATTGTCGCGACAACAGCGACGAGTTGCCAGACAATTGCCCCAAGTGCTCCGCAGAGACAGACTTTAAATGCGGCAACAATCGATGCATACCAAAGTAAATACATAATGTTTTGTTTGCTAATTTTTTTGTTCATATAGTACATTGAGATGTCTTATTTAACTTGTTAACTTGTTATCTTGCGATTTTCTTAGGCAATGGATGTGTGACTTTGCGGATGATTGTGGCGATGCTAGCGATGAGAACGATGCTATTTGTAAGGGTCGCTATAGGGATTGCTCCGAATCAGAATTTAGATGCGGCAACGGCAAATGTATCTCATCACGCTGGCAGTGCGATCACGAGGATGACTGTGGCGACAACTCGGATGAGATGAACTGCGAGGGTTATCAGTGCAAGAACGGAACATTCCAATGCGCTTCGGGTCATTGCATTGCCAGCTACTTCCGTTGCGATGGCGATCGCGATTGTCGCGACATGTCCGATGAGGTTGGCTGTCCGCCACGTTTCCCTGGCGGACGTTTCTGTCCGGAGTCGCGATTCCAGTGCACCAACAACCTGTGCGTCTCTCTGACG
The DNA here is from genome assembly GCA_035044605.1 of Scaptomyza cyrtandrae. Classification (NCBI taxonomy): domain Eukaryota; kingdom Metazoa; phylum Arthropoda; class Insecta; order Diptera; family Drosophilidae; genus Scaptomyza; species Scaptomyza cyrtandrae. The sequence continues at coordinate 8,712,282 of JAWNNS010000639.1, forward strand.
GATCTGTGCGACGGCACCGATGACTGCGGCGATGGCAGTGATGAGGATCCGAAGGTCTGCAGTGACTTCAATTGCGATACACTTCGTCGCTTCCAGTGTGCCAATCATCGTTGTGTGGCCCGCTATCAGATCTGTGACGGCATTGACAATTGCGGCGATGGCAGCGATGAGAACAATATGACCCTTTGTGCTAGCAAACAGAAACCCTGCGATCTCTATACCCAATATCAGTGTGCCAACAAGCATTGCATTGAACGTGCACAGGTTTGTGATTTCTCCGATGATTGCGGCGATGCCAGCGACGAGTTGGGCTGCCATCATACGAGTAGCTGCTCGGAGCAGAGTCGTGGCGGCTGTCAGCACCATTGTCACAACTTGACAGATGGCGGCTACATATGCACCTGCTATCCGGGTTACATAATTGCGCCGGATAACAAGAAGAAGTGTGCCGATGTCGATGAGTGTGCCACAAGGCAACACACCTGCTCGCATCAATGCCACAACATGAACGGCACGTATTCGTGCAGCTGCCGCGAGGGTTTCCATCTATCCGATGGTAACAGTGGCGTCTGCAAAGCCGAAAAGGAGGATGTCATACTAGTGTTTGCCAACGGACCGGAGATACGTGGTTTGGATCTGCAGAAGAAGGAGGAATTCGATGTGATTGCGGCAGAGAAACGCATCGAAGCACTTGATTATGATGCACAGCAGCAGATTGTCTTCTGGGCAGATAGCTACGATAAGACAATCAAGCGTTCGTACATGGTCAATGCATTGGATGGCCAGGCCAAGATTGGTTTCGCTCAGGACCTTAACATGAAGGGTGGCTCAAAGCCGACAGCTGTTGCAGTTGACTGGCTTGCCTCGAATCTTTACTGGACAGAGGTGGATCGCACTGGATCAAAGCCACGTGGTCGCGTTATGGTGGCCAAAACGGATGGACGCTATCGCAGATCGATTGTGAATGCCGGATTGGAGGTGCCCACTTCAATAGCAGTGAATCCACAGCTTGGACGCATCTATTGGGCCGATGCTGGATCTGCGCCCAAGATTGAAGTCTCCTGGATGGATGGATCCAAGCGACGTCCGCTTATCACAGAGCAAATCCGTCATCCTGCCGGCCTGACCATTGACTACTCGCAGGATCACATCATCTACTGGGTGGACACAAAGCTCAATGCCATTGAGTCAATGCGTGCCGATGGATCGCGTCGGAAGGCCATTGTCAAGGGTGACCAACTTCGTCATCCCGTATCCCTTGATCTATTCGAATCGAACATGTTCTGGGTAACGCGTGACACAGGCGAGCTACTGCGTCAGGATAAATTTGGACGCGGCGTTCAGGTGGTGGTGCATCGCAACCTTGTCAATCCGTCCGGCCTGAAGGTCTACCACGAGAAGCGCTACAACACCTCGCTGCGGAATCCATGCTATGATTCCAGCTGCTCGCATCTCTGTCTCCTGGTGCCTGGCGGTCATCGTTGCGCCTGTCCAGATACTTCTGGTCCCCTGCCCTCACATCGCAGCACAGCTGAGGTCATCTGTGATGCGGCTGCGGAGCGTCCGCGTCCCGCTCCTCGCATCTGCCCGTGCCAGAACAGTGGTCTCTGCAAGGAGGATGATCGCGGCGAACTGTATTGTGATTGTCTGCCAGACTTCAAGGGTGATCACTGCGAGCGGAGCACAACGGGTGCCTTTGGGCATGGCGGTGCCAATGTCACTGCTGTCGTTGTGCCCATCATGGTCATACTGCTGGTCATGATGGCTGCTGCCGGCGCCTGGTATGTCATACGCAAGCGTCCATTGTAAGTTCCTGCCCAAACAATGTTTTAGATTTGATTTTCTCAACTAATTGTTGTACCCTTTTCCCCATACAGCGGCAAGTTGGCGCGCATGCCGGCAATGACGTCCTCGCAGAGCGTAACCTTCCGGCACGGCTCGAATGTGGAGTTCAGCGAAAGCGGCTTCCCGGGCGCCTCGGCACCAGGTGCCAATGACATGGCGCCCATTGAAGGCTACAACCTGCAAACGGTGAATGCCAACAAGGCGCGTGACTTTGCCAATCCCATGTACGATGCTGTACAATCGGGCACCAACACCGATCCGGGCATGAGCAATGGCTCAGGTAAGTACAAATAGAACTTTGAATTAAAATGGAAACATTAATGCTTCGCTCTCCCTGGACAGGCATCTATGATGTGCCACAGGAACCGTCCAAGTCAAAGGGCTCATTTACGGAGCCCGCTTCGGCCATAATCGCGCCTAGCAGCATAACGCACAAGTCATCACCGCAGTTGCAGCTGCGGACCAGGGAGCTAGACCCATCGGCCGATACCGGCAAGGACACACAGTATCTGGTCGAGGAGGATAAGTCAGAATGCTGATATCAAGCTTATCGGGCAGCGGTGTCGCGACCGCTCAGTTGTCGACGACAGCAGCGATCGAAGGCGCGCCCAAATAGTTATCCGCTGCACACATAGCATCGACTTATACAACACAACAAGCAACAACATAAAGAACAACAACAACAACAGCAGCAACATGAACAACAAGAACAACAGGGACACAGCAAGCATCACAAATCTTGGCATACAGCCAACAGCGAGGGCACCACAAAACAAACCACAAAAGTGTAGAACAAAAGTACTCCCATATATATATATATACAAATATGTATAGATGTATTCTTGTAGCGACCCTCCGCTGTAACAACAACCCCCAATCCCCACCACACCCTGCATTAAACAGCACTTGACGCAAACATATCCTTGAAGACAAATGCGGGCAATGTGAGCGCCCCATAAAAGAAACAAAAAACAACAAAAACAAAAAAACGAACAAAAAAAAAAAAGAATAACTGTTGCAATTATTATTATATAAATCTATATATAAATTTATATATATACACTATATACCATATACTATATATATATATATACATATGTATGTACACTAAGTTAGGCGGCGCCAACTCGGTTGTAAGCTGAAGCGCCCCCGAAGACGCGCGCCTTTTGAAAAGCCAGCGAATCTCTAAATTAAAGCGCCACAAAAAAACATTTTCGAGTCCAATTTTTAAGGCGCGCACACACACACACACTCAAACACTAAGAAACAAAAAGATATAAAAAAAGAAAGAAAGAAACTTTGTAAAGCCAAACTGTTTTTTTTTTTTTTTAAAGCCATTTTTGCGCCAGACTGCAAAAAGAAAAAAAAATGAAAAAAAAATAAATTGAATATGAATATGAATTGTAGAAAGGCATAGAGTATATATTTTTCTGAACGCTAAATGACAATATTAACTATATACTTATGTATCTAAATGTATATGTATACAAGGCAAAAACCAACGCGACGATATGATTATACTATGTATGTATTTGTATTTGTTTAAACTTAAAAAACAAAAAACGACAGACATCATTGATAAGCTAAGCGTCATTAAAATTCAAAAAAAAAATAAAAATAAACTAAATCACAAACAAATTTAAAAAACAAAAAAACTCACCAAGCTGAATTTCTATATTTTTTCTAAAAAACAAAAAAAAAAAAAAAATACACAAGCTTATTAAAAAAAAACAAAAGGAGAAAAAAAAACACTTTTGTGCTTACAAGTTTAAACAAATGAGAAAGTATGTAGATTAATGCGTCAAATTAATTAATAATTATTTAATTTATTACACACATATTAAATTTTAAAGTAATTTTTGTCTGTGCTACATTTTGCATTTCTCTGTGGTTAAGTTTTAATTATTTTATTTAATTATTCTTTTCGTTTCGTTTTTTGTAATAAATGCGTTAACATTCCAAGACATTCCAAGACATGTTTCAAGTTTGTCAGCCTCTCTGAAATTTTGGTATTTACAATTGACTTATATACAAATATGTGTACTATTATTATTATTATTATTATGATTTTTTTTTTATTAACAAATATATATATCTTGTTTGTTTTTAGAACAAAAGCGAAGCTTTGTTTTGTGTGTGTAATTAATATGTAAAAAAAAAATATTTTTTTTTTGTATATTTAAACATATTACATATTTCAATGTAATGTTAATTAATGTTTGAATCCTTTTTTAATTTCTGTAATATGTTTTATTTAATCGAAATGTTTTTTGGTCATCGAAATGTTTTTGTAACTCTTGCAAATCTGTGCTTCCTTTCAGTTAAGCGTGTTTTTAGCATAAATTTTAGTGAAAGATGAACTAAATATGAATGTACTATATATTATTGAATGTGTATGTACTACGTATTCCAATTCCAACCAAGTTGACGGCACAACCTTGGCTGGCCTTACATCTATATAAATAAATAAAATCAATATATATATATATATATATGTATTACGATGATAATGTGAAAGAGATGTGAAGAGAGTAAATGTATGTATATTTAAATGTCAAATGAAAATGAAAAAAAAAGAAACTATTTGTTGAAAGAAATTAATTTTTTTTTATTATATAAAATGAAAAACTAAAGAAAAAACCATAAAATAAAAAATAATAAAAGAAAAATGTAAAAAAAAAAACACAAAAAACAAAACAAAACGGTGGAATATTTTATTTCTTTTGTTTTCAGCAATGGCATAAACATTTTCCATATTGTATGGATCAGATTGATTGTTGTTTTATTGTTTGTGCAAATAAATAGATTTATATATATATATAAGTATTTGTGCTAAATGCTAAGACCTAGACATACATATTATTTTGGGGGACAACACTCTTTTCTATAAATGGGACGCGACATTCGTTTTACAGTTTTACACAAAAGGAGAATTAAGCTTAACAATTCGCAAAACATTGCGTCAAGTTCTATACTATATGTATGTATATATATGTTCACAATCAGCTTAATGCATATATGTAAAGATATATGTATGTATGTTTTTAGGTTTCTTGTATAATTACTTATGCTTAAACTTTTAGGAGAATTGCTTAAGTCTTGGTGAGGCAGATGATTATCGTCCTACTTATCAACGTAATTGGCTTATAATTCTAAAAAAAAACTATATATATATAAAAATGTATGTAAATATTAATCCGAACGCACGCACGCACACGCACGCACATACACACACACACACACACACTCTTAGCTGATAAATGTGGTGTAATTGTGCATGTCTAGCTAATCACTCGTTTTAATGCGCTTCACCGGCCCATCGCTACCCTGCGAATTGGAATCCTCCGAGAAGGGCATGCTCGACACAAAATCAACTCCCTGACTGTCGCTAACAACCGAGAAACCTGCCAAAGATAGAAAAACACCAGATAAATTGAATGATTAAATCTATTTGGGGCGACACTAAGTCTATCCACACTTACAAGTGTTCGAATCCTCGGCCGTGAGACCGGCATAGCTGGTCGTTATTTGTGGCGGTGTGGGCGTGCCCTTCAGCGAGTTCTCCTTGTCACTAATCTTATTGATCAGTTGCAGCTTGGACTTCTTCTCGCTGTTGGAAGATATGGGCACCCATTTATAGATCTTCATTGTTGTATCGCTGATCGTAACCCATTTCTTTTCCCAGTGCCGCACCTTGTCTACGGCTTGCATAACTCGCTTTATGTCATCCTTAGCCCGGCTCCGTGTCTCTGCGCGCACACTGCGTGACATTATTGTATATCAAATTGAGGTATAGCGGCGATGGCGAAGGCAATGGCAATGGCGTCTGCAAGGCGGCTACAATTGCAATGTGCAATGCGGCCCACGGTTTGGGGGTGCGGCGCTGGTGATACCTTAAGCCGGTGCTCCACGCCGTCTAGTTGTGAAGTGTGTTAATCCTTTGTTGTGTGTATTTGAGAAAATGCCTCTTTTTTGCAAATCTCAATCAAAGCGAGGGGCGAAAATACATTAGTGGTTAAGTGTTGAAAAGCGTATGCTAATATCACGATGTTTACATCGATATATGCTTGCATATCGAAGTATCGATGTGATAAATTTAAGTACATTCGAACTTGCATCTCTTTGTCAACCGCTCAGAGATCATATATTTAAGGAATGGGTACAATTTGACTTAAAGAATTTTAATTCATTAACTTCATAATTTATTTCGAATATAGTTTGGATTAACTCAAACGATTCTTACCATCGATCAACATTCCTAATATCACAGCATCTATTGGCCTGCCACCACATTAACTCGGTAAAAAAAATGTTAAAGAGCGTTGCACCATTTTTTTAATTTGGGAAAATTTTAATCCACTAAATATTATTGGAAAAGAAAATTTAAAGGCAAGATAATTTCTAAAAAATTGTTTTCTTTTAAATTTGCATATATAAAAAAACGATAATCGTGTTCCACTGCACTAGCATTCAGCTTCTGAGCGTGTGCATAATCTTTTTTTGTATGTACACATTTAAAGAGTATAAGTATAACAGTTTAAGCATATTTTAATATGTAATATCAAATCGGCAAAGTATTTTATGCGTGGATTATTATTGTTATAAGTAAAAATTAATAAATTGACTTTCAAGCGATTTTGCAAATTCGAAAATAATTTATACAATGTGCTTCTAGCATATATTATTTGCAGCACATTCGTATTATCGATAATGCCGCAACTACTCTTATTATTATGTCAGCACTCGACTCCGACTAATAAATAAAAATTGAAATCGATTAAAATTATTTTAATGTTTATTTTATTAAGTTTTTGGCACAAATATCATGTTGATCGTAGATTTTGGAAGGCTATCGACTATCGAAAACAATTCACGTGCTTTAACATTTTTAAATCATCGATATATTTAACAGGAACCGCAAGACGGTTTGCAATATGCTGTTGAACAGTACATATTTTAACATGGCCTTAACAGGAACCAACTTTTTTCGACAGTCGACTGGCGAGGAAATTATGCGCAGCGCGGTGTTGTGATTATTTTTTTTTATTTATTTTTACGTAAATACGTACAACTATTTAAAAGTGTATAATTGGTATGAAGTGCAAATATAAAGTTAACGGTTCGATTAAAATGATAAATTTGCATTCGGCAACGGCATTGAATTTTTCTTTGGCTTTCCATTGAAAGTTTAGAGTGAACGATATTGCAGGCAACGCCATCATCAAAGTCGCTTGGGTGCGGAGAGGAGTGGTGTGGTGTGGAGTGGCGTCAAGAGGTGGGGACTGAGGATAGAAGCGGAACGACGGGTTCGAGCAATATCGCAAAAAGTTGCAGGCAACCACAGCGACGGCAACGTGCGTGCGTGTGTGTAAAAAAAGCATTAAAAGCCACAATAAAAAACGGCAGCGACTCAAAAAAAAAAAACAAACGTAAACGAATCGAAAGAAAAAGACGGCAAGGTGGGAATTAAGAATAAAGAACGATAGCAGAAGGGCGACCGACAGGCAAGAAAGAAGGAAAGAGAGAGAGAGAGTAAGAGAGAGAAAAAAAAAAGCAGGAGTACGAAAACACGGCCTAAAAGGGAAAACGGCAACCGCAACAAAAGCAGCAGCAGCAGCAATAACAACAACACAACAACTACAACAATAATAAGAGCAACAATAAAGCCAAAATGTTAGCAAGCACCATGAGCAAAAAACAATTAAAATAGTTTTCATTTGGATAAAGCGAAAATCGCGTTATATGCATGTGTGCGTGTGCAAGTGGGTGTGTGTGCCTCTATCTAAATCTGTGTGTGCGTGTGTAGGTTGGTGTTTGTGAGTGCGTGCGTGTGTGTGTGTGTGTGAGTGTGACGTTATGTTTTTATAACATCACCTACATAATTCGCAGCAACAACAACAACAAATTAACAACAGTGAGAAGCTGGAGCTGGAAAATCAACTTGTGGAAAAATCAACAACAGCAACAGCAACAACAACAACAAACGCTTGCTCGATATAATATCACGCGTCGCCTCGCCTCGCCATCTCTTATGTTGTTTACTGTCTCTATCGCACTTGCAGTTGCACACGATCCGGCATCGCTAGATCATCGTCATCGCCATCGTTCCCGACATCGTCATCGAGCTATCGACTATTGCATCGACAGTAATCATTATCATCATCATCAACAGCAACAGCAACATTAAAACTGACGTCGCAGCAGCACCTTCAACAGCAAACACAACATTTTACAACAAATACACTATAAAGAAACAGTAACAACAAAAACAACAACAACACCACTACCCCACCACCACAACAACAACAACAACAATGCCCAAATGCGATGTAAAAACCCGTTACATTCCGGCGACTTTCGCATGGATTGTGCTGCTACTGACCACATTTCTCTTCTTCTTCTATCCGTAAGTATTTACAAATTTAACATTCATACATTTGTATGCGTACGTGTAAAAGCTCAATTGCCAAATAAAACTTTATGTAAATAATAATAATACAAAAAAAAAAGGATTGCAGTTAATGTTTTCACCTTCTACTAAACTTTTACCACGAGCTCGAGTATTTAATCATCAGTGTACCCGTTCCTTGATCCTTTTCCCTTAGTGTTTTTGTTGTTTATAAAAACCCCAACAGTTAATTGACGGCTGAAGGGTGAAGGGTGATGAAGGCATGGCTTTCGTCATTCATTATTCGTTCTTTACTTTGCGCTCATTTTCGTGGATTATAACGGAGCTGCCCACAGGACATTTATGAGCCAGCTCTTTGCCCCTCTCCCCACGTTCTTCTATTCTTGCATCAAACAATTGTTGCTGTTATTCTCGTGTAAAAAATAAAAATAATAGTTTTGCTGATTAAATTACTTGAGGGTGGAGTTAAGTGATATGATGAAGTATGCATAATTGCATAATTACAAATGACGTCACTTAAATAAGTTGGAAAATGAAAGAAAGAAAAACAAAAACAACAACAACAACAACGTTGTTGTTGTTGTAGTCGATGAAGAAGCTGATGTTTAAAACAGCAACTGCAAATCAAGCAAATAAAAATAAAAATAAAAACGCAATGGAAATAGAAATAGAAATCGAAATCGGGCCAAGAGGCAATCAGCCTTCACAAAAGCCGTGTAGACAAAGGGAACACAAGGAAGTGACGACTGTCATGACAACAACAACAACAACAACGAATATAACAATAACAACAACCGATTGCTACCGACCCTTACTAACTGTCCAAAAAAAAAAAATATATATATATATATTGTCTTTGTTCTTTGTTCTCTCTCTGTCTTAGTTTGTCACTTGTTTGTTTGTGCCAAATGAATCAGCAAAGCTTTGTGGCGTCTGTTTGTTTGTAGTAGACTTGGCTTACAAGAAACTAGAATAACCAGAGACAACGCAAAAGAGAGCGAGAGCGAGAGAGAGAGAGAGAAAGGCAGAATTGCAGCGCCAACCTTCCCCTTCGAGCTAAGGAATATGTAGAAGTATTCCATATATATATATTATAAAATATTAAAATGGTCGATTTATTTAAACAAAAACTACTTATTTGAATAATAAAAGATTTTATTTTGGACTGAAAAGAAAGTGTTTAAATAAAGAAAAGAAAATGCTTAAAGTTTGTATTAAATTGCCTTTAAAACTTAAGAAACTTAGGAACTGTGTTCTGTTAACTTATTTGAATAATAACTTCGAATGAAAATTGCAACCGAAAATGTTCTTCTACTTTAGTTGAACTAAATTGTTAACACAGAACGTAGTACTATATACTTATATATGAATATTTATTACGCAGCTTTAGTATGCAAATCTGTGAAGCGTTTCGTTTACTCGTTTTCTTAATTTGAAACTAATTCGCTTGCATATCATCATTAACTTTCCTGCCCTTATTCCATTATGTTGTTGTTGTTTGTTGTTGTTGTTTGTTGTTGTTGATTCGAGTGCAGTCTCAAATGTAACTGCTTTTACACTTGTTGTTTTATTGTTCGCTTTGTGTTTATATAGCTTTGGCGCCATGTGATATCTTTTGCTATTCTCCCAACCCGCCCGCAGCTATATGTGTGTGTGTGTGTGTGTGTGCAATATGCATTCTCGGATCAGTTTCAGGTTCAGAGCGCCAAGCTTTCACAATTCTAATAACTATGGTGAAGGTGGATAAGGGTTTGGTGGGTTGAGTTTGGGGTGGGCTGTTGTACGTCATGTTTTTCACCGTTTATTAACGTTTGGCAAGCGTTTTTGGTATTTTGTTCGCGTTTTAATTACGAATATATTCGACTCTTTGATGAGGCGTGAGGCAGTGAGTGGGAGGCAGGGGGATGAGGTGGGGTTATTCATTTCAAGTGCTACACTAAGTTAGCTGAATGCTACAGGTTGTGTGTGTGTGTGTGTGTGTGTGTGTGAATTTGGCCTCTGTCCCAAACACAGTACACTCCCTAAACCTCCCCTAAACACCCACTCACACACACACACACACACACATTCACCGAGTAGCATGCGGTGACGACGCGCCCCGAAAAATTGACAAAAATCAACAAAACCGAAACCGCAAAGCACGCGAAATTACGACGAAAGCGAACAAAACAATTACAACAACAACAACAACGGCAACAGCACAGCAAACAAAAAACAAGCACAAATGCATAAAGTTTATATACATATACATATACATATATATATGTGTGTGCGCGCACATATATATAGTACAGCTATGGTAGAAATTCAATTAACGGCAACAAAATGAATTTTTGTTGTTGTTATTTTTAAATGAATATGATGAGTTTTTAGTTTAAGGTCATTTTGAAAACGAATTTGTATTCATTATCATATATATATATATATATATATATATGATTTAGAAAAAAGAAGAATGTTTTAAGATTTAATTTTGAGATCGAAATTTTTATAGCCTGAATTTTTCTATTCACAAAAAGAAGGCATTGCACTAAAAAAGATTATGAAAAAATTATGAAATTCTACATAATACAAAAATGTTCTCCTTTCGATTTCCTAATCTACATGCATCGTTATCGATAACTGCTTTCGAAATTGCCGAACAAACTCTCCAGAAGAAACTGATATATATGCCCTGCCCAGCAAAATTGAATACTTCTTTGATTACCAATCCACACACAAATCATCAATTCAAAATACCTTTTTACTTGATTAAAAACAATATTTGAACTAACTGCAACTGTTTACTTAAGCATTTTTTTTTTTTTGGCAAACCCTTCAAAATGATGTCCAACATCAACAAATTATAAGCGTGAACTGGCAAACAAGTGTTTTTCATTAGATTGCCACTTCCACACTGCAAACCCCCTTCGGCTATTGAGTTTTAGTATGCCTCATGTGCGTGCTAGCTGTACACACACACACACACACGCACGCACACATACATACTCGCATGTAAGTACATAAACTGTTTGTTGGATTTGGAGGCCAAACAATAGCAAAAAAACAACAAAAAAATCCAAAGAAAGAAAGAAAAAAACAAAATAAAATAATACAGAAATTGCTAGCCAGCCAGCAACAACAACAATTTGAACTGCGTCACTCGTCGACAATGTTAACATACAAATAGCTCCTCAACCCCCTCCCAATCCACCCTTAACCTTAGCCTGCCGCGTTACCTTCCCACCTTCGTACCTTGCCTTACCTTACCTTACCTTGCCAATGTCCATTCGCTTTGTCACTGGGCAACCATTGAAACACTAGAAGCAACCGCTGCGATGCGATTTTGCCTTGTGACGACGACGACGACATGTGTCGCGTTTTCCACCAGTTGCCCAAACCGCTTACTCACACACACACACCCAGTGTCAGCCTGTGTTTTGCTGTTATCTTTGTCATTATTCCATTGAAAGTGACCAACTCACAAAAGCTCGACCGAAAAACAAACACTAATACAAGAACATCAACATTTTGCCATTTTCGTCGCACTTTAATTGAATAAGCTCTTCCCTCAATATTCATTTGAATGAAACAAATGCTACTACAAACATTTAACTATAACTTATTCTAGTATTGTGCCGAATTTGTTCGAAAAAAAAGCCAACAAACATAAATTTTCATTAACACCATACCATGCATATTGAAAAAAGTAATGAAATAATGTATTGAGATTATGCTTGAATAAAAAGTTACTCAGCTAAACTTCCAAGCACACAACACTAGATACCCTGTACGTACGCATGCCAAATATGATGTAGGCTAGCGTGTACTGACTGCAACTATATCTAATAAACATATTTGAGGCTAAGCATAATTTTCTAGATCATTTTGAGAGAGTTTGTAATATTTCTCAAAATTGAAGTAATTTTTATACCCTAAACCCATTAAAATTGGGTAAAAAGGGTATAATAGTTTTGTGAAAACAGGCAGAAGGAAGCATCTCCGACTCCATAAAGTATATATATTCTTGATCAGCACCAACAGTCGAGTCGATATAGCCATGTCCGTCTGTCCGTTCGTCCGATCTCAGAGACTATATTAGCCAGAGACTTCAGATTTGGAACATTAGTTTGTTTTCGATTTTCGATTACTCTTCCCGTTTTCGATATACACATGGGATTGAATTATTAATCAAAATTATAACAAAATTGTTATTGAAATCGGTTGAGAAACCATGGAGATATGGAACATTGAAGTTGACTTTGCAGTATGCCGTATGCGCGTACATACACAAACAAACACACTTGCATGAACTGACTACGCGTAAAGTATAGGGATCAGGGTATCGTCTAGTCGGGATTTGTCGACTAGATCCTTCTTGTTGTTTTTTGAGTTTCCTACAGAATAAACTTTGAGTCCAGTTGCTGTTGTTTTGTGATTTTCTTCTTTTTGATTAAGCAGCCTGCGGTAGGCTTTAACAGGCCTAAACTGAACAACAGTGCAAGCTGCGTAGTGAGTGGAGGGAGGGATGGAGAGAGGGAGTGGGGAGGGGAAGGTCAGTTTGTATTGTAATGAAATGGAATTTGAATCATGCTTTTGTCTCTCTGTAATTAATGTGTCAAATTATAGTTCATACCTTTGTGTCGCTTAAGGCGTTTCCATTGTGACATAGATATTTGAAATTCTTGGAACATGGCTTTGAAGTCCTTGTAAATGGTGAATTACACCAATTATGTGGTGTTATTTGTGGTTAAAACAAAAACATTTTAAGGATTTAATATACATATATATATATATATAAATTTTGCTGATGTTGTTGCAGTTATTGCCGTTGTTGTTGTTGCTGTTGCTGTGTACTATGTTAATGTGGCTTTTATTTTGTTAGTGATGTACAAATTACTTACGGCTAATACTTAATGATGTTGTTGTTGTTGTTGTTGTCTTGTTGTGTGGCACTTAAGCTTTTCGTTTGTTTGTTTTTGTTCTTTGAACCATGTGTGTTGGTAGGTGCATGTGTGTGAGTGTGCCTTAAATTCAAGTGCTTCAAACCAAACAAAACCATTTCGACTAATTACATTAGGCCAAACTCTGGTTATGGTTTCAATTAGGCGACATTCTAACCGTCGATGACGAAATACTACAAAGCTCGAGTTAAGACCAGTTGGGACAGGAAGGTGGGCGTAGGCGTGGGGCACTCAACCGCACACATTTACCAAAATTATAGAGAACAAAAATGTATTTCTAGACATAAGTAAGTATACACTTAAAAAAGAATTACAAGGTAGTGCTTAAAGATCAAGAATTGCTATTAGAATATTTTTCGTTTGTAATTTTTTTTGTTTATGCTCTGTTGAAATATTTCTTAAGTCAAGACGCTTACGAATTGTTTTTTGCTGAGTGCACATCACAGAAACATATATACATATGAGACGATTTGGGTTGCGAGAGACAAAAACGTTTTGTTATGAAAGAATACCTTTTGTATGCTGTACCAAATGATTTGTTCTTGTTGAATGCATATGGCCTCCATGAATCCCTCATAACGCCCACAATAACAACGTGACCTGTCCGATTCAGACCAAGCAGAATCCATATTCAAGCGTCAGCTTATTTGTTGCTGCTCTTAACTTTGTTTTACTCGTTTTTATCAAACCAGCCAACATAGTCAGTCAGGGTGTTTTGGCAGCAGCAGCAAAGCGCATTAAAGACATCTCGTTAAACGTGTTTTGGTATATTTGAAAAGTTTTTGGATTTGATTGCACTCACATTAGACAGGGTATGTGTTAGACGAACTCACTTTTCTTTTGATGAAGCAACTTCTCCTCCTCCTGCTTCCATCTGTTTCTGTGCTTCGTTTTGTGTACTTCACGATTATGTCAAGTTTTTGATTAAATCCGAAACTTTTAGCTAACGTGGCACAAATAAGCTGTGTGTGTGTGTTTGAACGTGTGTGGGTGTGGGTGTGGTTGTGTCAGTAAAGCTGCACCTTGCAACTAACCCACATGCCACAAACAGCACAACAACAGACAGACACACAACATCTGTAGATTTTATGCAAAACTAAACTAAACTCAAAACTCGTCAGCAAGCCGTGTCGAAATATTTTTAATTAATTGCATTCAACACTCAACATTTTGAAACTAGTTTAATTGCTTGTTGCTAGGGGAGCTGCAATAGTTATAATTACTAAATGAATCATCCACTCGATCCATTTGCATTAAGCAAAGTGCTTTCAAATATTTAAGTTGTTATCAAATTCTAACTAAAAATGAAATACAAATTCTTATCTAAAACCTTTGTCTATATATATAACATTGCAAACTTGAAAATGTTGAAGATACCCTGCACTGAATCAAATATATATATACATTTTTTTTTGTCTCTTTCTTACATATCAAGCACACTTGCTCGACTTACATACAATACATATACATGTGGTACAACATACACGCCTAACCCCTCCCCTCAATCCACATACTGCCCCTTTCGGGTTATTGGCATAACTTCTGGCATTTTCCGTAGGTCGTTTTGTCAACTTGTTAATGAAAATAAATTTGTGACGCGTCGCCTTTGGCATCGTTTGTGCTAACATTGTTCGCTCGCCTCGGCTCGCTGCCTTTTGCTGATAATAATACCAACACCAATAATAACAACAACAACAACAACAATAATAATAATAATAATAATAATAACAACAACAAAAACAAGCCATGTGCATACTTACTGTTGTTGTTGTTGCTGCTGCTCTTGATAATATCCGCTGGTCATCGCGAGACACAGCAAAAAGCAAAAAAAAAGTGAGTAACAATAAACAAAAACGAACAAAAAAAAAAATATATAAGAAAAAAAAATAAACAACAACGTACATACAAATGTATAAATAAAATACGCACACACGCACTAGATAAATCTTAAAACTAAGCAAAAGGCAAGAGAGTATGTGCCACAAAGTGCTCAAATGTCAACTACCCTGTAATTTGTATGGGAACAAAGGCAACTATTTAAGTTCATGTTATCAAGAAAATCGATCAAGAGAGCCAACTAACATACTATGTATATATGCTAAGCAATTTTTATTGTTTGCCTTTTTGTGTATATATTGGTATGTGGCAACATGATAACGATTTTGAGCTGAGACTAGTCAAGCTGATCTGAACATGTTTGACTTAAGATCTGTTTCTGTTGTGTTTTGTGATCTTTGATCATTGATCTTAATGTAAAAACCCAATGATCTCAAAACTATTAAGAAAATAATATACATATATGATATAGGAAAGTATATAAATATATAATATATATATGTGTCACTGTTATCACTGGTCAAGTTTTGCTTATATTAGTTGTACTGAAATCGATCTGTTCAATAACATAAATGATTATTACCTGTTGCAACTTGTGTACAATAATGGAACTACTCAAAATGAGTGAAATAAACGAAACTCCGAGACGTATTCCAGACAATGATTTCAGTTCAACTCGAGCTTTGCTCTGTAATTTGCTTTTGGGTATAAGGTACAGCTATTACTTACTATAACTACTAATGTATATGCTGCTCACCGCAACACAACATTTAGCTATCCATACAACAGCAACAACAACAACCCATCTACACCACCTACAGCTGCTAGCTTCCATTTACACTTCGTTTGGCATTGCCATTTTCAATTCGATGCCCCATTAGCATTCGCATCAGTTAGCCGTTTCACTCAAATAGCAATTACGACTTTGACGTTTGGCGTCGTTGTCGTTGTTGCCATTGCTTGCGTTGTTGTCGTTTCTCTTACGTTTTTTGTCCAATGTCAATGACGTCGCCTTCAACGTCGCCCAACTGGTTGCCTAGCAAGCCAACAAGACAAACATCCAGATACAAATACTAGGTGGCGAAAGGAGCCCTTCCAATGCCAAATATGTGTGTGATCAACGAGTTTGATTATTATCATTATTGCCCAATAACTCGTAGCCAACATATTTATTTCACATTTCATTTCCAATATGACTTAACGGAAAATGCATTTAAAATCTTATGATTGATTGATTGACAAGGCATTAATAAATTTCATTTTAATCGCCAGCTTAAAGTAATTTGCTTTTGCTGCTGTTGCAATTTTTTAAATAAAGATATAATTATATGTATATCGCTATGTTCGTGTGATTTAACCATATTGGCTTTAGCATTTGACAACAGGTCTATACTATATGTCCAATGGCAATTTAAATGTGATTATAGGCCAATTAAACGCAATTTAACAATAATTTATGTATGGCTGGCTATCTACTGTCAACTGTCTTCAACTCTGCTACTTGCCACTTGCCACTTGCCACTTGCAATACTACTAGTATTGTTATTATTATAATTATGTCTAGACTGTGAAGTACGTTATTCAATCGAAATTCGACTCGGAATACATTTTATATTGGACCAAATATTCTTGTGAATTGCAGACAAACGTCTTGTATCTATGTGAAGTTGTGAACAATTGTTGCAACAACAACAATGTTGCGTTTTGTAAAGTTCTTTCTGTTAGTCACAATGCGAATGTTAAGAGCTCTGGCTAAGACATTTGTGGCCAAGATGAGAAATGACTTCCTGTTGCTGTATCTTGTTGGCTGGCTGTTCTACTTCTTATTCTACTTCAACTTCAACTTCTCTATCATACTGCATAATTACAAATTTTAATTAGCACAAAATCTACGCGTCAGATGCAAAAGAAATCGAAAAAAAAAAATATAAAAAAAAAGTTAAAGATAAATTGAAAATAAAGTCGCCAGACGGCGGCACAATGCAATGTCTCGACAAAGGAGAGAATGAAAGAGAGAGAGAGAGAGGGGGGGGGGGAGAGAAGCAGAGCGGGGGTCCCCCTTCTCGCGTCATCACATTGCTTGCAAGTTTTGTGAAGAGAGGTGGGTATTGGGCAAAAGAAAATGGAATTGGAAATGGAAATGGAAAACTGTGTGTGTGTGTGTGTTTGTGTGTGTTCGTTCGCGTTCCTCTATTCATGTCTCGACGCTTGCCAACATTGAGCGAGATTATTTTTAGCGATAAACAAACACACACATACATTGAAGGTATACATACATACATACATATGTATATTACGCATACGCCTCAGAGCACGTCGCAGTGCTCCGAGTCACTCATCCGAATTTCAAAGCGGGGCCAACCAAATTAATTTCGCCGGCTGTCATAGCACACAAAAAAAAGCCAGGCGAAACACAAAACAACGACAACAAAAACAACCTAAAGTAAAATAAATAAAAAACCAAAAAAAAAACAAAAACCAAATGCTCTCAACAACATTGTCATCTCATTTGTATCTAGCTTTACAGTTCGTTCATTTTTGGACACGTTTTCCCTAATGTCCGGTTATAAATGATTGAAACTTTGCTTCTCTCGTTCACATGCGATAAATATCTCGTTAGCTACTGTGTAAGAAGTTGTCAACGCAGCGGCTCTCATACAAATGGATTTAGGGCAGATTGAAAAAAACAAAACCTACACACATTTATTTTTTTCTGCCCTAAATCCATTGAGGTTAAAATGGTTCTGTGCAAAAGTATCTAACAGACAAAAGTAAAGCTATGAGAGCTAGAAACTAAAGAAATTATCGAAAACTCTTTCCGTTTCCGATGTACACATGTAATCGATAACAATAAAATCTTAAATTTCGCGAATTTGCAAATAGTTTTTGAAACTATGGATAAAATAATAAGGTACTCTAGGGTTCAGGGTATCTCCTAGTCGAGCTTACTCGACTAAAGCATTTTCACTTGCTTTTAATTGGTTTATCGAAAGCACTCAGGTAAAATGTTCAATAAATGTATGCAATTATATTTTACTGTAATTGAATCAGGCAACGAGCGCGCAATATTGTTACAAATATTTCAGGGTGGTGAAAAAGCAACAGCAAAAGAAATAAACTATTTCAAATTGAATGACAGCCTAACACGATTATTTTGTTTATTGATTTCCACTGCAAACATTTAAACATTTTGCACATTTTATTTATATGAAACATTAATTGGCTGGCGACAGTTGCTATGCTAAATAAAATTTAATAATTGGTGTTTTTCTTTGTTTAATGAAAGCTATAAATTTTGCAAAAGTTTTGCATATGCTTTCTTAGCATAAACAGCTGCTTCTTGATATGCAGATTGTTGTTTTCCATAAACAATATGCAGATCAGGTTTATGCATCAATTTCGTTGAAAACAAATATAAATATGATATATGGTATATGGTATGTTTACTTAAGTATAGAATTTCGTGCAATGCAAGGCAATTTTTGAACCATTGAGAAGTGTAAGACGTGAACACAATAATACATACTCTATATATACAAAGGGAAAGAAGCTGAGACAACTGACGCAATCGAACTATAAACAAGTAAAAGATATTTGGGTTAGTTGTTGCTGAAAAGATGTTTGCTATTTTATTATTGTTGACTCGTTGTAGTTGTTTGTTTTTGGACACGATGAGAAGATGCTTAATCAACGAGCAGCAACACCAAAGTATAAAATCTATATCTATCTATATCCGCCCTTTAAAACCCTGAACCCATGATTGAACTCAAGCTAGAGACTTCAGATTTGAAATAAAAACTAAGTTATATCCTATAAAACATCTTAGAATCGTGTTACAAATTATAGACAAAATAATACAAATCTCTGGAATTCGTATTGCACTCGGTTAATAGTTTATTATGCTTTAGCCCCATAGTGTTACAGGGTATCTAACTGCGTCCCTTTCTTACCTGTTATACAAACGTTCATGCTTTTTTAATGAATCCAGGTCATAAAACAATTTGATTTGAGCTTCACAAAGAACGTTATTCTCTTGAAATTAAAAAGCTTTCATTTATATAAATATATATCATATGGGAAATATTAACTTAATTATATATGATGAATGTTTAACGGCCATCCCTCCACACTTCCATTAATACATTAATACATACAACAAAATCAATCAAAATAGAGCGTTAAATGTACGCAGACAAAGTATATATATATATATATATGTATATATATATCTGCAAAGTGTTTCCTTCTTAATTTATGATAGACAACAGTCAAAGTTGTCAGGGAGTATTTTTAAAAATTGAACTTAAGCAACTTACTAAATATAAACAACAGCAGACTATTTTGGTACACTGTTGCATTCGAAGTTTGTTTTTTGTTATGTTTCGGGATAATTCAGCTAGCGTCTACACAGAGTGGCAATAAGCCAGTATAAGCCTACATGAAAACGGTTAGCTCTTGGGCTGACCTTGCCCAGCCTTGGCTTGGTGTTGGTGTTCGTGTTGGTGTTAACCAGTAGACCAGTTAGGCAGCAAGTTTATGTTATGAGGCTTTTAAGGGTTCACTTTTCATGGCAGGGAAAATCAATTTTCAGGCTTTCTTTTCAAGCCCCCATCACATAAATATAAATATTTGACTTGATATAGCGCATGACAACAACTGATAGAAGAGGACACACTTCAATTTGTCTCTTTTAACATCATCATCATCATCATCATCATCAGTTTCATTTTCATCATCATTATGTTCATTATTATCAACTGAGCTGAGTCATGCCACAAAAGGGAGCAACAAACTGTATTGTTTGTTGCAAAAAGTTTGCTTTATCGTAAAATTTTCCGAATATTTCGTGTGTACAATTAAAATTTTGAAAATTAGGCAATAAATGCCAGGCCAAAAATAATATATACACACATATATATATATATAAAAAACACACCTGTCGAATATTACTAATATTTTAAGATCATAATGTGTGTGTGTGTGTGTGTGTGTGTGTATTTGCAAATATTTTTAAAGGGTAGGAATGGCATTCTAATAATAGACTAAGTATGTACAGAAAGTGTGGCAACCCTTGAAATTGTTTACACAACAAGCCCTTGAAAATGTCAAATGAACAGTTCTATACTTGTTTATATATAAATATATATGTATATATATATATATATACCTTATGTATGTGTGCCAAATGTGATTAAAAGTGATAATTGAATATATGTCACATATTTACAATTTAGTTTAGCTGTCATTACGTTTTAATTATTGCGTTTCGAGTACATTTTCATTTATGATATGATAAGAGTCCAAATTGCCACATTTTCAAATGTTGTTTGATCAATTTGTGTACATGTGTTACAATTGTTTGCCAAAGTGGCCCCAAAATGTGTACAGGGAAAAAATGGATATGGCAAGTTAAATGAAATATGTATATATGCGTATATAATAAAATAAAACAAAACCAAATAATAATAGCACACTCTAAATTTATAACAATTATGTTGAAAAGCAGCTGCAGCTGCGTTTGCTGCTGATTAATTATCTATTTGGCCAATGTGGACTGACCGCTTATCGTAGAGGCCAAATAACTTGATGCGTGCGGCAAGCATTAAAGCGTTTTTGAGGTGAACGATTTTCATTTCGTTTTCGATTATCGCTCAACCGACCGCCCGCCAGCCCGCCAGCCCCCTAAAGATAAAGGTTCACTCTACAATTCCCTCTTATACACATTGTTTTTGTTGTTGCAAGTACAACATGACGACGACGACGACGATGATGATGATGACGCAAAACTCGGCGCAAAACTCGGCCATGCTGTGAAATGTGAGATGTATGTGTGTCTGTGTGTGTGTAAGCTTGTTAGCTTTTTGCTGCCCCAAAATAACCAAATAGTACTGGATCGCTTCACAAAACCAACTCTTGCCTCGCTACATGCATTTTTTGCGCAATCGGAAGTAAAGTTGCAAACGTTAAGCCTCTAGTCCGTTTATGTGCAGTTGCAGGACCAGGCGAAAGGGGTTTTTTTTTTTTGGTTGAGTGGCGAAGTTTTTTGATTTGTACACACCATAATCAAATCGGACAACACTTGGCAGCAATTACTTTTTTTCACAATGCAAAGTTTGTATGCGATTTTTAGCTGCAAATAAGATCGAGTGACAGACTGACAACCAAAAGTATTTACACACACGCACACACACATAATATATATAGCTTCATCATTTTTCTATACAACTCAATCTCGAGCAACATCCAACTGTTGATTGCGTTCCATCTCACGCCACCCCCAAACCCCCATTCTACACAGCGTCAATTAATTGTACATTTCAATTTGAGAGGCTGTCGTTAAACTGGCGCTTTAGAGAGGGAGACAGACAGAGCGAGAGAGAGAGAGAGAACGATAGAGATAGATGGAGTGAAAGAAATGAAATATATGTCCATGAACTGTGACTACTACACACACACTACATAACATGTGACAGCAAGTTAGTATTCAGTATGGCTGCATCAACGTGACTACACACACACACACACACACACACAAACACACATATTTGACATCACCAAAGAAGACTGCAGATGACAACGTTTGTGTTTGGCTCTCTTTTGCTGTCACTGTCTGCTGTGCTGTGTTTGTGTCATTGTGTCTGTCTCGCCTTACATAAGTATTCAATTTCCTCGACAGAATATACCAACAAAAAACTACCAACTACCAGCTACCAGCTGAAATGCTAACGCACCGCTCTGCGTTCACCTAATGCACCGGAAATGCTCTTGCTGTTGCTTCTGCTTCTGCTTCTGCTTCTACTTTTGCCAAAGTCCAAAGCAGCAAAGCGCTATAAGTTCCTACGCTTACAGAATTCACTTTGGCACCCGCTGTGTGTGTCAAAAGCTTTACTCAAGATGAAAAGTGGAGAGTGGAGAGTGGAGCCGAATGAGCAGCAGCAGCAGAATGTGGCAAGTGGCAAGGAAGTGTCATCGATTAAATCTCAGCAAGAGCATAGAAATTTACCGTCGCCGACACAAGTCAAAACTCTAAAACAAATTCTTTTTACTCAACTTAAATACGTCCTTTTAATATCGATTTGTTTACTTTAAGCCGAACCAAAGAGTACATTAAACCCTGATAGTTGAAAAATTTCACGCCCAGACGAATTATAGGAATTTGCTTTTCCTCCTGGCGCATCCTTCTTGTGTTAAGGTTAACAGCCCAGGATAAAAAATTTCATTGGAAAAACGTTTTCCATCGTTTTTTTTTTAAGCCTTCGTCATAAGCTGTTATCTTTACAGTAGAATGAATTAAATACTTGTCGGATTCAACTCACTTTCAAAGCAGAGGCAATAAAAAAAATAAAATGTTAAAGGTGTAATTCACTGTGAAAACTGTTGCATGGAAGTGTAACCGTTTCTGGGAAACAAGAGCAGGAAATGCAAAAAAAAGGACACCAACAACCAACAACAACAGCATAACACTAACTTGTGTAAACATAACAATCTCTCTCTCTCTCTCTCTCTTTCGTTGTGCATTTTTTGTTTAAAATATCAACTTGATTATAGCAATTTGCTTTTGATTTGATTATTATACGTCAGTTATGAGTGCTTGTACAAGTTTTGCTTAGCTAATGGCAACTAATAGCAATTAACAGTTCTTATGCAATAAATTTATATTTAGATACAATACAATGTCTGTTTGCCTTATTCGATGCTTGTTAAATTTGATAATGCTTGCGGCCATATATTGTTATTGTAAACTAACACCCTCGACCGAAACGATTGCTAAGGAATTCCAATAATTTGATTTTCTTGTGTTTAACAATTTGTGCAAAAATCTTATACAAATATGTTAAGTTTTGTGTTAATTTTATGCAAACGATTTGAACGCTTTTAGATACTCATTTCTAGGAACAAAACAAACTCTTTAACTGAACTATTTTCTTTGGCTATATTAAGTTACAACTGAACAAAACAACATCCACTTAATCTTTTCCACTGGGATCACGCTCTTGCTCCCAGCTTTATTGTCTTTTCTAGTTTTGCTGCTATGCATAATGCACGTTGAGTTAGTTATCTATAAATGGATTATAGCAGTAGCGATTTCGTTTGTTCCAGTTGCTCGCTTGCTCGCTTGCTTGGTTGCAGTTATTGTTGCCCATTGCAAAGTTCGCTATCAATTTGTTTTAATTTGATAGCCAACATTAATTGAATTCTGTGGTTGTATCCCTGTCTGGTTTCACTCGTTGCCTGTTTGCCTACTGTCTGGTTCACTCAGTCGATCTGTAATTTGTTGAGTACGAGCCCCAAGCTAACTCCAGGACTATAGGCACTATAGGCACGGCCTGCCTGCATGCACATATGTATGTTATGTTTGTTGTATTCCTACACTATCGCCGGGTTGTTACACTGTGTTAAACGTGTGCGAACGCAAGCAGAACATGAAAAAAAAAAAGAAGAAACGAAAGAAAAATTAGAAATAAATCCTTGAGCAAACACAGCCAAGCCATCCAAACAACAAATTTTATGTCCGCGTATCTTTCACTTTTGCACCCTTCTTTCGCTTTCTCCTCTCCTCTCCTCTACTCTCCTATCCGCTCCGCATTTCGTAATGCGGTTCATATACATGCACAGTATCTCATATTTGCAAATGCTATGACTAAGCTTCTGTCGGCTGCTGCTGCTGCTGCTACTGCTTCTCGGCCCGGCCTCTAGTGGATTGCAGTTTACATGCGCATACATATATATATTCCTGGCCTGGATATGGACCGCCGCAGTCGAAGTGTCGCTAAGTCGTCTAATTATTCAAAATAAAAAACAGAAAACAGAGAAACTGAAAATGTAATCACGAACTAAAGTGCTGGCTGGTATCAGAATAGTAACGCGTTTAAAGAGTTCTTTAATTTTTCACCAGCTTGCACTTTAGTTGTTAATAAAATATGATTTTACTGCAGCTTCCTTCTTCTAATCAGTCAAAAAAAAACTACCAACTTTCAGACAGACAAAAAGTTAAAAACCAATTTTTTTTTGTTTTTTCATAAAGTTGAACACAAAACGAAAGACAGCTAGGTGACAGGTTATGTCGTTGGCCAAATAAACGATGAACCGTGTCCATAGTGTATTGCCCGAACTATAACTAACTTTTCTGTGCGAAAACGGAAGCTGCCAACAAAGTCAATTTTTAATTAGATAAGAATAAAGCAAAAAGCAAAAAGCGCAAAGCGCAACTTAAATCGTATAACGAGGACATGCTGCTGAGTTAAAAGTGCATTAAAAATGTATATTACAATTTTTGGGCTGCCACTCAGCAAAAGTTAAGGCTATTTTTAACTCAAACTCAGGCTCAGTTTGCCAAAACTGTGTCCTTGCACCTGCCCATTACAATTAACCAGTAACCAGTTAACAGTTACCAGTTAGCAGTTACCAGTTACCAGTTAGCAATTAGCAGTTGGTAGTTGCCGAAGGTCTCATTCGAGAAACTCGAGAAATAGTTGAAGCTTTTGCAATTGTCGCAACTGCTGTCGCATAAGTTTGGCATTTTTAATTTGGCTTGCATTATTAAATGCGAAACAGAGCTGCATTTAACAATACGAAAGAATTGCTAAAAAGGTCAGACATACACCAACACTAACTACTGATGACATTTATGAATGCAAATGTGCAAATTGTAAATTGTTAATAAACTCTGCAATGTCCTTGCTGGCTGATGTCACGTGTCAAATTATTACTTACAAACTCAAATTTCATAACCTAATAATTGAACGAATTGAAATTTGAACGTTAGGTTAAGTCAGAATTTGATTGATAATGCATGCTCATACACACATACAAGCATACCTATATATATACATACATACGTATAAGCATGCATATTCAAATGCAAAATGTGAATTGTGGTCGACTATTTAACACACAACAACGAGGCAAGGAGCTGGTAGGCTGTTGTAGCTGTATGTTTGAATAGGTTAAGAACGCCCATCATCCTGTATCCTCTTCTCACCACTTTAGGGCTTCTGCTCGGATGTGCATGTGTGTGTGTGTGTGCGTGTAAATACCGGCTTAACTCAACTCGACAAACAGTTCCAGTTCACTGGACTCTAAAGTGATACCAGGATATTGGAAATATGAATGTTAGGGAATGGGAATAGGCAGTGTTTTGCTGATTAGTGGCCAACGCTGCCTGGCGGCTTAAAATGGATTTTGATTAAATTATAATTAAATAATAACCTTATAATGCTCTTGCGGCTGCCCAAAATACATTTGCATATAGAAAAGAGAATAAAACAAAACAAAACAGAATAGAACTTAAAATTAAACAGCAACATAAATTAACTAAACAAGATATACACATATATACATGCCACACACAATAACATCTAACTAACTTCATGCATCGAACCGAACACGAAGTTTATTTTCATCTGTTTAACGTTGCACAAACGAAAATGCATTCAAAATATCAAACTTACCGCCAGATGCGCAACAGAGGCGCAATGTTAACTTCCCATTTGCGCATATTACTGCTGTTGAGTTTCTTATCGATGTTTTTTGAACTGAACGTATTTTTAACGTTTGTTAATGTTTTAACAACACTGCAAGATCGTTCATCTAATGAAGGAATCAACTAAAGATTTAATGCTCATTACTTTTGGATGTAGTTAGAATAAAAGAATATTTCTATTAGCATAACTCGATTTAACTATATAATGAATACAGAACCCAAATCAATATTCCTTTATTAACAAACTGGATTTGTTTTAACTCTTTTGCAGCTGCCAATACTATGTGAAGAGCCATCCATGGGTGCTGGCTTATCAGGGCGTCATCACATTCTTTGTGCTGGCCAACTTTACGCTGGCAACATTCATGGATCCGGGCATTATACCCAAAGGTATGTAGCGTGCTAAACGGTGACCAGCGTCTCTCGCCACAGCCTAAATTTGACCGAATTCTAGCTTCGCCCGACGAAGACTGCGAGGAGGAGTTCCGTGCACCGCTCTACAAGAATGCCGAAATCAATGGCATAACCGTTAAAATGAAATGGTGTGTCACCTGTAAATTTTATCGCCCGCCCCGCTGCTCCCACTGTTCCGTATGCAATCATTGCATAGAGGTAATCCATAGTATAGTATATATAGTATATAGTATAGTATGTTGATGTTTATTCTTTCTTTTTTCTCTTACATTTGCAGACATTTGATCATCATTGTCCGTGGGTGAATAATTGCATTGGCAGACGCAATTATAGGTTCTTCTTCTTTTTCCTGGTCTCACTCTCCATTCATATGCTGAGCATCTTCTCGCTGTGTTTATTCTACGTGCTCAAAATCATGCCCAACATCAAACAGACGGCACCCATAGTCGCGTATGTTTCGATATCACATTTTAGTTGGTTTATCTTAACCCGAAACTTGCTCAACTTTCTTCTTTCTTTTTTTTTAGTATGATTCTCATGGGTCTTGTTACCGTGCTGGCAATACCGATATTCGGTCTGACGGGCTTTCATATGGTGCTTGTATCAAGGGGTCGCACCACCAACGAACAGGTGACTGGCAAATTTAAGGGCGGCTACAATCCGTTCTCACGTGGCTGTTGGCACAATTGTTGCTACACACAGTTTGGTCCGCAGTATCCCAGGTAAAGTTTGATCTGATTTTGATTTGTGAATCGATAAGGTTGTAATTTTTGATTGCTTCTTTTGACAGCCTGCTAAAGCCAAAGAAGTATGCATCACGACGATCGCAGACACAAAATCAAGCGATAAGCACGATATGCAACGATCGGACCAATCAACAGACCAATACCGGCGGCGGCGGCGGCACTGGAACAGGAGCTGGTGGCAATGGCACCACTATTGGCAGTGGAATGCGCGGCACTTCGGTACAATATTCACCCCGCTCCTACTACGAGTCGAGTCGGGAGAAGCGTGGAATTCAGGTAAAGACTTATATGGCCGAGGGCAATGGTTATAATCAGCGGTCGGGCAGCACAACGCTTTATAGTAAGGTGGGTAACATTTTGCAAAACCAAAACGAAACATTGCAGAAATTGCTATGCAAAACGAATATAATAATCTCTATACTCCTATATAATCTGTATACTACTATATAACCGCTTTACCTATGTACATCCTATAATAATATTTTATTTCTATTTGTGTTTAATCTGTTATCTATAATTATATCTGTATCTTTTACTGTATCTGTATCTGTTTGTGTATTTGTGGCGACTGCAATTTGTTGCTGTTTTAATTGTAATTGTGTTTTGTGTTAATCAATTTGGTTAGCTTTAACTTGTATTCGTAACTAATCTAACAACATATACATATTTCTCACAACCATTTGCTTATGTTTAACATATATATACATATATATATATAATAAAGTACGTATTTAAAATTTGTGCGCTGCCAAATGCTTTTGCTTTAATCATTAACATCCATCTCGCTCTCTAACACAATCGCGTCATAAAGCTCCCAAAACTGTATATATCGAACGCACAGTTTGTTAGCCACGTTCTAAATGTGATCCATCGTTATAATTCCGCTTGTTGTAAAATCTGCTTTCAATTTTGGTTTAATTAACATTTAACGCTTTTCATTTTCGCCCTGACAACATACAACATTTGTATCTGCCTGTGTGCCAATTGCGTGATTGCGTTCAATAATTGCCACACCCACACACACACGCACACACACACACACACACACACACACAATCAATCAATCAATCAATCGCACAGCTTAAATGAACAGGACTTTAGCACTTTCTCACACTTTACACACTTTATCAATCTATTTGGCGCTTCAAAGCTATCACTCCTTTCCCCAAGGCTTGGTATGCAATCATCTATGCGTTTGCGTAGACTATTTGTCGTTTAATTTTGAGAAGGGGCTAACGTGTAGAATATTTATGTTTAGGCTTGCACAAACATAAGTGTACATAAGTGTTTCTTGTTTAGAATAGCGTTTGGATAAGTTTTGAATATGTGTTGGGAATATAGTGTTATTATTCGAATAGTTTAATCAGTGGTTGAAATCCGTATTTAATTGCAAGGGAGTTAAAACTATCAACACATTTGATATATTTTCAAAAAGTTTTATAGTTAAACATATAACTAAAATGATAAAAATATAATCAATATTAAATTGTTAGTCCTAGGGTAAATTAAGACGTAAAGTAGAACATTGAAATACGCTTTTCACTTATTTAACTATATATATATATATACACTGCCTTTGCAAAAGTCTGAAACATTTTGAATTTCTTTTTAGTTATTTAATAACTTTCTTTAAAATTCTTTTCTTTTTTTTTTGTTTGTTATTATCATCTGTGTAGGTGCGTAATGATGGCCCCCTGTTATATATGTGTATACTATATACATAGTTTGATTTCGTTATTTAATTATTTATTGTATTTTTGTTGTATTTTGTTTTGCATGCACGATTTCTGATTCCTTAATTTCGTTATGTTGCGCAATTTGAAGGCTTTTGCATATATACATACTAGTATAACTGCTCTGTTCTGTTGCCGCCTATATAGCATATATATATATATGTATATATGTGTGTGTGTTTAAGTTAATCGGCTCGTTTATCTGGATGTGTGCTGTACATTCACTCGCAGACTGCAATTGTTGTGAAACTATTTTCAATATATATATATATTTAATAGTCCGTAGCATAGAATATAATAATTGGTCCAAACAAAACTCTACACTTTCTGCAAGCACCGAAAAAGGTAAAAAACAATTCAAAAAACAAATCAAAATATTATTTTTAAAACATTTTTACTACATTCTTATTATATATTATTATAAACTGTTTGTTAATGATTGAAAAGTGATTGTTGCTTTCTCTCCGCCCAAAAAAAAACAAACCAAAATTAATCAAACAAAAATTTAATAGAAAAAATTTCGTTATCCTTATAAAACGCTCTTCAAATACTTTATATGTCTCTCTGTCTGTTTCTCTCTCTCTATCTCTCTCTGTCTCTGTCTCTCGTTCTTTCTGTCTTTTCTTATCTGGTTGCTCAGTAACTTGGCTTAAATTTTGTTTTTTAAAATTTCATTCTCTAGCTTTGACAATTTTTAAGTACTTCGTACAGTTTTTCCCTCCACTTTTTCTTCACGATTCTTTTGCAAAAACAAATAAAAATATTTCTTAACTTAAATTGAGGACATTCTTACACACTGTGCGTTATATATATACTTATAAAGAGGAGATTTCCTTAGTAGCATCGTTCCTTTTCTGGCCAATTTTTGGACATTCAGCAATCGACATTTGGCATCAAACTCATTTGACAACAACAACAAAACAATTAAAAACACACAACACAAGTTTCGTTTTCATTTGGTTTCCAGTTCATTCAAAAATCGATCAATCGCAACTATTTGTTTTTTTTTATGTAGGTTTAAGGTTTATTCTTTTTGTGTTGTTGAGCACAAGATTTTTTGTTGAAATGCGCGTAATAATATTGTGATTAATTTTCATCTTTTCCTGCAAACTGTGTTAACAGCTGTCGCCGGGACGTGAGTGTTCCGATACGGATCTGGAGCCACCGCCTGCCTCACAGAGTCAAGACTGCGAGCCGACGCCGCCATTGCAGCGCCACAACTCGACCAATTTCTATCTGCCCCAGGTGGCGGACACTGGGACGGGCATTACAATGACCAACATGAATAATGGCAACATTGCCACCGGTGCTGGCATTGCTTCCAATTCATCACAAGGCGGCGGTGGTGGTGGTGGTGGTGGCGGTGGAGACTCACCACGTCACATTCGCATGTATCATCCACGTCACAGTCCGCATGCGCGAACCAGGTGAGTTGGCATCAACAACTTTCGCTCTGTTGCATCATTTTATATGCATGATTTGTTTGTTTTTCAGGGGTTTGGATCCGCAGCGCGGGTATACGAGTGAGGCGATGTCGCCGGATCATACCAGCGGTGGAGGTGTTGCTGGTTATGTTGTCAATGGTCCGCAGGGCATATCGGTAGCACAAGGGCAGCGTGTTGGCCCCACAACGGCCACGCCCACCATGCAACAACGAATTAAGCCGCTCGGCGTCGCCACACCACTCGTCATCGCCAGTCCAGTGAGAAGGTGAGTGGTTCACCGATTAATCCTGCGTCGACAACAACTGTTCGTTCGATTGTTCGTTCGTTCGTCGTCGTCGTTCCTTGTTATTTGAGAATCTTTATACCTGCTCCATAATTAGTTGAATTGCTTCCATTGCCTTGCTATTGATTGTTTAAAATGCTTCCAATTCGTTATTGTCATTATTATTATATTATTATTATTATTATTATTATTATTATTATTGTTGTTATTGTCATTATTGTACTTAAGCTGCTCAAGTTATTTGTTGCCTTATACTGTAGAGGAATTGTCGTCAGTAAGTAATCGCTGTCCCCAAAGAAGCGCTTCCTAGTTTGTATTCTTTTACTAATTCTGTTGATGTCAACTTCTATCGTGCTTCCATGCTTATTCTGGACCATTAGCGTTTAGTTAGTGAATACTGTACTGTACTTTATTCACTCGTTTAATCCTGGCTTGCATGGCTGCGAGCGAGTTGGCAATAGGATCGAAAAATAAACAACAATAAAACGCAGGTCATTGAACCGGAAGCTAGGTCTATCGATCTTTCTTTTGCTCTCTCTCTCTCTCTCTCTCTGACCCTATTGCTCTCTTTGTCTCTCAGTCATTCTCTCTCTTACACGCATTAGCTCTGTAGATATCGCCGTCTCATGTCCCATCTACAAAAATATTCGCTTAAATCTATGCTCAGCTTTTTCCCCACTTGCCACAAAAAAAAAATAAATAAAAAAATAAAACAATTTAATTTGTTTATTACACTCTTTAAAACTAATTATTTTTCAACTTTTCTTTTTTTCGTTTTCTTTGTTTGTTTATTTTGTACCTCGATGTAGTCAATACTCAAATTCTGAGAGCAGTACTAATTCCTAGGCTTAGCTTTACCACAAGAAAAAACAAATAAACAAAAAAACAAAAAACAAAAAACTGAAAACAAAACCGAAACCTAATAAAACACAAAAAAAAATATATTTATGTATAAAGAAAAAACCAAAAGCAACTACAAATTGAATATTAAGTTAAAAGGGAGACGATAACAATCGATATCACGATTGCGATTACGATAACGATAACGATTAATGATATTTGTAAGAACCTCAAAGATGAAAAGCGGCCAAAGAGGCACACCATATCGCCATATCCTCAACTATATCCGATAAAAAAGAAAATAACTTATTGAACCGACCAATCGACAAACCGAACTCTTTTTGTATCTGTCGTATTATTTATTTTTGCCTATTGTCTTTTTACTGGATTAACTTTAAATGACGAACACACATACTCTGACACACACACAACCAAACACACACACACATATTTATATACACTCTTGAGACACGACACACTATCCTTAGAATGTATACAACCAATACAACTAGCGCCACCAAGAGCACAACCACACCAACTCTGTGTGCAACAAGCTCAGCTTTCATTTGATTGGAAGGTGAGTGATTTCTTGATTTCTTGGTGCTGTCTTCTTTCTTTTATACTATTCTTTATTTACTTTCTATTGTTTCGTTTCGTTTCGTTTCGTTATCGCCACACATTTGAAATCAAGGCAGGCTTTTCTCATCATCTCAGTCAAAGACATTTGACCTTTGGAACTGGTTAACACCACCACCAACAACAACAACAGCACCATCAACTCATTCCAATAATGACATTAAAGTCACAGCTCACATTATCTGTCAGGCGTTTTAGTATTTCATTTTACCTGAACGAAAACGAAAATTTTTTCTTTACTCTCATTTTGTTTTCACACACAACACACAAACTAACAAAATATTTTTTTTTTTGTTTTAAAGTAATTTTAATTTTATTTCGGCACAAGTTAAAATATTGCCAAATTGTGGTGCAATCCAAATCGTTTTCAATACAAATTAAGTAGACAATCTATAATCATAATTATGAATAAGAACAATAACAATAACAA
Source organism: Scaptomyza cyrtandrae (assembly GCA_035044605.1). Classification (NCBI taxonomy): domain Eukaryota; kingdom Metazoa; phylum Arthropoda; class Insecta; order Diptera; family Drosophilidae; genus Scaptomyza; species Scaptomyza cyrtandrae. The sequence goes on from JAWNNS010000639.1 coordinate 8,744,325, forward strand.
CAACAACAACACCAAACATCAGCAGCAACAACAAAAGATGCAGTCAACCAACGTTCCCGGTCGCAGCAGAAATCTAGATTTGCTGAACAAGACGAGCGTGACTGCCGCAACGCCGCCACAGTTGCGCCAACGCCGCCAATTCCAATTCAATGGCATGCACTTCGAGACGCATCCATTTCGTTTGAACAAGTCGATTGGCGGTCAGAATAGCGAGACTGGTGATAGCAGCACAACGATTGTCCCGAACAGCAACGAGCAACGTAGCAGCATTGAGCCCAGAACGACTTTATCGCCATCGCCTTTCATTTTGTCTGAGAGCCCCAATACCACCAATACGGATGACATACAGCTGCTGAGCGGCAGTAAGAACTCTCAGGTCGAGCAGCCGATCTCCAATAATGACAATTATCAAGCTGATGGGGATTACAACAACAGCAGCAACGAACGTTTGCGGCAAATTCTGAACAGACATGTTAATAATATGAACAACAGTAATCATAGCAATGAGACAGCTCTGAAATCCGAAGAAGAACAAGATCGTGTGCCAATCACGCCAATTGCCTCAAGAATCTACAGTCGTCCGCTAAACTTGAGTGCCTATCGCTTTAATCAGATGCGTGCTGGAGGAGGAGAAGTGGCTGTAGGAGGTCTAGGAGGATCAGGAAGATCAAGTTTCATAATTCCCCCACCGGTTGCTGTTCCAACACCCATTGCCAAAATGGATTATATAACATTGACTGGCCTGCTGTTGGGCTATCTGATATCGAATGTACTATTTTTTCTATGCTGGTACTGCAGCTATCTTAAGGTTCAAGTGGTGAAGCTGCGCAAGCATTTCCTGGGTCAGACAAATCTTTGGGAGTTCTTTGACTTTGAAGATACCACACGCTACTCGATGCAGACCAAGCTACTACTGGCGCCCATCATACTTGGCTGTAGCATATTCTATTGTTTCGCCAACATACTCCATTTGCTGATCCAGCTGGCTCGCTCGGATGTACCTTATCACGTTGTCGATTTCGTTCAAAATATTTCCAAAGCCTATGGTTCCTAAACACAAACAAAATTCCTTGTATTTCGTCTAACCAGTGTTTGGCAATGGTTTCAGCTTGCTAACTGTTAATGATTGGAAAGGATTTGCAAATGGGTGTTGTCCACTGTACATAATAATTATAATAAATAGTTTTCATTTAAACATCAACCAATAATTGGTCAACTCTGTCATTCTCTCTATTGCGCTGTGTGCAACAATTTTTGCTCTCTTTATTCTTTCATCTGCTCTCGCTCTCGCTCTCTGAGAAACTCTTGCACTTGTGCCTGTTCGTTTGTAACTGTTACTAAACTTTTTTTGTTTAATATCCTAACGATATTGTAGCCTCTAATCTGCATCAATACATAACTCATGCATACTTTCACACACACACAACAAATACACACATACTTTGCATTCTCTTTCTCTCTTTTAATACAACGCTGTCAAGTCCCCTAACATAAACATAACGCGCTGTCAAGGAAATCGCAACCTTAATATTCAATAAAATATTGTTAACATAACAAATCGATTTGTTTATTTTGTTTGTTTTGTTATATGCTAACATTGATTCACACTTTTGGTCAACCTTCGCAGATCTAATCCGGGCACGCCTACGCAACCGCGACGTCCAGATTTTATAGGACTTAATGCGCAGGCAGCGGCACAGCAACAACAACAACAGCAACAACAGGCGGCTGCAGCGGCAGCTGCATACTATGAATACACTAGCGGGCTGCCGCCACAGCATCCGCAAGCGGCAACGATTCAACAGCAGCAACAATTGCTGCTGCAACAGCAACGCGTCATGCTGCAGCATCAACAGCAACAACAGCAACAAGGTAAGTCCTCCACCCAATCTTCATAATCATCTTTTGTTGACTTTTGCTAATTGCTTTTCATACTTAAACATTGACACAGCGCTGCAGCAGCAGCAACAATCGCTGGCTCAGGCTGCCTATGGCGGCAGTCCGCAGCGTCGTTTCCTCTCCGAGGGTGAGCTGGTGCGTCAAGGTGCCGGCGGTGGTGGCGAGCTATCCTATGCCCGCTCCAACAATACGGTGGACAATATACGTGAACTGGCTGGCAGTCCGCAGCGCGGCGTCTACATGTGGAAGGACACCTCGCCCGGCTTCAGTGGCGGCGGCGGTGGCGGCGTTGGTCCGTCTGCCGTAAGCATTGGCAGTAGTGCGGGCACACTGCCAAGCAGCAGCAATACGGGCGGCGTTATGCAGCATGCCCAGTATATAACAGCCGGCGGTGGAGCCCATCCACTTATTATGACCCACTCACGGCTCCAGGACTATGCCATCCAACAGCAGCAGCAGCAACAGCAGCAACAACAACAACAACAACAGCAAGCAGCTGTTGCAGCCGCCGCATCATATCATCGATCGAATCCCACAAGTCCGACAACCCTACCACTAACATCCACGGCACAAACATACATTTTACGGTGCAGCGGCGTCGGTGGCATGTCTGCTGGAACGGCTGCAGCATCGGGCAGCAGCGGCAGCATTGCCAATCTGCCAGCGAGCAGTAATCCTAGCACTGGCCCTGTATCCGGCGGTGGCTATCAACCGCAGCTGCGCGGCGGTGTTGCCGTCTTTCCTCCCAATCCCTTAGCGGGCGTTAATGTCAGCAATGCCATTGGAGCGCTGCAGCCACAAGCGTCGCCGCAGATCAAGCGCAAGCAGACGCCAACGCGTCCAATGAGCTTTGTGCGCGCTCTTGAAATGACCGATTCAATGGAGATGCAGACACTCGAACAACAGCAGCAGCAGCAGCAGGTGGCAGCAGCGGCGGCGGCAGCATCCATGGCTCGCAACAATGGCGGTCTGCCGAGCGGTGTGCCCACAAGTCTGGCTCAACAGAATGCGGCAGCAGCAGCCGCTGCAGCGGCAGTTGGACGCAATGCTGCGGCCGCAGCTGCTGCGGCGGCTGCTGCTGCCAATGCTAGTGGTACACCAGATCGCGCCAGCATCTACGATATGAACTATGAGATATCTGTATAACCCGTGGTTGTGCCCGTCGTCGTAATGCCACCCGCCTCAGCCGCCAGCAATGCGGTCGCCAATTCAACGGCAACCGCCGCCTTCTATGCGCAACACCAACAACAACAACGAAGCATACTTTTAAATGGCGCTGAGCCGGCAGCATACGCCTCGGTGCCCATACCCATACCCATACCGATGACAATGCCCATGCCCATGCCCATGCCCGTTTCCGTCTCTGTGCTGTCATCCAAGCACAACAGCAACAGCAACGTCAGCAATCATCACCAGCACCAAAGTCACCTCAACATCAGCAACAAGACGCCAAACAAGCGCAAGTTCTCCACGTTCTTCTAAAGTCTCTTGTATATAGTATCCGGGATTAAGTTATTTTTGAAGTGATTAATTGATGAATTGATAAGACCCAGCAGCAAAACAACAAAACAATTTTGGATGCTGCTCGATTTTGTTATATATATTTTTTTTTTAAATACTTCTATCTATTAAGTGAGAATTTTTAACTAGTTTTTTTAACCATATTTATTTAATATTTGTTTAAACATTTTCGAGTTGGCCCAAAGCAGTTGGAGCGCTGTGTTAACTACAAATAGCTAAAAGGAAGAAGAAAAAAACAAACAAACAACAAAAAAAACCACACATTTTATAAGCGATTATTTTTAGTCTTTTAACGCATTCGACACGGAAAAATCTTTGTGCTTTTATTATGTCAATATTATAAAATATACATTGTAAACATTTTATTTCAATTAATTTTACGAAACTCGGGCACGCCCACAAGTAAGCGAATTGCATATGTATGCGTACATGTAGCTTATCAAATTGTACACCAGTATATATATACATATATATATATATATGAAAAGCTATCAGCATACATATACATACTATGTATTTCTATGTACTACACCTAATCGAAGAAAAAAACAAACAAACAAACAAACAAAAGCAAATGCCAAAATTTGTAAGCGATTATAATCGATAATTACCGAAAATAATTAAAATTGTGTGCGAGTGCATATAGATAAATTGTGTTGTGCGTGTATGGCCATATATATGTGAGTGTGTGTGTGTGTGTGTGCTTCAAATGCGTTAATAGGGAATACTTGTGTACATATACTAGACCTATATATCCTTAAACTCAAAATCCAACCCAACCCGTGTCAAGTCGAGTCGACCAAAAGAAAGAAAGAGACATAGAGAGAGAGAGAGAGAGATGTGCTTTCTTTATATTTTAATATCGTCCACTTTATTTTCTTATATGTACATAGGTGTGTATATTTATGTATTTATGTGTATTCGTATTATCATTATTATGTATTATGTTAAGGCCAAAAATGTTACAGCCAAGCATTTAGTTGTATCTGCTGCATGTCTATATGTTTTTAAACTTACGTGTATATGTATATATTCATATTAAGCTGTAACAAATTTGGTCCGTGCTTATACTAATATATATTTTTAAACAAATTTGTTGTTATGTTTTTAAGTCCAATTAGTGTTTAATTTTCGTGCTCTGTCGCTTTGTTAATCAAAATATACATGCATACATATATACATATATATATATATATATATTGTACATATAGCATATTGAGTGACACACACAACAATAGAATCAAAACTCAGATACGAAACGACGATATCTGGTCCTCCTGTCCCAGTTACTAACAAACAAACAGACGAACAAACTAACTTAACATTTAGCAAAATAGAATTGAATTGAATTGGAATCAATAGTACTTAAAAGTTTTTGCAAAGTTAACAGATCAAAATGCAACAAATGAATAGAATTATTAAAAATGTTTGTAATAAAGCTAGCTATATACATATTAAATTGAGTGTTCATACACAAAGACCACACACATTATATGTATATATATATATATATATATATATAATTAACAGAGAGAGCGAACAGTGAAAGGTGATGGGAGGAGGCGATTCCCTGCTCTATAAATTCGTAGACGTGTTGAACACAGAAACAAGTAAAAAGTAAAAAGTAAATCGAGTAAATTGTCGACACATGCGATATATTCAAAGTGTTTTTTTGCTAACAAATAAACAAATAATGAATTGAAGAAATTATTATTCATAAATTTATACACAAAACGAGTGCATATACAACATATAGTATGTATGTATGTATAATATATATTTAAATATATATGAAATGTAACTGAAATTGCAAAAAATGAAAAAGAAAGAAGAAATAACATTAAAAAAAACAACAACAAATAAACAAGTGTAACAAACATTGTTTTAGATTTTTATACCAAATTTAATTAATGTCAAATCGTGTTGTTTAATCAATATACATATATTTATATTAATAAATACAATTTTTTTTATTTAATTTATTTAATTTTTTAATTTTTTTTTTTGTGTGTATGCCAAACACATTCAGTTAGGCAGCCAGAGCAAACTCAAAGAGTATCTGCCACAAATGAAATGTCAACAGTTAGCAAATGAGAAAACGTGCGAGTTGCAAGCATAATCATCATTATCGCCATCAATATATTGCGACTGTCACGTTCTCAATTATTTTTATTTTTTCAAACAAACATAAATATAGATACATATATAAATATATATATATATTTTTTTTTGTATACTGTGTGTACTTTGTAAAATTACATAGCAACATTAACAGCAAGGCAATTAATATATAATAAACATAATAATGAGAAATATAATAAACGAACCTATCTTTTTCTTGCAACTTTAACTATTTAAATTGAAATTTATCGTATTCTTAACAGTTTTCAGGAATGGTTTAACGAATTACTAATCTGTCGTTCTGTCTTTATCTTAAGACATTTATATTATGTCATTACACTATGATTTACGTTTTGGATATCGATAAACCTTTGAAGGAATTGTCAACTCAACTTTAAATTTTGTCACACTTCGTTTCAGCCTTGTTTTCTTTTTGCATTAATATTCATTTGGTCATTTGTACACTCTTGGGCCTCGCTCCTTACTTAATTCCGATACCAGCATCATATCAAGCACTTCAAGCGTAGGTTGCAATCCTTTTTGCAACGCCTGCACCGGCTGGCTGGATGAGCGACGGCAAGCCCCTGCTGCTTAACACTTAACAACATATAATCCTTATATATTTGTGTGATGCAGAAATTCACTAGCCATTTAAATGTGTCTGATTTATACTTGTTTAACAGGGAAACTAAAACATTTAATTAAATATTATACATTGATAAAATCCTATTCAAAAAAACGCCATCTGGCGGAAAAGTTGAAAACTTTTAGTTAGGACACACACCGCTGGAAGAGCACGAAGGTTTCAAATCAAGTGCAAATGCAAAACAGTTAAGTATTAAAACAAGAAAAGATTTATTTTAAAAAAAATGTTTATTGATTTTTCTTTAATACGTACATTGTTTTGTTTATCCACTGATAATGTAATTTGTGTTTTTGTGTGTGTGGGTGTGTTGTTTTTAATTGTTGTTCTTTGTCAATTCGATGACACGTTAAATATGTGTTTTGTTATATCATATGTGTATATAGATATAGATAAATACGTGTGTATTTTAACTATTCAAATGTAAATACATGTATGTGTGAGTGCACATTTACTTAGTCAGTGTTAAAATGTACACTGATACAAAATTACATAATTTGATTATGCCTTCTATCAAATGTATCAAACTTGCGGTTAATTATTTTATAAATAATTTGCTATACGTGTAATAAGTATGTTTGTATGTATTCTTCTGTATACTACATAATACAAATGTATACAGTTTTACATAAATGTGTATGTTTTGTATGTTGAGTAAATATTATTATCAATATCTTCTTGTTTTTTTTGTTTTTGTTTTTTTTTTGTATATATTTCTAAATCGTATATATGTATACATAGATGTGCCTTGTTTAAATGTTCAACTTTCTAAATATGTGTGTGTGTGTGTGTGTGTAGATATAACGAACAATAAAAAAAAAAAACACATTGTAATTGTGGGTTACAAGCATAGACACAATATTTAAGAGAATATCTTATAGCATGGTTGTTTAAAGTTTATACACATACTAGTACAACATTAATGTAAGTATTTCTTTATTATTATGGTACATAAGGAAAAATTGTTCCAGCTGTATTCGAAAAACAAAATTCTTGATATTTTCTTCTTCTTTCTTTCTTTCTTTTTTTTTTGGATTATATGTTTGAATAGACAACAATATATTTTTCGAAAGCCCGAAATCGATTCTAGTGATTTTGGCTTGGATCCATGTGGATTCTATGCCTGTATTTTTGTGTATGTTTGAGAGTTTTTTTTATTCTTTTCTTTTCGATTAAACTAATACTTATTTTACATACAACATTATTATTTTTTTTTAGCATGGCTTAGCCGCTCTCTCTTTTTCTCTTTCTGACACTCTCTCGATTTCTCTATTTCTTTATCTTTCTATCTCTTTTTGTATGTTTATATATATGCATCTTAAGTGCTAGAATTGTAAAAAAAATGTATATTTGGATATTCATTACATTTACCAATATATACATATACATATATATATATATATATTGTATATTGTATATTGAAATACATGTGTATACATATATCAAAAAAAAGTATATAATTATAATAATAACTATTTTCTTATGTTAGGCGTGTATTATAAAAAAAAAAAAAATTAAAATACGAAAAGACTTTAAATAAGGCGCAGTAGATAAGCTAAAGGCATATGCAGTATATATAGTATTCGATATATACACATATACCAATATGAATAAAATATGCTCCAAGCAATTACATTGGCACATCCAAACTGGAATATGCACACTAACACTATAAAGTACACATGAGAATATAGATTATACAGTTAGATAAACTTTTGGCAAATCGATGCCGTGTGCTGCATTTTGTTTGTTTCAATTGTGTGTGTGGCATCGTAACATTGTAAATTGGACAGATATATATATATACTATAACTAGAACTCCTTGAGGCTGCCGCCCCGCTTCAGCTTCGTAAGTCGCTTTAGGCTGGCGCTGAGCATGCCGCCACCGCTGCTGCTGCTGCCACTACTATAACTAGTTGATGCAGCTAAACGCTCACCATCCGATCGCCATTTGCCGCTGTAGCTATCCCGATCGCGATCGCGTTGCGTGAATGTACCACGAAAACGGACACGTCCACGACGCGGTTCACCAGCTTTGCGCCACAGGTCGGTGAGCGGTGGGTGGTGCTGATGGGGGTGCTGTTGGACGGTGCAGCAGCACACCAACTCCTGAGATTATAACTTCTTTTCCCACACAACAATGTGAGCATCATTGGAGTTGGCGGTGAGCGGAGCTAGGCTGGGTGAACCACCCGAGCCGGAGGCAGTGCTCGCAGCACCCGATGCACTCGATCCTGCGGCACTCTTGTGTCCCGGTGAGTTGCTGCTGCTGTTGTACCACACATGACGCCAATAGCCACGTCCACCCATTAGAGTGATGACTGTCCGTGGTCCATCCGCATTTTGTTGCTGCTGCTGCTTTGTGTTCTGCTTTTGTTTGCGCTTTAGGGTTGCAACGGCTGCCGGTGCTGCCTTATTGTCGGAGGATTGGGCCAACATCTGCTTGAAGCCGTCTTCAGATTTGGGTGTGCTATTTGACAGATGCTGCTGTTGCTGATGATGTATATCGGCTGTGGTCATCAAGCCGTTCTCGGATATGTTACCCAGATCGCTGCCAGTGCCGGAGGTCTTGTGGCTGGCGCTGCTGCTGTTACGCGATACGGATCGTCCGCCAAATAGGCGTATGCCCATGCTCTCCTCACTGCCCGACGATGTGTACAGGCTGGATGATTTCGAGTCCACCGACCAATTGGATAGATCCAAGGAACGTGGCCGCGATGCCTTCATGCGCAAACGTCGATCCAGTGTGCACACCTTGCCCGGTATGGCAGCCAACTCCGGATCGGAGCGTCGCATACCCTCGTACATCATGTCCATGAGATTGCCCTGTGTGCCATCCTCGGCATCGTAATCCTCCTTCACGAATATCAATTTGCCATACAGACCATACACATCGCAGATACCTTGCTCAATTTGTTGCGGCAATGTGATAGCATACGAGTGGAGTCCAGCAGCACCACCAGCTGAGCCCAAGCCACGCGGCAGCGTCTTGGACATGCGTGAACTGGCATCGCTAGAGCCAGCGCCCAGATCTCGAAAACGTTTGCGATGAAATGCTGGCGAATTGGCCAAAGAGGCGCGTATTTTGGCCGTAAAACTCTGGTCCAGTGAGTGTTGCTTGTCCAGCTTGGAGCTTCGCGGTGATGAGACGGTTGTTGTCGTTGCCGCTGCTGTTGCATTCAAGTCCGTGGTTGGGTTGGACGGAGCTGCAGTTGGGGGCTCCTCTTTAAGCAGATCACGACGCAAAATAACTGTGGATTCGTCCAAATCCGTTTCGGTTAGTTTCTTGGGATCAGCATCGATGGCCGGCAGCTGCAGATCATCGCCCATACTCGGTGGCGCAGTGGGCAACAACGGGGCTGAGACGGTGGCACAAGCCGTTGGCTTATACGCCGGATAAACTTTCGGTATGAGCGGCAAGAGGAACGTAATGGGGCCAAAGTGAGCGTGGCAAGACATATTGATGCCACCAGTGATAATGGGTACGCCCTCGAGGCGTGGCAAGGGTATGGTCACAGCAATGCCAACATTTGTGCCCACCCAGAGCAGACCCTTGCAGGCCATCAGCGCAGTCACATAGATGGAACTATTGTTCAATGGCTGCTCCTTTTTGGCATCGTAGCGCAGCACACTGGATGCAATATTGATATCCTGAAGATGCTTAAACGTCTCCGTGTGATACAAACAAAGCATGGTTGAGTTCTTCAACGAAATCCACAGTCCGATGCCTGAGTGCGCCATTAGATTGACTTGCTGACTGGCGCCGTGTTGTACCTCAAAGCTGCGCTGCAGCTCTCCATTGAGGGCATTGAGCACATAGACACGATTTGCGCACGATGCATAGATGTTCATGTTGATTGGCAGCATGCTGGGAACAGACATGCCCGAATCGCCGAGGGTGACCTGCTGCGGATCACGCAGCATCCAGACACCGTCGTGGGCACGTCGATAGATCAGCACTGTGGCATTCGAGAGAGAAACGTAGACGGCATCGAAGTGATAGAGAATACGCTGCACTGCACTTGGCACCGCATAGCTGCCCAATTGCTCCTCCTGTTCGGGATTGCGTGCCGAGTAGATGAGCAGTTTGCGACTATCGGTGCCCAGCCAAACGAGATCGCCCAACAGGCTGCTATGCTCCTCGCGTGTACGGCACTGATCCAATCCTTTGACAAACTCCAATGCCGACACCTGTGTCTCTACTAGATCAAAAGCGCCTGCCTCACGCAAATTGCCCGCCTGCTGCGGATGCTGGGCGAGCACAGTGATGTGCGACGAAGTGCCATCGCTGCTGCACATCCACAAATAATTTAGTTGCTTGTGCCGACGACGCGCATTTCCGCTCTGTTTAATGTCATTGGTAATGCTATAATAGCATCCACAGCGAACCTGCAAAAATAAATCAATGTTATTTAGCACTTTCAAGCTTGCCACTCAAATGAATGAACTCACCTCCGTTTGATGCTGTGATCGGTAGACAGGCATTGCCTTGACAAAGAGCGGCATCTTGCGCGACTGCCTCTGCTGGACGGCCTCCTGGAGCTGCTGTTGCTCGTGCGTGTGCAGCGTAGCTTGGGGACTGCCTGTGTGTAGCTGCTGGGTATACGCTGCATGATGATGGGCATGAAGTGGATGATGTTGTTGCTGTGTGCCTGATTTCTCCCAGGCGGGCGAGTTGTTCGGATCGAGTGCTAGTTGTGCTAGGCGCAGCTCGGTGATCCACTCCTTCTTCACATTGGGCGTTTGCGTTTGGAATGTGAAGGTCTCCTCCTTGCCGGACTTGTGGCGACCAATGAGCTGCAAGCAGCACGAGTCCACCCAGGCCATTTCCTCATCCTTGCGCTGTATGGAGCCCTGTATGGTATTGAGTACGTTGCGTGTGGTATTCAAATTGAGTTCCTTGTAGCTGCCTTTAAGTGTGCCAACCAGATCGTGTATACGCGATATGACCTCATAGTCAAACATCAGAGTGCTCATCTCGTTGCACAAATTGTCCGCACCAGTTGTTAGCTGTGCGGCGGGTGAGTTATGGGCATCTCCTGCACCGGCAAACGGTGAACCCAAACCAGCTGTACCATGGCCAGAGAGCGTTGCGACGCCGCTGGTGTTTCCAGTGCTGCTGTTTGACTTAAGACTGCCGCCACGATTCAGACCTAAATAGCAAAGAAGTTGAGTTAGTTTCAAGTTTCTTATCAATAACTATAAAGCATTCAATCATACCTGCTGTTAAGATTCGAGATAATGTGGCCGATGCACTGTTGTCAACAATCTCAACATCATTGACTGGGAACATCCACTTGAAGGTAAGCTTCTCGGTGGCGCCAAAGTCATGCGATTGCTTGGGCGCAACGGACACACAGATGACTTTGTCATTGAGGAGTAGGAGGCGTCGCTGCTTGCACTTGACAATGAAGCCGGCCTGGTTGAACTCCATGTGGGTGACATTATCCTCGCGCAGCAGATAGCGAGCACGATTGCTCGAGCTGTCGTTGATGCTGTTGAGGGAGCGTGTGTTGAATGTGCCGCTTATGTGGCCAAGCATCTCCTTGAAAGCCTGATACTGCTCCGCCTCACGCTTGCTCTCGTTAAGCAGTTCGGCGAGCAGCTCCAACTGGGATAGGGCCAGCTGCAAGGACATGCGATCATGATGCCCCTGTGGCGTATACTTGAGCAGGTCCTGCAGAAAGAGTATGAACTGGGGAAAACGCTGCACGGGCTTCACCATCAGACCGAAAAAGGAGAGACGATCATGGGCACTGATCTGTTTGACTTTAAAGAAATCGGCTAGCGCTGATTTGCGCTTCTCCTCCATTTTGGCCAGCTCCATGGCTGTTGAGAAATTGTTGATGAAACCCGAGTATGTCTCCAGCAATTGTGGTTTGCCAAAGGCACTAACAAAGCAATCACCAATCTTCTCATCCCGATCCCAGTTGCGCACACATTCGGCCAACGAGATGCGGAACAGTTTGTGCGAGTGTAGTATATCTGGCAAGCAATGGAACAGTGTGGCAATCTTCACTGGATTTAGCACCGGTGGGCTACACTCCTCCAACGGTTTCTTGTAATCCTGTCAAATACAAAACGCACATATTGAACATTAGGTTTAGTTGAAATCAATTGCATTCCGTTTGGTCGATTGGTGGTGGTCGATTCTTTACCGAAAAATCTCAAAGATCTCTGTTCGCCATTTTGAGTGTGCTGGGAAATTTATTTTTACTTTACTTTCTTAAATGGGTGTGTACTATTTTTTTTATTTTTTTCTTAACTAATTTGGGCAACTACTTCTTTTTTTTTTTGGTTTTTGTTTTTCATTATGGTTGTTAAGATGGTTAAATGATTAATGCTTCATGTCAAGAGGTGGTGTGTGAATGATTATGGCATATATATGTATATATAGATTTCATGTGTTACAGTTACAATTTACAAGTGTGTTAGAGTGGTGTGTGTGTGTGTGTGTGTGAGAGAGTGTGTTAATATTGGAGTTAGTTATGGCGGAGAGTGGCGGCATATGACGTGGGAATTGGATGGCATGTAAAGAAGAAAACAAATGAGTTGACATGAGAGTTAACATTATGATAAATCGGCAGTTATATACTAGATGCCACAACGTTTTAGGATTGACAAGCAACAGCAAGTTATTCAAAGCAGTATTCTACAAACAACAAAACATTGTCAAAAACAATAACAATTATTTATATTTGATATACTTTAGCAAAACTTAGTGTGTCATGAGCTTTAAATGTCCCAAAATTATGTATTCAAAACAAAAAAAAAACAAAAATATTTACAAAATATATTTTTAAAAAAAGGTCGTACGGAATTTGAAAGTTTTTAATTAAATGTATATATATTTTATTATATTTAAATTTGCAGAACCTAAAGAAAGACTTAATTTGGAATATTCGCTGCCAGAATGGCAAACAATAAATTAAACAATTACGATGAAAATCGAAAACTGAACGAGAACAAAAATGCACTGATTTCAGATATGTTAAATCCGATGGAAAGTAACAAAATTGATATACCGGAACTGGACGAGGACAAAATATTGCTTGTGACCGATACATTCAGTCATGTGGAAATGTTTCTACAATCGGACAAAAAACATAGCTACGCCAGACTCTGTGCCCCGGGTCTCTACAGCTTTGAATTGCCTGAGCAGGGTTCCACGAACAACGAGTGCATCACTAACAATGAGGAGGACGATCATTTGACTGATCCCTGGACAAATGACGAGTGCCTAATTGAGTTGAATCTGATAAATGAGCACGATGAGACACAACTCGGTGTACTCCAACGAGACGAGGTGACAGGCGAGATGTTCATGCTGATGCCAATGGAGGTGGATCTGCTGCTAAAGCCCAATCCGAGTGTCACTGTCGAAGATCTTTTTAATGAGGGATTAACAATAATGGCAAATCAAACGCGAGCTAACTGCACGACGACAACAACTATTGGAAATCATAATAATTATGTTGATGTACATGTTGGAGTCAATTCAGAGGGCGCATCGGAAACAACGTTAACCGAATTTCCCACAAATTTAGAGCCCAAGAAATCGGAAGACGATAAAGAAGTGGATCAGGTCCTGTGCGAACGACAGCTTTGCAGTGTTGTGGTGCCAAAGATGTGTTTAACTTTTGATCTACAGCTCGAGACTGGTTCGATGTTTGATGATGACGATATTGAAACAAAGGAGAACTAAAACTACTTTATGCTAGCCCAACTAGCCAATATACTTGTCACTAAACGATTATTTTCTTTAGAAAGAACAACACACATTTCAAGCATTTTAATAATAATAAACTAAGCTTGCGTTAGAATAGTCAAGACTAGATTCTACATCAAAATGCAATGACAGTTCTTTTTTGGAATCACGTTTAATTCTGTAGTACTCACATTGACTAGACGTTGCAATGTGGCCACATATGAGTTTTCACTTTGAACGATGGCCGCCAAGATGAGGCGACGCTTGATCTGCTGCTGCGAGAGACCGGGCGGTGCCGGTGGCAACAATGGTGCTGTTACCCGACTGTTGCCAATGCCAGCAGCAAAATTGTTTCGACTGCCCGAGTGTGGCGGTGTCATCAGGTCAATATCGTAGCTTCGATTGCCCGGCATTGTGCTCTCATCATCCTCATACTAAAACGAAACAAACAGATTCATAAATATGCATTGAGAATTTTGTGAGGAAAGTAGGGGAAGACTTACCTCGGGCACACCGGGCATCATTTTGCTGGCGCCCAAATTGGCCAGCTTCTGTGGCGAGGCGGCGTCCAGCGTCGCTGTCGCTCCTGCAGCACCAGCACCAGCTCCTCCTCCACAACCTATTCCTCCTGCTGCTGCTGTTGTTGGCTTTGGCATAGATGCACTGCATCCGGCAGATGCATCCGGTATATCAAAACTGTTTGTAGTCGACTGACGACCATCGCGTCCACCCACATCATACTGATGCGATGAGCCACGTCGTATCGAGAACCAACGCGAAAGACGTCCACCCGGCGATTCACCGGGCGTTGTGATATCCTCACGCTGCGACGATGCCCCTCCACCCGATGAGCTGGTGGGCATCGTGCAGGCGCTGGCCCGACGCATTATCATGTTTGTATCGCTTGGGCTACACTGCGACGAGTTGCTGGTGTTGGCGTTTGTGTTTGCGTTTGTGTTGTGGGTGTGTGTGTGGCTGGAGGTGGACGCGGCGGTGTTGCCAGCCGTGCGCCATTTGTCAAAGGACAAATGCTGCTTGGCCTTGTTGAAGGTGGAACGCAATTGGGAATTGCGTTGATTGCCGGCACTTAATGAACTCACGCTGCTGCCGGTTTGCTCCTCTTCTGTAAAGATCTCCTCGTCGGAGTGGCTAGCTTGCGGCGCCTCGCGCCCTCTTTCACCACGCGACGGTGACTTTGTGTCGCGTTCGCTGCTGCTACTGGCGCTGCTGGCGTTAACACCGACGCCGACACCGACACCAACACCAACGGCAGCCTGGCCACCGTTGGCGCTGAAGCTTCCGCCGGCAATTGTGGCGCTGTCTGCCTGCTGGCTAAGTTGGCAGCCTTTTATTCGCTGCTGCTGCTGTTGTTGTTGTTGCTGTTGCTGTTGTTGTTGTTGCTGCTGCTGCTCGGCAATGCGGCGACTAAATGCGCTGTGCAACTGGGCAGTCGTCACGCTGGCCTTGTGACTGGGCGATGTGATGAAAGATGATGTTTGATTTAGATGTTGCTGTTGATGTGAATGTTGCTGTTGCTGCTGCTGCGGTTTGTGCTGTTGTTGTTGTAGTTGTTGTTGTTGTTGCTCTGGTTCCACTAAAGTATCATCCCATGAGCCAGAATTTAGTTTATGCTCATCTACAAAAAGCAAAAATGTAAAACAATGCCAATTAAAATCATAAATCATATAATTAAAACAAATATTCAATTACGATAGTTTTAAATTTTCATACAAGTTTAATAAATGTAGAAATTAATCTTTGTTTGATTTAATTTAAACATTATAACATTACATTGTTTCCCAATAGATTGTTTTCTTTTAATTTAATTTAATTTCAGTTCTGCGCCTTTTGCATTACAAAAAATAACAAAATAATTTGATATCGAATGTGTTTCAGCTGCAATTTTCGATTAATTATTTGTTGTTGTTGTTCCAAAGTTGTTAGCTGCACTACATTCAATTAGCTGCAAGCAATGAGTTTTGTGCAGCTGCAATTATAACAAATGCTTAACGAATTAAATTTATTTTGAATGTGGATAAGTGTGGTTTGAATGAATGTTGTTGTTGTTAGTTGTTGAATGACGCCATACGCTAATGGTCGCAATGATTGGCAATTATAAGGCGGCACTTTAACGCCAATTGGATTAAACCAAGTGCTTGTGCTGGTGCTGTTGCTGGCCGGAGGCGCGATTTGGCCATGGCCATGTGCAGTAAGCAACAAGCAAGCAGTAGCATGCGTAGGCTGCCTGCCTGCCTGCCCCACGGCTTGGGGGGGGGGGGGGGGGTGAGCACAGCTTCAAAGTCAGCACACCGACAGACACCGGAGCAAATTGCAAAAAACGAAAGAGCAAAAAAACAAACAAGAATCAAAATCAAAGTTCTGGTCATAAGCACAGACAGACAAAACACAAGAACTGTCGTCGTTGTTGTCATTGTCGTTGCGAGGCAACTCGTTAGCGCCGGCAGCGGCAACTGTGTGGGCCGGCCGCTTTGAACTGGCCATGGCCAAAGGCAGCAGCAGTTGGAGTCAGAGTAACCAATCAAGCTATAAGAAAGAATATTGTTGCAAAGAGTATCAGCGGCAACAACACCCACACTTGGGCATTAGTTGACTTTTTGCATTTTGCTAGTGAAAAGCAGCAGCATTTGTCATGCCAACGGCAACAGCAGCAACAACAGCAACAACAACAATGGCAACAATCCATGACAGACAAACAGAGAACAAACACACACACACAACAGGAACAAAACCAACAACAACTATTTGGCGCACTGAGATTCGTGCCGACTCACGTAGTCGTAATTAATCATTCAAACAAAAATTATGCGATAACTGCGTTTTAAATATGTTCGACTCCACTCTACTACTAGTTGTTGTTGTTAGTTTGTTTGTTTGTTTTTTGGGGCATGGCATGCCTCTTTTTATGTTACCATCAATAACACAACGGGGCAACAGCAGGATAGGATAGCGACGAGACACAGGCGACACTTGGCACCACCAACATCAACAACAACAAAATGGCCAATGAAGACGTGGGCGTGGGCGGCAAAAATAAACAACAAAACACACACACACACACACACACACACAACAAAATGCCAAAAGACAAATATTTACCAATTTGAAGGCATCTCAAATTTGCCAACATGTGTGTCACTGTGTATGTGTGTGTGTGTGTGTGTATTGGGCTGCTACTGGCAGGCTAAAATCCCTCCCCCACCCTGCCTAGTCATCACCCTTTTAATCGACGACCCTCGTTTTAAACTTCCAAAAATTCCCCTTTCTCACAAAATTGAGTTTGTGTAACTTTTATTTAGCAACAAGGCAGCTGGCTATATGTAATATACCCTGTACCTAAAGGAAACTGCTCAAGGGTAAATACAGTGTATGACAAATAAATATGTTGTTTTTTGCTCTTGCAGCTAATAGATATGTTAAAGTCTTAAACTTAACGGTTTATTGCCTGCACTCTAGTACTGCTAATGTTGATATATATAAAGTTTGACGTGATCTCAATTGGTTTTGGAGGCCAGAGAGCTTAATTTGATTACTGCCAGCCTTCTCTGTGTGTGTGTGTGCTGCAAGGATGCCACGAAAGTATATATGTATATGTACATTATTTTGATTAACATAAGCCATGTGGAACTCTCATTTCATGTTGCGCTCGGTCTTGAGCTCACAATTAATTTCAAATAATTCTTGGCAAGCTGCCAGGCAGGCAGCTTAACATGCGATGCGACTATTTAGAAGTAATGCAAATAGAACATATGAGATATGAGAAAGATAAATATGCAGAAAGATATTAATGCTTTGTTCTGATTAGATCATATTTGATTGGAAGAGAAGCTGCTTCTGTTGCTGCATCATGCATCATGATGAATATGCCACAACGCATGTAAATGCCAACTAACAGGCAATATGTCAACCACTACAAGTTGAAAGTGATATACAACAACTTTAAACTAATAGCTAACATTGCTCATACGCCCAGTGTATGTATGTGTATATATGTTGTTGTTAATTTTGAGCTTAGGTGAAATGATTTGTGCAGTTCTGTGTTCTATTTCGTCTCAGTTCGCTGACTAAGTTGCCCTTGGCCGACAACATCAGCCAACAAGCAGTCTTCTCACCTTAGCAGCAACAATTGCGACCTACAAACAAAGCACATAACACAACACAATTTGTATTGTTAGTGGTTTCTTGGCTTGTCCTACAGCTTGCTCATAGCTTTTTTTTTAGTATGTCCGGCAGCCCACACACACACACACACACACACACGAAGCTCAACCTACAAGTGGTGTGTGTTTGACCATGTTAGTTGGTGCACTGATTCTGTTTTTTTTTTCTCGCTTTTGTGTTTTGATTTCATGTTAGGGTTGTTTTCTAAGGTTTACACACACACACGCGCGCACGCACGCATATCACACAGATTACGTATACGCCGCTGTGTGTTTGATGGCAATTGCACATTAATTATGATCAAAATGCAATTCCTTGCACGCAATTCTCTTCATTCCACTCCTTTGTTGCATAATTCGTCAATTTACACAGCGAAATTAATCATACGCCATTTGAGTCGCGGAGGTGGCAACAAGTAACGCAACAATTTGCATAACAAACCCAGTCAGTCATTCAGTTTTGTCAGTTAGCTAGTTTGTTGGCTAGTCAACTAGTCAATCTGTCAATTTGTCAGTTTGTCAATCTGACAATGGAGCCAGTGTAGTTGGGACAAGCCGTCAGTTGAGAGTTGACAGTATTTCATTCATTAGTTGGATCGATTGGCAATTGGTTTGGCATGATTAATGAGCCTCATTAAATCAGGCTAAACTTACACACACACACACGCACACACACACGGTAAGAGACTGAAAATGCTAATGACTCTGCGCGCGCTTACTTTAAATTATACAAATTATATTTCATTGTTTGGCAGCTCAGCACAGCCCACATTGAAAGCGAAAGCCATAAATGCTAAACGTTCAACTCAATTGATACACACACACACACACACACACACACACATTGAGAGATACACATTAAAATGAGAAGCGGACTTGTCTAGAGGCTGCGGCTAATTGAAATGACAGCGCAAAGTGGCCACAAAATGTTGGCAACCATCGGCCTTTTGACACTGACTTTAACAGAGATTGAATGGAAAAGAATATATACATATACATATACATATATATAGAAAGCATGCTCTCAAAAGTCACTCACACACACACATACATAGTTATGAAGCATTGTTGTTGCTTGACATTGGCAATGACAATTTTTGGATTGTGTCACAGTCGCGAAAGTCACCTGCTGCGCTTTTATACATACATGGATGGTATAGCATGTGGTCTAATGAGGCCACAAGGCAGATTTATTCGTTACACACCACTTGCCACTTGCCACTTGCCACTAGCTACTTGCTACAAGCTACTTGCCGATTGCCACTTGCCAGTTGGCGGCAAGAAGAATTTTTTGTGTGTTGTATAAGAGAGAGAGAGAATGAGAGAGAGAGAATGAGAGAAAGATTTGAGAAGCATGCGGCGAACATGCACTTAAAGCAGCGCACAAGCTTAGCCAAGTTAGTTGAGTTAACCAAGTTTGTAGGTCTCATCCCGGGTTTGTTTGCCTGGTTAAATGTAGCTCATTACGCGCCCGCTAAGAAAAGCTGCTTAAGAGTTTGGTATCGCTGTCGCACTCACACACACACACACACACACGTGTCTATAATAAGTGTGGAAATTGCTTTCTATTTGCAATTTTGATGATAATGCTTCACAGTAGGAGCAACGCATGCCTTTGCCATAAACTAATTATTATAATGTAAATCAAACACACTCACGACACACACACACACACTCTCGCACACACGCAAGCATCGCGACAAGAGTTGAAGATGCCACAAAGGAAGCTGAGGCAAAGGCAATCGAAACTTCATGAAATGAATAAGTATATAGATGTGCGTGGGAAATGAAAAATGAGAGACACGCATTAACGCAAACACACACACACACACACACACACACACACACACACATAAACATTAAACGTGTATATGTATATGTACTTTGTTTTGGGGGATAGATTAGCTGACAAACTTATAGCACTTATTAAAATGGCAAACCATAAATTCAAGCGATGCTGCAAGGAAATATTTGTTTAAAGAGGTCCTCTCTTTACTTTAACGAATTTCATTATTTCTTGTGGCTGGCACAAAAGTCGGAGATTAAGCTTAAATAAAATGCTTGAAACTTAAAATTTTTTTCTTATTGGCTTTTACAGTTTGTCTTTGTTTCGTATTTATTTCACAGGAATACTAACAAGCATTATTTGATAACCTACAGAAAATTACTAAAATAAAAAATAATGTTTAGTTGGAACTTCATAATCATATTCAACTCAACGCAACATGTACGCAAATATGAATATTTGTGCGTATTTGTGACTGAAAGATACTCTATACTCGTTCTTATATCTTTTTAATTTGTGCCTGTTTGTTCGCCTTATAACTTCATTAATTTCAAATGGAACAGTCAACATTAGTCACAAGACTGTGATTGTCTGGAGGGAAAGCCAAATTCAGAAATCGTACATACTCATGAATACATACATACATATACGTATATAGTATTTGTGACTTTACATTGCGTGCTATCATCATCTTTATCATCATCATGGTAGTCATCAGTTTTATGTGCAATGGGAAAGTAAGTAAAATCCAAACTGTGTCAGCCAGAACGAATGGCATAAAGAAGTTTGCAGCTGCCTAAATTTACTGGCTAATAATTAATGGCAACGGAATTCGATGGTGTTTTTAGTCACTTAAATACAAAGCTAAGTGTTAATGACTTTATTGATTATTCCATTTAGAAATAGTCAACCAAATTCAAATACAACTGATTATAGCCTTCCTGTCCTTGGGCTTACCTCCATATTTTGAATTACACACGTCCATTTTAATTGTGGGTTGAGTGACGAAATTTGAACTTGTGTTCAAGTTATTAAAGTTTCTAGAAATTTAAACCAGGAAGTCGTTAGTACCGTATACTGTCTTTGGCAGTGTTCGCTTCGAGACAAATTCCAAAAATGCATTTTGTGGTCCTTTATATTTCGTTTAACTATCGTATTGTTCATGCATTAACTATAAGACTTAATTGCCTGACAAGCAAAAAGACAAACGTGTTCTAACACGACCTTGGCCCACACATACATACAAGCACGCACAGTGTCATCACATACACACACACACACACACACACACACACACAATTATTTAATTAGTAATAATAAAGAATAAGACACGTTATAGACAGTTACATGGCGAGTTGTGAACTAGTTTACATCAATATTAAAAGGTTTAGGTGCCCCTGCAACTTGCCACTGTCACAACATACCGTTACAATCAAAGCTACTACTTTGCAACAAAGTTTATTTCCATGTGCTGTGTTTGCAGTGTGTCCCACATGAATTATTTAACAGTACCTACAATAATACCATACCTTTGGCATGTGAAAATGTCAGAATCAAATTAAACTGTTTGTGTGCGCGTTGCAAGTGCCAGCGAAATGCCACAGAGCCTATGCAACGAGCATCTGCTGCGCAAAAGTACTTGCAACAACAACAGCTGCAGCAGCACATGCCCCACACCTGCCCACCGCAACATACTTAGAAACAGACCCTTGTCAGCCACAGGCACAATCCAAGTCCCAGTCCCATTCCCATTCCCATTCTCATTTCCATTGCCAGCCAGTCCCAGCTGCAGACCAGACCAAGTCAATGGCTTTGCCAACTTGATGCTGAGGAGCCTCAGCAACGTCCACTTGAGGCTGGATAGACAGTGCCACTGCCACTGCCAGTGCCACGTCTGCATCTACTTCTAAAGCAACTGCAACTGCATTTGCAGAGCATGCAAAATGACACAGAGCACAAATAAACTCGTTGCACACACTCAAAAAATAATGTTTGATTTACAAAAATTTCAATCGATATTTCTTGTTTGTAAATCTTTCATTACGAATCATATGCGCACGCTAAATATGTTTTGAATAAGATAATAAAACATCTTTCGTATAACTTTGATCAATTAAACGAAAAAATCTAGCATTTTTATTCAAAAAAGTATTCGGCAACTTTTTTGTTTAAGGTTAAATCAATCTCGAAATACTTTCTCTAAAATAGAAATTAAGTTTTCCGGTTGGAAGATTTGTTGACATTGACAATATTTTCAGAGTATAACAACATAGTAATATATATATATGGTTTTTTTTTAAGTGCAAACTTATGGATACAGTATGCTTGTGTGTGTGTTAGTGGCTCTTTGGCTCTTGGCTTCCTAGCTATTTTAAGGAATTTTCTTGACGCTTTGCAAAAGGAAACTCGTCGCGGTTGCTGTCGTCTCGTCAGCTCGTCATCTCGTCAGCGCTGCTGCTGCCCGGTTGCCAATAGAGAGTTGTGGCAATGTGCCTAGATGAATGTGAATGTGGACCCTTAAATGCCACATGCCTTTGACTATTTATAGCGGTCGCTGAGCTGCAAACAATGCGACGACGTCAAGTGGCCTGACTGGCGCCCCCTGTCTCTACCTCTCTCTCTTTCTCTCTTTTTCTCTGTCTCTCTCTCTCTATCTAGCTCTCTTTTGCCAAGTTTATTGTCACATCCCCAGGCGCATCATGCACCACAATCCACATTTACCTTACAGCACCAGCAAAAGCAGCAGCCGCAATCTCGACAACAAAAATTTTAGCTTAAGGCTTTGGGGTTTTGGTTGTTGCGCGCTGCTTTTGGCCGCTTGTTTTAGTCCGGCTTGCAATGTGTCAACGCCCACAACAGGATAAGAGGGACTTCAGGACTTGAAAAGGATGCTGCTGCTGCTTCTGTTATTGCTATTGATGGATGTTGGTCTTAAAAAGGTTTTTGTGTTTCGCCCCTATTTAAATTCTTTTTGACGTGTGCTGTGCTGGGCTAACCAGGATTAGATCCTATGGGATCTAAAACGTTTTGGGAACACACAAATGTGTCTGCCTGCATTCATATCTTATACAGTTTTCATCGTCGTTCAGTTTTCAGCTAATAGCATTAAAGTGTTCCCCCGTTCGGTGTCGATGTTCATTAGTTATGGAACTTGTCCCAAGTCAATTATTTAAATTGAAAAGCACCAAACAAACAAACCAAAAGGTTAAGCAATTGCAACTTTTATCAATACATACAACATACACTACGCTTTGAATATGAGAATCTATATTCAACTGCATTTTGGTCCACCCTTTTGAAAGGGTATATGTTTGCAATAGTGTTTGATTTGATTTAAGAAAAGAAACGTCGAACGTGAAAACGAGAAAACATAGTTTCTACTGCCTAACATCACATCGAAAATAATATTAATATGAAAATTTAACTTCACTGAACTGAAAACTGTTTTTTTAGGATATACAAAATCGTTATTGCATTCGAACTAACTGCCTGGTGTTAGCACAAGTGTTGCGTGCGGTTGTTATAGTAATTTATAATGTAGTATGTACTTGTTGTACTCAATGTACACATTAGTTTCAGTTTGGCTCAAATTAAATGCAGCTTTTTGGTTTTTATGGTCATCGCTTGCATTGCAACCTCAAACCTAACAAATATCACTTAAGAGACACCAAAAGTGGCTCAAATTATATGTGTGTTGCAAGCTTTTTAATCCCATTTTAAAATGAAAGTGATGTTACATAAAAATAAATACTCTTTAATTTTCATTCCATAAAACTGATAGTATGAACTCATTACTTTGATTAAAATTAATGCAATTAGTGAAATGTTTATACTAATAATATATTTACTTATATATATATATATATATATAAATTTTGGCGTGTTCTTTTTCAACTTGGAAACAAGTTATAAGAAGTACAATAATAATTGCGAAATGCAAGCGTCGGGGAATTTTTTCGATTTGTTTATTTGTACTTAGGTTTTTTTTTGTTTTTTATTTCTGTATATTCTCCGTTGTGCTTCTCTTATCATATGGAGTCGTCGGCAGCCCTCCCCACTGCCTGCATTGGCCCTTTAAATTTGTTGGTTTGTTTGGTTTGTTTATGATATTTATACACAACAAGCAATACTACATACATACAAATGCAGATATACTAGCTGAACCAACTCAAAATCTAAAAAGGCGGCTCAATGTTTGTTATATATATATATATATATATATATGTGTGTGTGTGTGTGTGTGTTTGACACGGTTTCACTTTCATTGGCGCTTATCAGAGAGTGCTCAAAAGAGAACGGTTGAATTTTGGCTAAAGAGATGTTTGTTGTTGCCGACGCGTAAACGCAGTGGCTGCCACACCAAACAACAACAACAACATCAACATATGGAGAATATGCTTGTTAATATATACAAATATTTGGAGAGCGTGGCGCTATCAAGCTGTTAAACTGCATCTTTGGAGTGAAGTTGAAAGACTTGGTCATGGAATACGGACACGCATATGGACATGGACACGGACACGGACATGGACACATTAACATCAACTGTTGGTTTGGTTGGTTCGGTCGGTTTGTCGGTCTGTCGGTCGCTTTCTTACTCGAATTTGGTAATTGCAATTTACATAAATTTTGTTGTCAGCTGTCGGCAACCGGCAATTTGCGCACATTTATAAACATTTTGTTTTCTGTTTTGGCTCTTGCCGTTTGCTTTTCGTTGTTATTGTTGTTGTTGTTGCTCTGCGTTCGGCTATTACGCTTAAAGTAAAACATAAAAAACCAAAGCGACGCTATAATTATGGCCAACAACATAATTTATGAGGCTGCTTGATGAGCAGCAGTAGCAGCAACAACAACAACCTGGCCACAATCACTAAAAACTGGCACTCGCCTCCGTCTGTGACTTTAATAAAATAATAAGCAATAATAATAATTGATCATAAGCGATCGAGACTCGATCGAAAACTATTCGAAATATGTTAAAAAAAAAAATATTTTCAAAATAAAAGCTGCCTTTATATGGCAGCTGGTAAAAGTCAAGTCAAAATGCTGCAACATCATTGAACATTGCAGTTGGCCAAGAATGCGCGCAAGTTCAAAGTGAAAGTCAACAGTAGCAACAGCAACCAGCAACAGCAACAACAACCACAAAACGAACAAACAACTTGCAACATGCGACAGGTGGCTACAGCCAACAACTGAGCGGCGATTTAAAAAGCAAAAGTTGCTGAAAAGAATTCAAAGTCAAGACCAGCATAATATAAGAAGGCTTTTAGTGGAGTTAGCTAGACTGGCAAATACACTGTACGAAAATCATTGTTCGTATGCGTATGTGTGTGCTTTTGCCTGTCAATGCTGATCACAAATATATATAGTTTCTAGGATCAACCAGTTATATACATTTGCACAACTTTCTTGAACTAATTTTTTTAATTTTTAATGGTCAAAGACTTTGAGTGGGCTAAGCTTGGGAGACAATTCAAGAAACTTTTTAAACTTCAAGTTTTCTTGTAACTTTTTCTGTATCGTTCAATTAAAAATCTATAAAAATTGTAGTCTCAACTGATTTTGTCATTATGATGAAAAGCAAATTGGAATTGAATTATACACTTGGCCGCCATGTCAAGTGTTTGGCAATTGAATTTCTAAACTGCTTTCGATTTGATGCATTTCCAACAAAGCGCAAAGGAAGTTGTTTGCTCTCAACTGGTTGTCTCGATTGTTTGTGTGTGTGTATGTGTGTGGCTGTGTGTGTGTGCGGGTGAGTGCGACTTCCCGTTATTACGTGAACCAATTGCAGCTCAATATCAAAGACAAAATGCAGCCAAATGTCAAAGCTTTACGGATGACAGCATTATGCTGCCCCACCCCACTCCTCTTCAACCGACTGCTTTCCACCCATTGCACTGGCCTCCCAGTTTCCCAGTTTGTACTAGTCTTTGTGCGTGTCGTGTCGTGTGTTGTTTGACTTTTGAGGAAGTCTGCCATACGGCAATAGACACGCAGTCTGCACCCAGCCCCGCCCCGAGCTCCAGCCCAAGCGATGCCCATCAGCTTAAGGTTTGAGGCAATGCCCTCAACTAGTACATATTTATGTTGGTTGGTTGGTGGCACATATGGAATTGCAACTGCAACTGCAACGCAGCTTTGGCTTCATCTGTTTGCTTTGTTTACGCGTGTTTTTCCTTTCTGTTATTGTTTTCCCTTATCTCATTCCACACATTGTTTTTAGCCACAACGTATGATCTTGTGCATATAATTTGAACCGTTGGAAAGTGCACACACACACACACACACACATACATAAATGGACACCCACCAGAAAGTCACGATGTTTCCTTACCCCATAACCATCTATGTTATTGTCCTCCCTCATCCTCCTCTCTCTCTCGTTTCAAACTCTATGTTTAATATTGAATTTCATTCATGTTCATGTTGAATTGCGTGTTATTGTTGTTGTTGTTGCTACCTAATGTTGTTGATATTTCTTATTGCTGTTGTTGTTGTTTGTTGTTGTCTTCTTTCATGTCATACATGCATTTCAATTTCCATTTCATTTGCATTTATCTTTTCTTCTTTCGATTTCGACTTGCTTTCGAGCGTGTGCTTGTTGTTGTTGTTTCTTAACAATATTATTATTATTATTATTATTGCTATGGTTTTTTTTCGTTTTTGTTTTTGTCGACCATCTGTTTTAGTTTTGTTGCCGAGCGGAAGTTTATCGCAGACTATTTATACATAGAATAGACCAATTATCATTCCGATATTTCAGTTAATCCAGAGAATCGAAACAGGTATTCATCATTTAAGATTTTAAGCGGTAAGTTGTGTGTTGCAATGTTTGATCACAACACAACATCACATCATCGCTCGAGAATCGATCATTATATATATTATATATAATATAGTATATACATGATCGGCAAACAGCCTCGTTTCACTTAATTAGCAGTCATGATCACATTTTGACGCATTTGTTTCACATTTCCGCCAAAACAAACGATGACTGAACACAAAACGGCAAAAGCTTAACTGAAACTTAATTGAGTACGAGTCGAGTTCAGCTGAGCTGAGGTATGGGGGGAGGGGCAGCATTTTGGGGGCGGTATTCGCCAAATTAATGCCATTAATAGGTTTTTGGGCAACAGGTTAAACGACTCCACCAACAGCAGGGATTGGGGGGTAAGGGAAAAAAGAAGTAAATCAAATGCGAAATATCACACGATCAAATGATAAACAAGTGTTGAGTATAAGCGACAAGGGAATACCCTTACTGTAAAGTGCTTTGAGCCAGCAAAAATATATATAATTTATTTTATATTGTTAATTTTGTGGCAAAAAAGATTAACACATTTTTATTTGGGGTTCTTAAGGATTGTAACATTATTGATATATGATATGATATTCATTTATAATTATTTTAATAAACAAACCTTAAGTATGACATTATGTGTATGGAAGTTAGAGTTAGCAGCTTAAAGCTATTAAATAGGGTTATAGGAATAATAATAACAAAACCAAATCACGTAATAAATAAATATACATTTTTGTATTTATTTCAGAGACAGCTAACTCAGCAATCTCGTTCCGTTGTCGGCTACTTAAAGCTGTCAAATAATGCCAAAAATACACACACACACACATATATGCACACACACACATATGGACAGTAAACACAACAAACATTGAAATGTATTTATTAATGGATTTGCGGCACAACTATATATATATATATATATATAAATATATTGATGTCTTTTGCCGCTGCGCAGAGGCTGTCACAATAAGGCAAAATATTCACAGAGTTAAAGATAACGAAACGAGATAGTTTGTGTGTTTTAATGATTGATTCTTTCTGCCGCTGGTTGAATGTGAATATGAATATGAATATGAATATGAATATGAATACGGGACTACAAATGCGAATGCGACATGTGGCGGCACAAGATTGCAACACGACAACAGCAATGTTGCTGGCACGCACAGGCGACAAACTTGACCTTAATTTGGCAACAGCTGATGGCGCCGTTCGTTGCCATTCGACCATTGCGTGTGGCCAACATGTATATATGTATGTGTGTGTGTGTGTGTGTGTGGGCCACTTAACCTTTGCCGATGGTTAGTGTGAATGTGCCACCCAATTGCCTGTCAACTGCAGTTTCCAATGTAGCAACAACTGCTGGCAATTGCCACCTTTAAGCAGTCAACTTCTCAAACATCTCCTTCACGTTCAGCGGCTTCTCTGTTTGAGGGAATTGTTGGAAGTGTGCACAGCGTGTGGCCGGTGGTTGGCCAACAGGCAAATGCAATAAATGTGTACAAAATCAAAATCAAAAGCAACAAAAGCAACAACAGCAACATCTATGTAAACAAACTGAATGTGTAACACACAACCTTGAAGTTGTTAAGAGCCTCAGACGAATGCATTGCGCAACTGGCAAATGGCCCAGACAGACAACAACTAGTGACTAAGTACACAGCAACAAACAATTATAAGATACAAAATAAATAAGTGTTTGTTTTTAATACAAATCAGATAAAGAGCAGAAGTTTGGAACGACAATATCGTTTATATATTTACAATTGTGAAATAAATATTTTCGATTTTTTTTTTTCCGAGTGTAGTTTGATGTGTGCTCTAATTTGTAAAAGAATTTCAATTCGCTGGCATTAACTATGAGCAACAATAAAAAGCTATATATATAAACTAATATATAAAACGAAAACGAAAACAAACGAGGCGCCAGAAGTCTTGATCTAATAAATTATATAAGTATTTAAGTAAGTATTTTTTTGGGTACTTGAATGAAATTCGTCAAGGCAAATTATCGGCATGTCGAATCTGTGTAAAGCTGTAGCTGTATCTGTATTTGTGTCTCGTGTATCTTGTATCTTGCAACTAGACAACTAAGCGCAACGGTTTCTGAATGCTAACTACAATTGCATACTTAACATTCATAAGCAACTCTCAACAACAACATCAACAACAATGAACAATAACTTTTTTTCCATCAGTTTTTAGTTGTTGCCTTAAAAAGTGCGGCCAAATAAGGCGTAAGAGAGAGAGAGAGAGGGTAGGTTGGGGAAAGCAAGGAGTTTCTAGTAGTTGGAAAGGGGTTTGTCATTTCACCAAACATGTCAAATGAGCAATGCAAACGACACAAACACACATATATATGTATATATGAATATATGCGCCTTGTTGTATTACCATTATTCATTAACAAACAGCATAACTGGCTAACAGGTGGCTGGCTGAACAAACAAAACAAAATACAAAATAAAAGTGCGTGCGTCGATTGAACAAATCAAATCAAATAAAATTGCAGCTTGAGCTTCAAATCAAATACACAAATATAAGCATGAAATTGAAATCGTCATAGTTGTATGTACAATTAGACGAGATTTATACAAATGGGGAATTGCACAATTTGAGTGGCAACATTTAATAAGCAGATTAACTTCTCTCTAATCAAATGCAGCTGAGCGACGAAAACGTAAGTTAAGCTTAGACAGATAGATACCCTGCGCAAACAAATGACTAAAATCAATAAATATGAACATTATCAGATTGTAACGTTTTCAATCTACAATGATTGCTGCAACCACATTGTCAGTGCTTTCGCTTTTTGAGCTGTTTGCTGACTCAGTTTGAAAATGGAATGCATTACAGGGTATCACACGCAAGTGATACGCCCAGTTGTTGTCTGTGCTATGCTTGACCACAGCTGCCGGCAACTACAACAGCATCAACACTAGACCAGGCCAGACCTGCGGCCCAGCTCCGCAGTTATCGGGCCAATGTGAATTCGAGAAACGCAGCAACAGGTTTTTCACACTAAATTAGCATATTTTCATTTTTTGATTTAACATTTTTCATGCTGCAATTGGCGACCAAAATGAATGAATGCGCTAAATGCCTGGACAAACCGTTCACAAATCAGCTCGCTGTCGTGAGCATAAATATTTTTTGATACTTTAAATATTATGCAATTTTGATGTCGGTGGGCAACAACGTTGAACAGGCGATAAGCATTGTGGCATGGGGATCAGATCGCCCACGCGATCTTTCTTTCAGACAGCTTCATTAGCTGACCCCATCCCCCCTCCCCACTTCACCCACTTTATTGTGCTGCGTTAATGTTAATGAAAATGCAAATGCGACATTTTCCACATCGTTAAAATCGGCCTGATCGGTTTCTCTGCACCGCTGCTGGTCAGCTTTCGGCGCGCGCATGACACAATTTATAGCTCAACTGTGAAATAGGAATGGGTATGGAAAGGGGAAGGGAAGCGATAGGAAGGGAATGATTAACTGTGTGCACACCTAGAGATATATATATATATATATATATATACATATATATATATAATTTCTTGGCAAACTGTGCATAGGCGCACTAATTATCATAATATCCAGTGACAACATGATATAGTATAAGACAAACCGAAACAAGTATACCCTTAGCCTTAGGTATTTGATACCTATTGCCAACTGCCAACAGCAACATTGACCCACCCGTAAGCGGATATTGCGTGACAAAATACATTGATGCAAAGTTAAAGTAGTTAAAAAGATTAATAAAGGAACAACTATTTAAATAATGAAAATCTTGTGTATCACTTTTCGAATCCATTGAGATGTTGACTAAACCAAGGAAACTTTAACAAACTTGAATTGTAACTTCCCGCAAACGATAATGGACTGCAAATATTACGCATCTTCATCATATCCATTAACGGCTCGACCAAATCAAAAACAACGATTTACAGAACATTATTGAAACAATAAACACTTAAGGGCCACAATGCCGCTGACAGATCTTTAAAGTGGAATACTTGAAGAGCTTCAAACGGTTTCACCCGGCAGAGTTTCCTAGGCTCATATATACTGTATATCAGTAATTTTGAGGTGTTTTAATTGTTTGTTTGTTTGTTTGTTTGTTTACCTTATCAACTAGCAATGCTCCATTTTTGTGAGCACTAAGCGACCTACTATTTGCTATGGCGTCCGCCTCTCTACCCCATATCTTCCTCCTTCCACCTTGCCCCTTAACACTGTCCCAAAACGATATCTAAGAATAACTCAACTAATTAGTTTTTGTATTAGGCTGTATGTACTACGTACGAGCTGTTGTCTTGACGGTTTTTGGTTGTATGTTTTTGGTTACTGGATGAAGAAAGTAAATAGATTCGAGGTCAATGCCAGGCAAATTACTCATACGCCACTTGGCCCAATATGTATGTAAATGTACATTAACTAGATGCTTCTTCTTCTTCTTCTTTAAGTGTTTAAGCTTTGTTGGTTTATGTGAAGCAATGACGCATAAAATCGCGTTGCCTAATTGGCTAATGGCTAATTGCTTCCCCTCATAATTACAAGCTAATTTTTCAGCGATTAAATCCTAATGAATTCCCAGCGATTGAGTCCTAACGATAACAACAGCAACAGTAACATACTTTTTATACCCTGATCCCATTAAAAATGGGAAAAAAGGGTATCATGAAGTTGTGCAAAAGTATGTAACAGGCAGAAGGAAGCATCTCCGACCCCATAAAGTATATATATTCTTGATCAGTATCAACAGCCGAGTTGATATAGTCCGTCTGTCCGTCTGACCGTCTGTCCGTATGTATGAGCCAACCGATCTCAGAGACTATAAGAGCCAGAGACTCCAGATTTCGAACTTAAGCTCGCCTAATCCCTAGGCAGTACAAGTTTGTTCTCGATTTTCGATAACTCATCCTGTTTTCGATATAAACATGTGATCGATAACAACAAAATCTTGAATTTTGAAAACTTTAAGATGTCATTTGAAATAATGAACAAAATAATGACAATCTGTGAAATTTTTATTAAAATCGGTTAAGAAACATTGGAGATATGGGACATTGAAGTTGTGTATGCAGTATGTGCGTACATACAAACACACATACTTGCAAACACTGAATGTACGCGTAAAGTATAGGGATCAGGGTATCGTCTAGTCGGGATTTCTCGACTAGAGCCTTCTTACTTGTTTTTTGCTGATGTTGTTGTTATTTGCTTTTTCGTGGTTAATGTGGGCACACTTACTCACACATTTGTAAAATGCAAAATGCTTTCATATTAAGTTTAATATAGCTTTATGTTTATGTGTACTGGGTGGTGGTGGGGTGGTTGTGGGTTGGCGATCCATTTGCCAAGGGCTGTTGTAATTTTAGAAAATTATTTCAAATCTCTCCAGACGAACCAAGATTATTTGCCTACGACAACCCAACCAAATGCGTCAATGCAAAAGGCAAAAGGAAAGGAAAAGCAGCACAAAAGACAAGAAAAGAATTTTATTATTATTAAATAAAGGCAAAAGCGCCCACACAAGAGAATCCTTTAAGCTATGCAGCTGTGAGATACGGATACTGGAGCTAATAAAAGGTAAATATAGTCGGCATCCACGAACAGACAGACAGACAGACAGAAAGAGAGAGAGAGAGAACAAGTAAAAAGGCTCTAGTCGAGAAATCCCGACTAGACGATACCCTGAACCCTATACTTGTGTATGTGTGTGTTCGCTTATACTGCATACTGCACACTCAACTTCAATGTTCCATATGTCCGGTGTTTCTTAACCGATTTTAATAAAAGTTTCACAGATTGTCATTATTTTGTTTATTATTTCAAATGTCATCTCAAAGTTTTCAAAATTCAAGATTTTGTTGTTATCGATCCCATGTGTATATCGATAACGGGAAGAGTTATCGAAAATCGAAAACAAACTTGTACTGCCTAGGGATTAGGCGAGCTTAAGTTCGAAATCTGGCGTCTCTAGCTCTTATAACCTTTGAGATCGACGCGTTCATACATACAAACGGACAGACGGATATGGCTATATCGACACGACTGTTGATGCTGATCAAGAATATATATACTTTATAAGGTCGGAGATGCTTCCTTCTGCCTGTTATATACTTTTGCACAAAACCATTATACCCTCTTTACCCATTTTTAATGGGTTCAGGGTATTAAGAGAGAGAGAGAGAGAGAGTGAGAGAGAGCGAGGGAGATGTGGAAAAGATAAAGTCCTAGTCCTAAAGTCGGTTAATCTTTCAAAATGAATTTGCTTCTGTTCGTCGCGTCATTTGCCCATCATTTGGTACGTATTCAAAATATGCCCGGTAATTTATAGCACATTCTTTTTTTGAACGTTGAGCGAGCGCGCGACAAGCAATTAAAACATTGTGGCAAACGCGCCCACAAAATGTTTTGACAGCCAAGCGGCAACCAACAAAGACGACAAATGACACAAAAAAAAAACCAAATACAACAACGACGATAGTCAAACATTGAGGAGGTATTTTCCAAGTTGAAAACCCAAAAGCCAAATAGACCATGACGACTGAAAAAAAAAAAAACAACGTTGATTCGGGGGCCGCAACGCGTTGTTGTAAAGGAAACTTACATTTGGGTGTGTTCGGTTCGGTTCTGTTCTGTTCTGTTATACTACTGCTCCTCACTTATGAGACAATAAAAAAAAAAAAAACAGAAATAACAAAAATAAATAACAACAATGGAATTGTATTGTAGTAGTAGTAGTCTCGAACGCAACGTGCGGCGCGGCAGTTAACTAAAACTTAGCCATGTATGCTGCGTGTGCGCATGTACTTAGATAAACAGGGGCACGGGTGGAGGGGAGAAGGCACTCGCACTCGCAGTGGCAGAGGGGGTAAGCATGTGTGTCACACACGACAAACAGCAGCAGTTTGAAACGCAGTCAGAACCGCCGCGTGAACGACCGGAGACAAACGCGACATACATTTGGGCATATTACATTTCAAATGCGCAAACATTTAAACGTGCCAAATGACACGAAAGGCGTGTCTGCCACTAGTTGGTTGTTGTTGTTGTTTTTGTTGGCTGCCGGAAGGTTGGAAAAAGACGACGCGGCAGGTGCGTGATGCACTTTAACACACACACACATACAGAGAGAGCATGCCACAATGTTGTTCTCATTTTCGCAAGAAAGAAAAGAAATGAGAAAAAAAAAGAGTTATTCTGTATGCAACAAGTGGAAAGCATGTTGCATGAAACCTAATTAAGATACTTCTTTATGTACTTCTCTCTTCGCTCAATTCAGTTAAAATGCGATGGGTTTGGCTTTATATATGAATGCTGCCTCAATTGAATCGTTTCGTTTGAATGCACGCGACATTGACTCACCTGAAAAGAGATGAAAGGAAGTACAAAAATATAACAAAATTAGATGCAACTTTATAGAGGTCAACTATAAAAAGCTATATTAAATATTAATATAAATATCAATAAATATATATGCATATATATTCAAACAACTAATCAACTAATCCCAGTCGTTACACTTGAATGGATCATTTATGGCTTTTGCTTAAGAGTATCTTTAGTTAAAGTTTCCGACTTTAAAGATTCGTTTACAAAAAAAATGTTAAGTTTGGAGTTTTTTTCTTTATCTGCTAACCAACGCGATTCTGCTTAATTCTATTTTTTTATCTTCTCTCTTTTTTATTGCTTTCCATTTACAAAAACTATGAGCTTTAAAGTTTTACAAGCAATTTGTCATTTTATATATATACTTTTTTTCGTTTAATAAAGCATATAACTATTGTCAAAAGATCTTTTAAATGTGAGAAATATGTTTTTAAAGACAGGTCTCAAATTGCTTGGTGTTTTTTTTTTTTTTTGACTCTATAAGTAGGAAGTTAACTTCCCCGTTAGACGCTGATATCATCGACTTACGCTTAGTACAGGGTTAAAACATTGAAGTGTCTGTTGTTTTGGGGGCTGCTGCTGCTGCTGCTGCAATTTCTGTTCAGTTTTCTAATTATGAAGCTGCATCAGGTGGATGTGGGCGCCATCGCCTACACTTCAAATCCAACCACAACAATAACGAATACCAACCAAAAAACAATATAATAAAAAGTGCCGACAAACGAAAGCGAAAATTGCCGTTGTTGTTTTGTTTTTTTTTTATCTGGTTTCGCTTTTGTAGGTAAAAAGATAAATTTGCAGTCGCTGCCGGCTTAGATTTTTGAGAAGCTGCGTCAACTCCGATGTCAGCGCCATTGTTTGTGTCTAAGGCGCTTAAAATATTTCACGCTTTTCTTTGGCCCGTGGGCGACATGCAAATTGAATGCGAGACAAAGCTATTAAACATGCAGCATACACAACACAATACACAAAATAGTTGCATATGCATATACGTATATAGATATATATATATTATATATATATATATATTTTCTTTGGTTTCTGCTACGAGGGCAGTTTAGATACATCAGGAAAAACCTTTTGAAATAAAGCCATAAGAACTGATTCAACAAAATCTGATATATAAATATATATATACATTCTCCTTAAACAGTAATTTCAATTTTAAGCAACTAGAGAAAACTCAGAGAAAAGTTCTGATTTATTTTAATGATATATTTAATTCAATGGAAAAATGTATATAAACCAAAAAAGGTTAATATAAATATTGAATAAACGAACCTTCGCTGCATGGTAGTATATGGGATATGGCATATGGCATATGGCATGACATGTGCATGTTTCAACGTTTTCCGTTAGTGTTTGCATATTTAAAATGTCCATACACATTATGACGGCTCTCTTTTACAGTGTTCAGGGGTTCGGTTCATGGGAATGGCGTCATAATCGTCCAACTGACTTTGCACAGCACAGAAAATTCAAATACATAGATACTAGTGTTGGTAACAGCATACAAATACAATAAATACAAACGAAAGTCAACAAACGTTGACAAATTGCATTTTTTATTTGATGTTTTTTATTGTTGTTGAGCGTTTCCAGTTGCATTCGGATTTGCATATAAAATCGAGTCAATCGAATCAACCGTAAAACGAACGTTAAATTTAATTATGAATTGCCCATAAGCAGCTGTCGTAAGGAATTAATTAAATACACATGATGTAAATAATGTTTGCATGTTACAAACTCCTACGACAATATCGCCCCCGACTTTGACATTGAA
This sequence comes from Scaptomyza cyrtandrae, assembly GCA_035044605.1. Taxonomy (NCBI): domain Eukaryota; kingdom Metazoa; phylum Arthropoda; class Insecta; order Diptera; family Drosophilidae; genus Scaptomyza; species Scaptomyza cyrtandrae. The sequence goes on from JAWNNS010000639.1 coordinate 8,780,182, forward strand.
GTTTGCCCCCCAAAGCAATAAAAACAAAAGCAAGAGTTTACAAAAACACAGACAAACACAAACAGACACACACACACACACAGACAAGTAAACGGAAAACATGCTTCACATCGGTTCGATGCTCGTAGAATGACTTTAAATATCACAAACAACAACGACGACGACAGATTCGTGATGACAGATTGCGACATTCGTATAGTCTCTCGAATGCCTTTACACACGTTCCTATCGAATCGAACACACACACACACACACACAGAGAGAGAGCCTTCTAAATTGTCTCTCAGTGTCATTGCCGCAGAAAATATTCACTCGATTCTAACTGCAACTGTCGCATGCAACAAACATTTACTATTTTAGCTTTAATAATTGTCTAGCATCAAATGAATATCAATATGTCAAGTCCAAGAGCAGAGTAAAGTAACGTTCAAGTAATGATGAAAGCTTTTTCATCAATGAATTTCGAGGTGGATAATGTTGTGTGCTTGAAAAATAAAATGTAGAACAAGTCCAGAGGTAAATAATATTAAAGATTTCGAACCTCGAAAGGAGCACAAAAAGAGAAACTGAAAAAAATTAAACCATAATATTTGGATGTATGATCCGATTGAAAGTGGCTTTAAGATGAGTTAAACTAACTTTATGTCATCGAGATCTCGCGGATCCTTATCTAGTAGATATCATGGCGCGCTGCTAAAGCAAACATTTTCAGCACAAGAGCTAGAAAAAATATTATATCAATTGCTTTTTATTTCGCTTACTACAACAACAACAAACGCTACAACTTTTCACCTGAAGCCATCTTCAATTAAGATGATAAAATTTATTAAAGAAATACTTTGAAGGTAGGAGGTGAGATTAGGGGTGTTAAAGCGTAATTGGATGCGCCTTAAGTTCAGGCTCAGTAATAACAATTATACAAATTGTTCGACAGCACAGCAAGAACAAAAGAAAGACAAAGAAGAAGAGGGAAAAGATAACAAGTTCACAAAATAAAAGCCATATTCGAATTAAGTACAAAGCTTAGTTGCCGACCAAAAGAACCGCGCAGCAAGTTAAAAGTGAATTCAAATATGAATTTGAAGTTGAAGTTGAAGCGTTTACGCAACCAGCGACAGCAAATTAAATGCTCATTAGCATTTTCTAAGGAGCCGACTGATACAGCCCAGAGGAGACAGGCGGGCGGGCAGAAGAAGAGAGACAAACGGATGCGGCCACGCACGATTTCGCAAGAGAGGGAGACGGACGGATGGATGGACGGACGGACGGACGGAGTGACTGGCTGACAGGAAGTCAGTTCCGGTGGCACTGACGACGTATCTCCACATTAGGAAATGAGAATGAGAGAAAACGAGAGACAGAGAGAGAAAAAGAGAGAGAGAGAGCATTTGGTTCAAGTTGACAACAACAAAGCGTTGAGAAGCCGCCTCAAAAAACGGCATGGCTTAGTTGTTGGTTAAGCGGGAGGGGTTGGGTTAGCGGATGGGAGCTGGATCTGTGCTTTTGGGGTTGGCAAAATAAATTACTTTGCTTTACTTTACGTTTTATTTATGCCCTGCCGTGCAAAAGCTCAAAGAGAGTTACTCACTCTCTCCCTCTCACTCTCTCTTTCTCTCTTTTCGTGTGTGTGTGTGTGTGTTCTTCTTCTTGCCGTGTAGCACATTGTTTGGCATATTCTTGTTGTGTGTTTTTTGCTCCACTTTAGGCAGTGTGGCTAGGCCGGGGACTTGAAGTTCTGCTTGGAACCGCAAGTTCCGTTGCGTGTCATTCAATTTACATTAATTTAGTTGATGTTCCGCCAGTCGCACACTAGGACGAAACAGCAATTTGACAAGCGAGTGAAAGAGCAAGAGAGCGAGAGAGAGAGCGAGAGAGAGAGAGAGAGAGAGAGAGAAGACATCCGTCAGTTACGGCAGTTTGTCAATCAATAAATCACCAGGCGTGGCATACGCCCACAAATTTGTCCAACCGTGCGTCAAACACTTCAAAAGGTGCTCGCCAAGGATCCGGTATGTACGGATGCAGATGCTACATGCCATGCCGCTGCTAAGAACGCTCGCGCCGGATTATATGTGTAACAACAAAAGTACTATATGCAATTTAACAATTTTGTGTCGTAGGTTCAATACTCCCCAAAACACTCAAAGAAAAAATAAATAAATAATATTCATAATCACGCTTGAGTAAAAGTCGAACAAATATCCAAATTTTGTTAGGTTTGTAGAAATACTATACTTTATAATCATTTTCTTTTGTTCTTAGCTGTTTTTAAGAAATTTCCTTTGGAATTCGGAACTCAAAAACCCTGATTAACGTAATTTATATTAAAAACAGTTGTTTCTTTAATTTTAGAACAACTTTTTTCACGAGTGTAAAAGTTTTGGGGCACAAAAACAAATAAACGAACAGCGCAGTCAGCACTAAAAATTCTGCAAACATGTGTGGGCAAAAAAGAAAATGGGGCGGGGATGGTGGTGGTGGGGGAGGGGGGGGGGGTGGTTGTTTAACTGACGGAATGACTGACGATTAAAGCGAACTCATACAAAATTCGGACGAATCGAGAACCCCAAATCTCGGTTCCCTCAATGCACTGTGAGTCATATTAGGTAGGCAACGGGAACGGGAACGGGAATGAGTTAAGGACACTCCCCTCCCTCCATCCCCTTAATCACTTCGTACCAATCAACGCAAGTGTGAGAAAAGAACCGCAAAGTTTGGCCAGCCGCCATAACCAGTCATAAATTGCACATGTCAGCCAAAAAAGATACAAATGTATCTTTGCTGCTGCTGCTGCTGCAAGTAGCTCACAAGCTGACTGCCTATAAAATGTGCTTTCATTGATTAAAATGCTTCAAAGCCAAATTGCGATTTGTTTGTTTTTTGTTTTTTCTCTCTTTTTTATGGTTTTTCGTGTGATGTTCTCTTTTCTTGTTAAGGTTGATTTTTTGTTTTTATTTTTTTTTAATGAGTTTTCTTCGCACCTTTTTTTCTTGCACTTGAGTTAACCAAAATGTTAAGTTTATATTTCTTTGTCGCTTGACGTCGGCGGTGGCGCACATATTTAAGTCAAGGACGTGACTTTTATAGCAAGTTTTGCCCTTCGGCACTGCACGCAGCACGCAGCTAGCAGCAGAAGCAGCAGCAACGCAAAACGTTGACGTTGAGTCCAATGGCTGCCACTGCCACTGCCGCAGTCTCAGTCTCAGTCTCTGCTTTCACGTTGTTACACAGTTATAGCCCCGGCAACAGCAATAGCTAACAAGACAACAACATCTACAGTTTCTGGCCATTAAGCAAATATGTCTTTGATTTTTCTTGCAAGTAATTGGCTATGTTTGTCACGCTGCGCAGGACAATAACAACATCAACAGCAACAACAGCAACAACAACAGCAACGGCACAACGACAACAAAGAGAGCAAAAACCTGTCTTAACTGGCATTTCATATTTGATTTTATATATATTAAAGTCCAGTTTGAATCCATGCATACAAATGAAAAGGTCGCATCGTTAAACGAATATCTATAAGTTTATAATTACGACTTCATATATATATATATATATATATATATATACATGTGTATACGTGAATTGCATGGATTAATAATCATATTTTCGACCTTGTTAAACCTTAATTTTATATTGTATAAGTAAAGCAATTGACTTGAAGCCCTTTAAACTTAAGTCAAATACTCAGCAAATACTTGTGAATGTGAGTTTTAATTAATTGTAAGCGGTGAATGAATGTAAATATTAATCGAATTGTTGCAATTCATTCGCCTGGGTTGGTCAAGCTCTCGTTCTTCGTTAAGTTTGGGTTGGGCAGTATTTTGGCAGGTGTGCCAATTGGCAATTGCAAATTTTCAATTAACTATTTACTCTTTGCCTTGCCATCAAATTGAGCTGAGCAAAACGAAACGAAACGAAACGAAACGCAACACAAAAGAAGTTGAATGAAAAAAAGAAATGAGCAAAACAAAGTCAAATGAAATTAGTCAAAAATGTTTTATTCAAATGCTCGACTCAAAATAAAGTTGCGACAAGAGGCGGCAAGTAAGTAACGTGTTTAACAATTCTAAAGTGACAACTGCAAAAGTTTGACCTCATCGAATGCGCCATTAACTGGCGCCATCTAGCGATAGAGATGTTTAACTTTAAGCTGACAGCTGTTGATCAAAACTGTGTGGAATTCTGATTCATATCATATTGAATCATAAATCATCTCCACAACACAATGCAATTGTGCAACACTTTCAAGATCATCATCAATTTAAATATTTGATAAAAATTGATATTTAATTTGTATATACATCTACGCCCACGCCCACATCCACGTTCACGTCCACGTCCACGTTCACGATGAGCATGCATATAATATCAAAACAATTTTCAATTTAAACGTCAGCCTCGATTACAAAATGCCAAAAACTTTTCAACGAAATCTCGAAATGGCAACAACAAACAGCAAGAGCAGCAGCAACTGCAAAATTACACGTGGCGTTCAAATATTTATGCGATTAAATTTCCTGCCCAAAAATTCATTTTGGCATTGTGCATTTTGTTCATAATGTGATGCTTGATGAGCCGAAATACAGGCAGTAGTAATTAATCAAAGATAGTTTGAACACAATATGACAGCAAATTACGAAACAGTTAATAATGAGGCATGAGGCATGAGGCATGAGGCATGTTGATGATGAGAGACAGATATGAATTTACTTGGTTTAAGCAAAAGTGTCAAGTTGGGTTTATCTTGTCTGAACTGAATGAACAAGACGTTGAGCGTTAAGAATAAATTGATGCTGGGAAAATTGCCAACGCGATGATTGCGAAACATCAGATCTCGTTCACATCATGATCTTGCTCACCCAGAGCGAACATTAAAAGGGAAACACAACAGCAACAACAACAATAAGAAAAATAAACAACGTCCCCAAGCTGAACATTCGGAGAGCGTTCAAGGTTAATTGTGCAATAATTTATGAATTTTATGAAATGGCAACACAAACAAAGACAAGCAAGCAATTTACATACGGCCCAGCAGCTGGGCCATACAAACATATGTATGTGTATGTGTGTATGTTTGTTGTATTAATTTCAAGAAGACAACATCACAAACAGAAACAATTAAGAATGCCATCTAAGCGTTTTGTTTATAAACATTTGAATTAAGTCATTAAATATATGTACACACACACACACACACAAACAAACATACATTTCACATTACTAATATCATCATCATCATCATCATCTTCTTCATCAGCGTCATCATCATCATTTTGCATATTACTTTGTGTATTTTGACAATTGACAACTCGACTTTTAGAAATCTTTTAGTCAATTAAAATGCAAATATTTTTTGCAGTAACTAAACTGATTTAAAATAAACAATTAAAACGTTTTGCAACAAATTTAAATAAAACAAGTAATTAGTTTAACTCTCACTTGTGGCAATAAAAAAAAAAAAACCAATGTGCCACATCATTGCAACAATTAAAAACACTGTGCAAATTATTTAAAAAGAAATCTTTTATTTTTTTTTGGTGGTTTTTATGACTTAATGCAAATGCTTAAGCACGTATAACAACAACAACAACAACAACAAAAACAGCTATGAAAACACAAACTATGACACCAAAATGTTGCACAGCAATTAGATTTAATGTTTCAACAATGAAACAAAAGCCAAGCTAAATAATCGTAAATTCAATTTGGCCAAAAACAGAAATAAAGTGAAGAAAAATAAATTCAAATTCGTAAACACAACGAAAACGATTTAACGGCCTGCCAACTGAGCGCATTTGGAATTCGCTCAAGAGTCACAACAACAATAACAATAATAGTCTCGACCCACACACACACACACACACAAACACACACACACACACACAGACAAGCTCGTGCGCGCGTGTAAACAAAGAAACGCCGCGTTTTTGCACCATTTAAAAGCCAATGAAACACTATTAACAACAACAACAAGAACAACAACAACAACAACAATAGCAACAGCAACGCCAATCAAAACAACACTAAGAACAACAACAATTGGATAAACTTCCGGAATTGAAATTCGCATTTTTTGAACGTTATTGCTAAAAAAAAAAAACAACAACAAAAAAAACAGCTGGCTACAAAACTTAAAAGGTTCAAGGCAAAAAAATAAAATAAAACTCATTTAGTTTGAATTTTTTATTATTTTTTTTTTGTTTTTTTTTGTTTTTTTTTAAACATATTCATTTAAACGACGAGAAAGCTTTGGTCAACTGTGGTCAAGTGACGCCAAATAAAACGGGTGTGGGTGCCAGGCTACACCCAGACCAATTGATGATCAGGAGGACAAGGAGGTGGCGGAGGAGAGATGCCATTACGGATACGGATGCTGGGTTTATGGCATGGCAAACGCCCAATTGACTCTTAAGAAGTGCACAGAAACAGAGAGAGAGAGTGAGAGAGTGAGAGAGTGAGAGAGAGAGAGAGAGAGAGAGTGAGAGAGAGAGTGAGAAAGAGCTAGATGACATCCGATGATTTGGCGTTTTCGTTGGTAGAGAGGGGCCAACAAACTTGGCCAATGGCTAAAGCACAGTGCTGCCAAACTAAATAAAAGCCAAAGTGCACCACAGTGCACATGGAAGACTAACATAATTATAACATATTCCTGTTCATATACAAAAATTTATATTAAGAAATTTTAAATATTTAGTTTAAATCGAAAAGGATTACAGATACAAATTTTTGTACAAGCTTTTATTCTGTTACATTATTGAAAGAAGAATATATGCAAGAAATATATATTCAAAACTGAGTTCATATTTCATAACGTTTTTCAATACAGGGTATGTTAAAGTCGTGCATTCCGCACACGCACACGCTGTGTATACAGTATATACATTGAACTTGTTGGTATTGTGGCTACAGCTGTCGCTTGTCTTGCTTGACAAATTATGAGCACGTTTCTGTATTTAAATAATGATTTTGCGATTTATTCGATATGTATATATATATATATATATATATATATATATGTGCTATATATGATTGGTGCGTCGAACTGCAAACTGTTGATAAGATCGATTGCTGATGTCGTTGATGACGACACAAAGACACGAGACCTTCAATCTCTCTCTCTCTCTCTGCCTCTCTGTGTCTCTGTCTGTGGGGCAAGTGAAGAAGGTGGGTTGCCATTGAAGAGCAAATTTTTGGCGAGCGCGTTCAACAGTTTATTGCTTTTGTTGTTTGCCAGGTTCATGGCACAACCGCAACAACAGCAACATGGGCCAAATTTAGATTTCGATTGGCGATTATGTAGTAGGTTGTGACCAATGTTTTTTTGTGGTCAACTGTGGTCAACACTGGCTGGCTGCTCACCAACAACAACATCGATGCCAAAGTGCAATGAACTGGTTTTTCTTCTTTTCGGCAATACTTAAAAGTTGAAAAGTCGAAAGGCAAACAAATTGAGCGACGACAAAGATGCACAACAAAAATAATTACAAACAGCAATTCAATATTTAAAATGAATGCATTGACATTGCCAACACACAAACACAATCTCACACACACACACACACACACACACACACACAGATACAGAGAGACATAGAGTAAGAGGTTTGAAGTTCAGATCATAGATTGCACAGTTAACACATTTTAGCACTTGATTGAACAAGCCATCTTCGAGTGGTCAACAGGTTGATTGACCAGCAACAGCATCAGCATCGGCATCGGCAGGTGATTCGCACTATTAATCGTCAGGCAATTTTTGGTCTGATAAAAAGCAAGCAAAAAAGTGAAAGGCAATTTGTTGTGTGTGTTTTTAGCCGCCTGTAAGCCTATGGATTGTGACCCACTCTGCGATCAAACTGGGTCACAGTCAAACTCAACTTCAAAAGCAATACGATCTAAGAGTTAAGGAAACTCGCCCAGATGAGTTGAATGCGATATAGAAAAACTTCTTTTCATCCAATACTTTAAATATCTTTAAGTTGACACTCTCATAAGAATTATTTTGAGTTTAACATTATTAAAGTTACTTTCATAATAAATTACTAATTTTCTTTATTTTTAGTTAGTGTCAAAATAAGTTCTACAAAATATATTTATTTTTTGAGTAAATAGACATTTTGATTAGCGTGTTGGTTTTGTGCATCACAATTTAAAATAAAACCAAAACAAAATAAAACAGACAATAGATGAGCAAAGAGAGCTGAACAAATGGAAAGACAGACAGTCTGTCAGAGATGTGTCGCATCTTGTTGCATCTCTCTATACAGAGGAGATGAGAATGATGATGATGACTCAGCTACTCAATGTGATGTTTTCTGAGATACTTTTAGCTTGCCGTGTTCTGCCGAATGCCATTGCACAGCGGCAGCTAAGCAGCCGCCACAATGAGTCACACAAGTGGCAACAAATGGCAACGCAGTTAGTTTTGGCAGCTTCACAGATAGAGATAGAGATAGCGACAGGGACAGAGACAGAGAGGCATGAGAGACAAATGCATATACGGACATTAAACAGAGAACCAGATTACAGTCGTTTGTTTTTACATACATATAACATCGAAATTCTCGCGCTTTATGACTCACAAACGGAGAGACCTTCCGGTGGAAGTCAGTGTATTTTATTGACTTCCCCTCCTCCCCTTTCACAAAAAGATGTTGCATAATTGATAGGCTTAGGCTGGAACGTGGCTTACCTGCAATGAGAACGAACAAGAAAGGAGAAAGAACCAAAAATGTATTATTAATTAGTTATCATATTTTAAACATACATAATGTTCATATATCATCTAATATTCATAAGCTTGCATATAAAAATCGGGGATATATAGAGAGAGAGAATGTGTTCACTTTAGTTTCCTAGTCTTGCAATTGATAGTCAAGCCATTAAAGCAAAAATTTCACTGTTCATAATTTGTTTTTCTTAAGAATTGTGTTTAATGTTTATCAGAACTATGCCAAGTAGTTATCAGATATAAAGACAACAACAACTTGTTGACTTGTTGACAATATATCAAACGTTTGACAGATTTCTTTCTAATTCCCTCCCTCCGTCCCACCGACCCACCCGTGTCTTGTCAACTTTATTCTAATTGGGATTTGCGTTTCGTCTAGGTCGTCTAGTAGAAAGTAAAAGTAAAAGTAAGGCGCAATATGTTGCGTATGGGCGTGACCACCGCCAACCAAAAATAAAAAGAAGTGAAAAGCGTTGGAAAAACAATTCAAATTGAAAAAAACACACAATATAAGAAATGCCTATTTACACCAGGCGGCAACAGACTGCGACTAACTAATTGTTAGACAGCGGACTTAGTTGGCGAGCCAGACGCGACGGGAGGCGGAGTAAGAGAAAGGGCGGGTCGCTGTATGGGTTAATAACTTAGTGGAAAGAAAAGTGAAAAGAGCAAATGCTCGTAAAAATAGAAATAGAAATAGACAACGAAGACGAAGACGACGACGACGACACCAATGACAATGAAAATCGAAATGAAAATGCAAGTATGCCGAGGGGAAAATGGTAAAAGAAAAATGTAAACGTAACGTAAACGAAATAAGGCCGACGCGTAAATTACAAATCAATATACGATATACAATATGCATAGGCCAAAACAAAATAAAGAGAAAATATGTGCTTGAAAGCCGCAAGCTGTTTAGTTGACGTTAACAAAAAATGCAAAGTTCTTTAGCAACTTGGCAACTCTAGGCTGGGCTGACTCATTGTACAGTGGAGTGGAGTGGAGTGAAGTGGAGTGACCTCCGTCGGCAAGGAATGCACTCCACAAATGGCAGTGAGAATCAGAAACGTATATAGAAATGAAAATGAAAATGAGTTTGTCTGTCGTTCGGTTCGTTGTTGTTCAAGAGTTTTCCTGGTAAATTGCACAAGAAGCGGCGGCTAAAGCGACAACAACGACAACTTTCATAATGATGATGTAAAGCAGAAGCAGAAGCAGAAGCAGAAGCAGAGACAGCTGAAGTTTGCAGATAGATAGAAGTAGGGAAGCAAAAAAGAATCTTGTGCAACAATTTCATGTGTCAACAACAGCAAATAACAACAACTGCTTCTTAGCAAAATCCAGAGCTCTTAGAGACGTTACGCGTTGACAACAACAACAACAACAATAACAATAACATTGCTGTTGTGCACCGCGCATAAGAAAGATAATCATCATATAATCACAATCACATAATGCGCGCGCTTCAAAAGGTAGACATTGTCTAGGGAGACGTCTCAACTCGACAGTTGATGACAGCGTGTCGCCGCCAGTTGCACTTGCAACACTTAGAATTATAAATAAAACAAAGATTTTCAGTTTGCAACATGTTGAACATACAAAAAGCAAACAAATATCTCTTTGACATTGAGCAAAGGTCTTGTTGCACTATCTGTGAAATGCAGTTAAAATTTATGTCCTACTTTGATCATATGCAAATAATGTTAATGAAAAATTTGCAGACAAATTGCTACGATAAGACTAAGAGAGAGAAACAGATGAAGAGAGAGAGCTGCGCTTTTGAGCTGTCAAGATTGAATTCGATGCGTTTCAAGCACAAAAGTTGCTGAATCAAATGCGAACAAGAAAATCAATCAAAAAACTTATCAATTTGTTGCTAATTAACGCTTGACATTCTGTACATATTTATATTTAATTGTTTACTTTAGGTGCAGCAACAGCAACGCAAATGCTAAAAGTTAAGAGCAATATAATATTGCTATCGCTTTACACTTAATGAATGCCTCTCTCTCTCTCTCGCTCTCTCTCTTTTTGCCGACCCTTTTGATGGCTACCAACTGGCAGCTGTGTTGCTGATATCAACAGCTTCAACACAACATCAACACAGCTATAGCAAAAGGCAACAACTACAGCAACAAGAAGAATAATAACAGCTCACAGCTCAACTGGATCACTTAATTGGCCACCCAAGTGGCATCAACGGCGAGTGCAAGAAAACAACAACAATGGCATAAAAGCCAATTAACAAAGCCCACACAAACAAACAAACAAACAAAAAACAAAAAAGAAGTGATAAGTGTGTTGACAAGTCGTTGAGAGAAGGATGAGGATAATGCTGATGGTGATGATGACGACAACGACGAGGATGAGGAGGAGGAAGAGGAGAATTGGCATCGCGTCAATCGGAACTTATTAGCATGGCAAATCGACATTATGAGCATAATGAGTTTGAACACAAATCGACGAAACGCTGAGCAATCAATGCAAATTCGCATGGCAATAAAGCGTATTGCTTATTGTTAATTTTTATGTTGTGTATGCTTTTCCATTTCAATTTTAAGCTTACACCCAACCAAAGAATCAAAGTGCACAAAAAAATATCTTTCACTTTTTGGGAATATTCCCAGCAAAAAAAGGTTGGGAAAAGGCAAACAAACTTAGTCTAACTTGTAACATACAAGTGCAGTGTATTTGTTAGTCGTTTTTGCAATGCTTGAATCACTTGTTTAGCAACATCTTTTGATGTTTGTGTGTGTGTGTGTGTGTGTATTGCTGTGTTTTGTCGTTGGGGTTGGCATTGATAATGAGCGACTTGTTATCGCGCATCATTACAAGCCCATTACAAAGTCAAGCACAACAAGCACACACACACACACACATATATATATATATATTTATACTTCGCACTTTCTTCTTTGTTCAATATTTCAGCAGCAGCAGCACACACAAATATTAACATACACAAATCGCCTGTCAGTCAGAGTCAACAACAAGTGTGGTGGTGGTTGGCGGTTAGGTGTTGTGTGTGTGTTAAACATACGCAGCAACTGCTTTCTAACTATGATTATAGTATGGTTCTAAATGTTTACTGTCAATATACTATAACATTTAGATTAAATATCAGCAAGGCGCAAAGCATTTGACAGGTTTTATACACATTCATCAATAAATATATACACACACACGCACATATACTCACATACATTCGATGCGTGTCAGAATTAAGCATCATAGTGATTCTCATGTTTTCATTTTCTCTCTCTCTCTCTCTCTCTCTCTTTCTCTCGCTCTTTGTGTGTATTCAATTGTGCGGGCATTAGTATGATAAATGATATCAAACTCGGCCCGGAAAGCAATCTATCTATTGGGTTGGGGTTGGATATGCATTGTCGGCTCTTTGCATTTATTTAGCTGTTGTTGTGCGTTTAGCACAATTATATGTGCAACATAAATGTGCAACTATGAGTATGTTTGAATGCATGCGTTTTCGCGCTATTGCTTTGCTTTTTTTGTATGGAATCCTATGACCAGTTCTGGGCGGATTTTGCTTGTTCTGGGACTCACCCTCTAGTCGGGGTTTTTTTGGTTTCATTTCGTTTCGCGTTCAACAAGTTACATATGTTGTGGCACAGAAGATATTTGAAAGTCAGGTTTCTTTATCCCTTTGGCTCTTCTTCATAACTATTTTGATTCATTTTCATTCAAGTTTTCTGTATGCAGAAAGATATTTTTCACATATGCAAAACAAAAATAAATGTTTATGTTTTATATTTATGGTAATTAATGCATGTATTTATGGAACCTTCTGTGCCAAACACACACACACACACACACACACACACACTCATGCACACACTCACGCACACACCCCTTTGGCCAGGCAGGGCCATCCAACTCCATTGTAAATTGTGTGTGTGTCATGGTATTTGAATTGATATAAATTACTTAACGCTTGAAGCATCATCGTTGCTAACTTCCGCACAATGGACGAGTTTTACAAACTATAATAAATCGCTTGGACTTAAACTAAACATAAACATTATATGGAGATAATATGTATACATATACAAGTTTTATCGATGCTATTTCCTGCTACCATTCATTGGAACAAACTTAAACTTAACATTCGAAACAAACGCAAATTTAATTGATAAATAAATTATGCGCTAAAAACGATGATAAAATAATCATAAGTCAATTAACATAAACAGCAACAAAAAACAAAAGAAGCAAAAAAAAAAAAGCTATGGGATAAGGCTATGGATATTTATCCAAACAATTTATGCAAATGATTTGTTCGCAAACTGCGAAATATGTTAAATATCACATAAAATATATTCGGAAATGATTCAATTAGCACATGAATAATTATCATGTTTAGCTTGCGTATAATTTATGTAAAGTTTTCTTCAGTGTTATCCCTTCCCATACCCCCTCCTCTAGACCTTCATTGTATAGCAATTTGGTTCTTTTGTGCTTTAGCCAACAACAACTTTAGGTCAACAACAAAATATCAAATAATTTGATTTAACATAAGAATTCAATTTGGTTGGAAACCAAAGTCCAGAAAATACATTTACAAAAGTATAAAAATAAAATAACAAACAAACAAACAAACAAAGTTCAAGGCCATTTACAACAGGGCAACAAATAAAAAGAAAAACAAAAACACTATTATTAAGTATACGACGATTGGGACAAGACAAAAACACAAAAACAAAAATACAGGCAACAAAACGGACCGAAGGTCGAAAATCATATAAAAATCAATAAAAACGTTATTAATAATTGATTGAAAACAACAACAAAAAATACTGTGGGAAATATTCGTCGTATGTCTTTAGTAGCTAAATGACAATCAACATTCAGTTACTAGTCTATACCTCTCACAGCTAACTGACTGACTGACTAACTGACCGACTGACTAATGTGCGGTTTGGCCAACAAACAATGAAATTGGTTAACAGAATTTCGTTCAACTTGAACAGGTATGCATGTGTGTGTTTGTGTGTGTGTGTTGGTGTGTGTGTGTGTATGTGTGTAAAGTCCAGCAGGATGAACGAATGAAAAAGTGGGCGGGTGATTACCACAACTCATTTGGCAGTCAATTAAGTTCCTGAGAACCGTCACAGCCACAAGCAACAAATCCGATTAAGTATGCTTCACACAATAATGCAGATAATATATCAATATTAATTAAGGGAACACAAATGGTCAAGAGAGAGAACTGAGGTTAAGGATCAATACAGGACAGTACAGAATAGACACCTTCAAATGTTCTCTACCCAAGCAATGAAATATTCAAATTTTAAGGTCAAGATAGTTGCAAACAAAAGCTTTGTTCCCGGAACATTTCATACTAGGTTCGTTTAATCCTTAAAGAATCGATTTTCTTCCACTAAGATCTAAGATTATTGAGTTTCATCATTAGCGAAACGTGTGTAATCAATCACCAATTAACAGTGAAACACAGTGTAAAAGGTTAACAGGTTAAAGGTAGCTTTCCCAGCATACGATGTTACCCTGCCAAAATGAATTCCAGAACTCCCAATCGATAAATCCAAACAGTTACTAATTGGTAACTTGATTTGCGCATCTGCCCTGTCAGCCAGATTGAATATCTACCCAAAAGCGTATAGAGGATATTTGTTTGGTTGGTTGGCTAGCTGCCAAGTTGTTCATGCATTCCCCATATTCCCATTCCGTTACTCATAATTGGGCACTGTGGTTGCGAATGTGATCTTGATTGACTGAAATGATTCGCAAAAAGTACACAGAACGAAACAACAACAAAGGTTGGTTGCAATAAGCAAGTGCAAAAACGAAGTAAGTGAAATGCAACTTTGCCCCATTTGTTGTTGGTCAAGCGACGATATAATCGATCAAACCAAAACGGGGTTAATAAGTTCAGCAATAAGTATTGATAAGCGACGACAACAAAAAAACTAAGATATGTGAATATCTTTGGCGACAGCTGATTAATGAACAAACATTAACAGACAACTTATATTTTTGTATTTGAAGCTTTTATGTTTGACAAAAAACGACAACAAACAACAACAAACAGCTATCGAGAAAAGTCTTTAAATGTTGTTGTTGGCTGGCTAGGTGCAGTGCAAAAGGTTAATGTTAACATTTTGCAGCTGTCGCAAAGACTCTGTGCGGAGTGTGAGAGTTCAGATAGCAGCAGCAGACTCTATCTACACTGTCTGTACGGTAAGGTAAGCGTTGCAAGCGCCGCATATTTGTCAAACATGGTTGCGGACAAGTCAACTTTGACTTTGAGGCATTTGCGCCTGCGCAATTGCAACGCTGTCTGGCTTATAAGAGTCAGATGCCAGCCTGGCATCTGGCAACTGTCTGACTTGTAGAGGGCAACGACGCGCATGATTGATGATGCAAATGTTCACAGAAAAAAAAAATGTAAGAAAAAAATTAATAAATAAAAAAAGAAAAAAACAAAAGCGCAAATGAAAAACGACTCCAATGTTGACAACCGCAATGAGGAAGGCAATGTCGTTGACGATAGTATATTGATATAGTGTGTGTGTGTGTGTGTGAAAACTGTAGCAAAGTGTCAAAGCTTTGCTGCTGTTGTTACTTATAGTGTGATTGTTGTTGTTGTTGTCGTTTCAGTTCAACTCAGTCACACATTAACCCAGAGACCAACTCCCAAAATTCATAAATTATTAACACAAGTTTTTGTCTTGTTTGTATGCCCTGTAGCTTTTGAGGCTTTCTTGCAGGCATATCCGGAGAGAAAAAAATATATTACTTTATATATATATATTGCATTCAAAAAGGTCTTGTTTGTATGCCCTGTAGCTTTTTGAGGCTTTCTTGCAGGCATATCCGGAAAGAAAACAAATATATTACTTTATATATATATATATTGCATTCAAAAAGGTTATCATTAAAGCAATATTAGATTTCTTTCATTTCAATCTCAATCTAAATTAATTGATAAGACAAAAGAGATTTGAAGAATGCTCAGAAAGTAACTTGCTTAGTAAGTAGTTCAGTAAGTAGTTGGGTAAGTACTTCAGTAAGGAGTTCAGTAAGTAGATTCGTTAGTAGTTTAGTAAGTACTTCAGTAAGTAGTTGGGTAAGTACTTTGGTAAGTAGTTAAGTAAGTAGTTTAGTGAGTAGTTTAGTAAGGTAGTTAGGTAAGTAGATTGTGAGCAACTTTAAGCCACAACTTCATACATTATAAGCAGTTATGTTTAAAAATTGATTTCAAGATTAAATAAAGTTCATCTTTAAGCTTGTAACTTTTGGTTCTGTAATATTAAAAATAAACAATAAAACGAAGTCAAACTTTGAGTTGAAATATTTAATAAACATTTTTGCCTGTCGCTAGGAATTTTCATTTTTATTCTCGAAAATTAAATAAATTCTTCACTTCAAAATAATTCAATAGAAGGATATCGCGTTCCTTTATACCCTTCAATGATTTTTTCTTTGGTTTGTTTTTGGGGCATAACCCAAAAAAAAAAAAAAAAACAGCTACTGCAAATAAAACTTCAAATTGTTTTACGTGTTGGCCAAAAAAAAAACAAAAGAGTCAGAGCAATTGCTTGTTGGTTCGCATATTTAACTTGTTCGAGGTATTTTTTTTTGCTTTTGTCTGACATTTTCCCAAATGCAAAATCACGTAGCTCGGTGTGTCGAGCATGTGGAGCGACTAAATTGACGCGTATGTGTGTGCTAGTGTGTGCGAGTGTGTGCAGTGTGTGAAACTGTCATAAAAATGAGATAAACATCTTTTTAACAAAAGCAAAATACAACAAAATACAAAACATACATGCTTACATAGTATTTGGTGTATATTATATATATATATATATATATATATATGTGTGCATATAAAAATAAATAAATAAAAGCTACAGCAACAACAACGAGACGAGACTTGAGCAGCGCGTCTGGAGGCGCACAAGCGTGCTCAAGATTTACGGCTTGCTGGGGCCCGGCAATGGCCATAAAAATAGTTGAAAAAAAAACAAAAACAACAACAATTTATATTGTGCACAAAAGCCGGCAGCTGTGTGCGTTACGCCCGCCCGCCCATCCTCACGACTGCGAGCGAGAGAGAGAGCGAGTTTCGTTTTTGTTTTTGTGTTGCATACGCGAAAAATGCATGCAAAAACTGTAGTTGTTGTTGTTGTTGTTTTTAACAAATTAAATGAGTGACACATTTCCGATAAAACGATGCAACAGCGTCTGTTGCAACATGAGGCAGCAAATGGCTGGTCAAGAGTTCAGTTTGATGCCATTTTGTTGTTGTTGTTTTTGGGGCCAAGTTGAGAGACTTTATCGTCAAGTTGTTGACGCATTGCTCCCAAATCAAAAGAACTTCTTTTTTTTTTTGTGGGCGAAAAAGTTTTTGTTTACTTCTTCTTCTTCTTCATTTGTTTATTGCTGTTGTCGTTGACATAATGCAAATCGGTGTGGGAAATAAGTGCTGCACACACACACCAACACACACACACCAACATACATACATACATACATACACACATACACCAACACACACACATACATACATACATAAATACATACATACACACACACACACACACACACACACACACACATACATACATTTAGTGTGTGTGTGTGCGAGTATTAAGTTGATTTAATGCCATTGCCTGTTGAGCTTCCTCTTTTTTTTTTTGTGGCTTTGTTTTGACTTTTTGACTATTATGCATGCACTGACAAAAATAAATGTGTTCTAGAACTTAGTACAAGAAAATTTTTGTTAAACTTTTTAAACATTATGCTCAATGGAAGAAAATAAAATAGAAGAACTTCTTCAATAGAAAATTTTATATTCAAATTAGGTGATGAAGAAATTAAAGCAATAAAATTTTAAAATTTCTTAGCTTTATTTGTCTTGTTAAATCATAAAGATTTTTTTCGTTAAAGATATTTTGTAATTGATACTTTTCTTTACAACATTGAAACGTTTTTCAAAACACTTTTCGTTAAATGAAAAATTCTTTAATTCAAAAATTATGTGCCACAAAATTTGTTTGTGACAAATTCTAAGGCATATTTGTGTTGTATTTGTTTTTTTTTTTTTTCAAGTGTGATATAATTCACAAAGCGCAGAGCGATATCCGAAGCTTACTCGAGTCCTCCACTCTGTTCAATACTCCCCCCCCCCCCCCCACCCACTGCCCTTTTCTATCGATACAAGAAGTTAGTACACGGAACGTGGGAATTCAGCAGCAGAGTTCAACTTAGTTCAGCTCTGTTTAGTTTTGCTTCCCCTCCACCCTCCACCCTCCACCCAAGCATCATCATCATCATCATCATGATCATCAGAATGATCATCATCATCATCATCAGTATTATTGTCAACATCGTAAATTACAATTCGTTTGCAGCAACAACAACAACAACAACAACAAAAAGATTTATCGGCATTGACATTAAGCCAAAGTTATTTATTTATTTATTTTGGTAGAGTTTTTTTTTTGTTGCCTGAGAACTATTGTGAATGGCGAGACTTTTCGCTTAATTTGATTTTTATTGTTGTCGCACAAAGGTATCAAAAGGTTTTCATCTACCAACTTCGATTTGAAATATTGTAAAATGTATTCTTTAGGGAATGGGGTGGGGGAGGGGGGGTTGAGTTTATAAACATATATATATATATATATATATATATATAGTGTTTTTGGTTGTATTTGTTCGCCCGCAGCTAAATAATATACGTAAATTGCAAGTTAATGAGCTCAAGTGGCCATCGCCAAGTCGAGCCACTGCTGTGGGTTTGCGGAGGTGGGGCAAAGTGGAGTGGAGTGGAGTGGAATGAGTGGAGTTCTGAAGTGGTTGATATGTAGTTGCGTGTGGTTTTGTTTTTGTTGTTGTCTGCCCCTCAAAAGCAAATAAAACGTATAAATTCAAATCAAACAAAACGAATTATGTACTCGCATTTTATGCGCATTTGCGCCCGCATCGACCAACCGAAAGGAGATGGCGTAGTGTGTGTGTGTGTGTGTGTGTGTGTGTGGGTGGGCGGATAGCGAAACAACAACAAGCATAACCATGCCTATGACAATTATACCAACAACCAACGAACCATTACTAGCGCTCATCAACGCACTTAACCCTAAGAGATGGCCGTTCACACAATGTGTGTGTGTGAGAGAGAAAGAGAGAGAGAGAGTGCAGTTGCAGTCATTGTTACAATACTAGAAGTAGTAGTTAACTAACTGGTTGACCTTTAATTGCAACCCTCCCAACCCCCCAACCATCATCGAATGGCGTTCAAGTGTCAAAATACACTTAGTACTTAACACAAGAGAAGTTCCCCTTAGAGACACAACAGAGAGAGAGAGAGAGAAAGCAACAGCAAAAGAAAAGGAAGGAAGGAACGGAGCTTGAGCGACAGTTCATTAAATGTTGCAACAACTGCATCTAAATGCACTTAAGGGTATATATAATACTATAAGTTCTAACATTGCTAGAACCCATCAAAACTTTCATCTCAGAACTCAGAAAGCAGCAAGCAATCAATGCAATTATTTTTTTTAAAGAAGTTTTTCCAAGGTTTCTTGAATTGTTTTTAATCATAATTGCAACTTATTGGCAATCCTTACAACTTTCCAAACTTCTGATATAATTTATTATATATAAAAGAAAAACTTCGATAACATCATCTGCCAGATTAAATCAAATCGATCAATTAATAATGAGTTTAACTTAAATCTTACATATTTGAATACCCCAAAACTAATTATAATACAAATACATACATACATATATACATAGATATAGAAATTGCAATTTGTTTGTCAACGAATTTAAATAGTTTTGTTTTTTGTGTAAACGTTTCAATGTCAAAGTCAAAAGCTTGAAATAAAAAGTCTAGCTTAAGCTTTGATTGGATTCATCTCGTTTTGGGTCTTTTTGTCTTATTGTCTGTCAATTGTCAATTGTGAACCGAATCGATTGTGACTTTAGTAATTATTCATTCACAATATATATAATCAGAGGCGTGGCTGGTCTTTAAGCTTTTGTTGTTGTTTTGCTGCTGCTGCTGCTGCTGCTGTTGTTGTTTTTTTGTTTGTTTGTTTGTTTACGCTATGGATAATGAGAACCACACGCACACACACACACACACAAATACACACAAACACACGTACACACACATTAAAGGATTCAAGAGAAAACTATTTTGTTTTGTCTATGTTTTGGTTTGAGCAAAGGAGACGGGGTGGGGGAGGGGGGGGGGGGGTGGAATGTCGTGGCACGGAACGCACACATTAACAACAGCTGGCGAAGCTTACGTAGTTTGTGTGTGTGTGTTTTTTTTTGTTCACTTTTTAATTTTCATTTGCCATAGAAATTAACTTGAAAAAATTAAAAATAGAGAGCGGAGATGAAGAAAAAGAAAAACGAAGAAGAAGAAGAAGCATAAATGCATTTTTGTACACGCAAAATGAAATCGAAACCAAAAATCGAGTTTAACAAATTACAAAATTCAATGCGACGACGGCCCAAAAGGGGGGAGGCAGTAAGAAGAGAAGTGGTGTGGTGGAGGGAGGGAGGGAGGGGATGATGTGCCATGAAAATTGAAAATTGTCAAAAAAAAAGAAAGAAAAGAAAACAAGAGCAAACGAAAACGAAAATGTCGACAACAACAACAACAACAAATTAATCAATGTACAAACTGCAACTGCAACTGAAGAATAATGGAAACGAGACACGAGGTCAACAACAACAACAACTAGTAGTAGTAGTATGTAGGTAAACTGGGATTGCAGTTTAGGTACGCTCCACACACACACACACACATATACAACATGTTGGGGCAAGGTGGGTTTTGGATGCAACAAGGCAGCTATCTTCTTTTTTTTTTGTTTTTTTACGCAGCGTTTCAATTTAATTTGCTTTACAGTTATCACAATAAGTTTCTCCTTTCCCCTCACCCACCTCATCCCATCCCATCCCAACACGTTCCTCTTTCAATCTTGTTGTGTGTACCACGTACCAAAATGCAAATGGTACAGTACGTAGTGTATATGTGTGTGTGTGTGTGTGTGTACCTATTGTCATATTCAGAGACAGCTCCGACTTATCACAAGTCGTACCAACCAAGTAACAAGAATATCAGATCAAATTTTATTTAACTCGAATTCATTTGAGTGTTAAAGATGCAGCTGAAACTTTCAGTTCTTAACTTAACTTTGTCATCGAATGTTTTTGTTTAACTTTTGTAAGACTTGTTAACTGTTTAAACTTTGATATTGATGGGCTTAAAAACATTTTTCCATTGGCTTTTGAGACATTTCAGTTAATTGCTTTTGGAAAATAATTAAATTTGAACTTTTTCGATATATTAACCTATATATTCAGACTGGAAGATATTGATAAAGTTCGTTTCATTTCATCTCAATGTTTGTGGCAAACTTTTTCGAAATATTAACTATATATAATAGACTGGAAAGTATTGATAAAGTTGGTTTTTTCTATTGACTTGAAGTTAACAAAGTTTTAGCTGTTTGCTAGCTGTTACAGAGTATCTAGCTAGTCGGTCCACCCTCTCTCTCTCTGTTCCTCTGTCTCTGTTTGTCTAATAACAATCAAACAATCTCTTGGTTGTGTGTGGCCCAAAAGACTTTCGTTTTCATCTTAGTTGTTGTTTTAGTTAAAATCATTTAATCTTCTGCTTGTTGCGTTCCATATATGTATGTGCGTGTGCGTGTGTGTGTGTGCGTGTGTGTTTGTGTTTGTATGCTGTTCGTTGAATGTTTGTGTTGTTGTTGTTTGTTGAATGTTATTGTTTGTAGTTGCAGTTAGTTCGTAAATGGGAATAGTTATGTGCAGTTAGTTAGTAAGTTTGGTTTTTTTTTAAGATTTTCACTTTCACTGCATGCCGGGCCCATGAGACTTGACCAAATGGACAACTAACTAATGAATTTTACTTACACTTACAACAACAACAACAATAGCGATACCCTGTAAAGAGAGAGGTATGACAGACATCGCTTAGAAATGTTGCAATGCCAGAAAAGATACTTTTTATATATTCATAAAGTATCTTAATAATCAATCCCTCTAGTCTAGTCGTCGATTGCTTTTGTAATAGGTTTGGAAGTTTTTTAATTTGATATCTACTTCTACTTCTTCTACTTCTACTTCTACTTCTTCTGCTTCTACTTCTACTTCTTCTTGTTCTTTCTGTTGTTGTAATTTTGGGATCTACGTGTATTTAGTATGTTCGTCAAGTGGCAAACAGATGACGCAACTGTTGCCAAAAAACAACCACAAAAACAACAAAAAACAGAAAAAAAGTTCGACAATGTTTTCTATTTAAGCATGTGTGTTTGTTTGTTTCGTTTCATTTCGTTTCAGGTTCACGTATCTTTGTGTTGTTGTTGTTGTTTTGTTCTCCTGTCGCCATCTCAACTGGCTCAGTTCCTGTCCATCTCTATCGTTGGCTCTCCCTTGCTCATGCTGCCCTTTCTCACTCCTTGTACAACGGTGCAAACGACAAGATCCGAATGGATTTTATTGTCAAGTTTCGCTTTTGTAGAAGAAGAAGCATTATTATTTCAATATTACTATCTTTCTAACCCTTTAGAGATCGACCATTAAGAATTTAACTATTTCTCTGAGTGTATTGTATCTGTGCATTTGGCAGCAAACAAATGCCAAGCATGTGTTCCAAATGTGGCGACATCTGTCGAGCGGTGTACACACACACACACAAACACATATATAGACACGACAGGCTAATGGATAATGATCAGTTTGAAGATTGAAAAAGTAACGCCAAATATCACAACAACAACACCAACAACAACAACAAAAGGCGGTCAGTTGCACGTTTTTTTGTTTTTTTTTGTTTTTGATGCATTTCATATTATTAACTTACAGTTATGGCTCAAAAGTGTGCCCAAAAGGCAACAGGCGATCATTTTATAATTGAGGCAGAACAGAACGAATAATGTATGCCCTTACGAAGGAATATGTCCATATAGATTTATTCGAAGAAATGCAAAATAACTAAAATAGTTCGTATTAAATATTATTTATGTGTAAAAATTTTATCATATTTTTTTTTTTTTTATAACTTTTGAAAATATAATTACTAGGGATCATCAATAAGTTTTTATATCATACTCTATTACATTTTTTATCGTTTTTGTTTTGTCTTTAAGAACTTTCGTCTAGCTTTTGTTATTATTATGTATACATACATATTTTCTGTTTCCATATCCTAAATTATTGATATTTCGTTTGTTTTTAGTATTATTTATGTTTAAATGTTGAGGGTTTAAGATTTAAGAAACATTTCGTAATTCCCTAATACCCCAAAGCTGCAACCTTAAGAATCAATTGCACAAGGGTTAAGGGAGGGGGGAAATGTGAAGAAATGCTTCGAAATGCTATGAGGCAAGTATTAAAAGTACAAAAACATACATACAAATGTATATATATATATATATCTGTACTTATGAATATGAAGATCGGTGGTTGAGGTTTAGGTTTGGGGTTTCGGGTTCGGGGTGCGTTTGTTTTTGTAGGCGCTGGAGGCCAAAATTGAAAGCGGCATAAAAAAGCGAACTTTTTTTTGCATTTTGTTGTTTTTGATACGATTCGAATTTGGTTTGGGTTGTGCTTTCTTGCAAGGTCCAGGGTCTTGGTCTTCGGTTGTCGGTCTTCGGTTTGGGGTCTCTTCTTGGTATTGCCAGCTGGCCCTGGGGCCGCATTTCGTGCTGCTTGCTGCCCAGTTTCGGTTGCGGACCCAAATTGCAACTTTGATAATGCAGCAAACACACACACACACACACATACATACATTTGATTTGATTTCTTTCTTTTGGGTTTTTTGTTTATCGTCAATTGCTGCCCGCCTTCTCCATCTGCATCTACTCCACCCCCTTTCATTTCAAAGCTGTTTGTCGTTCTCTCAAATGAGTAAGTAGTTCCAGGAACTGCGAAAGCAAACCTCACAAAACATTTAAATGCAACTGCTGCGTGTTGAATTTTGAATAAACAACAACAAGAACATGCCGCATAAGAAAGAAACCTTAGGAACCTTTGAAGAAGCGAACGCCAAAGAGAGAAAGAAAGAGCGAGAACAAAATTACAATAATAAATAAACAAGAAAATTGTGCGGAACAAACGGAATGGGCAGTTAACACGACAAGGAATCGGGCACGATTGATAAGATCGAAGAAAAAAAGCCAAACGAAATTCTTTAAACAATAAGAAGCAGCAAATGTCACGAAATGGACTCGTTCCATATTCACTGTTCCTAATGCGAATACAACAAATGCAGCACAGGGCAAAAAAAAAAAGAAAATAATAATATAAAAAAAAAACAGTAAAAGAAATGCACATTAATTTGTTTTTGTTCTTTGTGTTTTTTTACCTTCTTTCTTCGTATGTTTTTTTTGTTTTCGCAGCACTTCCTTGCGCTTCTTTCTTTCTCTATCACTCTCTATTACTACTGTCTGTCTGGCTTGCGATCACGATGATGATTGTGTTCTGCTATTCTCTTTTTTTTTTGCTTCGTCTTTAGTTTTGTTGTTGTGTGTTTTGTGAAGGTGAAGTCACTGCACTTTTGTTTTTGCCGTTTTTTTTTTTTTTTTTGCTATGACAGCTGCTGTTCTTATTTTTTTTTGGTTTTTTTGTATTGCTTCAGTTGCTTTCTTTTGTCAATTGCAGTTTGTTTTTGTTACTGCTTAGAACACACACACAAACACATATATATATTTTGCAAGCGTTCGTTTTTTGTATTTATTTATTTTTAACTTGCATACGCTTTTGACTATCGTTTATTTGGCTCTGCACTTGTTGCTTTATTGCTGCTGCTCTTTGCGCCAACATCGACGCCGACGCCGCCGCCTTTCCGGCAGGAGAAGACGAACACACAGACCGAGCGAGAATCAAAGGCACACAGAAAAAAAAAACAATCAACAACACCTCAAACTTTCAGTTTGAAAAATTACACACGCGTTAGGGTTTATTTGGTAATTGTCGCAAAACATAAATGTATGTGCATTAAAAATCGTGCTCAGAACAATTCGAAGGCAATTGCAATTGCACCACGAACTGCAGTGTGATGATGATGATTTTAATTCGAAATATTTGACAATACTGACGGCGAACGCACGTCCTCACGCTACGACAACTGAAATTATACTGTTCTGTTAATGTACAGACGCTGTTAGTTGGGAGAAGCTGTTGCATACTCAACTGAGCTGTTTAGCACTCATTTGAGCTGTTCGCCGTTAGCGCTCAGAGAGTCTGTTAACTTAACAGCTGTGCTCTCTCAGAGAGCTGTAGCGCCAGTAATGCCACTGTGCAACATGAATGCTGCGTTTGTACTAGGTTCCTTCTTTCTCCATCAAGATCTGCCGTTAATTATCTAGTTGTTGTTTTTAGTGTTATCTTCACGTACTTGGTGCAACAAATATTAAGCACTTGTTTGTTTTTTGTTCAATTTTGCTCAATTAAATACGGCATTTTGTGTGAACATCAAACTATTATTAAAACTGCAGCATGCACATGTACAAATGTGGTATAATATTTTTGCGCACTTATTGAAAATTTTTATATGCATTTGCATGCATGTATGTATGTAACTAAACGCTTTACGCTTTTGTAAGCGTAATATAAACAGAATGCTTGATTGACAGTGCTTTTGGGTTGTGCACAAATGGTTGCTACTGTAGCGATACAAACAAAATTTTATGAATGGAACCTGAAAATGAAGAGGCAATCGAATCGAACGAAGCGCGGCTTAAAAGAACGCGAGAGCATCGATCACCAAAAATACAGAGAGAGACGGCGAGAGGGAGAGTCGTGCAAATGCACTTCTCATTCCAGTGCTGAACATAATGAGATACATAAACACAAGGTACCCAGTAGAAATTATAGGAATGTCTTTAGTAATGTAATTTCACAGATAAATAGTTTTTGATGATGTGTAGAGAATTAACGCAAACATATGTATATATGTACTTACATATGTATGTGGAAGCTGGCACGTGATGCTAGGCCTAAGGCATAGGTATTTATATGTACATAATGATGTATGTATGTATATATGTGCATACAATATTCAAACGGTACATTTAACCCGTGCCATTCCTAGCGTCAATGGTATGGAGAAAGAGAGAGTCAGGTTTTAAAATGCATTGCTGATTTTAGTACCTTTTTCATTTACAATTTTCTTGGTTGACAAGAACGCGAACACACACATAAACACACACACATAAAACACAATGGACTCAGGCTCACACATTTCACACAATTGAGCAGGCATGACGCAAAAAATAAAATAAAAGGTCTGCTCCGATGTTCTTGTTGTTGGGTTTTTTTCTTGCCCATTCAAATCGCAAATGGTAAATAACAGCAATTGGGTATTGGAAGTTAGGACTTCGTCGCCTGGAATCGTCGCCGATAAGTTGGCACGGTTCTGCTTCTTATAGTTTTTGCTGCTGCTGCTGCTGTTGTTGTTGTTGGTGCTGCTGCTGCTGATGTTTCAGAGAATTGAGATCAGAGTAAACGCATGACGCACCCGCATACACAAACGTACTCAATAATAAAAACAACACTGAGAGCGAGGGTGAGCGAGTCTGAGTAAGCAGTGGCGGTTTATACAGTGAGAGAGAGGAGGGGGCGATGGAACGAGTGCGGCTTAGAGAGATGGCGTTAGCTGATTGAGAACAATAGCGGCACCGGAAATTATTGCATCTGTTGTTTTGTGCTGTTTCTGCTTCTGCTGCTGTTGCTGCTGCTGCTGCTGCATCTCCACCATGCCGCTCCTTTTCAGTATCTTCTTTATTGCCGCCCCTACATGCATAGCTACATACATACATACATACAACATATGTATGTATATGTGTATGTTTGTATATTACTTGTATTTTGTTTTGCTTCTGCGTTTGTTTTTACTATTCCAGCTACACTTGAATTGTTTTCAGACACTGCTTTTGAGTTCTGCTGAAATTTTCAATTGCTGGCAAAAATGAAATAAACATTGCCCCCGCCTCACTCTGCGCTCTGCGCACTTGAACAAACGACAAGACCAAGATAGCCGGGACGCCTGCGCGCAAAGGCGTTAACAGCAACGGCGTCGACGTCGACGTCGATGGCGACGTTAGCTTCAAGTGCAAAGTGCAATTGAGCCTCTCCGTTCTTCCTGTTTGCTTGCTGTTCATAACAATGGACAAAATACACTCAATGTCGCCGTTTGCACAGCTCTGGAAGACAATTCGTTGGATGCTGCTGCTGCTGCTGGCTGTTGCTGCCGCTGTTAAACTATGTGCGCTCGCATTTCGCAACTGTTAACTGTTAACAGCGGAAGTTAATGCGCATGTTTCCCAATTGCTGTCCGACTGCTACGCAATGT
The DNA here is from genome assembly GCA_035044605.1 of Scaptomyza cyrtandrae. Classification (NCBI taxonomy): domain Eukaryota; kingdom Metazoa; phylum Arthropoda; class Insecta; order Diptera; family Drosophilidae; genus Scaptomyza; species Scaptomyza cyrtandrae. Next base: position 8,807,301 of record JAWNNS010000639.1, read on the forward strand.
CTGCAAGTGAGCAAGTGTTCAAGTGAGTGTGTGTGTGTGTGTGAGTGTGTGTGTGTGTTTGTTTGTGATATGTGGAGCACATACAGAGCTAGCACAGGTGCATCCTCTGGCTGATAAGCTGATTGGAGCTGCAAGAAACCGTTGCGCTTGTGCAACACAACAATGCAGCTGCATTGAGGGGCCCGAACTACGAACTTTTCAACTATGCCAACACAAAATACCATAAACATGTACACTCAAACGTACACTTGAAAGAACTACAAGATAATCAATTTGAATTAACAATATTCAAGGTATTTCCTAATATTATTTACAAGAAAAATGTTTTAAAGTTCTTCTTCAAGTTTTAAGTTAAGTGCAAGTAAAAATTGTGCAAAAATTAAGATTGTTAAGAAAAAAAGTTGCTTTGAAAAGCTTTAATGTTGTTTAAACAACAACTGATGTTAAGTATTATTATAATAATATTATTATTATTATTGTTATAATTATTAAAAGTGAGTCAAATCAAGAAAAATAACTTATTTATATGTAAAGAAAAGATTTGATTATATGTATATGTATGTATGTGTATGTATGTTTTCTTTGAGTGTATAAATAGATATTTAGCAAGTGTAGTTCTCGTTGATGTTGTTGTTGTTGTTGAGTGAACTGACAGACGGTAAGTATGTAAGTAGGTAAGTCGGAAGGGTAATGTAAGATAAGTAAGAAATCAAAGTTAAGATACAAAGATACACAGATACAAAGATACACAGATACAGCTGCACAGAGATACAGATATGCATATGGAAATGCAAACAACTGACGAGTTTTTGTTAACTTTCTCAACAGTGCGTTCATTCATGTAATTTTGCTTTTTATTTGCTTGCTGTTGCCACTGTTTGGTGGCACCTTAAGAAGCTGCACGGAGTGTCTGTGTGCGTGTGTGTGTGTGTGTGTGTGTGTGTGGAAGGGGACAAGATTCTTGCCTATGAAGCATGTGAATCTTAAGCATTTCTTTCCGCAGCGCTCGATGTTTCTTCTCTAGTTTTTCTTGGATATTTTTTTGTTGTTTATTTTGTTTTTTGCCATATTGCTGCTGTTGAAAATTAAAGATAATTATGATTGCCAACAACAACAACAGCAACAGCAATAGACTGTATGTTGTACCTGAAGTTGCCATAAACACACACACGCACATCGAAATCATTCATGCTGCAAAAGCGAAATACAAGCGCCTGTATCTGTGAAGTATCTGGGAAGTATCTGTAAGATACGCATCGTGGTAGGGGCAGCCAACACAACACAACAAATGATAATGATAAAAAATACAACAAAACAAAACCTACCCAAAAACAAAAACAAAAAAAAAACAGGTAAGAACATTATTCAATGCTATGTGTTTTTTGTTTTTGTTTTTTTTTTGCTTTTTGTATTTTGTACAATACATAAATAAATTGAAAATAAGCACAAGACAAACGATGTAGTACAAAGAAACGTAGACACACAACGCTGAGAGAGAGAGAGAGAGAGAGAGGGGGAGAGAGAGAGAGAGAGAGAGAGGGATAGAGGGGGCGGACAGGCTCTTGAATCATGAACTGATGAACTGGCGCTGATAACAACCAAAGCCACAGATAGATAGAAAGAAAGAAAGAACAGCAACAACAACAAACATACACGAGGGCAAGAGGAAACCTAGACACACTGTTAGAAAATGTTTTGGCTTGTTGCTTGGTGAAAGAAATTAAGACAAATCAAACAGGTTTTGCTCACTTGTCAGCCACAACGCGTTTTTCCCTTCTTCAAAGACAGCCGCTCCCTATGGCTCATTTCGGCCATAAAAACCAGAAGAGAAAAACCCAACAACAAAAACAACAAAAACAAAAGTTAAAAACCCAAAAATTTGGGATGTTAAAAACGTCAGGAAGCAAGCAACCACGACGCACGTAGCACGAAGCGTATTTTCCACGTTGCAGGTAGGACGACGAATGGAAAATGTTTTTCTCTTTTTTCTTTTTTTTTTGTAATTGAGAAAAAATTAACAAGTCACTTTGGGCACTTGGCCCAAAAAGTCGTTTGATCAACTCAACAACAACCAACAACCAACAACCAACAACAACAACAATTAACAATTAACAACCCCTTTCGCGTTGAGCAGTGCGCAACCCTTAGGAAAAGCGCAAATGTTAACCGCAAATAAATCAAAGTGACAATAACGATAATGAATGATTAAATGGAAATGAATGCATGAATGAATGCATATTGAATTGATTTTGAGTGCGTCTCTCCCCATCTCCCTCTCTCCCTCGTGATGCAAAACAAAATGCGAAATATAAGGATCCTATCCTGTGTTGACAGACATATTTGCTTTGCCTGTCAATTGTTGCGCTTTGATTTGATTCGATTATATTTCTTTTACACGACTCGTTAAGCAGGTAAACAAACTGACACACACACACACACACACACATATATATATAGCACACAAACAACGAAACAATGAACTCTGACCCCCTCACATGACACTTGATTTGACCTGTTGCTTTTGTTCGCGATATTGATAAGCTTAACATTTGTGCAAACACTTGAAAAAAATAACATATTTATTTATATAGTATCTATTCAATGATTTGATCAACTTAAATCAAATCAAATCAAAACATATCAAATGAAATCATTATCAAAATTCACCTAAAATAGCAGGCACTCGAAATATATTCACTTGTGCGCATTCATTTTCAACCAAATCCCATTTTAGTATACACCTACGATTCATTTTCTATCGTTTGGCAATCAAATTAGATCGCTATCGAATATAGTTTAGGCTATGCGTTGATAGCAGTCAGTCAGTCATGGATAAGGTTTAAGTATATATCGCCATTGTGTAGCTATGGCAATATAAAAACATCTTGTAATTATCTTGGAATACATTTGTGAATGATTTATCTACAGACTCATTTGTAGGCAACTACAAGAAGCACTTGGATGAATGAGTGGAATGAATGCTTTTATAGTGTAATTACGAAGTTCGAATGTTTTTAGAACAAAGCTTGCAAATGTGGATTACAACACTTATTCATAGACTCACTTACGCGCTCACTCACAGCTAAGTTCCGTGGCAAATGGAGCATTATGTGGCATCATCATCAACGCTTTGTTTTTTTTGTGTCGGTCTTTTGAAAGTTCTTTCTCTCAGTGCGTGAGTCAGTCAGTCAGTCAGTGAGAGAGAGTGAGTGAGTGAGAGGCTGTGATTAATGGACTTGGCTTAAGGCGCGTCAACATTTTGCAGGGCCCAAATCACAGCTGCCAATTGCTCATCAACCAAATGCGGCTTCATCTGCTTCTACTTCTTTAACTTGTTGTTGTTGTTGGAGGCCACACGCCGACTCCAACTTAAAGTTTAAGTTGAGCTCAATAGAACTTGGTCTATCTCTCTCTTTCTCTCTCTCTCTCTCTCGGCAACAGCATGTCAACCCATGTCAGTTGAAGACGCCTCTTTCGATGCCCCATTCTTACATACATATAAATATGCATTAATTGCCGACTGCAACTCCGACTCCAGTGTCGATTTTGATCTTGTATATGAATCTCGATTGCGTTCTCGTTCTCTTGTTCCCGTTCCCATTCCCATTCGGTCCACTCGTTCTCGCTCTCGTTCCTGTATCTTGAACATTAATATGCAGCGAGTGGCAGCGTAACAGATGCATAAAACATAACATAAGAAACCCCAACACAAACACATGAGACAAAGAACGATCCGTCACATTTGCATTTGCATCGCCTATAGTGCCGTGCCGTTTCGTGTCGTGTCGTGTCGGTCAGGATGCAACCGACCTCAACCGAACTCAACTCGATCGACCACACACAAGCTTCAGGCTGTTGCTGTTGCTGGTTGTTGTTTGGTCAAAGGTTCGTTTGGTTCATGCGGGCTAAGCTAAGCTTTTCAACGCGATCATCAAACAGCTCATAAAACAAATTTGTTGTTCGCATTCAACTTTCAATTAATTGGTTTTGGGTCATCGATGATGTCTTCGATCAGCATCACCTTTTAGGCGGCTAATTAAAATGCCATGAAAACTGTTCATGATCAATCTGCAGTCGACTTTAAACTGAGGAGTAAATGTAAACGATTGAAATCAAATCGAGAATGTTTTCTTTCCATAATAAACAATCGATTCTCAAAGCAGCTGATTTTCGTTATGAAACTTAAAACAAAATCAATATAATCTATTAAATCGGTTTCTGCATTCATTCACATATTTAAAAATATATATAAAAATGTTAAAACACTCATATTTTAATATATATCAAAAATATATCAAAAATTCCATCAGATTGCACTCAAGATAAGACAGTTAATGGACAGTTAGTTTCTACTTTAAGTACACAAGTTCGAAAATCGAAGTTGGTAACAAACTTCTTACTCCAGTAAAATCGGCTTTAAAGCAAAATTTAACACTTGATTGAAGATTATTAGTTCTTGTTGTGAGCTGGCTTCAAAATTGGAAAAAAATAATTCTGCTCAGTCCATTTTTTTTTATTAGAATATTGTAATTATCTGATCCTAAGCTATCCAAGATTTTCTTCATAAATCAAATTTTATTGACATGCAGCAAAGTTTCACGTTGTTTTTCTCTAAGTGCATTAGCAGGCTCATTATCAGCGCGGCCCAAAACTTCAAATCAAATGCGAACTGGGCCAACACAAAGCAAAACAAAGAGAGACACAGCGAGAGATTGAGTGAGAGGGGGGGGGGGGGTGGTTGGTGAAGGGGTGGGGTGGGGGGGAAGGCTAGATTCTGGTGTGTGCAACAAGCAACATGTGCGCCTTGTCATAATTACTTATCAGCGCCACTTTGGGCCAATGATTGAAGTGCTGCTGATGCTGCTGCCGCTGACTCTATTTGCATAATGAAGTCGTCGTCGTCTTCTTTATCATTTCGTAGCCCCCACATCCACTTCATCTACTTTACTTAAGTAGTCGCAGCCAGCCAAGATTATTTATCTCTCTCTCTCTCTCGCTAGTTCTTTTCCCTCTTCGATGTGTTCTTAGAAAAGAAGTCTCATAAAACGGAGCAGTCATTTCTAGTCCAGACACAGTTTTCCCACCTCTAAAACCGTTGCTCTGCTTGCTGTTTTGGGCCCTTTATTTTTCGGATTTTCGAATATTAAGCATTATTATTGTTGTTATTATTGGCGGCATTCGAGTGGCCCAAAAGATGTGCTCCAAAAAAAAAAAAACCCAAAACCCAAAACAGAAAACAAAAAAAATTAATACAAAATTTTCGAGCTCGGCTTTTTTTCTTATGCATTTTTAATAGCGGTGGGCGGATGGTGAAGGTGGGGGGCTGGCTTGTTAGGTGGAATAGTATAGTATAGTATGTTCGTATCTGTTGATTTTACAGTTCTCGGCTCTTGGATAAGCAGCTCAATGAAAGTGTTATAAATATGCATGTTAGCTTTCCCAAATGCCCCAAGAGTCGTGACACCACCACACAGAAAGTGAAACTTCTTTTGGCCCACATTGATAAATCGAGCGTTTTCTAAATGAATCAAACACAAAACTATCATACGTACATATATCTTTATATATATTTGTACTTAATCTATATCTTTGCACATGTGTTTTTTCAAAAAATTGATGTTGGGGCTAAATCAATAATCAATCGACAGGAAACGTTTGCGATAGATTCGACGAAAATAAAATTGCGACCTTCGTTCGAAATAATTGTGCGCAGAAGGCAAATACAATTTGTATAAAGTGTGCTAAATTTATTAGCGGAAAGCTCTATACAGATTTAGAAAATTGAACCTACACTTGATTGGCGGCCGAATACCCTTAAGAAGAACAAACAACCAAAATTCGAATGATGATTCTTGAAATGTTTTAATATTTCTTATAAAAATGATTTAAATATTTTAAAAGCTTTGGAAATTTGTGCACAAACTTTCCTGTAAGTATGCAATGACAATATTTTTGTTTGAAAAAGATTCAAAATAAATATTCGACTTGAGTTAAGATATTAACTCTCATTAGAACTAAAAATGTTTAAAGTAAGCAGCTGAGTATATATTCAATATAAAGATTGTTCTCCTTTGAAATAATAAAAACAAAAAATAAAAATAGTTACCAACTTTTGAAGCTGTCAAGTTAAGAAAAATGTTTAAGGTAGAGTCCAGATATGTTTGCAAATGTCTGTAAAAGTATGTTATAGATCGCATATACCCTGCCGTGTAGTATTAGTAGTGTATTCCCTGCATTCTGTCTATTTGAGGGATGCAATGCAATCAAGAGGCGGCATCCGAAATGAGTTGAGTTGAGTTTAGATTGACCGTGCATCGATGCCAAAGATCTTTTACCCATTTATTGACACGCATCAAATTGCTGGCGAGTGTTATTGAAGCGTTTGGCACGACGACGACGACGACGACGACGAAGGGGGGAGGCCGGAGACAGTTGAGGCGCAGCCATTGATAAGTTCTCGAAACAAAAAGCGCATTTTTCTTAATGAAAATTTGTTTTTCTTTTTTTCCCTCAACACACTTTATGTGGCGCAAACAAACAGATGCAGCCACTGAGCATGGGGCTGGGCCATGCACTGTCTAACCCACTTCCTTCACCTTACCCAAACGCCCCCCCCCCACCTTCCCCCACCCTTTCACCTTCAATTGCGGGTCAGGCAATGTGTGTGTGTGTGTACATAATTCAATTAAAGCCCATCAACAGTGGCGTCCAAACTGGCGCCGGAATTGAGTGTACATATATATATGTGTGTGTGTGTATCTGCCACAATACTCATTCGTATTGCGGCCGCATTTTAATTTCATTTAATTATAACATGGCCACACTGTTAAATGAGTTCCAATCTTTACTCCTTGGTATTTTTCTTGTTTCTTACAGTGTTTGGCTGTGTCTGTGTGTGATCTTGTTGTTGTAGGTGTAGATTGAATGCATCTCGGCAAGCGTCCAACTTTGGCTGCTTCATTAGCAGTCGCTTCAACATTCAGTTGAACTTGGAGTCGCAGTCGCAGTTGCAGTTGCAGTTGGCGTTCAACTTGAAGTTGATGTTGATCTTGGAGTCACAATCACAGTTGGAGTCACAACTTGAGTCTATTGCCTGTACAGTAAAGCAACCTAAGATCGAAATATTCGTCGAGCTAGCTAAACAAAATATTAATCTTGCCTTTCTATATATGTATTACTTATTTATTATATATTTATTTATTTATATTTTATATATATATTTTTTTTTAAAGATTCTAAATTACTTTTATTTATAAATGGTTAATTATATCTTTTATTTTGCCATAGATATTTTTTAATATGTATTTAAATTATTTTTTTTATACCATGTACTTTTTATTAACTTAATTTAAATATAATTTATTTTACTTTTAAAAAACTGAGTGCTATTTTTCTCAAATGAAAGTTTTTTATTTTGTTTTTCTAAAATTCCATTTTTTTTCGGCCCTTTTTTAAGCATATTTTTTTGATCATTAAAGGTTCAAGTAGTTTTTCATGCATGCTTAACGAAGTTCTACTGTGCCTGTTGCTGTTGTTGTTGTTGTTGGCTAGATGGCCCTTTTTTTCACACCTTTCTCAAGAATGAAGAGGAGCCTAACAAACCGCGTGGTCTGCAGTTGCCAACAATGACAACAAATGAAATCCATACATAATCATAATACATAATAATGAGCACAATATAAGTAGTAGGAAAGTGGGGTAAGGGGCAAGAATGTCAGCTGTCTGGTGTCTAGTGTCTGGTTGAACCCCCACACGCAGTAGCAGCAGCAGACAGAGAAGAGGAGAGGAGAGGCGAGAAAGAGGTGTGTTGGCTATATATATATATATATATATATGTTCTGGCATTCATATTCTAATAGGCCACTTAAGATGCACAGAATGCAGACCCATCCACGGGCCAGACAATGGGCCCCAAACAATGCAAAGAGTGTGTGGTATATATGTGTGTTTGTGAGTGTGTGTGTGTGTGTGTGTGTGTGTGTGTGTGTGTGAGGAGTCGCACTTCCAGCTGCATTCCCTCATGGCCCCAATACCTTTTGCACATTAAGCTTAAGTAGCTTTGCTCATTAAGATAACACACAAAACAAATAAAAATTAAAAAACCAAAAAAATGAATTGGATTTTAATTACGCTGTGCCCAGCCCCCCCATACCCCTCGCTCCCCAAAAGAATTATGCAATGTGGCATCAACTGTCTGCCCCTGCCACACTCCAGACCTAATTCCACACACACACACACACCCCCCCGAAACCCCTTACCCAAACGCATGTGTGTGCGTTGGGATCTCTCTTTTTTATATGGGTCAGACGTACAGAACGTATTCCCTGCCCCCAACCCTACCACTCCCCTCGACCCCCAACCAGTGTAAGCACGCACAGTTTTATTGAGTGTTTGCAGCATCTGATCAATATCAAATAGTAGACCCGGGCATTGCCAGCCATTAAAAAAGCGCTTGCGAAATCGCTACCGAAGGCACTGGGATAAAGTCCAGACACAAGACAAAACAGGCCAACTGGTGGGAGAATTCACTTTTAAATGGGCGCCGTCTTGCTTTGCAATTCCCAACCAAAACCAAAACCCAACCCAACCCAAACCAACTGCGGCTATTGCACAATAGCTTGCAACAACAAGCAGACAAGCAGACAAACAGACAAGCTGCCTAAAGCCCTAACCCGCCCGTCCAGCTAGTCGCATTACCAAATTATAAACAAAGAAGTGCAACAAATGCATTTGCTTGCATTAAATACATTTAAATACGCTTAGTATTCAACATATTAAAACATGTTTATTACGCAGTTTTCTTACAACGAGCACATCAAACAACATTTCGAAAGGATTCTTAATGAGCTCAAAAATACGACGCATTTTGTTTTACAAAGCTTCTAATTGGCATCTTATTATGGCATAATAATTCATTAAGCCATTTTATGTTTCCAGGAATTGAATAGCTGCAAGAATGCTTGTTTAATACTTAAGGATTGTTTCTCGTTACTCATTAACCGTAAGACACTCGCACTCTTTCTCTCTCTCTCTCTCTCTCTCTCTCTCTCTTTCTCTCTCTTTCTTCGAGCTTCTTTGTAATGTGCGTTGCACTTGATTTCGCGGAAGCCAACAAGATGTTCGAAATATTGCATGTTTATCTTGAATTTAATTGGAAAGGCTTCTGTTACAAAACGTTTCAGTTAAACCAACATCCTGCAAGCTTAAAGAGCATTAAATGCTTTTGTTGGATGAAAAACTAAAAATTACGCATACTTTCATACTATCTGAACATAAGTTTTAATATATTTTTGCTTAAGTTTTTTTGATGTGAATTATTCGAGTTTCTCACAAGGTTTATACAGGTTTAAAATACATTTTTTTGGAATCTATATTTATATTAAGCATTTTGTAAAGATTTCCACAAATGTTGGGATATTTTCTTGTGGGATTCGTTTCACATTTGAAGTCATCCAGATTTAAAGATAAAGAAACATCCATTAACTAAAGAAAACTGTTTGATTCTATTGATGTGTATACAATTATGCGTTTTACTCATAGCTATATATATACATATATATATATTGTATATGTTCTTATCAATGTGCAGCTTTTTCCAACCAACCCCAAACATCCACCAACCCACACACACACACACACACACATACACACTCACCCACCCACGTAGTAAAAGACCTCAGGCACTCACAGTTCAACTCTGCTCAACATCTCCTGTTAGCTACTTTATGGCATTGCTGGAGTTTCATAGTGAATCCTGATGCTGAAGAATGTGAAAAGGTCACAGGCAAAAAAAAGAACGTCAGCCAAGCAAATGACAGGATGTGCACACCCACACACACACATATATATATATATATATGTATATAACTTTTGCTGGTTGGCCTGTCGCTGCATTTAAGCATTGCATATTTTTAGGTCGGCAGCTTAAGCTTAAAACCATTCGAAGCAGAAACTGGCTTTCGGCACTGACCCTGGCATTGGCATTGGAATTGGCTTTAAGCGGTCTAAGCTGATTGCTTGTCTGATACTAAGAGGTAGAAACTATGCCTTGGCTTATAAATGACTTGCATAACACAAAGCTGCAATGCTATAATTAATGTCACAATGTTGTTGCACGTTGTTGGCCTGCATGCCAATTCAAATGGCAAACAGCTTAAGTTTACCCAAAAGCGCACATTTTTCAGCTTAGTTAAAGACAAGCGCATTGAGCGCACGTGGCCACGTTCTAAGCCAAGTTAGTAAGTAGCATGTACGCAAACATCTTCTCTCGCTCTGATTTCGATTTCGATTCAGATTCAGATTCACGTGCCAACGTGCAATATGAACTTATTTATCTATCGACAGCCAAATCGTTGCAAATAATGCCCCATGGCTGATTGTATGCAAAGACTTTGATTCAGTCACAGACGCAGAAGGCAAGCAAAGGAAATCAGGCTTTGTTTGACGTCAACGACAATGGCAAACGCAAAGTATGTTGGCTTACGCAATGTCTTTGTCTTCTACCAATACGATACTAGGATACACTTTAATGACAGCGCAAGTGGAAGGGGTTAAGCAATAGCAAAACAATTTATACCCTGCATTATTTGCAGAATTTGGAAAATATTTCAAAGTGTTTAGTTAAAATGGTTAATTCAATTTGTAATGTATTTTATTTGAATGCAAATTTTAAGTTCAAAGAAACTTTGTGCCACAAAATAATTAATTAAAACGATTTGAATAAACTAAATTTTTCCTCTTTAATCTTGTTGTTGTTGTTGTTCTTGCTCTAACCTATACTAGCTGCTGAGTTCACATTCATATCATAATCGAGCTTTTGATCATGTCGCACTGGCTTCTTTCATCCTGAAGCTGTTGTTGTTCTGGATGTGGTCCACGTTGCACTGACACGTTCCTTGGCGTTATAACTGTGACAAAATCTCTGCAACAAGCGACCAATTGATTATTGTATCGATGTGCGAGTGTGTGTGTGTGTGTGTGTGTGTGTGTGTGTGTGTGTGTGTACTTATACAATGAACCTTCGATGTGTAGCACAAATCTTTTAGGCTTGTTTCAAGGTTTTCGAAACAACTTTGACCATGCCACATAAGAGGCTTATGCATATTTTCTTAAATTCATTTAACATAAAATTAAATATTCGGCATTTTTAACAATTGTATCTATATCTTGATGGTAAATAAAAAATAAATTAATCGACTTAAGCAACTTAATTAGCTAACTTGCTTTGATTTATCTGAATTGCTAGCATTTCTTGAATGCATTTTACTTTCAAGTTAATTAATTTAGACATTTTTTTGGAGACAAAAGAACAGCTTCAAGCTGAAGGCATAACCAAAACCTGCAACTGCAACGTTGTGGCATGCCAAATATGCAATATTAATATGTTTTGCAAGGCAGGCAACCAACCAAGCGCATACATATGCAATCAGTATGTATGTGCAAACTGTATGTATGCATATATATATATGTATGTAATGCCAACATAGTTGATACCTGGGGCTTAGCAGAACATGCCCTTTGTGGCATCCGCATGTTGGCCCGCATGCTGCATGCTGCATGCTGCAGCCACAGCCTTAGACTTTGACTACTCTCAACGTGCAACAATACCCTGCTGCTGTGGCAAGTCGTTTGGTTGCCTTCATTTCGCATCCGTCAAACTGTCCTAAGAAAAATCAAAATATTCTTCACACACGCATTATAATCATGAAGATGGATAAGAGGGTATAAGATATCCTTTATTTTTGTCGTTTTGAAGACAGCTTTTTCATCTTTTTGAAGTAGCAACAACTTACACATATAATTATTGTTCATTTGAATCGATTGAATAAAGTGTTAACATAATGATTGACATGTAACAAGCATATATTAGAAAACTAATGCCAATACAGGGATAAAAATAAAAGAATACGTTCGAAAATAAGGTTCGAATGGCATACGAATTACTTCAAAGTGATTATAAATCGAGTACAGGTTGTCTGTAAATGTTTCTAAACAAGTAAATTCACACTTGAATGAAGTAAAACTTTACTTGAATTTAGATTAACATTCTACACTTCAGCGAACCTCATTCCTTGTTGGAAGTTGAGTTTCAAATGTGGGATTCTAAGCTTAAAACGCATATATTTGAAAGTGTATTTGCTTGTCGGACATACACTTCAAAAATTGACTCTTACTTCTTTGTTAGCTATGGTCTCTGGTTCTGGTTGGCCATATCACACACAAAGTGAGTGCCTCTACTATATGGGGAGCATGGAGTACACACACCTCACACACACACACACACACACACACACACACACACACACACACACACACACACACACACTTATGAGCGTGTATGCTTTCTTAGATGCATAATTTAAAACACACACACACACACACACTGTAAGAACATACACTGCAGACTCCATACTAAGTAATGCATACATATAAGTAAGTATAGCAGCGACATGGGGCATGCCACTGATGCAGTTGCGGCTGCGGCTGCTGTTACTGCATTTGGCATTTGGCCACTGACGACTGGTGACTTGCAATAAGCGACAACGACGAACGACGAACGGCGAACGACAACGTCGAGTGTTGGCTGTGGCAGTGACCGACCCGCAGCCTGTTGAGATTTCAGCTGAAGTTCAATGTGCGCTTTGTTGCATGCCACATTGCTGACATGTCTCCGTGAAGTTCCGCATAGTTCTATTAGTTCTAGATTCTTTTTTTTCTTTTTTGTTTGCACAAAATGCACAGATCTTATGGATAAACACTTAAATGAGATTATTATCACGTTTTGAGTAACTTTTTATCTTCAATGAGATTACAAATGGTTTAGCTCTATGATTCTTACTTGTATTAAGTAACTTTCTTTATCCGATAGTTTGACAATAGAGTTCGAATTTTTGTCTGTGTGCTTTGCTTATCACAAAAGCTAAAGAGTTCTGAGTGCAACAACGTTACGCTTTGATATTAAAAATGTTGCTGGTTAAGACGCCAGCGAAACGTGGCAAACACTTGACCAATTTGAAAGGTGGTGTGGGGGGGGCGGGGATGGGGTATGTTAGGCGGTTTTGGGCGTGATCACTGCAATCGTCTGACACGCCTTGCGGTAATTATGTAAATTACCTATCAACATCAGCCACAACAACAACAACAACAACAACAATAGTAATAATAATAATAACAACAACTTATCACACAGCAGAAAGAAAGAAAAAACCAAAAAAAAAAAATTTGAACTTGGTTGGCTGCTTTTCATTGCCTCGAGCGCAATATTGAAAATTAGATAAATCTCACTCTCGCATGACGCCGAGCAGAAACAAAATGAAATAGCAAAAATTATGGCGTTGTTTTTCTATGCCATGTCCATGTCCATGTCTATGTCTATGTCCATGTCTATGTCCATGTCTATCGACCATTGTAATCGCCAATTGGCAACAGTTCACTTCGCACTAGCCCCTCGGGCGCATCCACATCGACAATCGAGTTGTTGAAGCGAGGAAAGCAAGAGAAAAACCTTAATGCAAGCGTTTACTTGCTTGTCTATCTCATAAGTTGGAAAATTCGCTAAAAACACAAAACACAAAACGCAAAACAAAAACAAAACATTGAAAACATTGAAAACAGAAAACTTCCAGCTAAAGTAGACGAAATGGAATGGCGGTCTGACGTTCGTTGGGCTGTCTCGAGATATCATGTGAATACAAAAACACACACAAAATACATTTGAAATTTCGTTTCGTTTGTTTTTCTACCTTACTGAGAATATATATATATCCCTACAACACCCCTTACAGGCTTACAGGGTGCATTACTTGTGCTAGTTGTTGCTTGTTGCTAAGCTATGCGCGATTAATCTAAGTGGCTAAGTACGATTTTACTTACTCACATATACATATATATATATATATTTAGTTCAAGTGTAAATGCCAAAGCTTTTAAGCTCAGGCTTAACTTGACTTAACTAAACGTTCGCCTTCAATTACATTCATGGAGTACAAACGTATTTCTATAAATATATATTTAAGTGTGTACAAATCATTTGAGTTCCTGTGAATGGATTTTCTTATGTAGTCTTATATACATATATATATATATATATAAATATTTGATACTCTTGTATATAATGATTAAGAAAGACGGAAAGACATAACAACAAATGTTAGGGCATTGCGCGGGTTCGTTGTGGCCAACAAAGGAAAATGTTTTCAAATTTTCTTTTGAATATTGCCCAACATCTATAGCATAATGGCAGCAATAATGCGCATTTGATTAGCTGACTCTAAAGCCACATTGCCTTGCCAAATTCTAATAAAATGCTGCGTGAAACAACAAACCAGAAAGGCAAAAACAAAAACCCAACACAACACCGAAAGACAAGCAAATATATCGCTGGGTTGCAAAAAGAAGGCTTCCAATAGAAACCCGTTATCTGTACTAACGAATTCGTCATGGCACATTTGACGCAGAGACGACTAAGGGCAAGAGGCAGGGTTAAGCGAAATAGTAAGAATAAGAGGACTGTGTATTAATTAATCACCATTTGATGGACAGTCGCGTCGCACTTGAAGTCAAAGTCAAAGTCACGTGCTATCGCCGCCAGACACGTCAAAAACAAAAAACAAAAACCAAAAAAACTAAAGCTCATTGACCGAACAACCGAATCCGGCTACCGACTTCGATTGGGCCCAGCTCCAGACCCACACTCAGCTTTTTTAATAAGCGAGGCGTGAAATTGTTCATATTAACTAATTGATCCTGAGGCACATTGAACCTGTGTGTGTGTGTGTGTGTGTGTTTTGCAACTGGGTCAATCATTTTCTTTCACACTTTCATCAAATAAATAGATGCATACAATGTGTTTTACTTTTTATCAATATTTATTTATGGTTTCATCTTAAAATTTCAATATGCTTATGAAATTGAAGTTAAATGTAAGTTTGAGCTAAATTTTAGATCTATCCGTGACCCTAAACGAATTAACTAGAAGATATATATTACAGTTTTTTTTTAAAGTATGTAACTGCAGCTTATGTCCATATTATACCCTGAAGCCATCGGTAAAAAGGGTATAATGGTTTTGTGCAAAAGTATGTAACAGGCAGAAGGAAGAATCTCCAACCCCATAAAGTATATATATATTCTTGATCAGCATCAACAGCCGAGTCGATATAGCCATGTCTGTCCCTTCGTATGTATGAAAGCGTCGATCTCAGAGCCTATAAGAGATAGAGACTCCAGATTTGGAACATTAGCTCGCCTAATCCCTAGAAAATACAAATTTGTTTTCGATTTTCGATAACTTATCCCGTTTTCGATATACACATGGGATCGATAACAACAAAATCTTGAATTTGGAAAACTTTGACATGGGGTTTGAAACATTAGACAAAATAATGACAATCTGTGAAATTTGTATTGAAATCGGTTGAGAAACACCGGAGATATGGAACATTTAAGTTGAGTATGCAGTACACGCGCGTACACACACACACACACATATACAAGTATAGCGTTCAGGGTATCGTCTAGTCGGCACTTCTCGATCAGAGTTTTCTTACTTCTTTTTTTTTTGCAATTGTTGTTAAGTAAACAACGATAAATATTATCGTTATAGTTATAGTTATAGTTGGAGTTGGAGTAAGGCGATTTGTGTAATTTGGAGCAGCTGTGCAGCAAACCAATTGACAAGCTGATAAGCAAAAGTTGTATGGTAATGCCAATGACCGAAAGAGGGAATAGAGAAGGTCGAAATGCGACATGTTGTTGTTGTTTTAACGGCATTCGGTATTTACTTTTGTATTTGTTCGGTTAAAGGTGCGGGCGAGCAACAGTTTTTTTTTTGACACCTTTTGACCACCGTGAAGGGGGGGGGCGCGGTCAAGTGAAGTTGGATTTGGGATTCGGGTTCCAATCGAGTCAGTTGGTCGCCGTGTGTGGCACACTGCGGGCGAGGCGTCATTCAAGTGTCGGCGGCGGCGGCGGCGGCAAGCGGCAAGCGGCACAAAAACGTAAAAGGAGACAATTAATATTTATGTTCAATCGAAAAGAAACTTCAATGCCACACACACAATAACAACAACAACAACAACAACAACAATAATGATAGAGATGCACCAAAGCCGCACCAACGCACATCAACGAGCGTTAAGCAGGAAAACGTTTGAAACCTGAGGCAGCAACATATCTGCTCGACTTATAGCTGTTTATGGCTGTACCCTTTTGGGTACAGTCTCACATCAACGTAGCGAAGGGTGTTTTGCGTGCGTTTCTTCAATTGCTTCAAGCTGGCCGCGCATATGTTGCAACTAAACTGAACTAAACTAAACTGGTCTGAACTGAACTGAACTGAACTGAACTGAGCGTAAGCCTTAAGTCAAACAGAAGTTACCTCCTGGTACGTTCGATCTGTATAACTACACTGCAAGAAACATTTGCTAATCATAAAATGCTGATGCTGATTTTTAACCTTGTTTGTGATATTAAAAAAAAAAAAATCGTTGGTTACATGAATTATTGAAAATTTGATTTCTCCACTTTCGTTTAGTAGATTATATAAAACGACTAAGATAATATATACGTATATAGTAAAAAAAAAGCTATCTCCATTTTTTTAGGTGAATTCTACAATATTGTATTGAATATTTAAGTTAAAACTTTGCACAATAAGTTCTTTATATATTGATTTTAAAAATTCCCGAAAAATTCTTAAAGCGAACCCATTGAATATAAATAAAAGAATCTTTATTGAATATAATAAAAATAGCTGTAAACATATGAAACGCACAAACATTTTCGAACAGTGTACGTATTTAAACAGGCGCAACATAGTGCACAATGACTTTGATAATGAAATGTAATTTATGAGCAACAGCTGAGCCGAGTTGCTTGAGTGAACAGAAAGGGGAGGTATATATATCGATGTTTGTATTGGGCATATCAATATTTATAAGCAGCCCAAAAGTGTTTTGGGGTGTGACCCGGCAACATACATATCTATCTATATACATTTGTGTGTATGTATGTATGTATGTATTTATTTTGTTGCCATTTGTTGTGCAATTTGTCAATTTGCAGCCAATTTTCCAACCCCAACCCCAACCCCAACCCCAACCCCTACGTCCTTCCACAAAAAGAAATCAACGGAAATTGCGACGCGCGCTCGTCTTTAACCGCGACGAGCGACCACAAACGCATTGCTTGACGTAATAACAATAATAATAATAATTTTCAATATGGACCACTTTTGTTTTTTGTTTTTTTTTTTGGAATTTTACAACCCTTAACTCGCTTTGCATTGTGTCATGACGTCAAAATAATTTCGTGTAATCCTGTGCGCGTGCTCTCAATTACGTTGAAGCGATTTTTTTTGTCGAATTGCAGAACATGCTGCACATTTACACACACACACACGCACACTCTTTTTTAGCAGTTATAAATAGACGCACATGAATGAATGGGAAAATGTTGGCTGTCCTGATGTGTCCTGGTTGTATGAAAACCGCTTCAGATTTCATTACAACACACTGCCCAGAAGAGTACTACGACTATGCTTTGAACTTTGGCTAGCTCTTAGCATATCAGCATATCAGAAAAGTTGTCTATCTTCAAACTTTAGCTTCGAAAGATCTGTTTAAATGGTTTACAATCTCTTCGATGGCATTTTTCAACAGCTCGTCTTAGAGCATTTGATAGTCGTACACTTTAAAAGGTTGCTTGTTGTTTTTATTTGTATTTGTATTTTTTTTTGGCTGCGACATTTCTGTAAAAACGCGTGGAAATGTAATACAAAGAAAGGTTTCCTGCTTATAATTACGACGCAGCAGTTATTTGTGTTATTTGTTGAATGGAAAATTATTTTTGGAAGCAATTGTTGTTGCTGCTTTTCAATTGCGAAATCTCCATATGAATATTAAGTCGCATTTACATTAATATGGCGAATGACGGTGCCCCAAAAGCGATTTTTTTTTTGCTGTAGTGATGATAAATATTAAACAGTTAACATAACTATTAAAATGTCATCGTGCAACATTTAATCTTTGCTCAGCATGGTTAACATCAGAGATATATGTATATGAATAAGTACGGAGATAATATTTCGCATGCTTAATTCGTATAAGAATTATGACATAATTGTTATATACTCGATAAATGAGGATAGGAGCTGAGCTATCGTTATAAAATCTGATGATCTACTGAAAAAAAAAGAGTCTCACAGCTTTATGCATTGAATACAATGTTGAATATTAATGCTAAAATATCTTTGCCTTAGAGAGAGAGAGAGAGAGAGAGCATTGATGTAAAAAGCAACATAACAGCAACCACATAATAAAAAACGATTTTTCTTCTGATTTTTCAAAGCGCTTAAGATGCAAGCCGCAGATCGAATTTCAGACGTGCTTAACACGCGATTTACACAAGTTCATTGTGTGTGTGTGTGAGTAAGATATGTACCCAAGTAAGATATATACTCAATAAAGAACAGGTGTACGTATAGACATATGAGAATCAGTCTTGAACTTGAATTTGGGGTGAGGAAGGGGGTTTTTAAATGAGTTTGCGAACCTTTAAAGTGAATACCACTTGAGAGTTTCTGCAAGAAAAATGACATGCTATGAGCCCAAACCCCAAACGAAACCATCAACAATAAGCCAATAAATAATAATTGCTAAAATATATACCTACATATACCTGCCTAATAACGTAGCATACTTTTTGGCCAAACAACTAACTGAGCAATTAAATTAAGCATAAGCAAATTCACACAATCAATGCTAATTAAAAACACACGTGAATGGCCTGAGAAACAATCAACTGTTTATGGCTTTTGAATGTACATCAATAAATTGATTAATTCTGAGTCTGTTTCTGTCGAGAATCGATATATTCACTTTCTCAGCCTCTTAGCTGCCCCATCTACGTCATACACACACACACACACGCACACACACACAGTGCTAAAAATTGAATAAATAAATGTTGCGAGATGGAAAAATTGCAAAATTCTAAAGCTAACAGCTGCCACAAGCCAGACAAAAAAGGAAAGAAAAAAAAGGCAACCGTTTCGTTTGAAAATGAGTTTTGTTTGGTTATTCAGTTTCAGCTAACAAACAAATTGAGCACGAAGCACGTGTTTGTGTCGACTCAACAACAGCGACAAGGTATGACGACCAAGTGCTCCACTTTATAATAATTTTTTATGTTTCCTTCTTTTTTTTTTCGTTTTGTTATGTTTTTTTTTCCTTTGAACAGTCTTTGCAAGTTGACTTTGCCTCTCCCAGCTGGTCATTTTCTGAGCCCGCTGACATTTTTAATACCCTGTTTTGGCAAGCAAATTAATTCAAAAATAAGTAAGCAAAATACCTAAACTTTATATTGGGTTTCATTGCGTTTCCGTTAGCGATAAGTTGTTACTGTTGTGAAGTTGACTTATTAGAGCTTGGTTGTTGGTTTGTTTGGGGATGAACAAGATATAAAAGATATAATTAGGTTAACTTAATACTCTGATTTCATTTTCATTGAGCTTAAAATGTTTTTCAATGCAAAAATCTAGATTACATATAGATATGTACTTTAATAAAAGATCGTTTCGCATGGCAAAATATCATATCTTTCTTGCCATCTAAGATTACCAACAAATGTCAAATCAATCAAATTTATAGCTTATAATTAAAGTTTCTTTCCATTTTCTACTTAATTTAAGTTTGAATACCAATTAACTGGGGTAACTTTGCGTCGTGTGTACCCCTTTCAAGCACTTTTACTTGTTGTGTTCCCAACCAACATTAACAAAACTGGACCTGCATCTGAAGCTGATGCTGAAGCTGAAACTGAAACTGAAACTGATGCTTGAGCTGTCGCGGCTTGGTGTACATTATATGAAAACGTTTGTTTTGTTTTATGTGTGTTGCAGCTAATTCATAGAAATTTATGTTTTAATGACAACAAACTAGAAAACAAAGGAAACAAAATAAAGATGAAATGAATAAACAACAACTTGGACAAATTGCGGGCAGTGTGCTGTGGCGGAGTCTGCGGTTTCTTGTAACTCATTAAAAGCTAATTTGCCTGGGCGACAACAACAACGGCAATAACTGACCCACACTCTGACTAAACTGTGTTAATAAGCGCAAGTTGACTTTTAATACCCTGAACCCATTGAAAATCGCTAAGAAAAGGGTATAATGGTTTTGTGCAAAAGTATGTAACAGGCAGAAGGAAGCATCTCCGACCCCATAAAGTATATATATTCTTGATCAGCATCAACAGCCGAGTCGTTAAAGCCATGTCCGTCTGTCCGTCTGTATGAACGCGTCGATCTCAGAGCCTATAAGAGCCAGAGACTCCAGTTTTGAAACGTAAGCTCGCCTTATTCCTAGGCAGTACAGTTTGCTTGTCGATTTTTGATAACTCTTCCCGTTTCCGATATACACATGGGATCGATAACAACAAAATCTTGAATTTGCTAAGGTTTGAGATAAAGTTTGAAACATTAGACAAAATAATGACAATCTGTAAAATTTTTATTAAAATTGGTTGAGAAACATTGGAGATATGGAACATTAAAGTTAAGTCAAGTATGCAGTTCACACACACACACACACTTGCAAGCACTGACTGTATGCGTAAAGTAAAGAGTTCAGGGTATCGTCTAGTCGGGATTTCTTAACTAAAGCCTTCATACTTGTTTTTGCTGTTGTTGCCAGTTGTGAGTTGTTGTGTGTTGTTTGTGTGTTGTTGTTGTTGCTTTGGAGTCTTGGTGCTGTCTGAGAATGCGGGCGTCGTTGCGTGGGCGCTTGCAACTAGTTGCAAACTCAACACACAAAGAGAGAGAGAGAGAGAGAGAGACTGAAAGTGGAACTTGGGATTTGCAACTGCCGACGAGTTGGTGGCACAATTGTCAGCTTTGCTGGCAGCTTTATGACACCTGGCATGCAATTATGTCTATGGACAGGACAGGCCAAGACAGCCAAGAGGAAATTCTTGTGCGATTTCATTGCGCAATTCAGCTTGCAGATGATAGAAACACACATATATACATATATATATATATGTATATATATAAGTGAACAAAGCAAAGTTAAGCATGAATTTTGCAATCAATTCAAAAATAAATCACTTTGACTTATACACAAACACGAAACATTATATATACATATATATATATACATATATATTGAATGCAATTTCTTTTGCAATTTAAATATGATCAACAGCATGTAGTATATTCAAATATAAATATAGTATATTGATATTAAATATGCAGTTGTTTGTTGAGTAAATATTTATTGTGCAATATTTGTAATATACAAAATATTTGATATATATACATATATATATATATTCAGATACCTGCAAAGGTTTCTTAAAACAAAGCAAAGTAAGGTACAAATAATAATGTTTTATTTCCATACAAATAAATATCAAAACGATGAATCTTAATAAGACATTATCATAATTAAACACACACAAACATATGTAAGTGACGCTTGTAATTAAGCAATAACATTGAACCATTAGTTAATCAAAAGTTTGGGTGCTTTGTTTTCGTTTCAATGCGTTTTATCTGTGTTTAAATGAGTACGCAAATATGAATGGGGAACGGATACGCTTGACGAATTCTGAACACCATTCGCATATGTCGGCTTTCTACAGACTCTAAATCATGTCTGTGTTGTCTGTTTGTGTGTGTGTTTGGCTGCTTCCGGCTGGCAGCTGCCTGTCTGCCTGTCTGCCCAAAATGCATAAATCATTTGCCAGCCGAATCAGCTGCCCACTGGCAACGAGCAACGAGCAACGTGCAACGGGCAACGGCATCATCCCAATCAAATCAAGAGTGACCACATTTGCCAGCCACACACGCCACACACAAAAATACACGACACCGAAACGTTTTGTGGCACAAAATGCTGTCCATACGCTTTTTGGTAACGTTTGATTTTGGCCAACTAGTCAGAGCGATGTGTGTAAGTATTTCAAGTCAATCCAGTTGCCGCTGTCGCTGACAGCCTAACACAAAAACTAAATTAAAAGCTTCCTCCTTACCCCCGCCTACCTCAAACCTCAACAGAGAGAGAGAGAGAGACAGAGAGAGAGAGAGAGTGATAGCGAGCGAGGGGCATCAACAACATGTTAAGAATTGACTCAGTTTTTTATTTTTTGTATTTTCGGACTGAGTGGTTTCCCTTGCCAACACACACACACACACACACACACACACACAAGAGTGTGTGGCACACATTGTGCTCTTATTCTGTATTCGGATTCGACTGATTCTGTTCTATGTTTTGTGTCTGTTTTAGTTTCTGTTTCGGTTTCAGATTCGAAAGTAATGCGGTCGAACTGTTCCTGGGTCAACGGTGCGTATTAGCAATGCGGACGGTCAACAACTAGTTGCCACAACACACAACACACAACACAACACACATAGAACGAAAGCACGAACGAACGAACGATTGCTAGTGGCTAGTGTGGTATCCAAATGTTGGCTCTTGGCCAATTATCAGCTGTAGGCGGCATTCAGTCGTCCTACTTGGCTCACTCTACTCTACGTAGTAACTTACTATCTCAGGCAAATGATCCGTGCATGCAATTGTGGCCGCTTGAACTTTGCAGCATATTAAATGGAGCAACTCTCATGAGGAGTATGGTGGTTGGGGGTGGCGGGGAGACGTGACGTGACGTATGCGGGTCGCGTCATCAGACGACATCAGTCTGCGGCATTTAATTAGAAGAAGGAAAAACGCGAAAAATTTACCAACTATTTGACAATGTGGCGGCTTTTTAATTGGCAAAACGTTTGGCCAAAAAGACAACGACAACAACGTTGCATAATGTGTGACGGGGATTGCCTCAAAGTGATGCACACAACGCTGCAAACAAACAAGCAAGTAGCAATAACAACAACAGCAACAACAGCAACTACTACTAGCTAAAAGCAGAAACATGTTGGCCATATATTTACCAAAACGTCAAGTTAGTTTCTAAGCCAAACAACAACAACAACAACAACTGCACAACTTCTGTCTTAATGGTGTCAACACTTTGTTGCCTGAACTGAATGCAACAACTGGATGCTGGATGTTGGATACTGGATACTGGATGCAAATGCAGGCGCCGCCATTTGCCATCCGAAAGAAGAAGAAGAAGGAGAAATATATTTATGGCTTTCATTGGCATTGACAGCGATAATTGGCTAAATGCGCGTTCCAAACAGACTTTATGGCAAAGTTGCAACTTCTGGCGCCCGATTCTCAACTCCTTTGCGTTGACGTTTTGTCAGCGTGCACACACATACATACATACATATGGTATATATCATTTATCATTTTGACCGTGGCCTAAAACGAATATCTCTCTCTTTCTCTGTCGAGTCGAGTCGAGTCGCCAAATCACGATATGCAAATTAGATTGTGTGAGAGGATTTTATCTCGTTTTAACGAAAATTTATGGTTCAAGTACGAATTGAACCAAATCGTTGGGCATTTGTCAAATTATGACAGACAACAAGCATTTGCACTTAATTGGATTTCAATTAACACCATTTCAATTTTCGATTCGTATAGCAAAGCAATTTAGCTTTAAAGCCAAAGAAAATATTTATGGAAGCCGAATCAAATAGCTTTTGACTTGTGTCAATTAAGCTGTTCTGCTTTGACCCAATTAAGCTGTTATCTCCTTTGCCAGCCACTATTTGATTATAAACTGTTTGAAATGATACTTGTTATGAATCCTACACCAAAGAATGAGAAATTGCTTATAACTCAAACTGAATAATATGATATATTAGTCACACTTTTTCATAACGAAACCATTCATCTATCTTTTGCTAACCATTTCTCTCTCTCTCTCTGTCTATGTCTCTGTCTTTTCGTTACAATTGTCGTTGAGATAGCGATGTGAAACGGTTTGGGAGGGTTCAAACAAACAATAAACCTGTCGGACTCATTCCACAGCTGTTTAATATCATTGCCATATGCATGATTACCAAACCCTAAAAACCGCACAATACAATGAGCGATACAACAGCAACAACAACATCAACAACAATCATACAGATGATACTACAACAACGTAGACTTTTTGGCCGTGTACAACGGGACGTATGCGCGTTGTTGTACTATTTGGTATTTTGTATGCCTTCACATTAGATAAGTTGAGATTGGCGATTGTCGGTTACATTGTTGTTGCTGTTGCTGTTGTTGCGGTTGTTATTATGCAAATTTGTTAACAACCTCTAAATACGGCAGCAGCAACATTTTTATTTTCAGTTGTTTTTTTTTTTGGTTGCTGTTGTTGTACTCCTTTTGTTTCTGGTTGCTTGAATTTTTAATTAACATTGCGCATACGCCGCATGAGCTCCCCCCCCCCCCTCGCCCCTCGTCCCAACCCACCCACCTACAAAACCGAACAACAACAAAAAAAAAGGTCTGAATCTTAAGTTGAGCGGCGTCCACTTGGAGGTGTGTTGCTGCTGCTGCTGCTGTTGTTGTTGTTGTTGCTGTTGCTGTTGCTACTGTAAAATGTATGGCAAATAAATGTTACTAAAAATGAAATAATGAGCACACTTTTTTTTTTTTCTCTATGCAAACATAGTCTAAACACTTTCACTACAGCAGCAACAGCAACAACAGCAGCAACAGCAACAACAGCAACAACAGCAACAACAGCAACAACAGCAACAGCAATAGCAAAAAACTGCAACTCAAAGGCTACACGAATTTCGTGTCGTAGAGCTCTCAACTCGACTCTGGCAAGCCAAGTTAGTACTAGGACAGTCCGAGTGGGTGGCAGAGCTGGCTAGGGAGGGGGGTGGAGAGGGTAATATCAACTGCATGAGCATTGAGCACACTATTAGAAATTATTTGAATATTGTTTATAACTATTAAATATTACTTTTTCTTGAATATATTGATTTTAAGAATGCAATTTTCATTTACTTAAAGTTGAGCAATGAACAAATTATTTCAAATAATATTAAGTGATACAAATTATGGTTTTTCGTTAGATTTTGACAAAATTGTAAGTATGAAATATTCTTTTTTACATAACAGCAAAGAAAAACGTGCAACAAAATTAATTTTAATAAGAATAAGAACATAAAATAATTCGCTTTGAACGTTAAAAAAGTAAACTAAGAAAGAAAAATTCAAAAGTAATCTTAGTTCAATTTCATTGACAACTGCAACTTAATCGTATTATATATTTTTTAATAGAAAAAAAATATATATATATATAAAAAAAATCGAAAAAGCATTTAAAAAATAATAATAAGTATAATAAAGCCTTAAAGGAAATTCGAATCGAGTTATATGAATGATATAAATAAAAATGGAAACTTAAGTTTTGTGCTGTGTGGCACTGAGAGTGAGATGCAGTAAAGAGCTGTTAAACCATTGATGATGCACATGAAATTGTGTGTGTGTGTGCGTGTGTGTGTGTGTGTGTGTTGGACATGGAACATAACAGTGGACATGGGCCATTTGAAGTCGCTGTCGCATTTGCAATTAACTCACTGACTGAGGCGACGACGACGACGACGACGACGACATTGATTAACGAGACATTTTTAAGCGGTACTCAAACACGCGCTAATGTTGCCACAGACAACAATAAGACAGCGACAACAGCTGACGTTCGACAGTTTATATATATATATATATATATAGTGAACAGACAAAGAGAGGAGCGCACACGCACAATGGCAATGCCAGAGTGCAACGTTTGTATCTTATAGTTTTCCATACCATACAATGATACCAAAGATATTGCAGAAAAGTGTTCACTTGTTGGCAATGTCTGCTCAATTGAATTGAATGAGCTTAGGATATGTCGGAAATTAGTTAACAATTGACATGACCCAAACACACACACACACACACACACACACAAAATAGAGTACTTTATGTAAAACATTAAGTGCGTAAGTATATATTTAATATTATTTATTGACTGAATCTTTTTGTTTTTCTATTTCTTTCTTTCATTTTTTAATGGCATTTTTGAAGAACAAACGAATAACGAACAATAACAAAAGCAAGCTTGATGAATAGCGTTAAGTACATGTATTTATTTATATATTTGTATATATATATATATATAGTCTAGTTGTTGCACACACATATACTCACGAGGTGAAGTATAACAAACGAGGCGACGACCCCTCCGAGTGGATATTGTACATCGGTCAAATTATTATTCATGTAGCTATAGTAGACTAAAGATTGACAGATTGACTAACTGACTAACTGACTGACTGTTGTGTTGTTCTCTGAGCTATGACTTTGATTTTAGTGAACATCAACAGAAGACAAAGTTGCAAGCAAAATGTTTGCTCCTGTTCTTTTGATCATTCTTTCTACATATATGCCATACATATGAATATAATAGGAAGTTCTTCTTCTATCATACTTTGGGAGTGAGAATTTGTATGTAAGTGACGTCGTTTACGCATTTGGCTTTTGTTTGCTTTCAACCTCGTTTTGAACCTTTCGGTATTCATATTTATTTATTTATAATTGTTTTGCTTATTGTTATTGTTTATACTTTTTAACCTTACCGTTGTATAGCCAAAAGCCAAAATATAATATACATTTGCAAGTGTTTTTCAACTTCGTCCAAAGAGTATATTTACATATATCATTTGTTTACTTTCGTGTTCATATTGAACTGCGAGTTTTTTCTTCTTCTATTTGGTTTGTAATTGATTTGCACTCAAAATATACACACATACACATACTACATATATTAATAACAAAATCTTCAAATATAAATATATTTTAGTAACAACAACATCACAATCAACAAATATAACAACGTCACACAATATTAATCATCACTTTATAGAATAAGGTAAAAAATAGCATCAAAAACTTACAAAAAATTCGCAAAGATCAATCACATCAAACGAATGGGGAACTGGGAGCTGGGGGTCAAGTGAGATGCGCTGTGTGTGTGTGTGGAGGGGTATTTATGTGTGTGTGTGTGTCCATAAACAAGTTAACTGATTCATTTGCCTAACAGCTGTTTTGTTTACCAATTGACAAAGAACCTGCCACAATTTACAAATTGCTCCGCAACAAATTAAAAGTTGAAATATTTAATAAGAACTTTCTAAAAAAAAAACCCAACAAAACAACTAGCTTTAGTCAATTTATTAAACTATATTCAATTTAAAGTAAGAATGGTGAATCTTTAATAATTCGGCAACAAATTTTCTACTATCGTTCCAGCTTTTTCATTTGCAGGTTGTTAAAGATTTTCGATTTTCAAATGATACCAACTTTTGAGTAGACAGCACAAAAACGACCTTAGAAAGGTAATAAAATTAAATAATCTTTTGTAGAGAGATTTAATTTTATTTTTTCAAGATTTTAAAAACGAAAACAGAGTTTTTTTAATAGCTATTTTTTTTTTTTAGCTATGATTGAAAGCTGTTTTTGTGTTTTTGACTTTAGCTTAGGCCAAAAGCTTAAACTTATTTTGATGCAATTTTTTTTTTAATTGTATTGTGTATAGAAAACTACATATTTGATCTTGTTTGTGGTTATTATATCTAAATATGTTTCTAAATTATAGATTAATATTTAAGCATGATCTGCAATAAGCTTTAAAAACTTAATCCATTCCAGCCTTTGGAACCACTTCAAAACAAATTTTGGAGGTTCGAGCTAAGTTTTCAAACAGGATATATACACGTAATAATAATATTTGATATATTCATATTTAAAATATATTAAAACGAGTTAAGCTCTTAAACATGATATTACAAATATACAAATATAATAACAAGAATGATAATAATAATAAGAATATGAGTATATTAAAAAATATTAAAAGAAAATATGTACGCACATTTAAGGAGAATAACACCGTTACTCTGTTGATTGAGATTGAGTTCGAGATTGTTACGAATCAGCGACGGATGCGAATGTTGATGATGTGCACCATCCAGTGCGGATTTAATTATGTGGAATGCCATCATTAAAATGCATTACCCAAAATTGCACTAAATTTTATATTCTTGTCTTTGTCTCTTTGTCTCTCTCACTCTTTGTTTCTGCCTGTATGCGTATCTATGTGTGTGTGTGTGTGTGTGTGTGTTAAATAATGTGTCGGGTCATCGCCATGCGGTTATCTAACTTACACAAGTTGCAACATCTCAGATCGCAAGCAACCAAATTGCGTCTGTTCGAATTGTTAACAAATCGTTTGTCAATTTCATATATATATATACATATATATATATATATTCTAGACTTTGAGTAACAACGAAAATGCGTTCAACTGATAATGCAAAGACCACGAAGCTTGCAGCCTATGTTAATTATTGTCGATTTATTTTTGAATACCTATGTACGTGTGTGTATGTCTGAACATGTGTTTGTATGTATATGTATATTGCCAGCGACAACGACAACGCAGTGTTAACGCCTCCCCCAGAGTGAAAACAACAACAGCAGCGAATTTGTTGCGCGTTCAGTTTTCGGCTTTCTGGTTAATGGTTAATGTGTCGACTGGGGTCAGCAAATGTCTGTCAGTTCGTATGTGGTTTTTTTTTTTGCAATGCAATTGCATTGGTCATGGGTCAACAAATGTGACAACAACACACGGGTTGTGCACATACACACACACACACACGCACACACAGAGACTGACACTGATAGGTTGAAAAGACTTACAGTTTTATTCTTTTGAATTCTTTTTATATTCATATGATTTTGATTTTGATTTGCAACACTCTCGCAGCCCTGAACAACTTACACTCACTTGCACTTATACACCGAAAAAAACAGAATAAAACACTTTAGAATCAAGATGTAATGATGTGCATCAATGCGCGCACAATATGTACATATGTTTGTTTGTTTGTTTGTTTGCTTGCTTGTGCGTACTTTATTATATATTATATGTATATATATATATATTTGTGAAGAGATAAAACGAACAAAAACAAAACGGAACACTAAAATAAACACACACAAACTGTGTTGGTGCGCTTCAAACGATAGCGCGGCCTGGCAAGCACGACAAGATCGATTCTACTGAATCCGCTGAGTGCCGATGAATGGGAATGTAGCCCCCCCAAAAAAAGAAAAAAAAATATATGAAAATCAGCAGAGCCAGCAACAACAACAACAACATCGACTGCGACTAAAAAAACGACGATGACGATGGCGAGACGACGACTACGATGATGATGGCGATGACGATGACGATGACGACGATGTCCAACGACGAGCGAGCTAGCCAGCCAGTCAGCCAGTCAGCTAGCTAGCTAGTCAGCCAGCCAGTCAGCCAGCCAGCGGAGCATGTGCCACAAAAATTATCACGCTGGCTGCCTGCATATGCAAGTGTAAGTGTAAATGTGTGTGTGTGTTTGTGGGTGAGATGGAGAGGAGGTAGCTGGTGGGGATTAAAACAGCCTGTTGTGAGCTTTGCTTTGAATACACTGCTTCAATTTAATGCACTGTTTAAAATCCAAGCAGCGAACTAACTTGACTAAATCATGTAAAGAAATGCCCGCAAATCCACATAGTAGTATAAGGATGTAAATTTTTAAATCCTTGATAACATAAGCAAAGTTGATTATGTTCTGCATTTGAAGCTTTGTAAATGTGTGCTTTATAATGTTGTATTCGAATATGTGCATTAACGCTTTTATGAATATCAGCTATATTTAATAAATGCTTTTATATCAGCGTTTGGGGAACCTGGGTAAATTACCCAAAATTGGGTTAAAATGCAATTTTGGGGGGTAAAAATGAAACTTTTATGTGTAAAAAGTGTATATTATTCTTCGCCACGGGGTAACAACGACTTTAACAAAAATATTTTGGGGTAATGAGTATTGATTGAAAAGACTTAGCAAATGACGCATCTAAAAGCTCGCTTTAATTTTTGAATTGCAGCATGCTCCTTAAAATATGCAATGAATTTGCGCAAACATAAAAGCGAGTTTGTAAAGCTGGTACAAAAACCATTTAGCCAGTACACAATCCACAACAGGGCTGAACATGGCAAAATACAACAGATGGCGCCACGTTAAATCAGCTATTTGTTGACTGTTCCCACAAATATATGTATCAACATAAAAGGCAAAAGATGGTGCTTTGCATTAGGCTCAATTCGAATATGATGCAGATTTGACGAGTGGTTTTTCGGTTTTATTGACTTTGACTGAAGTCGGTTTTCTTATTTTGTTAATACACTCACCTGTTAGACCTGCATCATTAATGCTTGACGTGGAAGTAGAGAATCCTGGCAACTTGCGCCAACCCTTTCGATTCCAAAAGCTGCGTGCCTTGGATTCCGTGGGCACAGTGGGACCCGGATCCTCGGCCGCACGGATGCGCGCACAACTGAGTATGCGGCGACCGCAGGAGGCGCGCGTCAAAAACGTGGAGTTTGAGGCACACATTAGTGTATTGGAGGTGGTAGCACTGGCTGTGGCAATCGTCTCATCATACGCTGTGGCACGTTGAAATGATCGACAGCTTTGTGTGGCATAAGCAGCTGTTGATGTTGGCGTCTGTCGGGCGCACTTAATGTGCTGCGTCTTGCTCAGACGAAGGCTGCCTATGTAACTGGCACCGCTGCTTCCGCTGAAGCCACTGTCCAGATCACCAGTTGTGGTGTTGGTGCTGCTGGTCGCAGTTGTTTGTTGGTTGCAAGCATTGCTGTTGCCAGTTGGCTGACCTTTGAGCGTGGCCAGCAACGCCTCAATGCCGCCACCAACATTGCTGCTTGTATCACAGATATTGTCCGCCGAGGTGGAGGCAAGCCGGGCCAGAATCGCTGGTTGTCCACTTGTTGTTGTCACGCACACCGTCGGACTTGGTTTGGGTGGAGTGCCCGCAGTAGCAGCCGCACCAGCACCAACAATTGCTGGCGGACTGCATTTGGGTGGACTTTCGGGCATCAACATCGCCTCCACACTGAGATTGAGTTCACCGAGTATCTTGTGATGACGATGCTGCACACGACGCAGTTCCTCCTCAACCAGCGTTTGATTTAACGACCCAGCCGAATGTGAGCCAATGCTGCAGCCCAATTGTTGCTGTTGTGGAGCAGCCTTACCTGATTGCAATGCTGCCGCATTGATTTCCTCGTAGAAATTCTCGCTCTGACTATTTGCTGTTGTTGTTACCGATGTGGTCAACTTGTGGTAGCGTGTTTGATACGATTGCAATGTTGCCGGCGACACCAGCTGCTTGTTCTTCTTGCCCTTGGAGAGCAGGGCGCGTATGGAGTTTGGTGGCGGCGGACCAATCTCAACTTGTGGCTGCAATGCTGCACAACAGCTGGATTCCAGATTTGTGATGCCATCCGGCTTGGGTACATTGGAGTGTCGCATTGCAGCGCCTGGTTCATAATACGCATATGAGTAATCATGCTGCTGATGATGATGTGAATGTTGCTGATGATGTACATGATGCAAACTGTTTGCCTGCTGCAGTTGTGCCCATTTATCGCTGCTGCTGCTGCTGTTATCGCGTCCCAGCGTTTTACTTTGTCGCGCCAGCTGCTTGAGATGATGCGGCGATAGCTCCGGCTCTGCACAGATCTCAATGGCATCAGGATCGGGATCCGGATAGCGAGGCAATAGCTGGCGTCGTCCATTGCCGTTGACAGCAACATTGCTGGCGGCAACGGCAATCGTATTGTTGCTGCTCACAATTGCCGCAACGGCAATGGGCGAACTTCCAGCGGATTTGTGCAGCGGACTGCTGGCGGCTGGTGGCGGATAATCCGGTGGCGGTGGAAACTGTAGACAGCCAGCACTATGCTTAACCGCGTGTCCTTTGTTCATGCCATGTATACCCTCCAGTTGCTGTTGTTGTTGCTGTTGCTGTTGCAGTTTCTGTTGCTGCTTGAGCCGTTGCAGTTGCGTCTGCTGTTGCGTGTAATAGTTTTGATTGGCGGGCTGGTGTGAATGTGAATGCTGATGTTGCTGATGCGAATGTTGTTGCTGCGAATGTTGATGCTGCTGCTGCTGTTGCTGTTGCTTGAGTTTTGTGTGTGCTGTGTTTGTGTGCGCGTGTGTGTGCATGTGCGAGTGTGAGTGCACGTGCAACTTGGCCAAGTGATGAGCGTGCTGGTGCTGGTTGCTGCTGTTGATGGTGTTGTTGCTGCTGCTGTTGTTGCTGCTGCTGATCAATGTTGCGTTGTTGTTGTTGCTGTTGCCGCTGCTGTTGCCGCTGCTGTTGTTGTGGCTGCTGCCGTGGTTGTTGCGTCTGCTGCCCAGTCCCAGGCCCTCCATGGCACATGTTGCCGCTTGCCGCTAACCTCGTGGCTGGGCGCTGTAATGAGTCGAGTTTAGCGACAATTAGCTAAATATTTTTTAGTGGCAAAGTGGTAAAAAAAAAAAAAATAACATCAGCAAGCAAAGAAAAAAAACAAAAAATAAATTAAACAGCTGCACGAAATGAAGAAAACAACTTCCTGGAACTTTAACCAACTGGCACGCTCCAAGCGTTCACCATGGGCAAAAAAAGATACTTTTGTGGCATTCATTCAAAGCTCTAAGAAATATATAAATGTAAGGATGACTATTTATTTATTGAGTTTACAATTCAATTAAAGATTATTATAGTTTGCTTTATTTTAAAGTACAAACAACAATACAGAGTTTTAGTGAGAGATGTTTTTTATAAATTTGAATTTATTTGTTAAGTTCTTTCTTTACTTGTAGCTAAAGTATTCAAATAAAATGGCTAAATAAAGTACGAACGGATAACTTGTGTTTTCTTTTCCATAGTACAAGATTTGTAGAATTCAAATGCATTCCATTTAGCGCCCGACACAGAATAGAATTCAGAGTTTAGCCTTCAGTTCAGCAGCGAGCAACACATGTCGTGTTAAGTCCCTTTACACTACCCCAACACCTTCCTGCTGGCCCACCCAAACCCGCCACTCCTGCCCAAAGAGAGATTAATTGCTGCTAATTAAGTGAGTCTTGGGATGCGGATGCGATGCGATGCGACGACCGCGTCTCTAGCCATCCATGGTTGCCAAACAGTGCCCGCTACTGGGCTTTAGCTATTTTCAGCTTCTAATAGTCGCTTTTTCTTATATTCGCCGAAGCATAAATTGTAAACAAAGAACTTTGCAAAAGAAATGCATGGCAATTAACTGATACGACTTTGTGATGCCCTGCACATAAGCGTTGAAATCAAAAATGATTTAGTAATGAGATTTCAAGACGTTATCAAAACAATCCTCTTGGCTTCAAAGTTGAAAAATGCTGTAAATAAAATTCATTTGTGGGGATAATAGAATAAAACGATGCATAAGAAGAAACAAAAGACAGCAAGGATTAATATGGCTAAGATTGTAATAGTTTTTAGTTCTTTCAGCAGAGGTACAAATGCTCCACAGCTTAAAATGATAATGCAGTTTTAATCCAGATGACAAGCAATGACTTAGAAGGTTTTGCATTTGATAATCGATTGAGTTTTTGAGGGAGTTATGACTTCGGAAAGTTATGATCTATCTTCAAGTTGATTTTTATGGGTAGAGTACATGTAAAAGAATTTTTGTACTCAAAATAAATATAAGAATTTCTTTTCAGACTCAATTGCAAATCAGCTTTAATTTTTTTTCGAGTGTACCTTTAGGCATGCATAAACAATCAGGCTGGCTGGCTAGCTGGCAGGCAGGCAGGCAGGCAGGCGATCAGACAGCAAAGAACAGCCTGATAATGTGCAAAACATAATAAAGTTGACGATGATAATGCCAGCAAGTTATGACTGCATAGCAGGTTAAGGCAAGAGGGAGACACAGAATTCAATTGGTAATTTGAGTCGCCATCCCAATTCTCTATCTCTCTATCTCTCAGTATCTCAGTCTCTCTGTCTTTCCCTGGCTGTGTGTTGTCCTTGCCGCTGCTTTTATATATGTAACCTAAGACAGTACTGAGAACTGGAATGTTTGGGGGCATTGAGACAACGACGACAATGGGACAGCTTTGGCAAGGAGTGGCCAGTGGCAAGTGGCAAAGAGTGCAGTGCGCTCTGTTTGGCACAGCGGGCCACCAAATTAGCGTCTAAGTTTAGCGAATCGGCCATTGAGTAGCTTGCAAAACAGCGGGTGTTGAAATGGAATCAAAGCAAACTACGTTTGAATTAAAATTCAAACAACAAAGCTGCTGATTATCTTAAATCTTCTCAGGCTCTTAAAGTGGCCAACGTTTTTGCTATGGCAATATCAAAAATCAAAAACAACACACAAACACACAAGCACATTGTCAACAACGAGCGCATTTCTCTCTCCTTCACACACACAAAAAAAAAAAAAAAGGATGTATGCAGAAGCCAAACAGTAGCTAAATGTTGTGTGGAAAACTGTGTTGAGAACGGCAGCAAAAAGCACTCAAGCTGCCAACCCAATCTGTGGGAGCGCCATCCTTGGCCAGGACATTGTTTATGCAGCTAAAATAGTGCGTGCGTAGTGTGTACGTGTACGTGTACGTGTGTGTGTGTTGTTGTCTTGTTAGCTTTTGTCGCTTTAGTTTTTTGTCTCTCCTTTATACTGAGTACACTTAAAACAATGAAAACTACTTCAATTTGTAAGGAAAGATAAAGTTATGTGCATTTGGTGTTGTTCTCTCAGTGTATATGACGACCCCAAGCACATGCATATGTATTTTTTAACAGGGAGAGAAATTGCTAAAGAAAGTGAAGTGATAAACATATATACATACATACATACAATATACTCCTCCATGGCTATGCGAAAATCAACAACAGCTTCCTGGTTGGTTTGCTTGGGGTTCGGGTTCAAAGAGAGAGAGAGAGAGAGAGAGAGTGAGAGAGAGAGAGGGAGAGTGAGCCCAATTAGCCTGCGGTTGTGGCTCAAGACTTTCGCTGCCCATCCAAAGCGATTCCTACTAATTACAAACACACCCATATCCCCCTTCCCCCCATTCTCCTTCCCCGCATATGCAAATATCCCGCTAAAGATTTAACAGCAGCAGCAGCAGAAGCAAAAGCAATATTAGCAGCAGCTACGCACTGTCTGTGCAAACAATTGGCAGCTGAAAGTAACTCAGCAGAAATGTGTTAAAGTTGCCAGCCAACAAAATGTGGCAATGTTTACTTTAAAGCCCAGACAGCGGCGAACAACAACAACAACAACACCAACAACACTGTGGGGCAGATATCCAAGGCAGGCAGGCAGGCAGGCAGGCGCGTGTTCAATAAGAACATGAATGAGCATAAAGTCGCGAGTCGAGTGTTTTGCACAAGGGGTAACAGTAACAGTTTCCCCTTATGTACACTTAGAAAAAAAAAACATGCCATACGATTCTGAAGATGTTGATTTTGATTTTTGTTTTTATTCTTTCGCTTGGCAATAACTTAAGACCTTACAATAGAACAATCAATGAAAGTTTTTGATTATTTTTCACTTGTATTTTTTCGAAAAAAAAGCTTGTAAAAAGTGGAGAGCATTAACACTGGAATTTTTTAGAAATAAATTTACATATTTATACAACAGAGATTAATAAAGAAATTTTCTTTGTATAATTTAAATTTTCAATTATGGTATAAAAATTCTTTTAAGTGTATTTACATAAATAAGTTCAAGTCGATGCGTGCAAAGCGAAAAAAAAAAAAAAAATCAACAACAAAACGCATTGCAATAATTATTCGCAAAACGAGAGGAAGCAACATGAACATCAACATCAACATCATCAGCAGCAGCAGAAGTTGCAGTTGCAGCAGCAGCAGCAAGTTAAAGAGTGTTGCATGTTCTTCTATCATATTTACAATTTATGTGTCGCCAATGCACTCAGGCAAGCCCCAGTCCACGTTTTGCAAAGTGCAGCCCCCTTTTCGTGTGGCACGTTTGTTGAGTGCCCCACGTTGCAATTGCATCGTTGCAGAAATGCAAATGGAGTTGGAGCAAGGCAGCAAGGCAGCAAAGGCGGCAAGGCGGCAAAGGCGGCAAGGCTGATAGCATCATGCGAGCGCGAACAAGTAATTAGAAAATATATTTAAGATGTCGTTGTTGCAACTCCCAAACTCCAATTGCAAACATCGCCACCAGCGGATGATGATCATTAATATCATTATCGTTGTATTCTTTATATTTATGCTCCTGCATTCCGAGGATGCAACGTCGGCATTGCCAAAGGCAACCCCCTGCAGTATTGCGCGCCCCTTTTAATATTCAATTGAAATATATATGTATATATATACGTATATACAATCCTGACGACCACATGGCAATTATTTACATCGAATCTTTCACTTATAGCTTAAATGCACGCGCAATTCAAATCCAAAACAAATTCAATGTAATCATTAAAGCTGCTTAGTAAAAAGTGTTGGCCAGCTTATAAAATTGCCTTTCCTACTTTATGTCTATGCAACTTAATAATAAAATGTGCTAGGACATGAGGCATTATCTCATATATAACTGTAGCTAAGAATGTACTTTATATTTTGCGAGTAAAGTATACTCATCAATATCAAGATGAAAGATTTTTCTGACTCTTGAGTGAATGAAGTGAAATAAGCAATCTTGCGAAATGTGTCAGTTGCAACGTGTGTGATCTGCCTGCTGATAGAAATGGCTTGTTAATTTACGCGTTTAATGAAACGCGCAGTTGTCATGCGCGACACACAGAAAGAAGCATGGAGCAATAAAACTGAGAACTGGGAACTGCGAACAGGAACGAGAACTCAATGG
Organism: Scaptomyza cyrtandrae; assembly: GCA_035044605.1. Taxonomy (NCBI): domain Eukaryota; kingdom Metazoa; phylum Arthropoda; class Insecta; order Diptera; family Drosophilidae; genus Scaptomyza; species Scaptomyza cyrtandrae. The sequence goes on from JAWNNS010000639.1 coordinate 8,843,982, forward strand.
CTAATTGGCGCTGGCAAATTGCCGACAGCAACAGCAACAGCAAGAGCAACAGCAACAGAAGCAACATCATGAAAGTTGACAATTTTTACTTAAGAGATGCCACCCCTGTTAGTGCGTTGCTTTCGCTTGTTGTTGGGTGCATTGACTTACTTACAACACTACACTACACTTCTTGCATCATTGCATTTCTCTATCAAGCCGTTTATTTCTATTACAATGTACCAGCAGCAACGCGGCGTATGCGCGATGCATTGTCAACAAGTGCCGCAAAGACAACAAAGAACGTGCAACAGCAACAACAACAACAACAACATGTGGTGTAGCCCCGAGCTACTCGCCTCGTCACCCTTACCGGTGCATACCTTCTGTGGTGCATATTTGATTGGCTTAATGCCTAGATTCTTAAGCCAAGATAACTGCCATGATGCTGTGCGCTATCTTGGCCAGTTGTTAGTACATTGTATATATTTGCAGCTTCCTCTTTCTAGTGTGTAAATGGTAAAAAAAAGGCTAAGAAAATTCTCTTCCAATAAGCAATTTGACATATTAAAAAGTATACACAATTTTTATCTTAAGAAACTGGCAGAGTCTGCACAAGGAGAGTATGTGTATAAAAGAGAGAGAGAGAGAGAGAGAGAGATAGTAAGATGTTGGTTGAAGTGTTGAGTGTTTTTTTTTATACAAGGATTCTGTGTACATGCTTAAGTGTCGTTTTCACTTAGCCAGCTTCAAAATGTGTTTCTAGCTTTCACTTTTCTAAGTTGGCTTTGGATTTTATGCCCCTTTGGCATCAATTCAATATCGATTCAGAGTTTGAGTTTAAATATTACAGCAAGGAGAAACCAAAAATAAAGATAAAATTGCCATATTTTAATTTAATTTCTAATTCTCATCTGGGTAAGTGTTGAATTTGTTTATACGGCTTCTGGCTCTTACCAATTATTGATAGGTAAGAAAAGAAGAGATCAAATCATGCCTGCTAATTATTTGGCGCAGCTATTACGCCATAAGACGAGCAGCTTCTTGCAAATGTTCAAGCGAGGCAGTCAGGATGAAGCTAAAGCTAAAAAAGATATGGATGTGGATGTAAATCTGGAGATGAAAGACCTGCAATTATTCAGTGACGATCGTCAGGAGGAGGAGGAGGAGGAGAAGTACAACTACAGCAATAGACAAGCAACCGCTAAGGTGGTGCGTCCACCCGTTGGCTACCATTGCAGGTGAACCATGACGCTAGAAGGAGGTGGCACAGGCGTAACTGTGGGCGAGGTGCCACACATCATCTAAAAAAATGTAATTCAATTTGTTTTGGCGCCAATGTTGGCCACATATCGCCTATCAATTGATCAATATACATTTTTTATTTGTCTCATCAGCAACTTTCACTTTGTTGTTGTTTGTTTTGTGGTTTAATCGCTGGCTGTTTGTATTTTTAGAAAGGTTGAAGCAGTTGTTGCACTGCTTGGCAGCTTTTAAAGCCAACTTGGCACTGATTGAACAACTGGCTCGTTGGTCTAGGGGTATGATTTCCGCTTAGGGTGCGGGAGGTCCCGGGTTCAAATCCCGGACGAGCCCAAGATGATCTCATTTTTTATTTATTTTTATTTTAAGTTCTTTTGTATTTAAAATATATGTATATTTTTAAAATAACGAACAGCACATATTAGATATATAAATGTGATGGCGCAGAAAACGAGTTTTTCCAAGAAAATGTATTCAAATTTGATAACAAGAAACGAAAATTCGTTTAGCTTGCACTATGATAACAAAGCGTATAAAAACTCGTATGTGTACTATAATAAATGTTATGAAAAATAAGAAACAAACAGATGAAAATAACATTGTAGTGGCATCACATGAAAATAAGCGACAATGTTTAGAATAAATAAATAAAGTGGATATGTCTTGTAGTATTAAAAAAAAAAAAAAGAACAGTAGCTACATGTTTGTAAAATGGTGCAGGGTCAAAGCACCTGCCGCAGGAGCACAGTGTCAGGAGGTTTACGTTAATTGTTATGCATGCATCATGGCATTTGACCATATAACACTTGGCAAACAAATTATGCAAAATATGCGAACAAATTGTCGACGCAGGAGTGCGCCTGACACTTCAACGATGAAACGGAGCAGCTTGGTGGTGGGGATAAAGGGGATCGAAGGGATACGAAGCCCTGTTTCGTAATCACTTAAAAAGCAAACTATACCCACACACACACATATGTTTGTATGTATGTGTATACATAAATGTATATGCATAATTGTGTGTGTTTTCTATTGTTTTAGCATGCTTACAGCAGCAGCAGCAGCAGCAGTAGAAGCAGCGACAACAAAAAACAAAATAATACCAGCAACAATGGTGGCAACGCAGCGTGCAGTCAGCCGCTTGATGCAGCTTCCTTGACAGCTTTGAAGGCTATGTTGCTTAAAATGTTGGGCATGGGTCACCTGCAGCAACATCCTAAGCATCGTAAACATCGTCAACATCCTCAGCATCATCATTGCCATCTTCTTTATTTTGTGCACTTAAGCGCCTTTTACTTTGTGCATAATTTCTTGGGCCTACACTCAAAAAAAACAAACAAATATAATTACATATAATTCATTTAATGTGTAAATTATTTCGACAGATGGCGAATTAGTTTACTAAATTTGACATAAAAAAAAAAAAATACATTTATAAAAAAGTTGTTTCTAAAAGCAGAAATTTCATGTTGCTAAGAAAATGTTTCTGTAACTTGAAAATAAATAAAAAAAATAAACTAATTTTGTTTCTTCTTATAACAAATTGTATGCAGAAAGTTAGGAAAATATGTTCTTAATAAACGTTAAGTTGAAGCCGACTTTTTAGATGCGATTTATGTGTTTTTTTTTGAGTGTAAGCAGTGATGCGGTAATTCAACTTGGGGCGGTTTGCGAAGGGCAATGTACTGTGATTTACATGTTTGCTGCGGCTGTGCGGTTTCGTTTCGGTTTGGACTGTTCTTGATGGCATAGATTGGAATGGCATTGTAGCTGGAATCGAATGATCATTCGATAGAAGATGTTGTATAGACAAATTGAAATACGTTGGCGAGAGACAGGTGGCATGGTGCACTTCGCAGGTGGCATGCAGCAAGGGCTAGCTGCTTTTGTGTATTTGCCCCATTCTGCATTGTGAAGTCTCCAACTCTGTATTTACACATCGTCCCTTCAACATTTCACCCTCAGCTTTCACGTTTGTCGTTGGCTGCTTGTCTATCTGGCTGTTTCTGTGTTCCATTAAGAGTAGCTCTTGGGCATGAATGTCATCATCAGGACAAGTGTTGCTGCGCGCTCACATGGGACAACCAACAAGAAGCATCAACAACAACAAAACCAACAACAGCGGCAGCAGCAGCAGCAGTTGCTGGGGTGAAAGTAAAATTACACTTGCAACAGCAACTGGAAAAAGTCAAAGGCATAAGGAAAATAGAAGAAAAATGCGTTGACGTTTGTGATCCTGCAGCTAAAAATTAAGCTGGTGCTAAGGTTGAAGCTGAAGCTGCTCCGGCTCGTGCTGTTCCTGGCTCTGGGGTTGTCCCTGCACACGAGTTCGTTAAACCTTGAAGCATCGAAGCTTTCATTTCTTGACAAAAACCCCCAACACCAACAACAACAAACTACAACATGCCAGTGGGGCGCGAATCTCAGCAGCAGCAATCACAGAGCCACCAGCAACAGCAACGGCAACGTCAGAACGTCAGAGCGGGCAGGTCGAGCCAAGTCGCGATACTCATATCGCAGATACTTTGATGCCAAGTGCGCTCGCTGGTTGTGGGGCCGCATTCAGACAGGGAGGGAGCACACACTCCAAAAGTCGATGATGAGGGGTTTTTGGTGGTGCCGGAGTCAAGTATATTGCGTTAAATTTTAATTAAACAAGCCACACGCACTTTTTCCAGACTGCTGCCATCGAATGGGGAGTTGCTGCATTTTTGTTGTTGTTACTTTTGTTCCTCATGTTGCTGTTGTTGTTGCTGTTGCATGCGGTTCGCTACGTGCTCTCAACTCTGTGTGTTTTCTTTTTTGTTTTTCAGTTCCCGGGTCGAGCCTCAAGTGAGTTGAAAATTATTATAATTATAATTATTATTTGTACTTCAAACATTGCCAATCTTATTTTATGTATTTACTTATTTTTGATTAAGAAAGAAAATCAGTCAAAAAATATGTTGCTTATCTCAAGATAAAGTAATAATAAAAATAAAAATATAATAAGTTTTAGCACAGTAAATTTTCATTTCAAACCATAAAAGGTGAACGATAAAGTAACATTTAAATGAACATATGTTTCTGAAGCTCGTATCAAACAAATTATCAATAGAAATATTTTTTTTAAAAAAGCAGTTTTTATGTTTGTTATTCTTAAAGTAGGACCGATGTGTATGCTTTAGCTATTTAGGTTTGTCGGTTATCTATCGAGCGAAAGCAGTTACAAGTCAATTAACTTTGAAAACGCTGTGCAAATTGCATATTACCAGCTAAGCCTTGGCTCTTTGATAGGCTCTGATTGATTTTAGTTGAATGGAAGTTGATTGAATACCGCGTCAAACAATCGTCTTCCTCTCAAGCGCTATGATGGTCAATACACAGTACACAGTAAGAATTTCTTTAGATTTTTCTTCAAAAATGTGTAAAACTTTTAAGAAAAGGTTTAAACTTATTGTAAAATACCTAAAAATTAGCTGACAATAAACTTTTATAACTTAAAAATCTAGTATATAATACCAATAAGCAATAATATTCACCGATTTGTTTTTCTTTATATTTTGTAATCCCATAGTTTATTAACACAGGTGTTATGCAAATTTGGATGGCAAACGATAAGTTTTAAGAGCATAAGTCTATAGACTCTTCCCTCTGTGTAGAGCTGTAATTGTGCTGACGATGATCTACTTAAGTTTTAATATGATCGCTGGCAAGACCAGGGACAAGGACAAATTGGCGAAGTGTTTGGGGGGAACCAGCTTGGCAACTACCTGCTTGGCCAGGCGTTGCACTAATTGATTCTGCCGCTTAAGTTTACAAGGCGTAATTTTTATTGAAATGCGAGCACAGAAATAAAAAAGAAGGAACGAACAACGCAGACAAAAGCGATGTGCGCGATTCAGCTGGCAAAAATTGGACGCTGTCGCTGTTGGTCTGACCTCGATGTGTCCATGTCCATGTCCCATGTCCGTTGTCCGTTGTCCGATGTCCGGTGTCCGTTGTCCGTTGTCTCTTGTCCATTCTGTGTTGGGTGCGATGGTAATCGGCTTATGGCCACTGTCAGTGGTCACTGGTCACTGGTCACTCTGGTCACTCTAGTCAGTGGTCATTCTGGACAGTTGGACAGTTCGCTGTTCTGTTTTGATGTTCGGGTGCATGTCGCAGCATTTGTAAATGATATGCGCCGCTTGGCCAAGTGACAGCGCTAATGGGCAGCAGTGACTAAGGCTGCATCTGTCTTTTTTAGTCTCTCTCCCTCTCTGCCTCTCTCTTTCTCTGTCTGTTTTAGTTTGGCTGACGAGTTGCCCGGCAGCATTGCTCGCTCAATCAGCTCAGCGCTCAATAAACTATGAAACTACTTGGCATTGTTTAAATGCCGCTGTCGTAGTTGCTCCTCATACACTCGATCCTTTGAATCCAGCCACTAAGTGGCCAAAGTGTGTCGTCGTCGGCATCGTCATCGTCTTCATTCGCGCACGTCCCACAAGTTGTTTGTCGGTTGATTGCTGTTATGCGCTGGTATGCAGCGCTTAACACGCCAAGTCAATTAAATGTTGCTTCCGCAACAGCTTGGCCAAGGAAAGTGTAGCAGTTGAACTCAAGCGAGCGACGAGTGTGCAGCACAACAATAAACCTTGTTTGCAGATCATGTTTGATGTATCACACTCGATACCTGCCTGGACTGAGGGGACACACGCTCCTGGACGCACATGGTTAAGTGTCGATGAAGTGTTTATGGCATAAACAGCAACAAAAATAACAACAACCAAAGCTTTTCAAAAGACTGTCTTGGACTTGCTAGGTGTTATCATACACTTGACAAAAAGGTTCATAATTTTATTATTTATTTTACATTTATAATAGCCGCTCAAATCGCAAAGTTTTGAATGCTTTTGTTAATATCTTTAAGTGTAGGTGCTATCATGTGCTCAAAGCCTTATATCAAGCCATTGTTGCAGTTGTGGTTGCTGTTGCCGTTGCCAATGCCATTGCTGGTTGCTGTTGCTGCTGGCATCGACATTCTAGTGTGGCATGCGTGCAATGGACCCCTGGTTGCATTGTGAATCTGCGAAAACATGTTTATGGCTTTTTACACTTAACACCCGTCCACAGATGAACCGCCCCCAATACCACCACACCACCACACCAGCATCCCCCAATCCAACCGTCGGTTGCACTTCGTGTGGGTTATCGTTGGTCAAGTCAGTAGCACAGGCGACACAAGCGAGCTGTTGCTGTTGTTGTGCCCCGCTGAAAGTGAGTCGCAATCTCGCACAGTATTTATTTTGCTGTATTTTTTAGATGGCCAACTAACTTACTGTACGTTTTAACTGCACTCCAAAGTTGCGAAGGAGCCTGAATATGGAGTACTAAGTGGCAATAGAGTTATTGTTGTTGCTGTTGCCATAAGACAATTGAATCCGTCTATCCCATGGAATGTGTAATTTGACGAAATATGTTTTACTTGTGCTTAGCATAACGGCTAAACTGTATAAGGTATATAATTTTTATTTCGAGCATCAACAGCTTTCAGAGGTTCTGCCTCAATATCATACTTCCTGGCAAGTGAGCAAATAGATATAGTCAAAATATGTCAAGTTTTTAGTCCAATAAAATGATTACATAAAGTATGTATGAAATGAGCTAGCTGTCTTTTTGCAGCATGCATTTGTAAGTATAGTTATTAGTAGTTTGTCACTGTGATTGCTTGCAACACAAAAACTTGATTGCCTACAGCAGTCGCAGCAGCAGCAGCAGTTGCACCGACTGCATCAACAGTAGCTGCAGCAGCAGCAGTCACGTTGCAATTGAAAATGTCGGAAAAAAATGAGGAGAATCGGGAGCAAGTTGTGTAGCGTCATCTTCACAAGCATTTGCGGCAGTTGTTAGATGCAGTGTCAAAGTCATTGCCTGTAGCGATCATTAACCATAAAGCTGCTAGAGACACAGACACAGACACAGACAGAGACAGAGACAGAAGAAGAAAGAGATTGGCGCAATCTTCAGCTGTCTTGAGATGCAGCTACTGGTCTGCAATTTGTTTGCGACGCGTCGGCGAAGTGTTCATTAAAATCCTTAAAGGCGGCGGTGAAATTATGGTAATTGTATGGAAATTGCGCATGCGCCGCGTTACACGCGAATGACAATGACAAATTGTTGGGCTTATGGCAGTGTGGCCAACTGGTTGTTGGCCGCTTAACTGGCAAACTCGGCCCATTGCAAACACTTAACATCAATTATTTACGTGATGTGTGGCAACAATCACAACACCAACACCAACAGCAATAACAACTTACTGTGGCCAGGTGAATATGAACTGTTAAAAAGGCGCCCCTACAAAAAAATCACCAACTTTGCTTTTCCCACATGGCAATTCAACTAAGCGCTTATTTATTTAGCTAGCCAACTTGGCTCATTGTTGCTTTGTTGCAACATTGTAGTTGTTGTTGTTGCCGGTAACATAAATAAGCAAAAGCTAAGCGAGTCAATTTCACTGCACATTATGGCCCAAATTATCAATGCCCATAAAGTATTTCCTCTATGGCCGCAAGCATTAAAAGAAAGAAAAGAAAAAAACTCAACAACCGAAAAGACTCGACTCGAAATTACCTTTAAAAAGGTGTTGAAGTTGTTATTGTTAAATAACTATTCGATTTTAATTTATGTTTGTCTGTATTTACATATCAAACTCATCAAATCAATCCACTAAAACACCGAATAAAATCAAAAATAATTACAGCACGTTAATGCAATTTAGTGTTAGGCTTAACAGGGTATCATGGAAAGCAGAGCCACACTGAAGAGAGCCGCACAAAATGCGTTCATCACGTTTCTGGCCGTTTAGTATGAAATAAATTGAAAGCCAGTTTCTGGCTAAGACGTCGGGGTCGGGCCAACAGCCAGCGAGAGGACCGGGATGAGCACAAATGCTAAAATAATAAAGTACGATGCTGTGCCACAGACGCCCACAAAATGCTAACAAGTAACGAGAGTAACTCCAACACACACACACACACACACATACATATATACAGATGCACATTAAGAGTTAAACGCATCCCAAGCATTCGAATCTGGACTTGCACTCAGTGTTGGAGTTTGGGGGAGAGACTGCAGCTTCAGCTGCATGTTGTCATGCTACAGTGTTGCATTGCCGGCTCTGGCTAAAATAAAATCCGTTATAAATAAATGCACGTATTGCCATTACATTTCATTGTCTGGCAGCAGCAACACCCGCTCATTGCCCCAATTCCCCCATCCCGCTGTCTCACTGTCTCGCTGTCCGGGCATCGCTTACACAAACGCCAGCGGTCACAAACAACGAACCTGAGACTGAGTTTTAGTTTGAGACAAAAACTACACAAAAAAAAAAATATATATACAATAAAATTTGTTTCTTAAATAAATATAAAACAAAAACCATTTTTCTTAGAAGCAGTTTTAGTTGTAAAAAAAATTTTGATCAAATCATTTGAAGATATAATAATTATAATTTTCTTTTGATTATTTATATACAAGATACATTCACGATATCAATCTATTCATGGACAATTTTGTTTCGTATCGTACAGCATTTTTCTCTGTGTACATGTTAACTGGCACTATTGGTGTTTGGTCGAGTTGAAGTTTGGGCATCCTGATGCCTAAATGGCGTTAAATATGGCGTTGATGATCATTATCAGTTGGAACGACTCTGCGACTGCAACGGCAAACTGCGACTGAAGATGGACTGAAGTCCAAAAGCATGTCCACATCGTGGATGTGGACGTCGACGTCGTTGTCCACGACTACGTCGTCTGTAATCCAATATCCCCATCACGTCGTCATCGTCATCATCGTTGCGAGGTGTTAAATTTACCAGGCGCTAATGAAGTCGGCCCCAACGTTCACAATTCAAATGGCAACAAACGGAAAAAAAATTAAACAACATTTTTTTTTTTGTTTTTTTCTTTTATTTTTTTGCACCGCTGCTTGCCAGATATCATCCTCTCGTCCTCGTCACGAATTAATATTTGCAATGCAGTTATATCCTCCCAAGCCCCTAGCCTCAGCCTTGCTTTCCCTGGTTTGGCAATCCTCGCGAGCATCTCTCGCTCTGGGTCTAATGAATGCCTCCAACGCCTCCTTGGTATTGCCGGCTGCTTCATTCGCTTCGATATTGGGCAACGCCTACCCGAGAGTCATTTATAATTTTACGCGAATTGCCACAGCCCCCATCCTCAGTCAATGTTGTGTATCCGAGTAGACTTGGATAGTTCCATCCACTCTCCTCTCTCTCACTCTCTCTCTCATTTTGATATTTGCCAGTTGGCTCTGTCAAGTTCACGATCGTGCTGCACGTTTTGCGGCATTATTTACGGGCACACACAGCCTTAACCGTTGCCTCCATCCTCCTTAAATCCCGCCCCCGCTACCCGCTATCCGCTCCCCTCTCCGCTTTCTACTTGTCCAACTCCTCCGCCTTGTCTGTTGGTTGTGTGCGTTGCCTGCTTCCGTCTCTCTGTGCAGAAGGCAGCTAGTTCTTGTGCCCACTAACAAGTTACCGATTGGTTTCTGCCTGCCGCATGCGGCATGCTGCAAACAGCCACTCCCTCGCCTCGTTTCGGCATTCTTGTTGTTTTTGCACATTAACTCCTTTGCCAATAATCATTATAATTTACGACCACCCAACAGCGGCTGAGGGGAGCTCGTCTTTGGAAGCTGACATCATTTTGTAAGCATTTTGTATTGCTCTATAAGAACTGCTGTTGTTGTTGTTATTGCTCTTGTTGTTGCTACCACAAGTGTTAAGCTGGTCGTGCGTGAGTGGATTACGCTCACGCTCTCATCTCGCAGGCAACAAACAAAACACTATTGTGGCCCATTGAGAATTTTGCCAAAAACTAAAATCAAACTCAGCAACTTCAGTTCAGTTGCAAGTAGTTTGGGCCATAGACGTCTAGACGTGTAACCCATTGAGAGTTGTTGTTGGCTGGCCACAAACTTTTGGGCACTTTCTGATTGATTTCATAGCAATCCAAACTTTATAAAGTACACTGTATTGCAATACCCTGTTCCCATTTGAAATGGGTACAAAAGTCGAGTAGATCAAATCAGAATTAATTTATTAAAGTAAGGTCACCTTTAGTCTGTCTACTTCAAATATCAATAGCTTTATTCAACCAATATATATATTTCTAAATCATAATTTACTTTGCTTCCGTTTCTTAAGTGTATCTATCTAAATTTAACTTATCCGTTAATGCTTTTCCTGATAAGTCCTGATAAGTAAATAATGAGTATTAAATATATATTTTCATAAATAATTTTATTATCTTTGTCGTCTGCCTTTATAAATGTTTAATAACCAATTAATATTATTAAATATAAAACACTCTTGCTGGCTATATTCCAAACATGGCGTATTTCCTTTTGCCGCACATTTGTTTAATTGTGCATAATAAATGAAATTATGAAAATCCTTGGGGACGCTCAATGGCCGGTTGTTAGTTGTTTAAGCATTGTTTTTTTTTTTTCTGTATGCAATGCGAACAATGAAATATGTATGCTTTGCTTATGAAGGGACGACTACAAGATACCCCATAAATAGTTATATAAAATCAGCAAAGGAAAAGTTGTATATAGTTTTTAACTTAAGCTTTGAATGGTACAAAAATAGATTTTCAGCATTTCCTTATTAAGCGTAAAGCATTTTGAAAGCAGCAAACATACAGCTTACACCCGCTTTGTACGCTTCTTCGTCGCTTGGGTATTATAATACAAAAAAAAAAAAAAAATGAAACCGCAAAATTAATTTCGATTTGCAATTGTCTGCGGTTTAACCTCAACCAAGAGCTCAACTGCTGCCACAGGGATTTCTGGCTTACGATGCAACAAAGCGTGGAAAAAACACGGCAGCAAGGTGCTTTTGATTTTGCCACAAATTGCGGTTGACGTTGGCGCCGTAATTAATACAATTATTATGTACGATGGCGAGCCAGCAAAATTTAATTCAATTTGCCTATGCGTGGTCGCATGGAAAACTCCGATGTGCAAAGGTAAATTCAGGTAAGGCATCCCATACTAAGACTAACTTTATATTTTTAACAAATTTGCCTTATAACAATATTGAATTTGTGCAACTAGTTTGGTTTCTGCTAGTTGAGTAAAAGTTGAAGGCAAACAAAACTGTATTAACTTGTGCTTGTTAATTTTTAATTTTTGTTGGCAGTTGTGTTTGATTCGAATACAAACGTCGCTTGCTTTCGCAGCAGAATTAATTTTAAATGCAACATTTTGGGGCAGTCATTGAACTGTCAAAGGAAGCAAAAAGCCTCCAGCTCGCCCAGTCCCTTTTTTAGCCAAAAGGAGTTGAACAAAAAAACCAGCAGGAATTACAAACGAGTTGTGTGTGTGTGTGTGTGTGTATGTTTGCAAACATGTCAGACCTTATCCAAAATATATATATATATTTTTTTTATGATAACGATTGTAAGAACAGTAAACGAGCATCAACAGACAAAAGGAAATGAAACCTTTAACAATTGTAACTTCAGTTAAATATTTGTAAATAAACTGCAAAACTTGACTATAGTTCGGACAAGAACATTATAACTAATGAACATATAAAAACAATTTTTTTAACAAACAATTAGAATGGAATACAAAATGTTTGATTGTTTTATAACGTTTTTTTCATTGATGAAGCTCAATAATAGTCCTTTAAAAGGCTGAAGGAACAACGCAACAGATATTTATGGGCAAAGTAATTATTACATTTTTATACCCTGATCCCATTAAAAATGGGAAAAAAGGGTATAATGGCTTTGTGCAAAAGTATGTAACAGGCAGAAGGAAGCATCTCCGACCCCATAAAGTATATATATTCTTGGTCAGCATCAACAGCCGAGTCGATATAGCCATGTCCGTCTGTCCGTCCGTCCGTCCGTCCGTCCGTCCGTCCGTCCGTCTGTCCGTCTGTCAGTATGTATGAGCCAACCGATCTCAGAGACTATAAGAGCTAGAGACTCCAGGTTTCGAACTTAAGCTCGCCTAATCCCTAGGCAGTACAAATTTGTTATCGATTTTCGATAACTCATCCCGTTTTCGATATAAACATGTGATCGATAACAACAAAATCTTGAATTTTGAAAACTTTAAGATAACATTTGAAATAATGAACAAAATAATGACAATCTGTGAAATTTTTATTAAAATCAGTTAAGAAACACCGGAGATATGGGACATTGAAGTTGTGTATGCAGTATGCAGTATGTACGTACATACAAACACACATACTTGCAAACACTGACTGTACGCGTAAAGTATAGGGATCAGGGTATCGTCTAGTCGGGATTTCTCGACTAGAGCCTTCTTACTTGTTTTTCTTGTCGTTGTAAATGCAATTACTTTCTCTGCAAAGGAATCAAAATCATTTTTAACCATCAACGAAGTAGCAATAGATGAAAAAAAGAAAATAAATTTCAAGCCATGTATATTCATATATACAAATAAAAAAAAAAAAAGACTCATGTGCATATGTAAGATAACTTTTGCTAGGCAGTGTAAAAAGTGTTGACACACAGACTGATGAGCACGAGGACAACAACTGCAACAACAACAAAAAAAAACCACTGCCCAAAGGCAGATAAAACACCAACTACATGAAGAGAAAGCAAATAAAATACGGGCTGCGAAAAAAAGACGAAGAAGCGATTACATAAATTCATTAAAATGTTTGGAAAATGGAAGTCAAGCAAACACCAGCCACAAACACAAGTCCAGCTGCGGACATACAGAAGTCAAGCGGTGGGGTGTGTGTGTGTGTGTGTGTGTGTGTGGCAGAAGGGGTATAGTCCAGGAGTCAATATGAACGGTGACATGGTTGTAGGACATCTAGTGACTAGAGGTGCACAGAGAGAGAGAGAGAGAGAGAGAGAAAGAGAGTCTATAGAATCTCTCTTCTCCTCTATGCAAACAAACTATGTATATATCTACAGATTGACCAAACGTTTGCCATATGCCAGATGTCAGTTGTCAGCGCAGGACGAGAATGAACGGCAACAACAACAACAGTAACATAGCATTTGACTGCAATAAGCAAAATGAAAACAGCAAACTCACACACAAACATGCAAAGGAGAATACCGCGTACAACTTTACATTTTTGTTTTTTACTATGAAGGTTGATCAAACACACACATTGGACATGCAACATGCACCATGGTGGATGGTGTCTACCATGCTGTGTGTGTGTGTGTGTGTAAATCTGCGTACGTGGCGGCATTCGGGTAGAAGATTGCTTGGCCAGTCATCGTCATTCAAAAGGCAGTCACACAATGGCCAGCCTGAGATTGAGGCTGTTTTGCTGCTGCCGTCGATGCTGCGACTGCTGCTGTTGCTGCTGCTGTTGATTGCTGACGATAATGTTGCATGACAATGCCAAGCTAGGCCTATTGCCGCCGCAGCAGCAGCAGCGGCAGCAGCAACAGTAATACACTGAGAATGACAGACGGAGAGAAGTTCACAAGTTCAAACGCGGACGCAACGGTTTAGTTTGGACGTGGGCCAGAATTGCTAGTACGATATTTACCCGTGCCCCACCACAAATATAACCACCACCGCCACAACCAAGTCTAACTTCATCTCCAGCTTCAACTGCAGCAACAGCAACAGCATCACCATCAGCATCAGCTTCGGTCGCCTTCGTTCCAAATGTTGCGTATAAAATGCGCATAAATAAAATGCTTGGTAGCTTGGCGAGTAGCAGGCAATGAAGCGCACAAAAAATGCACAACGGACGTGGCAAAAAATAAGCAAACAGCATTGAAAACGAGCTACAGCCAAACGGTACTTTTTCAAAAAAGCAACAAAAAAAAAAGAAGCGACTTCACCTTATTGCATTCGTTCAAAACCCAATACAACCTAACCCAACCCCTCGCCAGCATCCCGAGCAGCCATCCCTTTTCAGGATTGCATTGCCAGGCTGTTGCTAAGCTCTCTCTCTCTGTGTGTGTGTGTGTGTGTTTGTGCATCGCTAACGTTGCCGCTGCGCATGCGTGCCAGAGCTTAAATGCCTTTGGCATACGTCAAGTGCCAGCGTCAAGCGTCGCGTTGCGTTGAGTTGCGTTGCGTTGCGTCGCATCGCGACGACCGTCTGCATCTCTGTCTCAGTCTCAGTCTCAGTCTGTCCAAACTATCCATGTGTCCATTGTCCATCTATCCGTGTGCTGGAATGACGTTTGGTGATAGCCAAGCAAAGAGTATCACAGCTTCGTCATTAAACTTGCAACGCCAACAAGTGTAAGTGTGTTAGTCACATGCTAATCTTTGGTGTTCAACTAAGTTATTAAGCTATTTAGTTCTATGTTTTATTTTCTAAAGCTTTAAAACATTCAAAATTGATAGCCAAAAATGAAACTAAAAATTACATTCTAAGTGTTGGAACCTCTTTTTATTTTTTTTAGTATAATATATATTATATATCATGCCCAATTTAATCTTAGAGTACAATGACAAGTTTCTTTTAATATATTATTCCATTTGTAAACTGCAAGAAATGCAGCTAAATTTCATGTATCTTAAACTTTGTTTTGGCCTTTCGACATTCTTGGCAACTGTCATTTCAATGTGGCCGTTGCACGCATTCCTGCAACTCTTAACTGAAATTCGTAAGCAGGCTTCTTTACGAGTTCAGTTGACTCGTTTGGTCCTACGTTCGTTTCGTATTCGTTTGTTTTTTGTGGAATTTCAATTAGAAATTCATGATTTTTGATTGGTATGTGGTGTGTGGGTTTTATATATAAGACGATCTGTCTAAGCAACGTGCAACAACTAACTGATTGTGCAACCATCAACCATTCGGTTAAGATCAATATGTAACATTTGCCAACTGGAACTCAGATGTCTTCTCATTTTCTAGCATTTTGCAATTGTCTTGAAATTGCATTGCATGCCAAAGTTGCATTAATTAACGCACTCACATTACAAACAGTTGAGGCAGCAATGCTTTCAACGCTTTGCATCATTAACATGATTAGCACTTACGTCATTATCATCATCATCATCATCGTTGTGTGGAAGTGGAGAAGTGTCGTTTTGCATTTGAAATGAAGCCATTGCTGATGATAATTTTTTGTCAGCGAAGCGACATAATCGACGCAATATAATGTTGATAATTTCATTAATTAAAACGCGCACATCAATTGACACGAGCAACAACAACAACAACACCAACAGCAACAGCAACAACTGCAGTCTGTATTCAAGTGTTGGAAATTGAGCGATGAATTGAAGACCACATCCATATAACTTGCATGGAGTCGACTTGAATTAAGCAACTAAACTCAACTGGCTGATGCTGTTGTTGTATCTGTGCTCTCTGGTGTTCTGGCTTTTTTGAAGCTGATGCTGATGCTGTCAATAAGCCGACTGGCAACAATAAAGCGCCATTAAAATGCTGATGAAGTGGAAATGCAATCTGCCAGGCGCGCCGTTTGCCTCCTTGTGAAATTATGTCGGAAAGTTTTATGGCGGAAATACGAGTAGTTGATTTATTTTGCAGCCCCTGCCCCTGCCCCAACCCTATTGTCTCGCCAAAACTCTTAAAAGTTATTAGCAGGCTGCCAATGGCCTAGGATTAGTTTGCCAGACAAAGCTGACACTAAAGTGCCAACAACAAAAACAACAACAACAATATCAATTCTTTTGCATAGCTCGTTTGTCATTAGCAGAATTTGCAAACTGCTAGCCCATTAAGTGGGCTCTACAAATTACAAATTGATAGTATCGAGCGGCAAAGCGCCAGAGAAACATGACATAATCAGCTGCTTTCATCATAAAAAATGGTGGGTGCATCTCTAAGTTGAAACTTGCAACTTGCGAATAGAAAATGTTGCATTTGTCAAGCGATTAAAAGCAAAAGTCATGAAAAGAGCAAGCAAATACATAAATACACACATACACACGTATGTTAAGTAGAGGGCAGCGATAAAAAGCCATAGAAGTTAGCTCTTGTGAAAAAGTCAATGAAACTAGCTCTACAGCTAAGAGCGACAACTTTTGAATTGCCAACTCGCCCACGCCAAACTAGCGCACTTAGAGAAATAGAGAGAGGGGATGGAGGGGAGGGGAGAGAGAAAGGTGAATCTGTTCCTTCGTTTCAGGTAATCCGTACAAAGGAAGTGCAACAAAACAAACTTTTGTTGCACGCAAAAGTGGCACAAAGCATAAGTTACAAGCCTCGCTGAACAAGCAACGAACACTGCCAAAGGGCATCCATTCTCTGATTCCAAAGCTGGTGAAAACAATTATTATTTGCTGTAAAAGGGGTGAAACAATATGTGAATGGGCCAACAAACAAAACGAATTAGAAAACTTTTACTTCTTCCCCTCGATAAACTTAAATGCTGTCGGTTAGGTTTTCTAATGCAATTCGGTCGTGTGCTTCCCCAGAAGACCCGCTATTAGACTACACAATAAAATATAATTTATTGAGAACGAGAATCAAGTTAACTTTCATTTCACAAAATGTCTTCATACCAATAGAACTAGAACTATCATTTGTTACTTCGCTCGGAGAATATGAAGACAATGATTAACCAATTAAGTAAACAGCATGCATTACATTTTTATTGTTATTATTATTCATATTATTCTTAAGCTGGATTTAAGCTTACCAGGAATGAATAAAGCTCAAGCTGTTGCAAAACGCTTTTCACTTATTCAATGCAACCCTTTCGGGGCCGGGAGATGGGCGGTGCGACTGGATTTTATTAAGTAGAGTTTACGATGACGGCTTAGACGCTGTGGGAGTTGGAGTCTCTGTAGTCAATGGTCTAGGCAATTTAATTGCGTAATTAAACTAAATGCATTCAGCGATGTCATTTGATCTCTCTTGGGTATTTAAAAACTTGCTCTCTGCTGCGCTTTTATTGTTTGTTTAGTCGCTGATGTTGGTGTTGTTGCCGTTGTTATTCAGTTCGCACTGCGGGATCATTTTGGATACTTGGACTTTTGACAGTTTGACGTTTAGTTTTTTTTTATTGTTGTTGTGCAATTGTTGCTGTTGTTGTTGTTGTTGATTTGACTGTCAGTGCTTAAATGCCCAATGGACACCAAGTCTAGACTATTGAGTGTTTTATGTTTTAGTTGTTAATATGTTTAGTTTTCGCTTTGATGTCTAATTTTAGCTTTTTTCCAGTAAACAACTTATTAATTTGCTATTTCACATATTTAATGATTTTATCGATTATTTTGTTGCTTGCCTAATTAAATTTTAGCTGACTTCAGCATTGATTTTTAAATTTTCATTTCCATTTTCAACTTATTATAGCTTATTTCGCATAGCCAAATCCAAAAATCTGCAAAGATAGAGCAAATGTTCTGATTAAATAACGGTTATGAGTAATCGATCATATTTGCGATATTTTTATAGTTGTCCTATATGTAAGTGTTTTCAGATGGAGAATAATAGAAATATCAAAACGAAACTTAAACAATCGGGTTTATACATCTAAAATATAAACCTACAAATTGTAAAATTTATTGAATTCGTTTTTTAATGAATTAATAATTTGTCAAAGAACAAATTTCATTTAATTCTATTTTAGCTGGCATTTATTTAGACCACTGTGTTTAATATATTAAAAAAAAGATTCCGATCAAAAGTTTTCCCATCTTGTTTTTAACACTTACTTAGCGAACAGTTTATACTAATTAAGAATCATTGCGTTGCGCAAAAGTCCTTGACGAGCGTTTTACACAGTTTTCAAAGAAAAAACCGCCAGCTTTTACCACTAAAATATATATATATATATATTATTTTATTTTTTTTGAAAATATTGAAGTGCCAAAAGCGGTTGCGTCAACAACTTTGAAATGGCAATGCGAAAGAATGAAACAACGAAAATATATAAAAAGAAATTGCAATTCGATTGCCGACGCGTCGCAACGCGGCGTTGCCCGGGACCACAACTTAAGGCACTTAAGGGCCACTTAAGCGTTTGCGTTTGCAACGCAGTGCCATGCCGCGTCGCGTCGCGTTGCAGTAACAAGAAGAAGGCGAGACACGCCCACCGCCCCAGACGGTCGGCTTTTAACTTATCAACATTGTAATTTTTCTTAGCGAAAAGTTCATAGCAACACAACAACAAATTTGTAAAGAAGCAACAGCAGCATCAGTTGCATTCGCAGCAGCAGCAGCAGCAACGATCTAGAGTGCAACTTTTATTATGGCCATGGTGGGTGAGGGTGGGGGTGGGGGTGAGGGTGAGTTGGAGGAGTTAAGTAAAGTTGTGGCTCTGAGGCTAGTAAGCATAAGGACCCAAAAACTGCTGCTGATGAATGCGATGAAGAAGAATACCGCAGCACACACACACACACACACACACACACACACCAACACACTAACACACAGATAGACGCAGAGAGCAGCTAAAATAAAAAGCGGCAGAAATAACTATGTTGAAATCACTTAGCTTACAAAATGCAATAATATGTACAACGTCGACGTCGACATCCAATGCAACTGCAACATTAGTAACGTTTACTGCTTTGTTGCGGCTATTGTTGTTGCAAGAGCCAAAGGGCATATGTATGCAAAAAAAATAAAAAATAAAAGAATCGAATAGAAAAACTAGACTTAGGCAATAACGACTTTAGCTATACCCTTTAGTAGATTAAATGACAAACAACGTGATCCTAATCCTTAGAGAGCTTCAAGAGGCAGCAATAAATAAATAAAATATTTTATTTTCAGTTCCAAGTTTTATTTACTTTTATTCTTTTGTGATAAGTTCTCTTAAGTACCGTGATGCATTGACCAAGCAGGGTATAACTGAAGAAATACTGCCTAGGCAGAAAGGAACAAAGAAAAACACAAAGCCATAGTTTAAGTTAAAGCCAAAGCCGATTGCCATTACTTGAGAGCGTTTCGTGCGCGTTTTTAGCGCGTTTCAAGCTTCATTGAGCGCAGAGGGCGGGGGGCTGCGGGCTGCGGGTATTTTAAAGAAGAAAAAGCATAATAAACATGTGCTACTACTATATAGGAAATGGGATATCAACAACACCTTCAAATAACCATTAACATTTACTTTACATGAAAAGCACTCGGCTTAAATATACATACATATATTGTTGTTACTGTTTTCCTTTAAAATATTATATGAATTGAGTACTTTAATAAAATCCTAGCTATCTTGTTGCAAATACGAGTATACGATTTATAAAAATTTAATTAAAAATATATACTAAATGAAAGAAGTTGACTATGTTCGTTTCCGCAATTGGGCCTTAAAATCGAAAGAACTTAAAGTATGTTATCTGAATTGTTCCAATTATATTTCCCATTATAAATATGACTGCTAGTATAGCTTTCGTGCAACTCTTTAAGTGGAAGTTTCGCTTGTGTTTTGGCCATAAGATGCCCCTAACAGTTGTAACAATGCTTGGGGCCAATGCGTTCGTACCAACTCGGCAGTAAGGTGTCTGTTAACTGTTTTTTTTTTCCTGTTGCCTTGTGTTAAGAGTCAAATGCGATTATAACACTAGTACCACTGCCACAGCCATAAAGCACAAAGGCTCAAGCGCAACTATAGAGAGAAAAAAAAACAAAACAATGACACCAACGGCGACGGCGACGACGACGACGATGACAGTGACGTCAGTTGCATTCCTACTCTATAGAGATTGGAACTGGTAGCTACTACTACTCGTATTATATTTTGTTATATTAAGTGTTGTTGTTGTTGGCATGTAGTTGGCATGGCGGAGGCAAAACCGTGTGAGTCGAACAGCCTGGCCAACTAATTGGTTTATTTATGGCCTTTACTTAATGTACTAGTATGTATGTATGTTGCAGTGAAGTTTTGCTTGCATTGTTGCCACTGCCACTGACCTGTGGACACATTTTTGGCCATAATTGCTAGCAAAGCTAATTAAATGCCAGTGTTAGCCAGCTTTGCATCCAAACATTCTATATACTACATATGCAATTTCAATATTTGCCAGCCAAAAACATTGCCAACACACATACACACACACACACACAGACACACACACATACTAGCACAGACGAATCAACAATCCATTATTCTTTCTGATTGCAATGTCGCTAACACTCGCCCCTCCTCCCACCTTCTCCCACACCATCTCTTTCATACATTTGCTTTTGAGCTGGTAGTCGTCAGATGTTGCAAGTTTGAGATTCTTAGCAACAACAATTGATAAGTAATTTAAAAACTCCATTAGAACATGCTCATTTGCAAAGAGGAAGGCGGCGTGGCAAAAGAGATGGGGTGTGTGCAAGGGGTTGGGTACGCGGCTGGCTAACTCATTTCTCATTTTCCCATTAACTTGGGCAAATACTATGTCATCATTAAACAAGCAATGGCCGAAGCCAAAGCCAAAGCCGATGGCTTCAAGCTCGAGATGTACTTAGCAAAAAAACCAAAAAAAAAAATACAAAATACAAAAAAAATCATAAAAAAAAGAAACTAAAATAAGAAAAAAGAACACAGGCGCCAGCAGCAGGAGCCGGGAGAAAATTCAACTCAACTCGTCTCAGCTTAACTCAACTTAGTTAAATTTTTGCCAGCGCGGAAATTAATTTTCGTGCACGGAGACGACGATGATGACGATGGCTTCGATGGCTTTTGGCCAGGTTTAGTAAAAAACAACAAGAACAACAACAACAACAACAGCTAAAGGGTTGCCATCTCGTTCCCAGGCTGGACGACAGCTCGCTGTGCAGTTGATGCATGCAATTAGCGTTCCCTGCTTGCTTGTTTATACACAGAGAGCGGCAGCAGTAGCATGGAACATTTTTCGGCGCCCTGCGAATAAGCTTTAAAGCGGACAGATCCCCTCAACAACAACAACAACTACAACAACACCAACAACAAGGACCAACAAGAACAAGCATAGCTCAGCTGTTGAGATGATATTTTTTTCTTTTTTGTTTTGGTTGTTTGAAGCCTGCGCGGCATCAATTGTGGTTAGCAAGCGTTCTACTCAAGACGGCGTCAAGCAGACAGCAATTACATAACATTAGGAACAAGCGCACACAAACAAAACTTAATATATAATTTGTACCGAATAAAGCGAATAAATAATCTTAATGTCAGGTCAAAACGGGTATCAATATGCGCTCAAACAAAATAGTTGCTGATAACAGTTACGCTGGAAAGAAGTTAGGAATAAGTGCAGGGTTATCAGAACTACCTTGATAAGTTATTTTATTATTCATTTAATTGTAAAAAATAATACAATCATATTCATTTCTATAACGAAACTATCGCGATTTTTCCAGTATTTACAATTTATGTTTAGTTAATTTTTGTGAGCTCAAAAAAAGGAGGTTTTTGTAAGCGACTTACAACTTAGTTTCAACTTGTTTCTAATTTAAGTATTAAGTTATCTTGGTTAGTTCTACATTTATGGGGGAGTAAATGAGAAGACCTATGAACATAGTGCAGGGTATCTGATTGTCAAGCATGCACAATAGATCAAATTGGGTTTGGGTTGATTTTATTTGTGATTTGTAAGCTACTAAGGCTCCTAAGTGGGTTCTATGCAAGCGGCAAAACGGGCAGCGGTAGCAAACAGCTTTAGACACTTTAACACATTCCACTGGGAATCCATCCACACACAGAGACACCAAAAGCAACACCAAAACATAACACACACACACACACACACAAACACACATACAAACAAGCAAGCAGGCTGGGATAAGTATTTAGACGACTTTTGAGACCGGTTTTTTGGCGCTATGAAGTCACCAGGCAGCAACTTCAACAGCAACAGCAACAAAAACAACAACAAAAGCACCAAAACAGCAAAACAGCACCATGAACACTAACTAGAACTTGTGGCCGAAAAGGCCAAGCTGCTGCAGCAGCTGGAGTAGCCTTGCAACCAGGCCAGAACAGACCACTCAGTCGGACATAGGCAAGCAGGCAACAAGCCAACAAGCCAGCGCTTCAATCCTCATTGACAAGCATCAAACGACAATGGGTTGTGTGCAGGAAAAGTGGCGGCAAGTAAAGGGCAAGGGAAAAATCAGAAGTCAAGCTGTGAAACTGTGCGGCAAACTTTTGGCCTTGGCTAGGCTAGGCTAAGCTCAGTTATGTCGTTGGCTAATAGGCTAATTCGTTAATGGCCAAAACCAACACATCGCTCTCTCGCCCTCTAGCCCTCTCGCCCCCTTTCGACTTATCATTTGTTTCTTTCGAAGCAATTGGTATCCATGTCATAATGCAACAATAACAGCAACTGCAACTTTTGCCCACAGGGCAACAACCTGGTCAATATGGTCAACAGTCTAAGAACAAGATGAAGATGAAGAAGACGTGGCCGGCAGCTGTTGTTGTTGTTGCTGCTGTTTCTGCTGCTGCTGCTGCTGCTGTAACTGCTGGTCAACTGACATCCTCGACGTCGTCGTTCAAGTGACAGCTTTAAAATTGCAAGCAAACACACAGCAGCCGCACGGATTGGGGATGGCTTTCAAACGACGGACAACATTCACTCAACTTTCACACACACATGCTTATGGGTTGAAACCAGGCGGCAAAATACTTTTTATAGCGGATATTTGGTAACAAGAACCAAGGCAACGGTCAAAGCCTAAATCAAGTCCAAAGTCAGAGCCAAATTCTCTTTTGCTTCAGTTTTTGTTGCCTTTTTTTTTTTGGTTTCTTTGTTGTTTTTTTTTTGTTGCTCCATTTTGCTGCCGTTTGGCTGCCCCGGCTGCCTGGTTGCCTGTGCCATATGTGCTCATGTATGTCACATGATTACCCAGCCAGTCAGCCGACAATGGCGTTGACTTTGAGTGGCGGCAATTCGCAGCGTTGGCGGACGAACAAAACACCAAAAAAAAAAAAAAACCAACAAACAAACAGCGCAAAAAAACAAAAAGCAAAAAAAAAAACAACAACAACAATCAGTAACGTTGTCGCCTTGGCGTCCATGCCAAAAATCCTTAGCAGCGCTTTAGATTTCTGAAAGGGTCAAGCCTTTGAACGAGCTGGTCTTTTTCTCTCTCTTTCTTGTGAAGGCGGCTTGCACTTTGAATCAGATCTTTGACAGCTGTCTAGCATTCAGTTTTTACAGCAGCATACAACTTTTTCTCACATATATATATATATATATATATATATATATATATATATACATATATATATAAGTGGGCGGTGGGTGGTCAAGCTTAAAGCATGCAACTCGTTTAGCTATCAAAGCAGTTTACTTAGTGTCAGTTGTGGTTGTAGGAATATAAAGGCAAAAGAAAGGTTATATGGGCTAAGCATTTGGATGATGAGCATATTTTCTAAGCCAAATTGAAAAAAGCAGAAAACCGTTATCGTAAATAAGCCAAAATAAGGCATTTTAACTGTTAAGGTGAACTGTTTATTTTTATAATAATTTTAACTTAAAAGTTTTTCTTGGCTTTAAGTTTTTAACAGAAACAAAAACTTTTTAAGAACGTAAGTGTGGCGCTATTTCAAAAAAGATCTGATGGAAGCAGAATACAAACTTCTCCAGTTAGCTTTCAAGCAGCATACCAAGTTTATATGAATGACAACTTTGGTTTTTATTAAATTTCAAGCTCTAACTGACAGCTAATTCAGTTGTAAGTCCAAAAGTTTGCCTTAATTAAGACAATTCCATTTGTCGGGTGGGCGGATGGGTATGGCTGCAGCGTTTGTTTGAGGCCGACATGCGGTGGCGTCTCTGCGCCACAAACAATCAACAATGCAGCCGTTGCAATTTCTAACGCTGCACTGAACTAAACTAAACTAAACAAAACAAAACAAAACAAAACAGAGTCAAGTCGAGGCATTCACTGGTTGACAGTTATCATTTTATGACGACACTTGAAGCGAACACTCCCAGCCAGACACTTGTTGTGGTATAGTATATGTGGTTGAAGCTATAGCTGTCGGCACATCAGATGTAGCCATATCTATGTCCAAGTCCATGTCCATGGCTATGTCAAAAATTGTTTATTCTAGTTTTGTTCGGTCTTTAAATATATATTTTTGCCGTCCTAATTTCACAATGCACTTTCTGCAAATTGCAAAAAAAAGAAGAAGAAAATCACAATAAATAGCGGCAACACGTCCTGCGGCTGTCATAAGCAGCAACGCTGTTGTTGCCAGCCCCAGTTTGGACCAAGTTTGCAAAGCGATAAAAGCCTCAAAGGCGCGTGTCATTTGTGACATTTCAATTTTGATTTAAGTGCACTTCAAAACTTTGCCCACTTTCAAAATTGAATTTGAATCAAGCTAAAATGACAAACTAATAATATTTGATGGCAATATCTAACTTGTTGGGCAGTAAATTGTTAACAGCTTTTTAAGCTGTTATGCAGTTTAAGTCTTGATAGGTTTGAGTAAGGATCTGAAACATTAAAGTGAATTTTACACTCGAATGTTTAGCTGCAATTAAAATCGCGAGCATTGAAACCAGTCAGTGTTCGTTCTTAGTCATTGATCCTTGTTCAACTAGCAAATTGATCAATATTACTTACAACATTATTGGCCTTTCCGCATGATCTCAAGCTCTTCGTGTTGGTGGTTGCTGTTGCTGTTTCTGCTGGATGCTGGACAATTCTTGTGAATACTATTTTAGACTCGCGAGAGTTGATCAAACAGCATTTGCAAATTAGCTGCACCGTCGGCAGGGCAGCAAAAAATTCAATTAACTCGAAACTAGTTTGGCACATAAACAAAAATCGCAAAAAAAAAATAAAGTATATATCGATATATATATATATATAAATAACTTATAACAACAGCAACAGCATAAAAATGCAACAGGGGATGGGAAGAGGGAGATGCTAAAAACACACACACACGCGGGAGTGATAGGACAGGAAGAGGAGGGGGTGGGGGGGGGGGGGGATTGAGGCTCAAAATTAAAATATAATATTTCACTTTATGCCAAGGCAGTTGGCCAACCAACTGGTACCAAAAACACAAAAATATATATATATATATATATGTATATATAATAAACGCAAAGAAGAACGTTCGATGTTATTGGCGCTGTTGTCGCACAAAGATCGCGCCGATAGCCGAAGCAGACTCCTCCTGGCCCTAGATCTGTTGCCAAACTATCTGGCTAGCAGCAAACAAGAACAATAACAACAACAGCAACAACAATAACAACACTAAAGTACTAACACGAGCGACGAGCAACGAGTATGCGACTTGATGCGATTTGCGATTCTGATTGCGTTTATTCCGAACTAACAGTGTGTGTATGTGTGAGTATCTTTGATTGTGTATGTGGCGCGTCTGCTGTTGTGGCACGTCCTCAAGCGAACAGCACACAAATCCAACTGAAGCCAACGAGGACGTCAGGCAACAGCAGCAGCAATAGCAGCAACAGCAGCAGCAACAGCAGCAGCAACAGCAGCAGCAACAGCAGCAGCAGTCGCAGCATGCTGCATGCAATTCATTTGTGTATGTGTGTGTATATGTGTGTGTGTGTACGAACAGAGTGCAAAAAGAAACATGAGGAAGCAGAAACTAAAGCCAAAGCCAAAGCTGTAGCTGAAGCTGGCAAACAAACCAAACGAACGAACAAACAACATGAACGAGCTTCAAGAAGAGAAGCTATCCTCAACTGAACCAACTAGTCAGAGCTTGTGACGCGCGCGCGCTGCTCTCCACAACAAACAAAATGTGCCACAGCCACAGCCACAGCAGTGTGAGTGAGTGATAAAGAGAATGTGAGCGAGAGAGAGGGAGAGAGAAAGAGAAAGAGAGTGTGTTAGAGCATGTTGCGGGGAGTGGGCGAAATATTACGTATACGTTTAACGCCGCCAAAATGCAACACAACGTAAAAGTTAAACCGGCATTTTGTTAGGCGCACGTTTTTAGCCGCTGCAAGTCAACAGGAGCAGACTCACGCCTGCAAAAGTTTTGGGCCGGAGCGTTATAAATAATACGCTAACATTTTTAAAACATTTGTTGTATTAACAGCCATTTCAGCCTATTTCATTATTGAACCAAATTTAGTCTATTACAAAAGTCTCCAAAATTTTCATTCAAGCTATATTTTCGTTTTGTTCTGTATAGTCATGTTGTTGTATTTTTAAGATGGTTCATAAAATTATATGTTATTAAGATAAAAAACCTTTTTTTAATATATATATAATATATATTTTTATCAATTATATAATTAATCGCTTCTTGTTTATTTCAATATAATGCATTTAAGTCTCTTACATTTCAGAGCCCCTAGTTGGGTCTGAAACGGCACTGAACTTTTTGCATGCTCACGTTTAGCTTTTGGATAGAGAGGCGAGCCGGGACGATACGTTACAACAACCCCGCTTAAATGTAACGTGCTCCTGCCTTAGACTGTTTGTGTGTGTGTGTGTGTGTGTGAGGTAGAGAGTCAAAGATAGAGCGAGAGAGTGCATGTGGGAGTGTGTGTGTGTGTGTGTGTGTGTGTGTGTGTGTGTGTATGAGATTGCAAGTGTATGTGTATGTGTGTGTGTGTGTGTGTGTGTGTGTGTGTATGTCTGTGTGTGTGTATTGCAGCTGGCAACGCTTCCTACTTTATTACTGGTTTCCAACTTCATAAAATATTTTAAGCGTCGTCGTCGACGTCGACGCTGGCATCGGACACGACGTCGATGTCGCCTGCTTGATTTACTTGCAATGCACAAAGTGCAGCAAGAAGAGTACACAATGCCACAGTGCGTTGAGTCTCTCTCACTCGCTCTCTTTCGTTGTCTCCACCAGCTGTTTAGTACAATGTTCGCGCGTTTTGTTATTGCCGCGAATTCGCCGGCTTAAGCTTTACTCCGCCTCCCCCACTTAGAGCTGATTCCAAGCAAATTTCACTGGCCAAAAAACTTTTCGGTAGCTGATCAGTTCAATGATCATTGCAGCATTTTTATATGCAGCTTTGATACGAAATGTTAATAGGATTTCGAAATATTTACTTATGTTTAAGCTTCTATGCTTTTTCCATACTGACTAAAGTTAAAATTAATAATTAAAAAACTTTTCAAAGTCGACACTCGAACTTCTAGCTACCTCACCGAATTTAAAGATATTTGAAGGTCTTTACAATTAATAAGTTGTTTTTTCTAAACAATAACTAAGAAAGTTGTAAACAGTTGTTAATGTGTTTGAAAATATAAAATGCCAGATTTAATAAGACATACAATTTAGTAACATTAACTATAATGTATTAGCAACGAGGCAACGAGTAAAATTTAATAATTATAATATAATAATTCGGATTAAAATGCCAGCCAGAAATTCAAAGACTGTGCAAAAGCAAAGTTCATTGTTGTTGTGGCTGTAGTTTATAGCTATTTCTTAATTATAAGCGCCTTTTATGTGAAGTTCGTTGTTGGTTGGTTGTTGCTAGTTGGTTGTAGTAGTTGGGCAGTAGCTGGCAGCGGGCGTCATAGCCATCATCCCATGGGCGACATTAACGTTAATAATAATAAAATGTGTAATTGCATAGAACGAGACTGCGCAGCATGCCCAAGTCCCGAGACGCAGTCTCTCTCCCAGTCTGTCCCGTTCTGTCTGTCCTGTCTTTCCCCAGCCCGCCCCCACCCCTCCTCAACGCCACCTACATTTGACCAGGCCTGTCGAAGGCAAACAGCCTGTCGCTGCTTCTTCGACCCCTTCCGCTGTGTGTCTTTGCCTCATTTCTGCCTCTGTGCCAGCTACAGCTTGTTGCAGCATTGCAAAAGGTGTAAATCATTTTCTAATCGCAGCAAGCAGATCACATGCACACACGCACACACACACACGCATACACACACACATATATATACATATATATAGTCGACGTGCATTTAGTTTTGTTTTTAGCATTCGCATTCGCATTCACATTTGGCTTTTGGCATTGCATTTGGCTCTTTTGCAGTTTATATGCGGCTGCTGCTGCAGCGGTCAAAAAGACAATGTGCGTCGTCGATGGAGTCGATGGAGTCGCAGCCAAAAGTCAATGCAATCAATGCATGAAGAGCAATAGAGAATAGCATTGGTCACGTCCACCTCCAAGCAGCATGCTTCCCTCTCTGCCATACCATACCATGCCATGCCATGCCATGCCATGCCATGCCATAGCACTCATCCATAGCTCCTTGGCCCCAGTTCCCATCTCATTCCCGGCAGCGGATGCGAAGCACTTGCCATGTTGTCAGTTCCAAATGGATTTTGTTTGGCATTCGCCTAGACGCTGTTTGTGGTTGCAGGCCGCAGCACGAGGGTCGCTCTTACGCATCTAGATATTTAATACTCTAATATTACCAAAAAAAAACAAAATTAAGTATATTGGTTGTCGTTGTGAAGCTAATGTTTGAGAAATTAAACTTTTATTGTTATTTTTAACACTACAAAGCTTAATTATTAAGCTTTAAAGTAAAGATCTCTTTTAATTTGCTTATATTCTTTAAACAAAGGTTCTTACACAAATAAATTAAAAATTAGATCTAAATAAGGATCTGAACAGTTGGGCTTGCAACTCAAAATACTTTTTGCGTCGTTTTGTCTCACTTGCTCTGCAAAATTTTCTTTCTCTCTCTCTCTCTCTCTCTTTTTTCTTTGTTGTCGCCTTTCTATGCGATTTTGATGGCATTAAAATAAGCTCAACAATGTTTACGATGATTTAGTTAATTAATTATTTTTCAATATTTGATGGAATTTTTGGAATCATTGAAATTTAATGCAACATTTTGAACATTAACATATTGAGTAACTCTCGCAATATTTTTGTTACAAAATGTTTGTTGTTGCTGTTTTTGTTGTTGTTTGCTGCTGTTGACTTTGAATTGGTCTTAGATGCTCAGCTCGTCGTATACGTTTCTTCTTTTCCAACTTCTATCTATCTGAACGCTTTATGGCATACGCTCTAGTACTGTGTGTATGTGTGTGTGTTTGTTCAAAATTTAATTCAATAAAATCATTGAAAATAATGTGCACTATTTTGGGGTGCTGTTGCAGTTTTTGCCAAGCTAAATGGCATTTGTGTAATCGAAGTTGGTTTTTATATCTTTAAAATGATTCGAAAGGTTTTCCGCTTTCAGACAGAGTTGACTCAAAAGTTCTTCATTATTGACTACACTTGGGGAATGCCACACACCCTGCCTCTAATCCAATAAACTCTCTCTCTCTCTCTCTCTCTCGCTCTCTCTCTTTCTTTTAACAGCAACTAAAACAAACAACAAACAAACAAGAAACGAACAACTTTTTTTTTGGGGCAGATATAAAAACTTTTAGGAAAAACATTAAAAATTTTTGTGTAATTTTGCTTGTAGTTTGCCGCTGCTGCGTCTTAATTTGCGCATTATCCTTGCAATCTTAATTAAGCTGTCTATCAGGCAATGCATTTCCTTTCCGGCCTTTTCCTATCAGCCACATCCGCAGCCTTGCGACTTTTGCTCATTTGATTGCGACCATTTTTCTTTTGTTGTTGTTGTTCTTATTGTTGATGTTCTTGGCGCAAATTTTTTCATAGTCACTGCACACTGTTTTCTAGACCCGTTGCGTTAACGTTGATGGCATCATCTTACATTGCGTAGACGCCCTGTCGACCGGAGCGAAAATAAGAAACGAAAGCAACAAACAAATGGAGTGACACCAGTTAGTTCCTTGAGCCATATCCTGCTGCTGCTGCTGCTGCTGGCACATAACGAGCATTGTTGCCACTGCCAGTGCCGCAAGTAACAACAATGTTAGCTCATTTGCAATACCCGTACAAAGTGCCTCTATCGTTGTAAACATAGGGCTTACCTGCCATTTAAGATAAAGAAATCAATTAATGAAATGAATAATGTAAAAGCTTAGGCAATAAGCATTAAACAAACAAGTATATCAATAAAATATTGACGATATGGCATCGAAGAACTTTTAATTGTTAAATGGATTGCGAAAATCGAATACAAATAATAGCAAATAACCCAAAAGATTATCAAAGTATTTATATGGACCTTGCTTTCAAATAGAAAATGTCAGATCTAAAAGAAATATAGCTAAGTAAGCACCACTGTTGCTTTCACAGACATAACGAAAAGACTCCCCCTGACGTAATTATTTAAATTAATTTTACAAAACTTATTTATGCATGTGTGTGCCAAGTGTGGGTGGATGGTGAATGGGTGTATGTTGCTTGGTTACGGAAGGTTAGGAGGGGGCGTGTGTGCATTGTCGACATGAACATTAACAGCCTTTAATTGTTGTCGGTCGCAGGCGCAGTTGCTGCTGCCACTGCTGCTATTTTGTTTGTTTGGCTCGATGACAGCATGCTTTTAACCCTTTTGCTTTAACGGCTTTAGCTTAAAGCTACAATTTGCCAGTGCATAATATAAATATACTAGTTAAGCGAGCTTATCCAGTAACATTGGCATCTTATATAGATTGAAGGTAGTATGCAGATCTTGTAACCTTCGTGGCAATAGTTGGTTGTTGACGTAAAAGGCGAAAAAAACAACAACAAACAAACAAACAAAAAAATATGCCGCCATTCATGCGCATATAAACAAACGAACTATGCGGCGACGTTGGCTTTCATTCATTTTCAGCCATACGAATCCTGCAGTCGAACGGAACGGGGGCAACCGAGGGGGGATGAGGTGGCATGAAGGGATGGTTGGTTGTGCAATTGAATGCCAGGCTCTCGCCTGTACGTTGCATACTGTGTGAGTTTTACGCGACTTACAACTGCAATTACAACTACAACCGAACATTTTCCCCGCTAGCCGCCGACCCAAAGATCCGCTAACCCCCTCCACCTGTTGGCACTGCACTGTCTTCGGGCACGGAAACCCGGCGCTGTGGAATGCAGTGAGGTGTGGATTGGGGGCGGGGGGTTAAAGGGGGAAACTAACAATGAGCCGGCAACGATGTTAACTGAAAAATGCTTTTCGCTTTGGCTGTTGACGGGAAGTTGGTTTAGCGTTTGTGTGTTGGCGTTTGTGGGGGTGTTGGCATTCTTTCTTTTTTTTTTAAGGGTTGGGGTTATTGTGGGCTATGGGGTTGCTTCGTAGTGGTAAGTAACTGTTGTTGTTGTTGCTGCTGCTTCTGTGTTGGCATAGTGCAGTGAACTTGCTGTTAAGTAAGTATGCAATACGAAACTTGTTTAATTAGGAAAGCATACACAGTGAAATTCATTTAAAAATCCAAAAAAACAAGAAAAGATTAAATATTTCTTTATTGTTCGGTGCAAATAAGTATATAAAACCCATTCGTATATAAGTTATTTGCATGCAGCGGCTCGTACATTATAAATCAAAAGCATTTTTGGGCTGTGCATTACAAGCTTAAATATAAATAATGACTACATATGTCGCATATATATATATATATATATATTTTTTTTTTTTGGGTAGCTTTTTTGGATATCATTTATATATATTATGTTTGCTGGCTTAGAGCTTTCAATTTCCATTCAATGCAAGTTCGTTGGTTCTAAACAGATTCACGGTAGATATTGCCCATGTTCATATTGCCATTTATTCTTATTACTTGCATAGCCATGATCGGGCAAAACTTTCGGAGCGCGATACAAACTCTTCGAATAGTTTAAATAGTCCTTAAAAGAATACACACAATTAAATAGAAAACAACTAATTAGGTATTTTATTGGGAATACCTTCTCGCTTCTTCGCTGGCGTGCCAAGTGTCTAAGATCCATGTTTTTTTGGGTTTCCGTTGGCTGCACCTGGATCACTGCTGAACCCGAATTGCTCGTAGGCTGTGTGTGGTATTTAAGCTTTAGCTGAAGATCAATCGCTGGTGGTGGCTCTTGACGGATGCGTTGCTCAATCTCATGCAGCTCTCGCTAAAAATATACAAAAGTTGCAAAGAAAATCCGGTTATTGGTGAACGGTTACCCTTTCCTTACCCGATTCTTGTACACCATACAACAAGCGCGCAGCGTAAAATAGTAAACGATCTCAACACCGGAGAGCAGTGAGAAACCGAGAAACAAGCTGGCGATGCCGCCAAAGGACACTAGCAGATCCACCCAGCCAAAGAGAACCTCACGCTTATAACGAATAATCGGCCATGTAAGGAACTCAACAAGTACACCAGGCGTCTCCGGACGATCCATGCTTTTGATTGAAAACGTAATATTAATATTATGTGATGCTAAAATAAAGGGGATTGCTAACAATTTCATGAGCTTATCGATATTGAATACGGTCTTGGAGCAGCTTAGCTCACATTGCAGACAATCTTTGATGTTCGTTATGTTTTGCTTGTAGTCGCTGAGACAGCCAAAGTCCTTGAGCGCGCACATGGGTACATTCGCTAGCAAGAGGGAAAATTAGTATGAAAAATTTTGGTATTTCGATACCAAACTTACAAATTGGCTTGTAGAAGGGCGGATTGCATTTACACAGCTTGATGGCCTTTGTCATGCGGCACTGTTTCATGCACGATGAAAAGGTATAGGCATCGGGAAAGTAACTCAACTGGACCTCATCGCCGAATATGCACTTGCGCTGGCCAATTGACAACTGTCGTGCATCATCTGTGGTGTAGGTGTTCTTCTTTGAGATACGCACCTCAACAAGTTGATCCTCAGTCCAGTCGATTTGCGCATTAAAATCGGAGCCAAAATATTCCTCATTTGAAAAAATAAATATCTGCAAAAGCCATTCGATTATTGATCTAGTAATATATAAGTACATGTGTGTAATCGTACTCACCCGAGAAGTGCTATTGGGTAGAAAGAACAGTGCCCATTTCTTGTCGGTTTCGTAGAGATCATGTGGTGCGCCGGTTTTGGTGCTGAATGATATTGTTCAGAACAAAGCGCTCATAAGTTTTTATTCTAACTTACTCTTCGGTTTCCGTGGACATAAAGCGACTGTTGAAGGCATAGCAGAAGCCATGTTCCGTATAGATGGGCTGAAAGTGATCGCAGCAGGCAATATCCTCATCACGATACTTGCACGAGATGAGCGTATTCTCGCAGCGAATGTGGGCACGAAAGGCCCACTCGCGAATAGTGTGCTCGTTAAGCAGCTCGGGAGGTATTGCCTCTCCCAACAGTTCTGAATCACGGATGGTCTCAAAGCTGAGCGAGGTAAGCAGATCCAGGAACGGTGAAAACAGTAGCGCCCTACCCTCATCGTAATTCCTGCAGATATTAAGCACACATAACCAGGTATTAGATATTTTTGTATTGGGCTCTAAACTTACGCTAGGGACTTGTAGACCTCCGCTAAGGATGCGTCGTGATCAAAGGCCGCCTCCGGACAAACCACAGTGGTGGGAAAAACAACGTTCTGATTGTGAAAGTCGGTGTCAAGGCCAGTGATGGTGGGGTTAGTTTGAAATTTCTCCCACAGGCTCATTATAATGACCAGAGCCGTGACAGCACCAATCGATGTGAAACAGAACCACATAAACTTTTCGCCAATGGGCCGACCCGTTTCCGCAATATACCGTACGCCATGGAGCGTCGAGTTCTGAAAGAACTCCTTGGTCTGGTAAATGAGACTACGCCGAAAGATGACCAGAGTTTCAAAAGTGCGTTGCCTCCTCGTCCGAATCACAGCCTGGGTTTGTTGGGGTTTCTCTTTCGGCATTTTCGTTTCAGGAACATAGCTTGTGGCCACGGCCCCTACAACGTGCCACGCAACAATTGCAACTAACTTAGCACGAGAGCCTTGACTAAAAATTCTATTTGTTATGGCCATATTGTGACACTAAAAGCCTTTCATTGTTTATGCATTAACCTAACGGACATTGATTGACCTAAACTTAACAATAAACCAAAACGCAAACGAATGTTATCTTGATGCCTCATTAATGTATATCGCACTGAGAAAAAAAAAACAATTATTTTGAAAACTATTGTTAATAAACTAATATTGTTAATGAGCAAATTCATTTTGTTTATCGAAATAAAGTAAATTTCCTTCCAAATGTTGAATACGCTTCTTAACAATCAGAACAGGAACGGGAAAGCCTTTGGGTTTTGTTCAGTGTAGTCGTTAGATGTTTTATGCAATCGGCTTTCAGCTGAAGGGTGGCTTGGTGGTTGTTTATGCGTCATGCTCAAAATGGCGCCGCAGTTTCTGCCTGATCCTGCTGAATGTAGCTCTAGCATTTGTGGGTGTGCTGATCGAAGCAGCTGCCCGGCTAATTGGTTTGCAGCAGTCTGCGCGGCATCCGGCGCCGCTGCAGTTTGACACAGCATGAAAAAAAAACCAACGAACGAACGAACGAAACGAATATATGCAAAAATACGAATTAATACTAAAATCTCAAAACTCGCACAGTAACCCGCCAAGAAATTCACAAGTTTTGTGTGAACTTCTGACACGGCAATTTGGACGGCGCTTTGTTTTGGTTTGCTTTTTGTCTGGCCAAGTGGCTCCAGAGCTCTCTAAAGCTCCAGCTCCAAGCACAAATGAAGTGGTTTCAAGTTTCAGCAACGCAAACAGAAGACAGAGCAGACGAAAACGGCAAGAGGGACGAGTTGCGAGTTGCGACTACCGAACAAAAGGTCTGGTGATCACGAGTTGACGCTGATGCTGCTGAGATGCTGACCCTGATTGCGTTCACCAGATAAGCGCAGTGGTGGGACTACGCTTTAAAAAGGACCTCCGCGTTTGCCAAGTTTCTTAGTCATCTAGGGTTTCACAACTGGCGCCACAATGCAGCGTTTCTTTTTGCCGTAATAGTCCCTCCAACTTATTGTTGTCGCTGCAACAACAACAACAATAACAACATCAATTATGCACAATTAGTCGTCTGTGGCAGGTGCTGCAGTTGTAGTCTAGGATGTACTCGGACAACAAGGATAAACACCAATCGTGGCCGGCTACCGCAACTGGTAACCAAACTGGCAATAAAGCAATCGCGACCCACTTTCTTTAAATGAATGCCTCAATACTTACACAAAATGGCTATAATGTTCGCATACTCTTGCGGAGGGTTACTTTAGTTTGTTATTAAACATGTGGCATATTGATTTTTGATTATATTTTGTGCTAACATTGTTTTTAACGAATTGTTCAACACATCGATTCGTTAATAACTATAAATAATGCTTCTCAAATATTATACAAATTTACCTATGTCAAAAACTAGCCGTTCAATATTTTCCAACTTTGTTCATACATCTGCATTTTCACAAGAGTATTATTTGGTTCGCATGACATACTAGTTAGCTATCTTTTTCATGCTGTTTTTCCTCTTTTTTTCTTTTATTTGAATGACTGAACTTTTTCTTATCAGCGATCATTTGTCAAACCGTTGCAAAACCTGGCCATGAAGTTTCACAACACAAAAAAATGAAAATAAAATGTAATAAAAAATAAAAAAAACACACACACACACAAGTTGGAGGGAACGGCAATTGCAACAATTTGTTGGACTGCAGTGCCGCGCCGCGCCGCCGGTTGACAAAAATCAACGCTTATAAATAAGAAATTCAGAGACCGACCACGCAACTGAAATCGAATCCAGAGCCCTTTTTGTTAAGGCCAAGTCCGATGTTGAAACTTTTGCCAAGTGAAACTCGTTGTACCCTCAAAAGGAGGAAGAAAGAGCAAGAACATGAACATGAATCCCAATTCCTCCTTCTGTGAGTGTTCTACACGATCTTCGTACAGAGTACAAAAAGTCGATCTCTATGTGTGTGTGTGTGTGTATGTGTGTGATTAATGGTAATTGCTTTTATGGCTTTTCGCTGTGCTCGCCACGCTTTCTGCCAGCAATTTGTGGTTGTAATTTCGCATTTAGGCGCAACAGAGTCGCCGCCAGTGCCCCAATGCTTTCTGTCCCCCTCATCCACCCAGACACAAGACCAACTTTGTTAGCTTAACTTAAACTGTATCAAAAAGCCGAGCGTTTTTTCATCTGAGACCCATTTTTTGCGCATGAAATTATTATGTGCGTTGAAATTGAGTAT
Source organism: Scaptomyza cyrtandrae (assembly GCA_035044605.1). Classification (NCBI taxonomy): domain Eukaryota; kingdom Metazoa; phylum Arthropoda; class Insecta; order Diptera; family Drosophilidae; genus Scaptomyza; species Scaptomyza cyrtandrae. The sequence continues at coordinate 8,880,093 of JAWNNS010000639.1, forward strand.
GATGCATCCGTAAAACGATGCTTCTCTTAGTTACACACATACATAATTGATGCTGATGATTTTTAAAACACTTCCTTTAATCGCACACAGGCAACTTTGTTGTCTGATTCCTTGCGCTTGCAGACAAATCCGAACGATTAGATTATAAGTTTAGTATATATATTTTTGAATCCATTCAATTTTTGTAAGTACTACACCTTAGAAAAAGTTTTTGACAATTTTGTATTATTAGACTTATAGTATGATACATTAAAGTACAACAAAGTTAAACACAGACTCTGCAAAGGTATACAAAAATCAATTATTTTGTTTACTTAGTATCCAATAAAACCGAAATTCATGCTTTCAGTTTTGTGTGTATTAAAATTCAGGCTTTGTGAATCACATTTACAAATATATATGAAAATTTTAATATGCTTTTTTACAACTTAATGTTTGCCAACTTCGAAACCTTCAATCGACTTCCAAATTTGGACATGTGTTAAGACTCGATGACAATACAATAATTTCATAATGTTAGTCTCATGTCCTGAAAGGATTGGCAGAAAAAAAAAAAAAGAATATAAATAAAACTGTTTTCTACTTTTCAGTTCAGTTTACCATAAAGCTAGTATTTTTTTAAACTTATTTCAATTAACTTCAATAGTGTTAGCACAATTTCACTTTTTTTAGAACAACATAAAAAAATAGAAAAAAAAATATAAGCATTGAATATACTCCTGGTATTGTTTTTTTTTTTTCTTGCGGCTTTAACTTCCTACAACGTTTCATACGTATTAAGTATTTACATTTAAAAAATTCTAAAAATATAATAATTATGAATTATAAAAATATAATAATAGGCAGTTTAACTTTGCATCTTCACATGCTGGTTCTGCTCATGATTCATAGCTCAATATTTTAATCACTCTCATCCAGGGAGATTGAGACATTGAGTCGTCCACTCAAGTTCTTCGGCGAGAAGGCTATTGGACTGGGCTCATGGCGTATTTCGCGGTACTTGGTAAAAAGGCCGCGCATTCTATTTAACGGTGTTTGGAATGTCTGTGATACAGACGACACAATGACGGTTTGATGATCGCTGGTTATAGCAACAGTGGGAAACTGCGACACTGGAGATGTTGTATCCATTGGCGAGCTTTCCTGCTTAACTCCATTTTGACTGCCTGTTGATGGCCATGTCAATTTCGATGGCGTTGACGATATTCCCAAATGACGAAACATTGCCGATGCATTCAGCTTGGGCGTGGCAATCAGCTTTTTGACATGTGTCAGCGAACCGCTGTCGGGAATTGTATTGCTGCTGCTGGGACTGTTGGTTTGTGTCGCATTTGGCAGCCGGGTTATGTTAAAAAACGACGACTTATTCGAATTTTGTATGTTTGTCGGCGAAGGGAAGCTGTAAGCAAAAACGAATTCAAATTGGGATTAGTTTAAGTAACAATAATGGTCATTGCATGCAATTTTGTAGGGTTATCAAAGTAAAAGCACGAAAGTGTCACAAAACCGAACTTATTAAATCTATTCAAGAGGTCTTGTTTCAATTGCAATCCTGCTTCTTTTTTTTTTAATTTTGGACGTATGAGACACTATAACACAAGCACTATGAAATGAACTGATCAACAAACTATTTGCAGAATTTTTTTCATATTATATTAATATGTTAAGCCCATACTTCTTTTGTTAATGCACAAGCAAGCTAAAATTGTTTTTGAATATTTCAATTAAGTTTTCGGCTACTTACAGGTCCATCTCTTCGGTGGTGAAGCTCTCCATGGCTGTTCGCCAAGCATGCACAAAAGGCTGCGTGTTCTTATGCACATCCACATTGAAAATAGCATTGAGTACATCCAAATCGCGCTTGGTTGGCTCCTTGCTGCAATATTAATAAGACGTATTTTTGGCATGGTCACAGTTTAAAAACGATTTCATTGACTAACCCAAATATAAACAGCTCATAACGTGGTTCAATGTCACTGCACGAAACCCTTGGTGAGCGACTCTCTGGCGGTGTCATAAAAATCGCTTCATCGTCACTGCTCTCTTCATCATTCAAGTCGTCGCCGCAATCGAACTGTGTCGGTCAATATAAAATAACTTTAGCATATTTGTATAGATGAAATTAAATGTGTTTATGTACTTACATAGAATGAATCATCGTCTCTGTCGTCGTCCACGTTGGCACTGTCTGAGATGCTGCATGTTGAAAAACTTGTGACAAAAGAATCATTACATGGGCTGCAATGTGAAGTTGCATCCGCAAGTCTGGCAGCAGCAGCTGCTGACGTTGATGCTGCTTTGCTCAACTCTTGGGCCTGAGCCCGCAAAGATTCAGTGCGCTTGCGTCGGCTCGTCTTCCGACTGAGATTCGCATCCCAGAGACAGTTGCAGCACTGCTCCATCTCCCATGCGGCTGAGCACAGCTCCTCGGTTTTAAGTGCGTCCGGTAGCCGAACAATTGGCACCTGCTCCAAAATTGGCAGCATACTGCCGCACACGCATTGCAAGTGCTCTCTCCTATCGCCAGTTAGTTGCAAAAGTTTACGCAGCATTTGCATTAGCTGATAGCGCAGAGCGGTGCTCTCCTCCTGCGAATGGGCAATGTAGCTGGCGACGAGATGGGCAATGCGCGAGTGGACCTTTGTAAAATCGACAGTGATAAAGCGGGCGTCATCCTTGAAGCTGACGATGAGAGATTTCAGTCTTTTGAGCTCCGAGAGCAGCGTATCGTTAATGGAAACCATGTTGCCAATGTTGTTAATAAGTGTCTTTGTGATGCGTTTTGCAAATACTTGCAGTGATTTTTCCACGCAGGTGTAGGGCGTCATTACCTGGGTAATGGCCATGCCACCAGCGCTTAATCTAGTATTCGTTTTACCTCGATCTGCAACCAGATCGATATAGTGATGCATTTGTGAAAAGTTCCATGCCTGATCGGTTTTCTCAGCCAGCAGCGATGCCTGCGCCTGCTCTGATTTTGCCGATAGATAATTTTCGAGGCGTTTTATTCCATTGTTTGATGATATGTCCACGAAATCATCGAGAAAATCCCAATATTCGCGCCACTCCAACTCCTCCTGTCGCGCCAGCTGACGCCCGATCATCTCAAGACCCTTCTCAATGTCTGAGTTCTTAATGTGTCGCTCACGAAAACTATTATTTATTGTAGAGACGGCGGACACGTTTAAGCTAAATTCCGATGACACATCCAATGTGTTTATTTGACGAATGGGCGTCGAGGGCAATTCCAGCATACGATGTAATCCATTTGAGCCCTCCTTATATGTGCAATTGTTGTTGTGTTCTATTTGCTGCTCCTCATCACCGTATTGCTCTGGCTTGTGAGTGCCATTTGGGCTAAAGAGCACACGCCGACCATTGACACTCTTGTTAAGCAACGACTTGGTGGGCGTCTTGATTGGTGAGATGTAGGGCGAGCTGGTCAATGGTAATCCATTGCCACCAAAACGCGGTGGCGTCTTCCAGCGTCGATAGAAACTGTATGCCTGCTCACGTGGCATGGGTCCAGCCAATGCACTGATCTTAAGTTTCATACCAATTTTGCCCGAATCGTCGCACTTCTGATGCAATGTCTGTGAAAATAAAAATAATGCCATTATAATTATTTTATATTTTTTGTACATTGTACGCAATTGTCACTTACCGGTGGTTCTATGGGCGTAAACGGTTTCCCAACCTGCGGCGGCAGCTCGTTGCCCACAGACCGCAAAACGGGCACATAATGTGGCTCCGAGAGCAGCAAATTAAGTTTCTTATATACCTCAGGTTTGGCGTTCTGTGCTCGCTGACACACTATCTATTTAAGGCAAAGAAATTCGCGTCAGTTGAGTTCATAATTTATAAAGAATGGATTTAATTGTATAATTCTCACATCCTTGGGTTCCATTCCCTCTGAATTCTTGAGCGATTTACATTGTGGATAGGATGTTAGCACCTCAACGACGTCGACATGACCGTTCTTCACGGCAAAATGCAATGGTGTCTCGCCTCGTCCCTTGTCGGGCATGTTGAGATAATAGTCGAGCAGATTCTCACTGAGAGAGGCACACATCTCGCTACTGCTCTTCTTGCCCGCATACATCTGGGTAAAGTCACGATGGCAGATCGTTTTCAATATGAGCTCAGCAACACGGGCCTGATTGCCTTGGGCGCAGATATGCATGGCATTGTAGCGGTAGCCCTCCTTGAGGCTGGTAGGCGTGTCACCGCTGCTGATCAGAAACCGTGGATTGTCCCAAACTACAAGCTTGACCAGCTCATAATTGCCAGCCTCAATCTGTTTACGGAACTCGACAAGCTGCTGTTTGCTGGGCGCCCGAAACGGCGGACGCTCGGCATTAAGTGAAATACTGCTAGTGCTGCAGCTGGATTCAATGTTGCCACTGGCACTGCCGTCTGTGTTGTTGGCGCTGCTGTTTGGCATTGCCGAAAACATATTTGACATGGATGTATTTGTCAATGATGAAAAGGGCATGCCACTGAGCGTCGGCGATGACGAGTATGGACTACTACAGTCTGCCGTACTGCCCGAGGCCGTTGGTTTTGATCCACTGGGCAATGACAATGGCTCTGTAAGAAAAGAAAAAAATTAATAATAATCGAAGTATTAAATGTACCGTGTTAGGCAGCAATTGTTGTTTGCTCTCACAAATATTTTGTGTGCAAAAACAAGTAATACATAGATAGCATTTAGATTATGAATGTGTATACTTACTGCTAGCTGGTTTGGCCTTGCCGTAACGTTTGAGCGATTCTATGCTCTCGAAACCAAATTGTACGTAGCTTTCGGCCTGATCGCGATTGGGAAACTCGCGTAGTCTCGCCTCCTTGTAGTGTCGCAGAACCTCCAGTGCCTTGGATTTTTCCGTGAAGATCAACCACAGCGGTGAGTCGGCTGCAAGTGCACAAAGGAAAGAAAAGTATCAGCAGATTGTCGCTCGCTGACTCGTTGTGGTCACGCCATTTGTGAGAATGAGAATGAGAATGGCAAGTCGATTGCCAGACAGAAACACAAGAAACGTGTTAAGCAAAACAAACAATATACTAAAAATCGAGAGAATCGACGGAGGTCGCGTGTGGACGCGGAACCAACACAAACAACAACAACAACAACAAAGTACAAAAAGAATAAGTTAAGTAGACGGGGGCGTATGGGGAGATGAATAATGTTTTCTCACAGCGCATCCATATTATTCCCGCAGACGTGCGTATGACGCAGTTATTGGCACGCCGCCGATAAAAACCAAAAATTATGTTGTTGCTATTGTATTTTTGTTTTAGTGTCGAATGTGGATCGGACTAGGCTAGCCTGCTCGGTCTACGCTTGGGATATAAATATGGAAACATTGTGAACTCTTTTTTTTGTGTGTTTGTGCTTTGCCAAAGAGAGCGAGAAAGAACAATATTGCGAAAGTTCGCAGCTCATACTTATTTTAAAAGATATGTGTGTACACAATATATATATTAATAGTCAAAGCTGTCGACCCCTCAATGCATTGGATTAATTAACTTTATCTAGCTCATCTATTGCACTCAGTCTTCACAAATGATCTACATAAGAGAGGAAAGAAAATTTTGAGAGTCGTGTTTTATAATAACAATAACAAAACTTGAGCAGCTTAAGCTGTGATGTGCAAATGTATGTATGCATGTATGTTAAGTATGTACTGTATGTATGTATGTATTTGTTTACCAATATATTGCTACATTTTTGCCGGCCAAATAAGTGCAATGACAGGTCAAGGTTCTGGTTATAGTTGTTTTTAGTTATATTGGAACTCAATGAACTCGATTATATCGTGTATTATTTTATTTTTATTTTATTTTACTTGCGATAGAGTAATTAAATTGCATGGTTGGAGAGGGGTGCAGCAAAACGTATCGAATTTATATATCGTTGTAATCGTACGTTACCCGTATTTGTTTACAAATTTTTGCATTGATGACGCCACTGTTGCCACGCCCACTTCCACTCAAGGCCACACACAAATCATGAGATTGATGATGCAGTTAACGAACGAAAAAAAAAATGTTATTTCGTTTGTACATTTTAAGACTCAGTGCGAATTTTGTAAGAACAAAACAAAAAACACAACACAAATGAGAAGATCTTAGTATTTGTAGTACTACTTGTCAAATCAATTTCGCCTACTTAAATTTTATTTTGTTATACTGAAACACTTGCTGAGGTTGTAACTCAGTTAAGACGTTACACATTGCTTAACATGTGAACATATAAATAAAACCAGCAGCAAGATAGTATCATAAAAGGTGGCTGCGATGCGCAACAAATGACGCCGCCGTTTCCTTAAAACGCGCGCTTTGTTGATTGCGTTGCTACACGAAATAACAGTTTTGATGTTTATGTGTATGGTATGTTTCAATGTACAAATATGCATGTGCGAACATAATTATGCATGTATGCATCCTATGTTAGTTTGCACATACAAACATATATGTATGTACGAAATGAAAATACGGTGTTCTTTTTGTTTTAAACATGGCCGACGCCTCCAATGCAGTAGCGTTACTTACGTGGGTATTCGGGATCCTCATATTTTGATGCATTTGTATCGTCCGCTCCGCTGGCTACGGACTCGGGCAAAACAGTGATGTTGACAGCTGCTATGGATCCCCCACATTGAGCCAATGTGCCCTCAAAGCCTGCTTTGGATGGCGGTATATAAACACCAAAGTAAGCCATTGAAGACTCGTGGATCCAGTTGCTGCTGGTGTTCCCAGTGTATTAAAAAGTATAAATAAATATGTTCACGATTGTTTTTCATTCACTTTGTACTTAAAACATTGATATATGGACAGTAATTTTCAACGAATTGCGAACCACAAAATTGTCGTCCAATGCACGACTTGCAAGCATCTACGACGCCTAATGCGATGCAGGGTCATGCAGAGATGATAACAACTATCGATTCTAAAATATCGTATGTAAATAGCTACTTAATCGTTTGTATACGATGTTCCTGTTGCTATTACTGTGAAACTCAGCATGCTCAATAACAATTGAATATGTTTAATTATTTGAACTAATAATAGCCGTTGTATGTATGTATGATTTATATTCGATATTAGAATCAGTGTTGAAATAGTAATGATAAAGCTAACATTTATGCAAAATTCAAAATCAGCAAAACCATTACTAAAATATTTTAAATGCATTTTTGTATCGAATCGCAATACTTTTGGTGCGATGTGCCATTAGTGCTGGCAAGTATGTATCGATAGCTGCACGATAAGTCAAACAATGTTTATTTTATTCCAAACACCTATCGATAGAAAAAACAAGTTTGGCGCTGGAATTAAATACATATTTAATTTTTGCATACGCAGATGACTTTTATTACGCATTTTGATAAATCCCCCAATGACCTAATATGGTAGTTGGAAACAGTCATAGGGCATTTATATGTAAAAGTATTTAAGTTTAATATCTGTAAAGATCAACGTTAGACATATTAGTTTAGAATTGTGTCGTTACAGATTCAATGGGAAAAATTGACAAACTCTCGTGGCAGTAAACAGTTGATATTGTGTGCGAAGTTGTAGTTGTATGTTTCATTTATTTGTAATACAATAATTTCATATAAAGTTGCACTATATGCTAAACTGGAAGGAATGATTGCGTTTAATTGTTGGACAGACACGAATCTATAAACATTTCGAATATTAATCACAAAAAGCGAATTCTAAAAAAAAGAGATTGGAAAAATACTCAACAATATTTTAAATAAAATTACATAAATAGCTAAACATAAATATATAAAAGTAAATTATGTTCTTATATATAAACGAGTATAAGGTAGTTCAAACTAAGAAGTATCTAATTGAAAAGTTAAACAGAATATAAGGAAATCTACACACACATAGGTATACAATATGTATGGATGTATGTCCGGAAGAAGTGATCTCCGATGTAATCGTAGATCTTGATCGACAGACAGTATCGATAACAGCTTATAACATTGCGCTCTTAAAAATTGTAGTACACATACTAAACATAATTTTGGTAGTTTGGCTTAAACTAGTTGCTCTGTCTGGTTGCATATAAGTCCATTTGAGCTGCACGAATACCTATCAATTAGTAAATACATACAATTCGCCCCACATGGAGGACCTCACTTAAACGCTACAATGCGCACTTTCTGGCGCCTACTTAATAAATATGATGTGTTTTTGTTTGTGTTTTCATTTCTTGTTTTTTGTTTTTTGCTGTGTTTGTATGCATTCTGCTGGGTTTCGAAAGATACATAGGTTTTGGAAAACGTTTTAAAATCCGAATGGTATGCAATTAGTACATAAAAATAAATAAGATTTTGGAGATACCCAGAACAGACGGTCTATGAAATTAAAGCTTTGTATGTTTGACCGTGTCCGTCCAATAATTCTGTATTGTCATCGCTTCCAATGAGTTGAGAAACGAGTCATTATCCAGGCTGTACATCTCATCCGAGTTATCCTAAAGTATACAAGTATAAGGTAGTATAAATAAATTTCGTTAAAAAAAATAATCAAGAATTTTTCAACTTACACGCATCGTGCTATCATCGATATAAACGCTCGAGTCTGGTTCGCTAAGCGCTTGCGGTTTATTTAAAAATCGTCGACGATACAGGACAATACCAATGGTGCCCACTGTACAGCAAATACCAAAGACTGTAAAGCATATGGCCGAAATGGCGCCAGCATCCAGAAAATAGGTGCGCTGTATAAAGCAAACTATGTAAGTGGATGAGATCCCTTTGGGTTAGTCGCAACTTACTTGAATGGCCAGCGCCTCGGATGAGATGTTGCCGCCATCGTCGACATCATAGCCAGAAACGCTGGGCGCTGCAGATGCAGATCGGGTCAAGAGACTCTTCGGGTCGCTGGAGAAGTTGATGTAGCGATTGATGTGCTTGTATTCGGCGGATAGCACCTTGGACTTTCTCCAACGATGTTCGCTTTCGGCTCGACGCAGCTCCTCCTCCTTGTTGGCATTCTCCAATGTGAACGGCACACGTTGCAGCTCATCCGACAGCCATTCCGTATTGATTTTGGGTGTTGAGGGTGTCGCTGCTACAGCTTGACCAGTGCTATTGATCGGCGGGCTCGTTGTTGTTGGTGATTTCGTTGTTGTTGTTGTTCTTTTGGTTGTTGTGGTGGTGGTGGTGATCGGTGCTGTTGTTGATGTTGATGATGCGGCAGCAGCAACAGTTGCTGTTGAGTTTGTTGCTATCGGTGTTAGTTGCAAGCTGGCTGCATTTGCTGCCGCAGCTGCCACACAGGTGGAATTGCAATTATTGTTGTTATTTGTACTGTAAAAAGATTATATTATTAGTTTAAGTAAAAGCAATGCATCAACGAAATCAGATTACAAGTCCGTTATCTCTGTTAACACAAAATCAGCTGTTCTGTTCTGACGTCAACATCGACGACAATAATAACATTTTGTCATTTCGATGTGTAATCGAGACATGAGTTGATACGATAAATATAAGTTCTATAAATATTGTTTCCATTCTCAACGAATAACTATTAAATTATTTAAACATATCTCAGCTTTAGCTTGGATCGAAATTTCTTACCTTGTGCTACGGCTAAAATTCGTAAAGTTGTTTAGTTGATCTGATGATGGTGGGACGGCGGCGCCATCAAGGGCATCCTTTGCCGCAAAATCAGCGGAGCGCTTGAACTCAAACTGATTGTGTGACATGGTTAGCTTTACTGTTGCCTCATCAATCTCAACGTTCTCATCAGCGTCAACGTCCACATCAGCATCATCTGCATTGCTATCGTCCTCATCCACAGAATCGGAGAAGGGCGTCTCAACATCTTCGACGGCTTCGCTAGCCTCCTCTGCATAAGCTGGTGTTATCTTAGCTGCCGACGTTGTGTTGATTGTCAGATCCATGATATTTCGCTGGGTGACCGTTGCCCAAGTTTGACTGGACGTAGTCTGATATAGCTTCGTTGTCTGCCGATGGCCAGGCTCATGTTCCGCTGCCTCCGTTCGTTCCACTGCTCGATCCAGCTGCTGTTGTGTGGTTGACTCTTGGCTCAGATCCTGACTGGGATATGTGTGCACAGGGATCAAAACTTGCACTGCAACAACGACACATTAGATGTAGATGATAATCTTATTCGATTTGTGTTTTATATGCTTACCACTGAGACAGGTTATCCAGAACCAGTGGGACCACCAGTAGAAAGTCATGATGCGACACGTGCTGTGATATTGAGACAACTATGCAATGCTATAAGATAACCAAAATAAAAGAATACGGAAACTGTCAAATTGTGAGCTCATCTGTTGACAACAACAATCGACGATCGGATTCAAGTAACCCAGGCAAAACACTCGTTGCTCATCCGGCGCATGATTCATGGTACGGCCACGGCAGACGCTAAACAATAAAACTAAGTAAATGTGATAAAGACAAGAGTGCCGCATAGGTTGATACCCTGCATTAAGTTACAGCAGATATAAATAAGTAAGTATTTAAACTTAAAGTCAAGTGAAGAACAACAATAATTTTTTGAAAAAAGCACTATATTTCTTCAACTTAAGGTAACATAATATTTAATGTGTATTTTGGATTCAAAATTTATAAATTTGCACTTAGAAATGAAATTTTAAAATATTTCCTAGAAACCGGAACAACGCTTTATTTTAAGGACAATTTTCAACTTGATATTTTTTGTTACTTTATTAATTATTTGTAGTTTTGGTAATAGATCGATTTGGCTTTTAATGTCCATTGAAATGATATGTATATATGCTGCATTATGTCTCTTAGTGGCACATCCTCACATTGCGTTATCCCTTATTCCAATATTATAGGATAGAGGGTATATTGAAACAATAAGCAGACAGACAGAAGCAAAGTACTTTGTAGCGATAACTGCGATGAAGTCATCGAGTCATTGAACAGTCGTGAAATCGTTTTACATTTAACTAAAATAAAAACAAGTTTCATTTGGACGCCAGAACGGAGTGCGGCCCATGACCAGGCCAGAACCAGAGTCAGAGTCAGGCCAGGCATTGCCAATTTTGGCTGCCCCGTTGCCAACGACGAAGGTTGACGACTTTGCCAGCGTTGTTGCTGCTGCTGCTGCTGTTTCGGATTCTGATTTTGCTTCTGCTGCTGCTGCTGCTGCTATAAAGCAGATGACACATAAATTAAAGTCTCCTTTTCCCCCATCTAAATAAGTCGATGCCAACACCCCCACATATGCCCGCTTAAGGCTTCCAGCAAGTTGTTAGCTCACGAAATTTAAGTCGTAAATAGCCGCCTCTTATACTTAATTGTTGTGCTTGTTGTTCAGTGTCCAAAATTAGCATGCCCATTTTTGTAATGGCAGCTTTCAGCATCTTCTCATATTTATGTAAATGCCCTTGCCAATGGCATTGTAATTTTAACACTTAATGTGTAACCGGTTTAAAGAAGGCAGCAGAAAAAGTTGTATTTATTTTGTTAAACATTATTTCCTGTCAGATAAGTTTAAGAGTAAGATTGCCTCAGAAAACAAACAAATTTTGTATCTTATTCAATCTTGTTTTCATATCAGAATGATCAATTTGGTGTGTTAAGATTGAAGGTGAGTTTACCTTGGATTCACAACACATATTGTAATCTATGTCAAAGTGTATTCAATTAAGCCACGAACCATCAGTCAAGTTATTTTCATTAAGGTTTCCATTCCATGTAAGATTTATGCTTAAAATGGAAAAAAATGAAAATGGAAGGAAATCAATAGAAAAAACTTACTTTCTTAAGTTGTTCTTCTATATATATATTCATTTAAGAAATTACAACTCAAACTTAATCTGCAAGAGTATATAATTTTTGGTGTGCCGCCGAAAGCTGTTCTTTCTTGTATTATTGTCGTTTCGCTTTTTTGGCTTTAGCCAAACTGTTTGCTTGGCTGCGCGCGCCAACTTAATATCATACACATACATATAGTATACATATGTCTGTACATAGTATATAGCCAACAAGCATGATTTTTAGACGACTGCTTACCCAAGCGAATAAAGTTTGCTTAAGATAATCTACATATGTACATATATATAGATGGAATTGAATACTTCGGTTTAAATTAAAGTTGATAACCACATTTGGGGTATCTTATAGTAGTAGTAGGGCATCCCCATAATTGTGCTACCTCAATAAGTGCGTTCCAAATTTGATGGTTTGTGTGCTTGTGCTAAAAACTGAACACGTACTCCCATTGGTTTTTTGGGTTAATGTCTACACAGACCAGGCCCAGTGAAAAGTGCTCTAAATACGTTTTCTGATAAGATACGAACAGAACTTAATATATATATATATATATATGTATGTACGTTTGTATGCTCATACATTATGAAGAGGGTTTGATAGTTTGGGTGTGTTTGTTACAATGTGAAGCACTTTGACCCACATTGACCTCATTGAGAGTTGGGGACATTCGACAGCTCGTCCTCGTGCACAGGCCGAATGCCTTTGACGTCAGACAGTGTCCGGGTTCGAGTTTGGAACCGTGTCATGCATGTATATATATATATATATACATGTTTAAAGGAGGCTCTTGCCATGCCCCTTCGAGCGGCACATTAAACATTGAGCATTATGCATGGCACGAGGCGTTAAAGGTCAGAGTTGCTGTCATCAAAATTCAACGGCTTAAACTCACACACACAAATTGAAACAAAGCCGTAAAGCATAATATAATAAAAAAAAAAAACACAATTGTTAACCAAATTGTTTAAGTACTATATGTACACAGGCACAAGATCGGAACGCAAACATAAACAAACAAAACAAACCATAACAAAACAGAGAGGCGCACACCGTAACGAATGACACCAAAGCTAAAGTGGAGACAACAAAAGCAGCAGATTGGTGGGAAGGTGTAGCCAGCAGCAGCAGCAGCAGAAGCGCAAAACCGGAACGCGCATAAGTAGCGGCGGAACCCAGAAGACTATGAAGAAGAAGAAGGAGAAGATGCTGAAGAAACAGATGAAGAAGACGCAACATAAACATGAGTTGTAGCCACAGCAAGGCCTTATGTAAATTTCATACGTTTCATTGTTGATCATCATCATTTACATTATTATTATAATTATTTGCCACATCTATCACTCATTTAAGTGTAGGCACACACTTGAAAAAACTATGACGAATCTTGTGCTTAAATCCAGACTTATTCACACTTGTATCAAATTAATATTTCTCTAAGACTAAATTATCTACATGAAAGATTCTTTCGAATTTAGATAAGTAAGAAAAAAAAATGCCTAAACGTTGAGCTGCTTTTTCTCTGAGTGTTTGTCGTTGTATAATAATAAAACGGAAACAGTCTAAAAACATATGAATCATAACAGGAAAGCTCTCAAGCACAAATGAAAAATGTAAAACTGGAAGAAAAATTATTCAAAAACTTTTTGGTTTTGCATTAAAGGTTATTAATGAATATGGAATTCATTTCATCCTATTTAAAACTATTTATATTTTTAAAATCGTCAATATGTATGTATGTACATGAATATTTGTATGAACTTATTAATGAAATATTATTTTTGCAGTTATTAATGAAATATTTGCACGTACTGCATCAAAATGTTAAATGTAGTAAAAATAAAAAAAATAGTTGGATTGGAGGTCAAAATATCAAGTTAAGTGTATATACAAGTCGAATAAAGCTGATTAAACAATAATTGAGTTAAGCTTTTTTGTATCAATAAAACAATTTTGAATTAGATTAACATACATATAGCAAATGATATGTTGTATTTTTATTAAACATTGTTTCATTAAAGCGGAACACAAAAAAAATCAAGTTTGACTGCAATTCAAGTAAAAAAGCAATTACATGCTGCGGCATTATGAATGCCCTTATGCAAAACAGATATGGTACTATATACTATTTGAAATAAGTGCGCTTATGCAAACGCTGACCAATTGCCAAGACCAGTTTTGTGCTGCTAAGCATATTATATTGGACCTAATGGCATGAAAGCACTTCAAATGAACTCAAGGCTGAGCATGGGTCAAACATTCAACATTAAATCTGTCCAAGTCCAGTGGAAGCCATTACAAAATTGCATTGCTAAAAACAAAACAAAAAACAAAAAGAAGAAAAAACCACAAAAACATAAAATAAAATAAAAAGCAAAAGCGAAAGAACCGAAACAGATGCACTTTCATAGTACATATGCGAAAGTAAAGTACATTCATGTACTGCAACAATGTTGAAAAGTGGCACAACTACAGATCAAAGCACATGTATGTACACGTATGTGTGTGTGTGTGTGTGTCTTACACTGTAACTGCAATTAAAGAAAAGAAAAAACAACGAAAGAAAAACAAGTGCAACCTTCAAGAAAAACTACAATGCAAATTGAAAAGGCGGCAGGCCAAATGGCAACTATTAAATGCAGGGCGGCATACTTATTATGCAAATGCCAAACACAAGACATTGTAGCAATGGGCGTGGCAGGTAAATACACTCACACACACACACACACACATAGACACACATGTCGTGTGGGGCAACAACAAATAATGGGAAAAGTTCACGCTCACTTTCTAATGTCGGCAGCGTGGCACGCGATGTCATTGGAAACATAGATTTGTGGGGCGCAAAGGTGAATGCGGCAGAGAAAGACAGAGAGTGAGAGGACGGCGGGATATGTTGCATTGCGGACTGCTGAAACACTTAATTGAGTGTGGATGTACAAAAAATTGGTACAACAATTAAAATAACAGCTACAATATCCTTAGGAACACATATTTGTATATTAAGTATTGTACATGTATTGTAAATGTTAAACGGATTGTGGCCATGTTGAAAAACGAGCTATCCGATGTGTTAGGTTGATCAAATTGCAAATCACGCTTATTAAGGGCTAAGAAAATCGATATTAATATCGATAATTTTAGTTAACATGAGTAAGGTCTTTATTTGCTGATTAAAGCAGGCTGTGTCAAAATTTCACTTCGATTGAGGCACACAGAAATAAAATGTTTTCATTCATAGGTGAACACTTCAAGCATTCAATTCAAAAATTTTTGCAAATTTTCGAATTTTTTAT
This sequence comes from Scaptomyza cyrtandrae, assembly GCA_035044605.1. Classification (NCBI taxonomy): domain Eukaryota; kingdom Metazoa; phylum Arthropoda; class Insecta; order Diptera; family Drosophilidae; genus Scaptomyza; species Scaptomyza cyrtandrae. Next base: position 8,895,187 of record JAWNNS010000639.1, read on the forward strand.
AATTTTTTTAGTAATTTTGTACGATCCGTTTTATAGATGCAATCGCAATGAATCGTTTAATTCGAACGCAACAACAGCTGCCAGCTTCCAGCAGCAGCAGCAGCTTCGCCGATAACGATACCAAATCTGTTGCAGTCGTGAACAAAGGGTCGGAGAAGAGAATTGGACAGTTGCATCAGCATCTTGTGAAGCTACCAATAGGTGAACAGGTAAAACTATATCGCAAAAATAAAGAAACACGTACGGCTTGCGACAGAATCTGGTTTGATGCACACAAAAATTTGGATTTTCGCGTACTGGAGAAGGGTCTAAACGGCGAACCGTTGGGTTTCTTTGTGAACCACATGAAGGATAACTATCACAGCGTGGACTTCACAGCGGAGAATCTGCAACGGAATCTCAACATACTCGATCGTGCTGGCGTCAAGTCACTCATCAATGTGCACATTTGCAATCTTCTATTGCCACAATCAAAGTCGAAGGCTACGGCAAGGCCGCAACGCCAAACCAATACTGGAGGTGCTCCCGCTAGTGAACGGGTTCGTGCTGTGCTAAGCGGTGTCATGATGCCCCAGTGGCCATTGCACGCCTTGCCCAAGTTGCTGTGCAACTTGCGCCGCCTTCGGGTCCACTGTGATGTCCAAGTTCATTTCATTGAGCAGTTCACAAAGCTCGAGGTGCTAGTGCTCAATGGCGGTGTGTCACAATCGGCACTAACTGGCATATTTGAGCGTTGCAAGAATCTAAAGCGACTCTTCATCAAGAGTCCCAATCCACCGTCCGACATGCAGGGCATGTTTAATTGCAGCAATCTACAGGATCTTCTATTGCCCATGACCACCTTCTCAAGTGTGTCCGAAAAGGTTTTGTCTCTGTCGGCATTGCGTTTGCTCGAACTAACCGGAAACGCCGCTCAGAACGATGAGAAGCTGGCCTTTAAGTGTTTGCGCCAGGTGCTGCAGAAGAGGGCTAATGATATTGAGGTCTTGCAGATACAATGCCTCCTCTTCCGAGGTTGTAACTGGATGGGTGTGGGTCTAGGACGTTGCAAGAAGCTGCAAGGACTTGTGCTGAACCATTGTTCATTTGATGAACGTTTAATTTGCAAAAGCGAAATACCTCGTGTGTACAAGTATCTGGTATTGAATTGCTGTTCCAATCTCACGGATACTCAGTTGGTGTCTCTGATTACGAGATTTCCTGGCATAACCGATCTTTACCTATTCAATTGTCCGATGCTCACCGGCAAGGCCCTATTTAGCATTTATACCGTTCGACGCGAGGAGAAACTTAAATATCCTCTCAACATCATACTGCATCGTTGCGATGCTGTTCAAAAGAACTATGAGGCGTCGGTGGGTGATCCCAACATTATTCTTTATATATCATTATAATGCTATAAAAATTACTTTTCTTCTACGCAGTATCCCGCTTTTTGGCGTTTTCGGCAATCCGTCTTGAAGATAGAATATTCGACTGAGGAAAATAAAGCATTTGAAGGCTTACAGATAATCTTTCACAAGAATCCATCTGTATCAACAAAATCAAAGGAGACTACGAGCTACACAAGTATAGCAAAAAAACAATTAATGGAACATGAGAATAAGGCTGCGAAAGTACCGAGGGAATCAAGCACAACAAAAGTATCTATGGATGACGGCAAAAAAGCTGCTAAAAGGGATACTAGCACATCAAAAGTATCACTGAGCTCCGGTAGAAAATCAGCTAGAGTGCCAAAAGAAAAAAGCACATCCAAAGTATCACTGCATACCGATAAAAAGCCAGTGAAAGTAGATATAGATGTGGGCACATCAAAAAAAATTATGTATTCCGACGAAGAATCTGCGAGACTGGCAAATGAAGTGGGTACATCATCAAAAATATGTGTTGACCATAGTAAAAAAGCTATGAAAACATCGAGTGAAATAGGCCCATCAAATATATTAATGAATCCCGACAAAAAAGACGCGAAAATATTGAAAAAAACGTTAGTGGTATACAAGAAAAGACCTGCAAGAGTGGCAAGGGCAGTAAGCGCTTCCGAAATACCGACGAATTTCCTGTAAAAGAAAGATACAATAACGGTTTTAACCGCTCCAATAATTTTTTGTTTGTCAATAGTTAGTTTCAGGTGCATCAAGCATGCATGGTTAAATTAAAATAAATGTTAAAATACTTTCACAGTGCAAATCTGTATTTTATTTGCAGAATGTTACTCAGAACAATGCGGCACCTCAATTAGCAACTCCATAAAGCCAACAAATCCCACATCAATGCCAAGTAATTGTTGTTTTTTTTTACTTCTCGGCTTTTATTATGTTTCGTTTGCTTTTGGTTTCGCTTTGCGTGTCTTTTTTTTTTCTTGCCAAGCAAGATGAACAACAATAACAATTAACTCATTTTATATATATTTTTTTTTGCAGACACCTTGTTTTTGTTGTTGGTGTTTTTTCTTCTTTTTGCATTTCCCAGGGAGATTTCTACGATTGTTGCTTGCGGGATGAGTTTTACTGCGGGTGTATGCGTGTCTTTTTGACTTTTCACTTATCTAACAAACAACTTGATTTAACTGCATGCAAATCGAAAGTCTTGTGGCCTGAGAACAAAGCGAAACTTATGTCGCCAGATTTCACTTGAGCAGCAGAAGAAATAATGAAAAGTTTTTAAAAAAAGAAGTCCGATTTGTATGTCTAACCTTGAAAACGGTTTAAAAACAAGAATCTTTTGGTCCAAAGAGACTACATTTTTCAAAGTTAATACAAATTTATGTTTTATTTGATTTATTTTTTCGTCCTGACTCAAAAGACTTTCTGATATTGTTAAAACATACTTGCGTACCTCAACCAATTAAAGTACTTTAAGCCATAAGTAAAAGGCTTACAAATTGCTTTTGGCAATGACACCACTTATTTATATATGTGTTTGTATTTATATATGTGTGTGTGTGTGTGTGTGTGTGTGCGTGCTGACCATAACTTGGCAGCATTTGCGGCTAAATAATCGACATTGCGCTTTGTGTTTGCAATATTTGGTAATATTAGAAAACGAAACTTTTGGAGCCCAAACAAATGACACAAACAATTGATTTGGCCAAGCTTTATTTTATTTTTATTATTTTTTCTTTTTTCGTACTACGTGCATAGTATTTTACTTTCTACAGTTTTTTTGTGTCGTTTTGTTGTTTCTCTTTGAATTTTTAGGTTTTGTGAAAAGTTGCAGAAAGGCGAAAGTGAAAAATATAAAAATGTTTTGCAAGGGTTGAAAACTGGCAAACCATTTTTAAAATGTTTACATTTTTGGTGTTCATTTAGCATTTGATGAATAAATTTGTGTCATAATGTATTTGAGATCTGCGTGCTGAGTATTCATTAAGAATCACAAATTTGTTTAAAGTATGCTAAGGCTTGCGGTTTATTTCAACAATCATTGTTCAAAGGCCCAAGCTCCTGCAATCTTCTTTCTTTTGCCCCATTCAGAGAAGACCATCGGACGATATTGCCCGTTAGCGTCCAGAGCCATAACCGTATCAGTCGATTTGAGCTTGTGATTTGTGTATTTGAAGAATTTATCGACACGGTCATTCACAAGATTGGATATCTTCTTAACTGATGCAGCGTAACGTTTTTTGTAATCAGTATACAAATCCTCAATAACTGGTAGCAATGCATCTGATAGCGGTACATTCTCCTGCTGAATGGCAGCATGCAGAAGCTGCTGATGATGAGGATCCATAAGATACGCCGGTGATACGTTCGCCACATTAAACACAATGCTGTGTGGGCGCTGGGACAGAGCCTCGTTAACAGTCAGCGTCAACACACTATAGCTCTGAAAGCTAACATTCTGCAGATTGTGTTGAACTGGTGCGAGTTGTTCGGTGCCCAATGGCAGCATATCAAAATTAGTATTTTTATCCACATAAGCATCGATCAATTTGTTGCCAACAAACTGAAGTTTTTTGTGCGGCTGTGCAAGGTTAATTTGCGGCTCCAGGGATAACACTCCTATCGGCATATCAATGGCAAAGAATGCGACCTTAGGCTGGGCATTTACGCCAAACTGTCTCTTTATCTGTGGAGCACTCAATGCCGTGAACATCCACCGAATGTTACTACTCTGATTGTTGTTAAGCGCAAACCATTCACCATCATTTTTGGCCCCTGCTTGTGCCTGCTGCGACGAGAAAAAGGACTCGCTAGGAGTAAGTAACCATTATCTGTGGTCAATACAAACAGCTTACCTCCGCACACATATGTGGATGACCTCGCATTATTGGTGCATCAGCCCAAGGAATTGCTTGCCCATCCAGTGCACCATATGCATTGCGAATCGGCATATTCTGCTGTTGATTCGATGGGCAAGCATTATAAGCGGCATGTTTGCGGTTACCCTTGTTGCGATTAAAGTTCTTCATTTTTTTCACAAAGCACAAATCTTAATTTTTCGTTGTTCTTCTTGCAAGTTGCCTTAACGAACTGTCAAAGGCGATAATTCCAACAAAGTAGAATGTTCTTTTGAGTTGATTACTTTCAATTTCCAAGAAGTATATCGATGTTTAAGTTTGCCTATTAAGGTATCGCTTATGAAATGTTTCTAGTCGGATGTGTTAAATTTATTTCAAATATTTTCTGTTTGTTTTAGCACACTTATGCAATGGCAGTAGGTGCTTTTTTTTTTTTTTTGATTCATTTGCCAACAATGGCAAAGGTTTGCTTTATTTCGCAATTGAACTCACGACTTCACATATGAATGTAAAACTGTACGTGTATGTGTGTGTGTGTGTGTGTGTATGTAAATATGTGTACTAGTATTTGTAGTAGCGTCTTTTCCTACACTTATTTTTATTGTTACTGGTATTGTTATTGTTATGATTATGATTGTTGTTGGGCTGCCCATTGTTTTGGTTTTGCGTCTGCCACGCCCCGTTCGCCTTGCCAAAGTTACTTTTGACATGAGTATTTCATTTGATACTTACAGTTTCGCTTTTGCCCCTGGACCGGAACTAAATGTGGTGCACACTTAATCTTCAAACTGAGATTTCAACTGTAAGGACACAAAAATAGTGATATGAAATGAATAAAAGAAATTGTAATAAAATTTTTAAGATCTTTGCTCTGATTTCCATATGGACGCACTCGGCTAAGCCGACACCTGAACATAGATTGGACTCTACACAATGTTTGACTCTGCCCCAGCTTCAACTTCAACTTCAATTGAAATAATTAAGTGCATTTCACAACTGAACTGGTGCGTGGCGCACTTTAGGCGTTTAAGAGGAGAAAAGCTCATCAACTTGTACAGTTAAATGAAAAGCCGAAATGAAATGATGAAAAAAAAACAGTTAATATTATGCACTCTAATACACTCGAAGTGATAATAAACAGTTGTGTGATATATCTTCAATTATTAGAAACTATAACCCCTTTAAGCATTGCTTGAAATTTATTTCTAGTGAATACAAAATGGCGCATTGTATTTGTGGCGGCCAGATCAATGAAATGACAACAAACAGATTGTTAATTATGTATAATTGCGCAATTGAAAAACTGTATGAATATTTAACTGGTTTGCTTAATATAGTCAGAACTAATTAACATGTTTGTTAGTTATATATTTATCCTAACATTAGATCCCGATTAACTGACTCGAATGCATCTGTCGAGAGTTTTAAATTTAAAACGCAATTCAGAAATGGGTTGGGCTACGAAAAGCATTTTTTGTTGAGAACTCAACAACCACGCCCTACAAAAGTGACTCCAAAGTATATACAATGTATTTATGCTGATACTTCTCGTATTTATGTTTATACTATATACACAAATCTTGTTTACATATGAACTTCGGTTTTTTGGGCAGCTCAAAGTGAGTTGAGAAAGTCTGAAACGACGATGACAACAGCTCAAGTTAACCATTTTTGGCGGAGCTTCTGATTAAACAGTCCCCCAACATGCAAATCTAAGTGACAAAGCTACACTGAGAAAAAATGTGTCAAGGATAAGAATAAAGTATTATTCGACTAGAATTGCTTTCCTCACACGAGAAATAGAACCTTATCTTAAGCAATTGTTTATATATACATTTAACATGAATTTAATTCAACTATTGTTAGCCTTAAGTTAAGCAAAATATTTGTTGTAATATCTTGTTAAAGTATAGTGAAAAAATCTAGCTTTATAATACTTATCCAATTTAAAATATTAAGCTTAGCAATGTTTTTGTTCTGTGTACTGAATATACAAAGATAAATGAGTGTGTGTGTGTGTGAGAGTGTGTATGATGCGTGCGTGCTTAGAATTTTAAGGTGGGTTACACCCGCAACGTTAGCGACGACATTCAACGGGGTCACCCAATTGATAAAGCCGACTAGCTGACACACTTTCCCAGCTGATGGTAGTCATCTCAAGGAAGTTGTTTCTTTTTTGTTTTTTTTTGGTTGAAACCACTTTTCGTATTTGAAGATTTGAAACATGTTCAATGGCAGCAAGTTACGAACAACATCAGTCAAGAGTTAAGTTGACAGCGGCTGACTGGCAAATGGAGTCATTAGGCTCCTCAAATGTCATTACCACCTAATGGTTTTTGTATCGTTTGCGTTCGTTCGTTCGTTCGTTCGTACATTCAACTTCAACTTTAACTTCAACATCATCATCAGCGTCAATATGAACATCAGTTGGTTGTTTACATTTTTTGTTTTGTTAATGAAGCCCACACATCCAAATTGCCAATATCCGACCAGGCAAACCATCCATCATCAGGCGAAATTCCAATGCACAACAGATGATCACCATTGGAATCGCAACACGAATCGTGAAACGCAATACTCAAAACTGAAAATGGTCAAAGCCAAGCATGTGCAAATGATGATGAGGATGTCCACTTTGACGACTTCCACACTTTGCTAATCACATTTGCCAAACATTTTTTAATTACACTAATTAAGTGTTTGAGTCTTAATCTCAGGCATATTCAGTTGCATTCACTCTATAGAGAGACGACAGTAAATAATGCAATTTCACGATGCCCTTCAAAAAAGCACGCCCCAAAGTAAGATTAACATTTCAACTGAATAGGAACGAACATAAAAGACGCAAAGAATTTTTGTCGCTAAAAGATACATTTATTTTGGAAAATGAAAAATGCATTAAATTAACGAGTGTTTCCTTGCACAATCTGTAGCTTAACTTTTGTACTTTTTGTCTTAATTATTAAGCAGAATTGCTCGACAAATATGCAAGTGCATGCCTAAAAACACAATATGAATGAGTTATAAATAATAAGTGCCTGCCTAAACTTTAAATATAGACTGACTTAATGTGCAGTAGCTCAAATTCATTTGCTGCTCTCTCTCTCTCTCTCACTCTGTGTGTGTGTGTGTGTGTGTGTGCATTGAGCAATTGTTTGTCTGGCTATAGTGATTACATGACCTGACGCTCAGATTGCGCATACATCACGTAGAGCGTCAGAACAAAGTCATTGACGTCAGAGCCGGTCAGCTATAAGTCATAAGCAGCAAGCAGTTCGCAGTAAGCAGTTCGCAGTAAGCAGTAAGCAGTAAGCAGCCATAGCTAGCCTAGCTGGCTAGCAAGCTCAATATGAAATTGAAGGTTAGCCAGCCAAGTTGCCATGGTTGTCAGTGACACACGATACGGTGTGAGGTGTGAGACTAAAGTTACACTCAAAACAAAACATTTGTGTGCAAGCTACATTTTTGAAATAAAATTGGAATCCTTGGCTTTTATCGGGGAACCTAAAAACATTTTTTCATGTAGATTATTTTCAAGATTTTTTTTTTTTGTGGAAAGACAAAACGTGACTTTTAACACCTTTTTTTTATTTGCTGGAAAATCTGATACCAAAAGCATGATAATTATTTAAAAAGGCCATGGCACATACACACACATCGTTTTTTTTTTCAGTGTGATAGCTGTTTCGGATAGCTGAGGGCAAAAGTTGGCGCCAGCATTACAAATTGTGAGAACCAACTCGATTCTCAAGGTGCACTTGCAACGTGCAACGTTCAAGCAGCAACAGCTTTCATTGGCAAACAACAAGAGAGAGAGAAAGATGGAAAGAGAGACCATTGACTTGTTATAATGTGAATAATATGTTATTGATTTGCACGCAAACTAAATGCCAATTTGAATGAAGCTGTTTAGTTGGCCATAACATTACGTTGTTCATGTTATGCAAACGCAAAATGGGTTTGTAGCCGGACCCTGCTAGCAAATTGGATATGCTGGCCATTATGTTCGAATGGCGATTCCATATGCAACACACACACACATACACACACAATGTGAATAATGTGTGTGTGTGTGTGTGATTGTTTGTTCAGTTCGATCCCTTTGGCTTTTCCCCTGCGGTCTTTGCACACACTTTTACTTTTGACGTTCGTTAATTGCACTACTTAAGCAGCGGGCGGGCCTGGGTTACTTTCGAAAATAAGTAAAAAAAAAACAAAAAAGAAAATTTGTTTCTTTTTTGTTAACATGCTGGCAACAATCTGATGACATAATGAGCGACAGCAAAATGTTGCAGCTTCACATTGTAGCATAATTTATTATGTTTATTATGCTTAATTGTAATTGATAATTAAATACTACATTTTGCCGTCTCGCTTATTAAGTGTTGCTTACATTGCCAATATACATGTTTTTGAAATTAGCAACTGTTTCGCATCGTTATACTATTACACTACTATGTATATATATATATATATGATCACTAACTAAATACCAGCATTATTGGTTGCTGTTGTTGTAGCTGTAGTTCCTGCTTTATGCCTTTGCATCATCATCAACTCTCTGCATACTACCTTCGCATGCGGATATTAATACTACCTGCGGCATTTAAAACGCGCTTTCGAGGAAGTGCATCGTTATTGCATCCGTAAGATGAACATCATCATTACACGATTATTGAAATACTTGTTGAAATTCGATTTGAATTTTTCGTTGTTCGTTGTTAAATTAGTTAGTTAGTTAAGTTGGTTGGTTAAATGCAACCTTAATAAGAATATAAATATGTATGAGGAGAAATGTGGCTTTGAAATCAGTTTTTAAACACGCATACCATAAATAAGAATTGCTAAATTTATTGCTCTACTGAAAGCTTCAAGTTTAAGTAAACGTTTGCGCTTAAATCAAGTACAACTTATCTTTCTTACTTTTCGTTTAAAAGATAGGTTCATTGAGCAAGAAAATGTAAATCACTTTGATCCTTCTCAAGTGCTTTAAACTTAACTGCATCATGATTAATAAATTCATATCAAGTTTCAAAACAAGTAATATTTGCTGATAGGCATGAGATATGTTATGATAATTATGTTAATCAACTTTCTTTGGGCTCTTCTTTATGTTTAGTTAGACAGCGTAATGTGAGTCCAATAAGCTGGAATATGGAAAAAACCAAACCCCTGAGATTATTGCTGTGCTCATTAAAAGGCTTCTAATGTTGCTCAAGGTCGACATTCAGTCGTGGCGCCTTGCCTATGCATTATTTAATTTATGTGCTCCCAAAGGCCTTAAGCATGTACGGCATTAAACTGCTGTCGCCAGCTGTAAGGCCAGACCAAAGCTAGCTTGGGGCTTATATCCTTTGACAGTTAGCCAGTTGGCCGAATCCAATAACTTCAGCCACATTGTTTACATACGTGCCACACACACACACAAATTCTCAATTTAAATGGCACGCCAAACTCTTGCTAACAACATATAGTATATTAGCTGTTTGGAAAACAAACACTGAATAGGAAGTACATATGAATATTTTGGAATATGTTTGGCAAAAAAAAAAAATGTATAATATTCAAATGTTTGTATGTTTAGCATTTTTTTGATTGTTTGCTTTTGGCCAATCTTCAAGCACGCAGCGAACTGGCCAAGTAAATTCATGAGCCGCACATTAATCAATGACAAAGGAAACCCCTTTTTCAACACACCAAGCAAAGAGCATTGATGCATTGGGGCTTATCGGAAAACACTTTTCATCAGGCATCATCGATTTGTTTAATTGCTGGCAAGTGAAAGTAAAATTATGCAAAATAATGCCATATTTCAATAAACACAATAATCATATCATAGATCGATGATCCGATGATCAAGCGAAGGCTGTAATTTACTTTGTTTGGCTGCAAAAACAATGAGATCAACAACTTTAACTTAACAAAGAAATCTGTCCATTTTATTCGTGTTTTAGTCGTTTAGTTTGTAACTAAATACTTGTTAAGCAAACAACATTTGGCGCGTCTCCAAAGAAATTAACGTTAATTTTTCTATTGTTGCAAAAACCAAAACACAAAAAAAAACAACGAAAAGTTGTGCAAGTGAAATAACACAAAACAATGCAAACGAAATGAAAATCGAATAAAGAGCATTCACTTAAATTGTCATAGATACGTGTCTATAGAGCTAACAATGCCCTAACATTGAACATATTAACTTGATCATAGTCGAAACTTTACGAAAAAATAATGACAACAAATGTAACGTAAGCAAATCGATTGTTTTTTTTTTTTGTTGCATATATGTTTCATACGAAAGTTAAACAGTTATGGGAGAACTTTAAGTAATCTTACTTAAAGAGTTTTTATAAACGTTAGTGTATTCGATTTGTCGTTGTGTTTGGAGTGAAACTTTTCTTTCTGGTTCAGCTAAGAGACGCATTCAGTGTGCACTCATTTACACACACACACACACACACACACACACACAAACACAAACTAACATACAACATCCGCACAACGGTACGTATGAGTAACGTCAATTGAATTGACGGCTTAACAACAATTATGCAACATAGCGTCAGGGCGACAATACAACTGCAGAGAATGTTCAAGCCATTACCAGAGACGAAGGCGGCGGCGGCAAGGGATGGAAGAATCGAAGCGGGAGGTAGCCTCATTAAATGTTTAGAGTGAAATGTAAGCTAAGCTAATTTTTGCACTGTCCGCTCTCACGTTTGTTGCATTCACATTGTATAATCGCCAATCGGATAAATTGTTGCAATTCTTTTTTTTTTCTATTATAGACACACACTACAGTACAGTGTACAGTGCACAGTACAGTTAGCTATAGTGGATGATAATGTTGATTTTCATTATTGTTTTCGTGTATATATAATTCTTGCTTGATCAGCGGAAATGCTAAATGGCACAAAAATCCGTTGGTTGGCGCCACTTTTCAATGTTTTTAACTTCCCAATGAAAATTATATATAGTATATATATTTTGACAATTGATTTCTTATTCGTTGGCGGCAATTTTCACCAAAATCAATCAATCTTTGAGGTGAGATAACTTTTTGGAAGATCATCCCCAATTACATTAAGGTATCTTATTATATAACTGATACAAGTTTTTCTTTAGGTTTTTGTTTTTTCAAAATGGTATGATAAACGATCATAGTTGTAACGACTACAAAACTTTAACGTTTTATTTGTTATTTATTTGTTTATTTTTTATATAGTTGCTTACACAACTTGACCCTGAATTTCAATTTAAATTCAGATGAGATTAACATACATATTTTTATATTGTGTGTTTTTGTTTGGCTGGCAGCGGGGGCTAAAATTAGTCAATCGCTTTTGATTTTGATTTTGAGTGTCAATGCAACAGACTTATACAAATGACCAAAAGACCGTAACCTATTGTTGTCTAACAACAACAACAACAATAACAATAAATCAACCTCAACCTCTGCATTACGCTGCATTTGTCTGCAGTTGATGGCTGTCGCAACTAATTAGCTGCAACGGCAACTTCTTCATGGTAAATTTCCCATAATGAAAACCATAAATTTTTTGGGCAACTCTTGCGACTTCCCCGACAAACTTCAGCCCAGTCAGTCCGTTGAGCCAGTCATCTTAGCGGTCACAGTCATAATCATCATTTAAGCAACAAGACAACTTCGTAGACAAACTTAGTTATTGTTTGTAAGCTCTGCTTGGCTGCTTGTCTGCTTGGCTGACTGACTGGCAGTGACATTGTTGTTAAAGCATCTCTGAGTAACAGTTACACACATGCAGATTCAGTTGAAGATGGAGATAAAGATACATACTAAACCGAAGATTCAGACAAACACACGCACGCAATGTTACGCAATGATACGCAGCAAACAATAAAACATAAAATCTGAAGACTAGGAAAACCATAATATAGCTATTGAGTTAAAAGTTGTGATTACACTTTTCTAAAGTAAAACCTAACTTAGCACATTTATATTTAAACTGCATTTCTATTTAAAAAAAAAATGTCTACAAAATTCTTAATAAAAATCTCTTTTGTGAACATGTAACAATATAAAAGATATTTAAATTAACATTTTATCAATTGTTCAGTTAAAATAGTGAGAACAGGTTGGTTTTAAATTTTGTGTAAAAGTTTTTAAAGCTCATTTAATACCAATTTATCTTAATTTAACCATGCTTGGAAATCAAATATATATATATACTTTTGTCACCTTACCACAAATAGATAAATAAATATTTATAGGGTAGTTTTAAGTCGAATATACCATTTTAAGCTCTTCGATTAAATTGTGTTGTCTTATCAACTTATCAAACAGTCGTTTGATAACCATCCCATTAATGTAGGAGGTATATATATTATCTGTATTAAGATATTGAATAATCGCTTTCATTGTTGCCTTTAAAGTCGTTTGTTGATGTTGCATTCGACTTTAATTATTGAACAATAGAAAATATGTTTTGTATGTACTATGTAGTATGGGGAGGCACGTGCTTTTGTTGATTTTGTTGCTGCTGTTGCTGCTGACACAATTTTTGTTGAAGCTAAACAATTTTCCAGGCTTACTATTTTGCTTATTTGGCCATTGTGCGTTTATTTTATTGTTATTTCTTTCGGCTGTTGTTTTGAATAACGTTTTTTTTTTTTTCTCGATGCGAGCCGCGCAAAAAGAAAGAAATGAAATATTGCAGTTGTTGCACTTATTGTTTGGCATTTGGGTCATCATTATCATCATCATCATCATTATCATTCAGGCGAACGAAAATACTTTATAGTATAGTATATATAGTTCGATGTAGTGTGTTTGCAAACCTTGGCTGTGATGAAGACGAAGCAGCCAAACCTTAAGACACAAACACAGCTCACAGACAAGGTCAAGCGGCCTGGCCACGTTCCCCAATTTCAATTTCAATTGCAATCTCAACTTCAAGTTGAAGGCTTTAGGCCGCAACTCGCAACTTCAAGCCAAGTTCAAAGCCAAATCGCGACAGGGAAGTGAACAGCGGACGAGTAATAAATAAACAGCAAAAACCATAATAAAAACCGAAGATAAATAGACAGCAATACTGTTCATTTGTCTGTTTGTTTCTCTCAATAAGTATTAATATGATTTTTTATTTTTTTTTGCTTAGCTGACACCAATAATAAACACTTTTAAGTACATAAATATTATTTTGTTCACACGACAAGTTGCCAACCTCCAGCTGTTGATCGAGCTGTGCCAAAGGTCGTCTCATCAACTTACAAATCTATTTTGTTTTATATACCTACATGTTATTACTTTTGTTAACTACTACTCTATTATGTCAACATATACACACTGAAAGTGAATAGGTTTTGAAGTACTTACTTTACTTAACAATTTCTATAATATATCTTACTTAGCAAAAATAAATACTTAATACCTTAAAGCTTGTCTTCTCATTACCCCATGTTTTGTGTTTCGAAGGGAACGTTTCTTCCTATCCCTTCAACTCTCCCTCTCCCTCTCTCTATCTCTTTCTTTTTGCTTCTGTGGAGAACTCATCTCGGTTGTATAGCTTGGGTATTGATTGCTTGTAACCAGGAAAATTGGAAACTCGTTTTAGCTTTTATTATCTTACAACATTTTTTGCTACGCGTTGACTTTGAAAATTGCGCAGCGTGAAAAGCGATTTGAGTGGAAACGCGTTGAGGAAGTTTTTACCTTGTTACCACTTCCCCATCCTCTCGCTCTCGTTCTCGCTCTCTATATCTTTTCATTCTCTCCCTCTCTTCTTCTTAAATGATCGTTGTTCCTCGGCTGTTTTCATATTCCATTTAACAAAGCCAAGTAGTCACAAACTGGTTTATACACACACACAATTGTGAAGCAACAGCTGCAGCAGGTACTGGACTACGTTGCTGTTGTTGATGTTGTTGTTGTTGTTGTTGTTGTGGATAGTGAGTTAACCATGTCCGGCAATTGCTCCATGCTGATCAAGCCTTCAAGCCAAGTCAAGTAAAGTCAAATCGTTTTAGTTATGGCTATTGCAACAACAAGAGTCGTGACTCAACAGTCAAGAGGAGGAACTCTCTGCACTCTATACCGATTAGATAAAAGCCATTGGCACATGTCAGCTGATAGCTGATAGCCGATAACTGGCTAATGGTTAATAGCAGCAACTGATAACTGATAATAGCCGATGGCACAAGCATTGTAGAGTGCACTTTGTTGTTCATGTTCACTGTTCTAGAAACAGAATCAGAGCATGTTAATTATTTTTAAATGTTATGTACATTGTTGTTGTTGTTGTTAGTTCAGTTAAGAACTGCTATGGCTAACTGTTAACTGTTAAAGCCAAGCAAGCGGGCCGCAAAAATTGCATTTTTAATTACATTAACAACAATATGGAACAAAAACAAACAACAGCAATAACAACCACAATCAAAAAGACCAGCAGGCAATACAATTTACTATAATTGTCAAGAACAACAACAAGTTTGGTGGAAGAAATGTTTTTGGCCAAGACAACAATTAAGTCAATTGCATGACATCAATTACATTAGCATTGCTGGCCAATAAAACAAATAGCACAACGAATTCTAAACACTCTTACTTAAGACAAAACGTTGTTAACAAAAGCTAATTGAAGCTGATTTTGTTATTAGCTTTAAGCTAATCTTTGAGTCTGTCATACATTTATTTATCTGTGAAATTAAGCCATTTTCATCGCTATTCCAAGTTGTTGTTTTCCTTTGTGTAAATGCCAATTAAAATGGGCAGCCAGGCAATAATTTTGTTTCGTTTTAACAACTTGCATTTGTATTGTCACAAAGTGAAGTCACAAATGTTGACGAAAACGTTAGATTCTACGTTATAATTATATGCCAACTAGTGCACTTAATTACGTTGCGGTATTTCAGTTGTAAACAGGTGAAAATAAGTTTCCTAAATGCAAAATCGTTTAAGGCATAAGAAAAACTTTTAATTAAAGGGTATTAATATTAATACGTATATAAATAGGGTATTATTATTGTACAAAACTAGATTTATTTAAAGTTTAAGATCGTATAAAAGTCTAATGAAGGGAAATATTATGAAGTTTCGCTTTTTTCAGCTTAATTTTGTGATCTTTTTCTATCATGATAAAACATTTCCTTTATTTAATTGAAATGTTTTGATTTTGATAATGTTCCAAGGCGATTTGAAGCTAACTTTTTATTCGATTTTGACTGGTTTGGTCAAGGGATAAGAAATAAACCTGCTAACTGTTTCTTGGTAAGTTCGAGCGATTGCCTTAAATGGCAAGGAGTTGCAGTTGCAGCTGCCCCGAGGTAGCAATTGTTGTTGCTGTATGTTTTGTTGGTTTCTTGTTGTTTGCTCGTTGCCAAGTGCGTTTCAAATTGCGTTGTTTTCAATCGGCAGCTGCCACAACAATAGCAACAGCAACTGCACCGACAACAACAACAACAAACACGACAACGGCGATAATAAGAACAACCTATAGCAAATAACATTGCGTTTTTAGTGCTTTTGGGCGCTTTGGTCACGCTCGACTAAATAGGCGCGCGCATTTAACGGTGTTTTATTATTTTAGCGCTTTGTTGTTGGTGTTGGTATTGCCGCTAATTATAATGACGATGAGGCTGACGCTGACAATGATGATGGTGATGGTGATGATGATGATGATGTTGATGCACTTAACGCACAATCAGTTTTATAAACAATTACGACCATGTGTGAAATTAGCTGCAAATTCAATTGCAAATTATATTTTGTTCTTGTTATCGTCCTGAAGAAAATACATACACATACACACACACACACACACACATAGGAAAAAGTAATGTAGAAGATGCATACGCACTAGTGGAAGTGGAAGTGAAAGAGGAACAGGACTCGCCGTCTCTTTGTTGTTTGACTTTTGCACGCGCGTGCTGTATTGATTTTTAGCACAGGTTCATAACCCACACAGGCACACACTCACACACACACACACACGCGCGCGCACACTGGCAGGAACACACCCTGGTGCTGGTGCTGCGGCTGCTGCTACTGCACCAATGGCATGTGTATCTGTATCCCTTAGATACAAAGTCAAAACAAAAGCGAATCGTTATTTCGTCTTAGACAGCTCAAAAAGCGGCTCAGAACCACAAAAAAAAACACATATTGAATCTTGACGCTCAGCTTTAAAGGACCAAAGAAGTTTTTAGCAAACAAACAAACAAATAAACAAAAAAAAAAAACAAGTTAACTCACTTATATTGCTTATTGCATTTTTGGTGGGCCAACAAACAATTTACAAATCTACGCGCGCGTTAAATTTGTGAATACTGCTTGCTCGCACACAAACAAATAAAACACCAAAAAAAATTATTTTGTTGTAGTAACCGCAAACACACATCAAGCGCGCGCAACGGTCGCGATCCGGTATACGTCCGTTTCGGTTGGTATTGTGTTTTCTTCTGTAACTGACGATGGTTTAGTTATCGGTATCGTCGATATCTGCGAACGCCACATTGTCTATCGATGTGTCGCGAGACACGACTATCGCTACCTCGATGCACAGTTAACGTATCGATGCTATTGTTCATCACTAACGGCTTCTACTTTTTTTGTATCGAACTATAAATGTATTTACTAGCAGGAAGAAAGTGAATAAAATGTGTTAAATGGTATGTTGTCAAAAGAAAAATCGCAAGATTCATTTTCAACTTGCATCGCATGTTCTTGTTCATCAAAGCTATGTTGCTTTGTGCAGTTATCAAAGTGAAACAAAAAATTGCGAGTAGTTGGGCGAACGCCACCCAAAAAAAAAAAAACATCAGAAAATACGCATTGTTATGTTACCGTCGCGTGTTGTTGTTGCTTGTACTGTTGTTGCTGCTGCTTTAAGTGGCGGGCAGGTTAAGTGTTGCTGGTGGTTCGTTGGGCTGACACAACGTCGTCCACACAAAACCCTCAAATTTATTGATTTTTTACAATACTAATTGCCAATATCATACATACACCCAGACACACATGCATGTATACTCAGTGGAACGCGCACATACTCACACACACTCACAAACAAATCTGCGTACAAGAAAAGTGTTTTCATATAGTTGTTCCAATTCGAAATTTCAGTCCCAAAGCCAGACAACGATGACAAATGCCCGCGTTGCAGTAAGCCCACAAGTTGGCCGGGGTGTCGGGGTTGGCGGCCGTCGGTCATAGTAAAACTTACGAAAACAAAGCAGCCGGCGGCTGCAGCGTCATTTACCTGCTCGTGGGGGTGGTTGTACAGTGAATACACGTTACAGCAAACAGCCAATAACAAAACAATGTATAATGTGTAGTTCATTTAAATCATAATCATTTGAGTAAAAAAAATTTATACGTTTCAGTGTTTAACAAGCGCGTGAACTTGTTTTTTGTGTTAGCTAGTGCGCACTGTAGTTTTTAGCATCATAGTTAATACGCAGACTCACGCCTTTGCAGCCAAGCGTGGTCTCCGCATCTCATCCTGGCTGCACTAACAATTTTTTGGAGGCCAAGTTTACGTGCGCAAATCCACACACAAACACACACACACACATACAGATAGGGAGATAATTTGTTTACACGTGCCCTTTTATTGGGTTAATTGGCACTTTGTGCATTGATTTTTATGTAAAACTCCCAAGCTTCGCCAGCAAGCACAGCAGAACAGCATCTGTAGCTGCATGTAACGTGATTCATTTGACTATTCATTGGATTAGATCATCAGAGATTTAATTTGTGTTTATGGTAATCGCAGCTCTACTATATGTCTCTCTCTGTATTCTTTACAGGCATCCGACTCCAAGCGTAGCATGTCAGCAGCGGCAGTTGAGTCAAATACTGGCTGCTGAAAGGTAGCCTCATCCGCTCTACAAACGAGCAACCACCAGCAATAGCTCCCAGTCAACATCCCAGCCAGTGAGTGTTTCTAGTGTTCGTGTTTGTGTGTGTCTTCAGCATGAACTCATGCAGCGACAGCAGCAACGATTCGATGGAGCAACAAACAAATGTGAATCATTTGTCTGGCGGTCACGCGGACCTGCATATGAATTTTGGCAAGCCAGTTTCGCAGGAGCGTTACGTATGGGAAATGCGCACGCGGAGTCCAAACGTGACACCGGCCAGCACTGTGCTTAACTCACCGGATCTGAATGCTGAGCTGCAATATACGCCAATGCATCATCATCATCATCAACATCAACATCATAATCACCAGACGTTTGAACAGTTGTCGCCGCCCCATCAGATGCCTGGCTACCTTAACGCTCAACATCATCATCATCTTCATCAGCAGCATCAGCAACAGCAGCAGTCAGCATACTATTACCAGCGGCCGCATCCACATCAGATACGTGTTGGTCGCAGCCCGGGTAGCAGTCAGTTTGAGCCTGAGGTAAGAATAGCAAAGAAAGAAAAAGCAAAACTTAAAAAGTTTTGTTATAGAAAATGTATAACGCATCGAAAGAAACTTTAAACCAATTGACTTAACCAATCAAAACTTGTACGTAATGAATGTATTTGAAAAAATCTTAAGTTTAATAGTTAATTTAAGATTCCTAAATAGTTAACTATTCAATTGTATCTAGTTTCGCTTAAAGGTTAAGAAGCATATAAAAATTTGTAATAGAAAAGCGCTTATGCCTCAAAATGATTAATAAGTATTTACTATATTTTCTTTGTGAAAAGAGCTGAAAGATTTTAAGACATGGCCAAATCGATTTAAGTAATTATAATGCAAATTTAAATACTTAATGTGGTTGAGTATATTTTAATGCGTTGTATATTGTGTGGCAGTGTTATCTATGTGGTATCTGTAATTGAAACACACAAATCAAATTAATTTAAAGGTATGTAAGTTTTGTAAGTGTATTTAATTACAAATATACACTACAGATTTTATGTTTAATTACACATTTTAATGATTTTGTGATTGTCCGTAGGGTCTGGCAAGTCCCGGTTCGCCAACTGATGTAGGCAAAGCTGATGGCCAGTGCTTGCGGGATGGTGAGATTGTTGTTTTCGACGACATTGACACGAATTGGATGAACAAGCCAACAGCGCTGCCAGCACCGGACAGAGGCAGCAACGAGGATGTACTGAAGGTCACCAAAATGATTGGACAGCTGCCCATAGCCGAATATGAGGGTTCGCCGCGTCGTTTTGGCAATCAGCCGGGCAAAGGTGGTGGCTTCCCAAAGCGTCCACCTGGTTTTCCGCAACGCGTCTCACCTGCCAAGCAGCGTGTTGATAATAACGTTAAGACATCCGTTGGCAATCTGATTGATTTGATTGATCACGATAATACGAATGCAACGGCATCCTCGAAGACACCCACTTTTGACTATCTGTACGAATTCTCTGAGACACGCAAAGTGCTCGAGGAGTTCTTTAAAGGCAATCCCGAAGAAGACGATGACGAAAAACGCTTTACCGATTACACAACAGAGAGTGGCGAAGATGTGGCCAGTTCGGTAAGTTTGCCACAGAAGTTATACACTGCAAACAATTGCTGATTTGTTGATTTTTCCAGGACTTGCCGCCGCGCGTTTGCGATGTGGATAAACATATCGAGCAGGCTTATATTGGCCAGCGTCTAGCTAGAATACCCAAAGACGAGCTCTACATGGTGCACCGTTCTCCCAGGATGCAGGTGAGGCGTTGAGGTTTTGAATATAGCAAGTCAATTGAGAATTGATGATTATTTTGTTTTCTATGGGTTTATAGAACAGTGAGCACAATAATACCTACCAGGAGCACAACGACATCGAGCTGTATATTGATTCGAACAGTCGCAGCAGTGGCGACCTTGCGGACACTGAACTGGAGACGAATCTGCGTCGGCATTCGCGTAATTTTACACTATCGCCGGAGACGACGGATTATGATTCAAATTGTGGCGATTTGGATAGCCTTTCAAATGATATAAATTGTACAACAACCGATTATGGTAAACTATACACCAGCATGCCTGTTCTGGAGGATGGTCTTAGCAGTGGACATGCCTCTGATACCGAAAATAATGTTTCGGTCGTTTGTGACAAGCTACAACAACAACAGCAACCTCAACAGCAACAGCCGCAAATCATTCATGAAACTGAGCATAATGGCAACAGCGATAATGAGCGATTGCAAAATGAATACAATAGTGCAACAACAACAATTGTAGAAAGAACAAAAACACCAACAGATGCCTCACAACCGATCGAATTTGTGACGACCTCGCCAATGCCCGAAACGCCATTGATAACGCCATCGCCCGAGCAGTGTGAGGAAGGTTCGCAACCGCAGCCAGCGGTGTCTGCTGATAGTGACAGTCCCGCAGAAACAGAAACACACTACGGTCCAGTTTATGCCGCTGCAGCGGCTTCGGTGGTCAATAACAAACCAACATCATTAGCATCATTGACAGCAACAGCAGCAGCTGCAGTGGCAGCTTCATCGCCAGTTGAGATACAAGAGGCCATGAAGGAGATACGTACGGCTCTGCAGCGCGCTAAAGCACAACCGGATAAGCTCAAGTACTGTGACGAAGTGTTGCCCGCAGATCCAGATTCACCTGTTTGGGTGCCGCGTAAGGGTGCAACAGCGGCAACAGTAACGGCACCGACAATGCCGACAAAGACGACGATACGCCTTGAAGATGAGGAAGCGGACACAGATCTGGAAACAGATCGACTCCTTGGTCAGCAGGATTTCTTTGCGGAACAAAAGGTAAGTCTTGACATATATATGGGAATATTTGCTTACATTTGCTTGTCTTTTTTTTTAGACCACTGCTTTAACTGGTGACGCTGACAGCAATGCAAATGGTTTGATTAACAACAATGGCATCAGCATTAATATAAGTGACAATAATAGCAATCCCAAGCCGCAAACATATTCGACTGCTACCATACGACAGGGTATTGGCACTTCGTTGACGGCCAACTCGCCCGATATATGTCAGATTGTGGGCAATGCCGATGTTTCGCTCTGTTCACCGGAGAAATTGCAATATTCAAAGAGCCCTACTGGCTCCATTAAATCGCTCAAGGACACCGTCAACACTGATAAAAAAGCCCATTCACGAAATAAAGAGGGTAAGTTGTGTGCGTATGACGCGTGTGTGTTTGTGTGGGTGTGCGTGCGTCAAGAAAACGCCCCTCGCTCAATACAAAATCAATTAATGTGCTGTGTGCTGTGTTTTTTCTGTACCTAAACAATATTTGACTTTCATGTTTATTCTTTTTTATCAAACGCTGCATAATTGAAATTTTCATTTTCTGTATTTGATGGTGTCGTGCCTGCAATGTAAGTGAATGCGCTCTATATCTCTATCTCCTTTACTTTGTTTCCCTCTCCCTCTCTCTCTCTCTCTCTCTGTCTCTCTATAACTCGTTCTTCCTCCCCCTCTATATCAATGTATCTCGTTCTCGCTCTTCCTTGCCCTTTCATAGCCCAACTACCGTAGATATCATTTGCTTAATTAATAGTCAATTTATGTACTTTAAACTGTTTTCTTTGCTTGCATGATTTAGCAGACATAGGCTTCAATAGGACTTGCTTAACTATAAATAACACAAAAATTATACATTCATTATTAATAATTTGTTGGAAAGTGGGTATATTGGGAGAAAAAATATTCATTTTATTAAAAAGTGAGTTTAGATTTTAATGCAAACTCATTTCGCTGCAGGCAGATAACTTACTCTAGGCATAAACCAAATATAAATCTTATTGTTTACCTAATCGTGTCAAGTTGAAAGTATCAGGTGTCCTTAGCAGTTTACTTCTCTGCTCAATACAAATCCAAATAACGAAATACGAATACTTATAAAATGAATAACAATATAGGTATCTAAGGGGTTAGATACTGCAACTAATTCCACATTGGATTTATTTATTTGCCAAAATAACTGATTTATTGATTTTGCTGTTATCAGGTTTGTTGGAACCCAAAGTGCTCATCGAGGGAGTCTTGTTTCGCGCCCGATATCTGGGATCCACACAGCTAGTGTGCGAGGGACAGCCAACAAAATCAACCCGTATGATGCAGGCCGAGGAGGCTGTATCCCGCATAAAGGTGTGTAGATTGAGCTTCTCAGTGTTCAATTTGTTTCGTTGCGCTCCTTTAGAATAATCATGCTCGGTTACTTGTCGCTAACTCTCTCTCTCTCTCTCTCTCTATTTAACTCTATCTCTTTGTATTTGTCTATAATAACATCTCGCTTTTCTCGCCCATTTCCCATAACCAAAAAAAAAACCTATGCTGCTTACTCCTTGATATGTTTAGGCTTTGGTAAGCAACAAACACAAACGTAGCACGTATTAATAAACCAGTCACAAGGCACATCTTAATTTTGTTTTATTTGTTTTGTTGACAGGCGCCTGAAGGCGAAAGTCAGCCCAGCACCGAAGTGGATCTATTCATATCAACCGAGAAAATAATGGTACTTAATACAGACCTCAAAGAGATTATGATGGATCATGCGCTGCGCACCATCTCCTACATAGCTGACATTGGTGATCTCGTTGTGTTGATGGCACGTCGACGCTTTATACCCAATGGGAGTGGCGTTGTTGTCGATACACTCTCATGTCCAAGCCCAGCTGACGCAATTGATGGAGAACCGTTGAAGGAGATTAACAAGGAGAGCGGATCCTCCAACAAGCACAATCGTACCCCAAAAATGATATGCCATGTGTTTGAGAGCGATGAGGCGCAGTTTATAGCGCAGTCAATTGGTCAGGCGTTTCAGGTGGCCTACATGGAGTTCCTCAAGGCCAATGGCATCGAAAACGAGAGCCTGGCCAAAGAGATGGACTATCAAGAGGTGCTCAACAGTCAGGAAATATTTGGCGACGAGTTGGAGATCTTCGCCAAAAAGGAGCTACAAAAGGAAGTTGTGGTGCCCAAGGCAAAAGGCGAAATCCTTGGCGTTGTCATTGTCGAAAGCGGTTGGGGTTCTATGCTACCAACTGTGGTTATTGCCAATTTAATGTCTGGCGGCGCTGCAGCACGCTGTGGCCAATTAAACATTGGCGATCAGCTGATAGCTATTAATGGCATGAGCCTTGTGGGCTTGCCGCTTTCCACCTGCCAGAGCTACATACGCAATGCCAAAAATCAAACTGCCGTCAAATTCACCGTTGTGCCTTGTCCGCCAGTTGTCGAGGTCAAGATCCTGCGACCCAAAGCGCTCTTTCAGCTAGGCTTTAGCGTGCAAAATGGCGTGGTAAGTTTGTATATTAAAGTTAAACAAACATTGCCATTAATTTATATATATTTACTGCACTTGCTTAACAGATTTGCAGCCTGCTGCGTGGCGGTATTGCAGAACGTGGTGGTGTTCGAGTTGGCCATCGCATTATCGAGATAAATAATCAAAGTGTTGTGGCTGTGCCACACGATACCATCGTCAAGCTCTTGTCCTCATCTGTGGGCGAGGTTAGTCATCTACACATTTATCTTATTCCTATATGCCTTTCATTACAACTGTGTTATTCTTTACGATTGCAGATTTTAATGAAAACAATGCCCACGTCCATGTTTCGTTTGCTCACCGGCCAGGAGACGCCAATTTATATTTAATTAATGCCCTTTATATATAAATATATGTATGCATATATGCTCATGCACTTCACACAGCACACACTAAAGACTAAGGACTATGGAGTACGCATGTCTGTTGTTGATCCAGCCTTACTCTTTAAACATACATATGTACTTTCATGAAGCCATCTAACACAGAGTGCAGTCAATCAAAAATGGCAACTTTCTAAAATTAGCAAAGCAAAGCAACCAAAAAGAAAAGCAATAAAAGGATGAAGAAGAAAACTTACTCATGCTACTCATTTAATTAAACTAAGCACTCGCAAAATACTAAAATGAAATAACTTTAGCTATGGCATAAAGAAAGGCTTTATTTACTTTTCGTTGTACATTCTGTTTTCTCGATGTACATGAAAAAGACTGAATTTTATGTTTTGTGTACGTGTGTGAGTGTGTGTATGAGTGCTAGTGTGTGTTCAGCATAGTTATATTATGTAAAAAGTGTTCAGACAATTGTCAAGTACTGGAATTTTGAGTGTTTTTACCATAATAATAACAAATTTACAACCAGCGCGAGATGCAAAAGAAAAGCCATATAATGTGTATGTGTGTGTGTGTGTGTGTGTGTGTGTGTATGTGTATCGGAAAGCAAGAGGATGTTGATAGAAAAGTTAAAAATGGGAGATACGGGCAATACTCTATAAGAATTGAAACGGAATTGAATTTAGTTGCCAATGCGCTAGGGAGACAGCAATAACTTATTTAATAATTATTTTGTGTAAATTTATTTTATTACCTACATTTATAATTTGCAGTTATGCCAAAAAAACAAATATTCGTTGTATGAGTAAAGATGAGTTTTCGTTGAATTTTTTTCTAAGTATAAAAAAATCTATATATGTATTATGATTATGATTATGGTTATGAAAACGCATTATTCTAATATATTTAATAAATGTCAAAAAAATACTTAGCTTAGTTCCAACAATGCCTGATACAAGAAAACAGTAAGCAAAATGAAATGCATTTAAATAACGTCGTCAAAAAAAAAAAAGAATAAAAATTATAAAAATCATGTGTATACTTACAATAAATGTGCAACATTTTCGATTAATGCCATTAAAAATATGAACATAGAAACAAAAACAAAATCATAAACAGAAAACAATAAGCAACAGCAACAATAAAATAAAAAATCAAGAGCAACATAACAGCATAACAGCAACAAAGTAATATGAAGAACAATAAATTGTCCATTGAATTATTTGAGTTAAGCAAATGAAAATGAAAACATGAAAACATTAATAAATACAACATACTATATTAAAGAGAGCTTATTTTTGCTATAATTGACAACCACAATGAAAACGATAAGTAATACGCAAGTACATACATAATATAATAACAAATATTAGATCAACAAATATGTACAAATACATATGTATGTATGCATGCATGTTATTATAAATATATTAATAATTAATACAATACTGAAAGCAAATGAGATTATTTCAAATATTGCAAGTGCTAAATCTGCAGGTAATCACAACAAGTTCATTATGTATACAAATATTATAGAGTATATACATTAATATACAATTATATAACAAAATTTATATATATATATAAATATAAAATATATATATATATATATCTTTGATCGTTGGCATAGGCATTATTTTTGCAAAACACACAGCCGAAGCCGAGCAAGCAAGTAAAAATAACAATTCAAATAATATTAATAAATTTATAGAAACAATTAACAATTAGCTCATGTATGCATGCAAAACATGAATATAAAACTCTTATTGCTATGCGCCTAAAACTAATTATGTAACTACTACCACACACTACTGTATAACTGTATACTATCTAAAACTATTTATTTGTTAACACCAAAATCAAAATCACATACAATTCGAGACCAATAACAGCAAAAAACAATTAGCAATCAATTTGAATTCGATCCGAATGCCATTTGGGGGAGGCGCAGCTTAATTTGATTATTATACTACATAAACAAATCTTAAAACAAATTATTAATTCAAACGATTATAATAATAGTCAATAACAACTGTAACTCGGCAAAAAGTCAAATTTAAATACATGCAAAATACATTACACGTTTATTCATTCAAATCAAATGAAGTTTCAATTTATCTCTTTGTGGGAAATACATTTTTGGAAATGAATGAATAAATAAATGAATGATAAAATTTATGATTGAATCAATGCTCGATTGAATGGATGAATGATTGAATAAACGAACGAAAGAATGAATGTATGAATGAATAAACGAATGATTGAATAAGCGACTGAATGAATGAATTTATAATTGAACGGATAAATGAATGAATGAATGATTAAATTGATGAAAAAATTAATGTTTGAATGAACGATGGAATGAGTTAATGAATGAATGATTGAATGTATGATTGAATAAATGAATGTTCTCATGAATGAGTGAACGAATGATTAAGTGAACGAACGGCAAAATTAATGTATGCATGAATAAATGATCGACTGAATGAATGAATTTATGGTTGAACGGATAAAAGAATGAATGATTAAATGAATGAACGAACGAAAGAATGAATGTATAAATGAATAAATTAATGATAAAATGAACGACTAAATGAATGGTTGAATGAATTATTGAATGAATAAATGATTAAATTAATGTTTGAACGAACGATGGAATGAACTAATGAATTAATGACTGGACGTATAAATAAATGTATGGTTGAATGAATGATAGAATAAACGAATGATCTCATGAATGAATGATTGAATGAAAGAACGACAGAATGAATGTATGAATGAATAAATAAATGATTGAATGAACGACTGAATAAATAAATTTATAATTAAACGGATAAATGAATGAATGAATGATTAAATTGATGAACAAATTAATGTTTGAATGAACGATGGAATGAGTTAATGAATGAATGTATGATTGAATGAATGATTGAATGTATGACTGAATGAATGAGTGAATAAATGAATGTACTCATGAATGAATGAACGAATGATCAAATGAACGAACGACAAAATGAACGTATGCATGAATAAATGAATGATTAAACGAACGACTAAATGAATGAGTTTATGATTGAACGGATAAAAGTATGAATGATCGAATGAACGATTGAATGAATGAACGAATGGATGAACGATTGAATGAACGAACGAAAGAATGAATGATAAAATGAACGACTAAATGAATGATTGAATGAATTATTCAATGAATGAATGATTAAATTAATGTTCATGAATGAATGAATGAAAGAACGACAGAATGAATGGATGAATGAATAAATAAATGATTGAATGAACGATTTAATGAATGATTGAATAAATTAATGAATTTATGATTGGACGGAATGAATGAATAAATGAATGATTAAATTAATGAATTAATGATTGAATGATTGAATAAATGAACGAATGTTGGTAATAAAGGCTATTATCATATATATACAATATCAGCAGGACGCTGATGGAGAAATTTGTGAATCTTTCGCTATACAAAACGCCCCTCTGTGCTGATTTTGCTGTTCAATTACATTTAAAGTATTGAGAGCAATTGAAGGATAAAAACATTTAGTCAGTCTTTGTTTTCCAGATGAAGATGCACTTTCTGTAAACCATTAGGGTTCGGTTTATTTCTGCACATTGAAATGTGCCCGTTTATCTTGTACGAGGAGGCAATATATCTTTTCATGCCTTTTTGGGAGCTCTTAGCAGCTCTTTGCTGTGTGTTTTAATCCATGGATGTTGCTTGCTTAAAAGGAACTGCTGAAATCCACAAAGTAGTTTTACAACACTCATAAATAAGCTCTCGACCATAAACTTAAACCTCGAACTCCCATTTTTGGCTTGAGTGTCATTAAATGTTTTGAATATTTTTACCAGTTCAAGGGAAAAGATGGCAACAATGCTGCAGCAGCTGTGACATAAAGCTTATGTTAAGTGAAGACGCAACAGATGGAGCACGAAATTGGGGTGAGAAACAATAAGTCGTGGATACAAATTTTCTTGTTTCTATGTAAATGTTGTAAACAGAAATTGCACGCAAGACGCATAGACGTCAAAAGTACTTCATTTCAACGAACCTTGAGTTTTCGTTAGACGAATATGACGAAGCAACAATAAGAGGCCGTTAGGTTTCGTGAAAGATTCACAAATCTGATACACCAATTTGTTATTTTGGTTTGTTTGTAGAATAAGAAACATTTTCCCTTCCAACGAATACTGTTACTAGACTTTGCTGATACCGCAAAGACTGTCAGTTCAAATTTACGTGCTGTGAAGATGAAAATGACAATTTGAACAAATGCATGCATTTGCCCAGTCCATTCATAGTTTTTATACATTGTATGTGTTAGTGGAAGAAACTCAATTGGGTGGCATAAAACAAAAAGAGATATTGTTTTCAACTAGACACATGCTTGCCAACTGAGCAACTGAGCAACTGGCAATTTGGCATGTGCATGGAGAATGTAAATTTCACAAGCAGCAATCTGTCAACTGATGCGTCCTTCAACTTCAAAACCGCCCAAAGGCAGTGCTGCTGCATTGGGAGCCTTGAGAATATTCCACGTTGTGCATAAGTAAGTTGCTTTCCAGTTGATTATCAGCAATAGATTCTTTCGATGCTGCTGACGCCAGTACTTGGTGGACACGTAACAAGCATCTGCCACCCTTCGATACCCAGTCTAAAATATGTAACAAAAGGGCATGATCAAGTTACGCAGCTGTGTTTAACTTCTAAGCGCAACAAAAATTTGGTTTGTTCAATTTCAAATCGTTTGGCAACAAACAAAACGATGAAACCCACTCTTGACCCAAACTATATAGGGTATCTCCATAGGACGAAAAGCACTCGACTCCCTCTTACTTTGGTCTTATTTTTATCAACTTTGCAGCTGTCGAAAAACTATAAAACTTGTTTTGCGATTGCATTCAGGCGTTCATTGAACGTGTCTGACAACACGAAAAGGTGTCCAAGACTCATGTTATATTTGGCTGCTTTCTCTGCAAACAAAAGAAAAAGAACAACAACAAGATGCATATGTGTGCAAAGGTAAGCCCGAACGTGAATTCCTTGCGAAATGTCCTGGGCAATGGAGAAACCGCAGAGGTGTTTTTTTGTGTGTGTGTGTGTGTTTGTGTTTGTGTGTTTTTATGTACTCACAACCCTGGCACATTTTGTCATTGTTATTGGTGAGGGTGAAAGTTTTGATTTACGAGCGAATAGTTACAAATTTGTTTTCTTGTAACCATTAAGATCTTCGGTGACGTAAGTCCATACTGGCTTTTTGTACAGTTCGTATTGAGAAAAAAAGTTTATAAAATTATTTCAATTTAGCTCATAAAATCGTAAAAATAAGACGAATGCGTCTGGCGACTCGCCGAGCTTAGCTTCCATAAATCTTAGAAGTTTGCGATTTAAATCTTAAAAATAAATAAAATAAATAAATAAAAGGTCGTTATTCGCTATTCCAACGATATCTGTAAGTTATATTTCTTTCAATGTGTTGTTCAGCTTTTCGTATGATAATGTTTTTAGCCTTAACAAGGACATGATTTCAGCCACAAAAAGTCTCAAGGGAAATGAATATAGCTGTTAAAAAATTATTTATATGCAAATAATTGTAACAAACCATATACGAACATCAGACATACAACTAGTATTTGGCATATTCAACCCATAACTTGCATACGTACATGCGTATTAACAATTCATACATACATATTTGCGGCTTTTTAAAGGCACGCCGCAGGCATTATATGGCCATTAACGTTGCTGTTGTTTTTGGGGATTATAAAGTGACACCAGCAAAAGTGTTGGCCTACCATTTGCGCATCTTCTACCATGGGTAAAAATTAACGTGTTACCTCATTTCATTGAGGCTTTCAGTTTAAGCTTTGATTGCTGGCACTTACAAAGCTTTGCACAATCTTCTATGTGTCTGTCCTACAAGATGATCTTATTTATATATAAATAATGCTATATGTCTCTGAATGCTTAACATTTAACCACTGTGCGTCACCCGCCTTTGGCCTTTTTATGGCATACTTTTCAGCACCGCGTTACCACACACACACACACACACACACACACACACACACGCACACAAAAACACACATAAACTTGCAAAAACACATACGAATTGTGCTTTCGACATTTCATTTGGTTTGCAAGTAGTTTTCGTTCTGTTGCTTTTTTGCTCTTGGCTTTAACCAAAAAGTGTAATAATAAAAACACTGACAATTTTAACATGCCCCCCTCTCTCTCTCTCTCTTTCTCTCTCTCACTCTCATGAAAGCTTATCGTCGAGGCACTTGTCAAATTTTTTGGTTTTTGGTAATTTGCTGGATTTTGAAATGTTTATGACACATTCGAGTGCCTGAAAAATGACAGCAGTTCGTATATGCCACAGGCAAGTGGCTCACAAATCCAAAACTGTCGCCCATTAAAGACATCCATAATGCATTCAAAATGCTCTCCACAATGCAAAGTGTTCGCATATGTTTGGACCGATAGCCAATTCAAACGACGGAATGCCATTAAAATCACAAACAGCAATAATGAACATTATTGCCGCACGACTTAAAAACAAAAATCTGTTAGTTATCGAAATTTCTGAAAAGATAGAATAGAGAATTGTTTAAATTTTACAAAAAATATAAAATAAATTGCTCAGCAAGCTCAACGTCGCCCGACCTGAAACCTAATTGTATTGGCAACTTCTAATAAGGGCCCTCTACTGTTTGACAAGTCCGAACAACAAAAGGGTCAAGTTGCTTCGAACTACTCCACAACATCCAATCATGCAGTAATCTCTGTACAGGCTGGCAACTTCACTTTTTGAAGAGACTTTCCCATTGTAAGAACGCAAGTCACGAAGCTGGATACACTGGTGCAACGTCTCATCAGATCTTATTTGCGCATCCTTCCATTGTCTTGACGGTTACTTGTTACTTAACTACATCTCCTTGCTGACTGCTGTTTATAAAACATCTTAATGCGGCTGTGTTTAGTCTTTTGAGTTAGCTAAGTGTCGACTTCCAGTAAGTGTCTCGCATTTCCATCCGGGTGTCTTCATTGGTTGATCAGCGCGGGATTGAATAATGCTTACTTTAAGTGCAAAGCCCATCAGCTCGAACGAAAGAATATAAATGGTGGTTGTGATGTGGTTAACAAGCAAATGTGGTTAAGAGTCAAAACCGGAAAGTAAGCTGGAAGATGCACAAATTAGATTTTACGAAACGATGCATTTGTTCACATTTGTTCACATTTGTTCAAATTTCCCGTCAAGACAAACGAGAGGAACAATCTTCACTCCCCATTTATCCAGTTGCCAACCTGTACAGAGGATACTGCCTACTATGGATCGCGATGGAGATGCGTCTTCTGCTAAGCGTTTGCAACAAAAAAGGTTGATTACTAAAATCGTATTTTGATATTTTTTAAGCACTTCTAAAGTAATTTGTTAATTGAATTTCTACTTAATGTATTGTTCTTCGCAGGTTGGTGAAATCGCTGTTACCTTTGACCTATGTCATTTGAATCTACAAAGGTCGATATCTGGCGAAATATTTATAAAATTCAATAGCATCATTTCATACTCAACATCATTGCAACAAGGTTCGTTGCGAACAATGAGCCGCTTTGGTGGTTTCCCACCAACTACTTCGTGTGACATTTTTATTAAGACCTGAACCTTTTGAAAATGGCTATAAAGCGTATAATGGTGCTTAGCTGTTGTGCGTGTATATATATATATATATATGTGCGCGTGTGTGTGTGTGTGTGTGTGTGTGATAAATGTTAAAATGTAACTTTGATGCCTTTTAATAAATGGCTTTTAATTTATACCCTTTAACATTTGTTTGACCAACCAACTTTGGCCCAAAGCAACACAAAACAACAACAACAACAAAACAAGAAACAAGGAAAATTGTAACAATTGAATGAGGAAGTATTAATAAAAGCCGCCGGCTAGCTGCCTTAACTAGTAAGTTTTCTCCTTTTTGTGGCAAGCTTTTTACTTTCTAACATTTTTCTTGTTTTTTTTTTGTTTTGTTCTGCTTGACACAACTCTGATTTTTGTTGTTGTTTGCTGCTCTTTAGTGTTGGAAGCTGTAGTTATGAGGCGCTAAATTGTCGCATGAGTGCGGCGAACCCATAACTTTCCTCTAGTGCCTCTGTTGGCGATGGGATTCTTTACACACACACACACACACACACACATATACTCAGCCATATGGTATGGCATTGGAAGTTTATTATTTTAAGTAAAATATTCTCGATGCGGTTAACACAAAATGTCCATAACACAAAATGTCAAACCAAAACAGTGTAGACACATTGCATTTCGAACATATATATATATATGTATATGTATATATACATTGTATGTTTGTGTTTTGTATAAAATGTGCATAAATAAAACGCAGCTATATTAAGATTTCTAATGTATAAAGTATAACACAGTACGGTCAAAAAACATAACTAACTTATTTGTGAATATTTTATGTGTGGCACAATCCTAACAAAACGTACAAGTCTACACATAAATAACTATATATATATGTATGTGTGTGTGTATGGTCATAAGGTGGGTCAATCATCCATAAGTTGTCCAAGGCAACCGCAAACGACATCTGTTGTGAGGACAAGAACGATGGAACGATGGAACGAATGATGATGATGACAATATATGAATATTGTTGCACGTGTGTCCATCTGTTCTAACTGCTTATTGAGGAGTCTTTCGTATTTATGTATGTTTGTTTGTTTGTTTGTTTGTTTGTTTGTGCTACTCCTTCGGTTCGAATATAGTCGATTGACCTGAACTCCATTAAGACATAAGATGAAATGTTCTCGACGAGGCATAATCAAGTCAATCATATCCATCAATTCAATTATGATCAAACTCGATTGATTTATTCCGCAGCAATTGAGACAGCTCTCGAAACTATATTTAACTTTGTTGTTGTTGTTGTTGTTGTTGTTGTTGGGATAGGGAAAGGGAACACATAATGATGATGATGAACAGAAGCAAGTATTAAGATAGAAATATACTTTTAATAAGCACTGTTTTATGAGTGCAGCATTTCTTTAGCACTAAGTTCAATTGCACTTAAACTTTATGGCCCTTGCGCATTAACTTCTTAATGCAGGATTAGACTTTTACCTTTCACCTTTTAGCTTTCATCGTGTGCACCTTGTGCGAATCGAGATAGATAATGAAAGCTCAAGTTAGTCGAGAGTGCTAAAAGTTTGTGACATTATTCAATTGTCTATGCAGCGAATGAACAATGCTGTAAACATATTTTAACTATTCGCGCATGCATCTATGCTAATGGGTTTCAACCCACCCGCACACACACACACACACACACACAAGCACACACATACTGCTTAAGCCAGCTAATTGGAAAGCATGCCGTCCATTTAATGGGTACGGTTGCCGTGCTTAGGTCACGTCACTGAACTCAAAGCACCAACAAAGTTGCTGTGCTAGTGTTGTTGGTGATTGTTGTTGTTATTGTTGTTGTTGGATGTTGGATGGGGTTAAGCGTGTCCGCGACCAAAGCACCAACCATAGCAAGCACACATCACACCGTTTAAAGAATTTGACACGCGAAACACCGCAAAAAACTGTACCCAGCAGCATTGGGAGGGGTGGGGCTGGGCCGTAGTAGTAAGGATTCGTGTAATTTGAATTTCATTCATGAAACAAACACGAGTCCAACAGCTGTGCCGACAGGGGAGAGCTTATCCGCGCCGGCGCACTGCGAACTGTACCTAGCTGGGGAAAGTGCGCTTCGAAGGGGTAAAATACTGGTAACAGTGACAAATACTGGGCATGGACAAAAAACATTCATGGAGGGGTCATAAATATACAGGTTTAAGAGAAATTGAGAGCGCGCTCTCTTAAATCAAATACTGGGTACACTGTCACAAGCTAGCAGGACTTGATTGAGCGCCGTTCCATTGTGTTATTTTGGGGTTTGTGTGTGTGTGCTATAAGATTTATGGCATATATTATTATGAATGCTTGCATGGGGACACACTGCCGCAGGCTGAACTTTAAATTGCAAAGCCATTGAAGCTAAAAAGTTAGTAAAGCGTTACCATCTCACTCGACAGTCTATAATTTGTGCAAATGGTAACACTCACACACATGCACAAGCACATGCACATGCACATGCACCTGCAACTGTGCAGTGTTGAATGTACGTGTGTGTGTGTGTGTGTTTGGTACTGACAAATTGAAATAGGGTCACACAGAAACTCGAAGAGGCGTCGTAGACAAGTGCAAGTGGATAACAGACTATTTGTTTGTATGTATTTGTTGTATGCATTAATATTCCTATTGTTGCGCGCTCCAAAAAAACAAAAATCTATTCTCTATTGTTTGAGAGCCTGCATTGTGCCTAATAACAAACAAAAACACAGAATCTTTATTATTTACTATTTGTTATTTACAAACTTGTACAAAATCATTAAAAATTCCTATCTTTGCTGTTGACCCAATTCGAAAGAAAACCAAACAAACAACATATATATATATATATACTATAGATATACTATATACAACGTTTGTGTCTGGTCAACCTCACAGTAAAAGTTTTTAACCATGCCACTTAATGAACAAGGGAGCAAAGCAAGCGAAGGAAGCGAAGGTAGCGAAGGGTTTTCCCAACGAATACGTGAGCAAAATTCAAGCTAATTCTTTTACATACTTTAGTAATATTTGAGACTTTTCGATGCGGTTGTGCGAAAGCTAAAACTTAATTACTTACAAAATGCCTGCAAGCATTTTCAAGTCAAAAAGTAGCTAAGCAAAAAAAGAAGATGTGTCTTAGAGATCTTATATATATATATATATGTAGTACTAGTCGTACCTTAAGCTGTACAAAATGGCGCGTGTATTCATTAAGATTTGCATATTCGGGGATTTCAATGCAAAAGCGAATTACCCAAAACAGTTTTCTGGGCAAGCAGCAGCAATCAATAAAATTTTATATGCCAAAAAAAAATAAAGAACGATATACAAAAGATAAAATGCGAATAATGAAGCAAAATGATAACAATATTATTTTTATTAGAATTTAACAAGGCGGTTGCATGTGTAAAGAAACAACAAAAAAAAGAAGAAAAATTCACTTTCTTTTTTCTGTATGTATTATATTTTTCTTCGTTCTTTATATATATTATATATATATTTGTTGTGTGCGTTCAAATGTTTTGTCTTGCTGTGTGTTGGCTGTAAGCTAATCAAGGTAAATTACCTTGAATGCCAATCAAAATACTTAGTACATACTTACCAACACATACACACACACACACATACATATAGGGGAGCAAGCAAAGCAAGTACAAGGCGTAAATTGCCTTGTGCACCATTAAAGTTATCTTAGACGGCGCCAGAGCCTGCCCCCTCCGAAAAATCAAAGAAGATGGAAGAAAATATAGGAGGAAAGCAGTCAGACCTAGACCTTAAAGTGGCTCAAATTAAAAGAAAAGAACGGCAGTTAGGCACACCGAAGAGCAACATACCCTTTAACACACACAATAGCACCTCTTCACACTCACATTCACATTCACAATCACAGTTACATTCACAGTTACATTCACATTCACATTGAAGTTGAATCATAAATAAAAGAAAATCTGACCCATTCGTTCTGGTTGTGGAGAGAAAGAAAGCTTTTAAAAAAGAGCGAAACGTGATTGGATTGGCTATGGATATTTTTTGTTTGGTAAAACCTGAACGTTGCCTTATTTAACCTTTAAATTTGTATACCTTGCAAGCAAGCAAGGTGAAATGAACAGCAAAAAACCAAAAAAAAAAAAAACCAACAACAAAATGAACAAACAGGCAGCTTAACGCTTTATTTCTTACGCTTGTGCGTTCCGTTCTGTTCTGTGAATGCTTTGTGTGTGTTGTGTGTGTGTTGTTTGTTGTGCGTTGTGCGTTGTGCTATGGCCTTGGCCTTATGCAAAATCAATGCCAATTGAAGTAATGCTCAACTGCAGCCTGATATTCATTCATCTATGTCGCACTTTAGTAATTCATGCCATGCCATACATACATATACACAGACAGATACAGATACAGATACAAATACAGACAGATACAGATACAGGCTTGTAGTTATAGTAGGTATGAAAATGTATCAAACTCACCGAAACGTTAAGTAGCCAGGCAGCCTCTTTGAACTACGCCTCAGTTGACTGAGTTCTTCAATTAGTAGTACTACTTTAATGCTGATGTGAATATATATATATATATATATATATTGCTTTCTACATTACTAATTATACTTATGTTAAAAGTCAGCAACCAAACTTATTTCTAACACAATTCGACAAAGGCTCATTTGCTCGTTTTTCTAATTAGATACATTTTTCTTTCTTTCCTTTGCTCTCAAACCAAAAACAACAAAAAAAGAGAAATAAACAGAAAATTCTGTAAATAACGCAAATATTATTTTCTTCTTTTTTTTTGGCGACAATCTCAGACATTCAGTTGGTAAGCGAGCAGCTTAACAAACTTGAAAATTACTGTTTAAGTAAATCCGCTTACAAGCGCACATTACTTAGTATTGTAATTTTGGTTGTTTGCTCTGATAAATCTATATATATTGGGCATTCATTCAGATAGATTAACTCAACGAACAATGACAATGACAACCAAACTCAACGTCACAATTATTATTGTTTGTGTTGTTGTATTTCGTTGAATTTAATCTAATGTCTAAACAAATATTGCCAAACTTATTTATGTGGAAACGAAAAAAAAAAACACACACAAAAAAACCTTTACACAAAAAGTAAAATTGCAGAAACCTGTCATAATAACAAATAACTTAATAAACATAAATATGATTTGAGCTTCGGTTTTTGTCAACATCTTCATACCTTTATTTATTTATTTATTTTTTGGTTGCTTTCTTTGTTTGTTGTTGTTTTTTTTTCATTAAGGTGGAATTATGTTGCAGAAGTAACCTAATGTCCCTTTAATGACATTGCCGTAGCAGCAAGCGAGTGGCTTTGAGAGCCCCGACAAAATAAAAACAATATCAATAAATAGCCATATTTATATCCACAAAGGTTCACATTGTCGTAAATATTCTGTTAACTGTTAACTGTTAGCATGTTTTTCTGATCGAGTGTCCTCATGTGTGCGGTGTCATCCAAATCAGTGATAACTGAAGACCTTCAGGCCCAATTGATTCAACCGCCCCCACCCCCCCCCCACCCAAAATGCTTTGGCTATCCCTCCCTCCTTCTTGATTTCCTTGGGTGGGCCGTCAACAACAATAACACCAACAACAACAACAACAACAACAGATTCTCTACACATTTCACAAGTTATCTACACATTGTTTTCGTATGCTTCGTTGGACTTAGGACACTAAGCTGTCAATGTCGCGTTTACTGTGCGTCGCGACGCACACACACACATACGAATATATATATATGTGTAAGTGTATGTATATTGTGAAGGCTGGTGTTGTGGCCGAGACATATTAAAGGCACACTTGTAGCCAATTGCCGCATAAAAGCGGAATCACTAAAAGCAAAAAAAAAAAAACTGAAAGTGAAAACTAAGCTACACAATGTTCAGCCACACAACGCAAAGCTATATACATATATATCTATAGCATGTTTGATGTGTGGCGCGATTTTATGCTCGTAAAAAAAAGGATATAACACACACACACTTTTCGATTCAGCCACAAATAGAATTGTAAAGCTTGAGTTTCGAAAATATGGCTTACAATAATATTCAACAACAATATATATTTATCACTTCATCAGCATCAGTTGCAATATGTAAATGTGTAAGTGATTTTCTTGTAAGCCATGTGAATAACTTAAACAATTGAAACATTTTGCTATCACAATGCAAATCCTAAATTGCTTTTTTCGTTAATTAATGTTCTTTGGGGATTACGAACGATGCTGAAATGAATGAATTGCATTCAATGCGAAGTAACTTAAAGTTATGCATCCGTTCGTTTGTGTTAACTGGACAAAGCACCAGCAAGCCGCTTATTCGGTTGAGTGGCAAAGCTCTTACGGATTTTGATATATTACGCTCATGCTCTGTTGCTGATGCTGATGCTGATGGAGATGGTAGAACTGCATTCAGTTTTGGTTTATGGTCGAAAACTAGCTGGGGAAAATCACATTTTCGACTCGGGGTGAGCTGACATGTTTGTACGCTTAATAATATGTGTCAGACATTGGGCTTAGCAAGAGATTAGCTTTGCTTTGGCCTCTGGATCTTAAGCTCTTATGCTTTAATTGTGATTTATGCGCAACTAACTTTGATAAAAACTAATGTTTGGCTCTATTCTTTCTTTCATTATCTGATCGTATTATCTTAGCAATTGTGAATTGCTTATTTTGTTTGCCAATGTTTGACCCTCATGGTTGGCTATGAAAATTGCCTAAGCTGAGTTGCCGTCGACCAGGGTGCATATCCTTTTGATGGTTGCCATTGGCAATTATTTTCAAACAAATTGACAATAAATGAAACACAACTTTTTGATTACTTTGCCACTGCTATTCAGCTTTAGTACCAACTACCAAGTACCAAGTACCAAGTACTTAGTCGTTCGTTCGTTGGTTCGTTTCTTTCGTGGCGCCATCTCATTTACATAGACAAAAAAACCGATGTCCGGCGGCACAAAACACTTGTCCGACAAATCGGTTCTGCCTAGGTTAAGTTTAACAACAGCTGCGTCATCCTTAACACCATCCTAAACATCATCTCATCATCATCGTTCGGTCTTTCGTTCGTCCCTCCTGATTGTCTTTCGTCTTGATGGTGACATTGTCATTAACAGGCAATGCCCAAATGCTATTGGCTGACTAGCTGGCTGACTGGCTGGCTGGCTGTGAAAGCCGTGAGAAGCATTTTGCGCCATGATTAACATTTAGTGTCAAACGAATAATTAATTTGATTTACGCTTTATGGCTTAAGTGAAATTCACTTAATATTGAATCCACTCAGCACTTTGCATGCCCATTCGAATTTAAATCCTGCAAATATGCTATTCAAGGAACAAAATTTCTATGAAATTTTCTAACAAAAGAAGCAAATCAATTCTTTGAGAAATTGTTTATCCAAAGATTATGCTTGAATAATTAAAAGTTTACTATTTACTTTGTTAAGGCTTCGAGCGATTCGAGCGTCTTCCAGCTCAAAACTTTATGGCCTTAGGCTAATGAAATTTTGTTTTACTTTTGGCTTAGTCAAAGAGTTAAAGCAATGCCGCTTCACAAAATTATGTAAATCATTTCCTTTGCTCAACAAAATCTGTTCGCAATTTTCCCTTTTTGTTCACATATTTTGTTGGTGCGCAAAGTTGATTACATTGCAGTAAGGGTGCTCAACTCTTTGTTGCCACCTGTGATAACAGGTAACACACACACACACACACACACACACATGTACACATGCACATGCATGCACGCACAGATTCATGCATATGTGCAAAGCTTGTTGAATGAGTGGCCTGTTAGTGCTGCAATCGATTCGATTATGCGGCAGTAGCTGCATCACCAAACACCAGAGTCACGTGCCACCAACATTGCTATCAGCAGCTGCAGTTGGCATAGTTGCCACAGGCAATCAAATGGCAGCATGCATCCATGCATATTGCTTGCAGAAAGTTTTTTGCGACAGCAAATTCTCAGCCAAAATCAGCCATCTACATTAGCTCCACATCCATACATCCATATATCCATTTATCCCTGTTTTCTTTTATATCCTCTTCGTGTGTTGTTGACCGTGGCCGTTGCCGTTGTCGCCGACGCCGCACCCCCTGCCGCTGCCGCCGCCAACGACCATGCGTCGTCAGTAACATTATGCCGCCCCGGCCTGGAAATTCGATTTAATGCATAAACTTGACTGCTCAGCTTTTGGCACAGCACAGCACAGCACAGCACAGCAAAGCACATCGTCTGGCCACTGGCGGCGGTGGCAGGCAACGAGATTGTTGGATGAGTGGGATAAGTATTGTATCTTTTGCTTTTGTGGCTGACTTTTTATACTCGTGCCCAAAGCATTTTACTCGAGGGTTGCGCATCTTTAAAAACTTATTACTTCACCAATACTCACACACACACACACACACATATATATATATATATATATATATATGTGTACATGAATACAGTTGAGTTCACACAAAATTGGACACAGCTTATCTTTTTGCCGCACTTCAAGAGAGAAGGCAATTTAAATTTATAACACACTCAGTCAATTGTAAAATCTCAAGAAAATCAGACATGTGTCGTCTATAAGCATTATCATTATTTTTCCCTTAGCATTAGATCTGACATTCAAAATGATAAGTTATTATTATTTTTTTATTTGGATTATTGATTAGTTATTTTTTAGTTGAAACTTTTCCCTTTTAAGTATTTATGGTTTTAAAAATAAATTATATTAACTTTTAAATCAATTATAACTTTTTGAATTGAAATAAAAAGTTGATTTATTTATGGAAAACGGAAACTTATTATTTTTGAATACTTCATAAAAATGGGAATGGGAAAAAGCCAACAAAATAATGTAAGCAATTAAAAATTACATTCTTCACTTATTTTTGTTGTGGTTATTTTGAAAAACGTTACAAAAATTGATATTGCTTAAAGTAATGATTTTTGAATAATTCATTGCCAATGAAATTACTTTTTAACACGAATGATGCATTAAAAAATCAATTAATGAATTAGTCACAACACTGCAAAATGTTTCTATATATATATATATATATATATATATAAGTATGGGTCTTGTTGAAGTTGTGAAACTTTTATTACAAACACATAAATGCAAGTTAACAAACTTGCATTTATTGTGTGTATGTGTGTGTACGTATAGTATTTCTTGGGGAAGCAAACTATGCAAAAATGAGATAAAATTCTTAAAAAATCGATGCTATACTTACGTCTTGTCATAACATTCTCAAGCATTGTTGTAACTTGGTTCTCAAATAATGCAGTCATAAAAAAGTCTTGTTTAGATTTTCATGCAATTCAAATTCAAATGTTCATATTATGATTGATCACATTCCGCTTACAGAGTATTTAGTCTGCTGGCTTTTTTTTTGTTTTGTTCAACAAACTCGTATGGCCGCAACAAAAAAGTTCTTTATTTTTATGTTAACGGTTCAAAGTAACTGCAAAAGTTGCAAAAGCTGCACTTGCCGCATATTTCCCGAGAATTTGCCTCTTTTTTTGTTGGTTTTTTTCTCCGTTTGTTTGTTTAACTGAGTGTGTGTGCGTGTGTGTGTATATGTGAGTGCAGCTATACGTCAATTTAGATAATATTGCCGACGTTTATGATGAATTTATAGGCTGCGGTTTTGTTTTGCCCAGCCAAAGGCAAACAAAGCCATTAAAAAGCCAGCTAAACAAAGTTAAGGCGTTTTATATATATAAAAGCCACAGTAATAATAACAAAAGCAACAACAACAACGACAACAGCAGCAAACAGACGCTGCTTAAACTCAATTTGTACTTAAATATATATGTGTGTAGGTAGGTAGTATATATATAGACAACCATACTGAAAATGGCAAGCGAGGCAACTTTTTGACAGCGCATCGCCACTTGAACTTGAAACTCAACTCGCCAGAGAGTAGAAAAAGTCCATCATCTAATAATTTTATTCATAGCCATAGTTGTACTTAATGGCTTATACAAATTAACTTTTTTTTTGCCCCTCTCACACAAAGAATTGCGAACTTTTCCAAGTACGTACTTTTGGACTGCAACAACTTTTCAAATATGTTTGCTCAATATTTTAAGGCCATTAAGTTGGACTCTCTCTCTCTCTCTCTCTGCATGTGTGCATTAAATCAATTTGTTTGTCGAAATAGTAGCAACAGCAACATTATTCAGTTTTAAGTATTTATAATGCAAACAAAATGCAGACAACCCAAAAGTTTGTGTGATTAAAAGCAGAATAAATAAAGTTTGCAAATTTGTAGTTTTGGTGGTTTTTGTCAGAAAGAAAATAAAATAAACTGAAATTAAATGAAATGAAATCAAATCAAATGAAATGAGTGTCAGCAAGTAAAATATTTTGTGGCATACTATTTGTATATTTAAATGAAAATAATTACGTTTGCAACAAATCTATTATTCAAGTGCTTATAATGCAAACGAAATGCAGACAACAAACAGTTTGTAATTAAGTTTTCAAATCTGCTGTTTTAAGTTGTTATTGTTGTTGTTGGTTTAACACATGATATATAAATGTCAGCAAAACTACTACTACTATCTCTTTCAACAGCTAGCCAAACATTTTGTGGCACACTATTTGCTATTTGTAAATAATACAAATCTGCAATTTGTTTGCAACAAATCTATTATTTACCTTGACCAAAATCTATTCGAAATTTATTTTGTGCGTGAGCGTGTGTGTGTGTGTTTTTTTTTTGCCCTTTTTTGTTGTATCTCATGAAATGAATTTCGATTCACACAGCATATCAGATACAATTCATAAATATTAATAATTGTGTGTATGTTTATGTGTCTGTGTATGTGGTGTATGTGTGTATCATGTTGATTGAGATTGACCCAAACAATCAACGCGCCTGACTTTGTTTACAAAAACCCATCGAACGCATCAACGCCACTACAAAGTCAATTATAATGTCCAGACACCCTTGTCAGATCGACCCATGTCCTAATTAGGTGCTTAAGTGTCGTTGATCGCTTGATTGATTCAATTTATTACAGCCAACACAAACACAACTAGCAACTATATCACATTTTTTTTGTTTTTGTTTCCAATTTAATTTATATCTAGTTTATATAGACAAAAAAGTAGTTTGCCCCCATTGATTGATGGGTTAAATTTGCACACCAAATTTGGTTTTTTTTTTTGTTGAGCTCAAAGTAATTACCAAGAAAAACATCAATGAAAATTTCAGTCGCTTAACTTTTGTATGAAACTTTTCTTTTTATACCCTGATCCCATTAAAAATGGGAAAAAGGGTATAATGGTTTTGTGCAAAAGTATGTAACAGGCAGAAGGAAGCATCTCCGACCCCATAAAGTATATATATTCTTGATCAGCATCAACAACCGAGTCGATATAGCCATGTCCGTCTGTTCGTAGAGACTATAAGAGCTAGAGACTCCAGATTTCAAACTTAAGCTCGCCTAATCCCTAGGCAATACAAGTATGTTTCCGATTTTCGATAACTTTTTCAGTTTTCGATATACACATGGGATCGATAACAACAAAATCTTGAATTTGGAAAACTGAGATGGCGTTTGAAACATCAATCAAAATAATGACAATCTGTGAAATTTTTATTAAAATCGGTTGAGAAACACCGGAGATATGGGACATTGAAGTTTTCAACGCAGTGTGCAGTATGCGCGTACACACATACTTGCAAGCACTGGCTGTACGCGTAAAGTATAGGGATCAGGGTATCGTCTAGTTGGGACTTCTCGACTAGAGCCTTCTTACTTGTTTTTTTTTTTGGTTTTTTACAACCCAAAGTTATCATTATGTTAAACATGAGTAAAGTGCATATAACTTTTATTACAAAATTCCCCAAAGGCAACAACGTGTGAGCTCGAGTTGCCTTTTTATTTTTAATGAGCTTTCAAAGAAATTACAAGACATTATAAAATCCTGCATAAAAATTATCCAAAAAATATTGTACATGCTGTGTAATAAAATGGAATTAAGTTTGTGTATGGGTCAAATTGGATTTTTTTTTTTCGCCCCCATCCCCGTTTAAGTACAAGCTCATTGTCAATGTATTATATAGATTGTCATAAAAAAAAACTATACCAATTATATAGAAAATCTACCACGTCTGCGACACAAAACATATGTTGGATTTTCTGTTCTGTTCGACAGCAACATGTGGAAAGAAATCACTTTCTTCTTCTTCTTCATCTTCTTATTATTATTTTTCGTTTTGGTTTTTGTTTTTAAGAATATTTGCACTTTAATGGACAAACATACTACCGAAAAAAAAGCAAATATGGTCATTAAAATGCAAATTGAGTGCTGAACGCTTTAATATT
Organism: Scaptomyza cyrtandrae; assembly: GCA_035044605.1. Taxonomy (NCBI): domain Eukaryota; kingdom Metazoa; phylum Arthropoda; class Insecta; order Diptera; family Drosophilidae; genus Scaptomyza; species Scaptomyza cyrtandrae. Next base: position 8,939,054 of record JAWNNS010000639.1, read on the forward strand.
AATAAACTCCACACAAAACATGGACACAAGAGTTGCGGTATACATCTGACAAATATATGTATACACTACTACATATACATATGTACATACAGTTTCTCATCAGAAATGGCGACAATATGCTATTGGGATACGAAGCCACAAAAAAAAAAAAAACACCCATGGCAAAGTGTCGAAATTCATTTTATTTTCAGCGAGGCGTTTTTTTTTTTTCGTTTTTGTATTTGCCACATAAGCACACACAAAAGTTCACACACACACACACACACACACACACACCACACACACATTGTTGCACACACATGCCGGATAATATGTCAGATTTGTGTCATTTGTTTGTCTGCACATTTGTCGTCTGATTGTTGCTGCCACAATGCGTTTGGTTTTATTTTCCGATTACTTTGTTGTAACTGCTGTTACTCTTTCTATTTTATATTATTGTTGTTGTTGTTGTGGTTGTGGTTGTTTGGGTGCTTTGAATGGTTGCCCCTTAATTTTTTTTTGCAGTTCGTCCCGGTTTTATATAAATATCTAAAGCATTATGCGTTTAAACGTTTTCACACCCACCGCACAAAACACAGCAATTAATTTTGCATGTCTGACGAAGCAAGACAATCCTGCTGGCGGTGGCGGGGTGGGGGGGGGGGGGGGTGGGTATGGGGTTGCGATTGCGATTGTTTGGTGTGCTGTGGTGTGGTGTGATTTGGTGTGCAGTAATCTATATTTGTTTATCGGTTCTTTTTCGCTAATCTGTCTAATACTCTATTGCTCTGGGATTAAACAGCTCGAGGTCAGTCTACTACTTGCATATTATATGGCATTTATAATGCCATAAAGAAAATCGACAAGAAAAAAAAAGTTACAAAACTTTTTGATTAAGATGACAAAATGTGAATAAGCAAATAAACCCATTAAGGCCAAGTTGAATATAAGCTTTTAAACTTTTTTTTTTTTGGGCTTTTCACACGAAATCATTTCCATAAATACAAAAAAAAAAAATATATATATATATATAAGCATCTCAGTTTGATGGCAGATCAATTTTCTTTTTCTTAAGAATTGTGCCCTTCGAATATATTTTCGGCATTGAGTAACGTACATGACTTACATACATACATACATATATATCTATATACATATTTACATAACTGGTATTGGGCGAGAGTATTTATGCTGCTGCTGCTGCTGATGCTGATGATGCTGCTGCTGCTGCTGGTCTTTATTCAGAGCTACTCTCTGATGTTAATGTGACACTTAAATGACAGCGTTGAAATTGAATTCGACTACACAGACACCACCACCATATCAGGGATCTGGGGTCCATTTAATCACTGGCACATACGGGTCGCCGCATGAGCAATATAATTTTACACCACACTCATCGCTTAGCTCCTGCTTCTGCTTCTGCTCCTGCATTGTGTTGAAGCGCTTCATTGTTGTTGTCTTGAAGGCATCTCAAAAGCTTCAGCTCCCGTTGCCAGCTCTCAAAGCTGCAGCGTCAATTTGGGTCGGGTCCGCGTCTCATTAATGTGCGCCGTGTGCGATTCAAATTAGGCACGCAAAGCGCTGCCATTAAAAATGGCGACAGAAAAAAAAAGGCGGCAAACAAACAAAATATAAGACAAAGAACAGCGAAGTACAGAGCGAACAAAAAATACAAAGAGTATAAAAAAAAAAAAACACACACACAAAAAAATAAATATAAATGAAGAACTGAAAACGAATCTGTCGCATAATTACAAAAAATGTGTCAGACACGGCCGTGTGAGCAGCTCGGCTTTTATGTGGAAAAGTCTAGACGAGCAAACGTTTGCCGTCCAGAGATTCATGAGCATGATGAGATTTTCCTGCTATTGCCACTGCCGTTACTCTTGCTCTTGCTGTTGCTGTTAATCCTGCTGCCTTGCTTCATATTCCATCTTAGCAAAACACCACATAACGACGAATCTCTCATTTTTTTTATAACACACCACAGCCACATATGTCAATGTGTCTGTCCCTGATCCTCACACTCAAGCTCCTATGTGCGGCGGTGGGGACGGATGTGTGTGGGTGTGTGTGTTCAGAGGCTTAAAAGCAATTGATGTCGTTGCGTGCAATTGTTGATGCTGTGGTACAAAATCAATATTTATCATTGTCATACCAGGCCACGTCCAGTGGCAGGCAGTTGAGGCTTTAGCTTCATCAATGTTTGACAATTGCAGGCAGACACTTTTTTGTGTTGAGCGCACAAGCCGTCGGTAATTGCCATTGGAGCTCCCAAGGCAAAAAACCTCAATTCAATGCAAAAGAGATCAAAGCAACTGTCTTATACACTTGAAATTTCAAGTGTATGCAAAGGTGGCCGATGACAATCTTTATGTGTGTGTGTGTGTGTGTGTGTGAGTGTGTGATGTTCGAGTATTTTTAGCAACACATTACTGCTCCGTGTCTGTAAGCCACGATGTAAGCAAGCACATCGAAGGGATTTAATTAATTAATTTTTAAAAGTAAACAAAAAGCTTTTAAGCAAACAAGTTAAAAATAAAATCTTTATCCAATCACATCCAGTTAAGAGATATATTTTTAGCTTTGAGCTGCAAAATTGTCATTGTTGTAATGGCAAAAAAAAAAGAAGAAGAACGTTTTTTTTTAACAATTTAATAGATGGAATAACTAAATTTAAAAAAATCGTTCTGTGTTTGCATTTTTTGTTCAGAGACATATATTTTCTTATATTGTAGTGGAAAATTGTTTTGCCATTGCTATGTCAAATATTGAAATCGGTTTTATTCCATTGACGGAAATTCAACTTAACTTTGATTCAATTGTTGTCGTTTTCTTTGTCTGTTTATAAGTACGAACGCTTTAAAATAAATAGATTGCTTGCTGTTCATTTCTATAAACGTTCTATTCTACTTGATAGTGTTCATCTTTTAGAATAACTTGCAGCTATGTTGGATATAGTGTATCTCGCAAACATCCATCGCACACACATCCATCCAACTGGATGTTTGCTTGCTTCTATCGTTTGCGTGTATTTTGATGGGGCTTGTATTAGGTTAACTATGATGCGTTTTGCTTTATTGTCTTCAGCAAGAAAAAAAAAAATGAAATAAAAATATATATAAAACATGAACAACAACGATTCGATCAAGAAGTCAGTTGGCCATTTAGTTATTGTTTACTGGCCTAGGTATATTGATTTAAATTGGCCATTTTATTGCTTCATTATTTGCCAGAACTCAAGATTCTCAGAGATACTCAAGTTGATTGTTTGTTTGGCCTTCGTCGTTTACTGTACTACTGTAACTTTTTGCTGTTGCTTCATTCGTTTATTCATTTATTTATTTGCTTATTTCTTGCTTTGTGCTTGTCTGGTTTTTACTAGTATTTATCTCATTGTTAGCTTGTGTTTTTTGCCATTCTTATTTTACTTTTCATTGTTTTTTCCTTCAATCTTGTTTTTTTTTTTTTTTTTTTTTTTTGTTGGGCGCTTTGTTATTTTTCTTACTTTGCCCTCGCACTTTAATGTGTCCAAGTGGATTTGTTGTAGATTTAAAATATTTCACGGGATACAATCCAACTGCTACTGTACGTTGCTGACGTTAAATCTCTTCAAAAAGTCTCAAATGGCCAATTTTCTCCTTTTATTTTTTTTCATTTATTCCACTTTATTTTACGCTCAATGTCGAGTGGACGGACTCTGGTTTCTAGTTCTAACAAACTGACAAGCAAAGAAACTACACGTCTATTTTATAAACTATGCAAATCTGTTTGTGTACGAGTTTATTATGCTGCAAGGTAATAGCATTAGTTTCCGCTAGCCGTTTGTGTGTGTGTGTGTTTGTGTGGAAGCGTGTTTCGGTCAGCGACATCGCTTCAGATACACGCGAATGTCGTTGTCGTTGTCTGCCACTTTTGTTGCACTGTCTGCAAATGCGGATTTACTTAATCAAGTGTTTGTGTTGGCCTACAAAAGTTGAAATTATGCGGCGGCCGTGTGTTCGTGTAGCCCAACGATGCCGACGACAGAAAAGTCACATTAAAGGACGTCGTTGGAAGGAAAATGCTCAAGGTCGGACTTCAAATGTCAAAAGCAAGTCAAAGACAGTAAAAACATTTTATACAGGCGGTACTTAAGTGTATTTAATGGGCAACCTCACTACACATTCATGAAAAGGGGCAATATTTGCTTATCGCCTCGTCACTGAGGAATCATCAGTGTAGTAAGAAGGCATAATTCAGAATCGACAAGGCAGGAAAGAAAACTATTCAACACTAAAATTTTGTTCACAGATTCATTGGGAGCAGATTCATTAAATTGCATGATTAAACACTAAGATTTATTAAAACTTCTCCAGGAAGGCCGATAGTTGTAATAAAACTGATCAGAGCATAAATGTGGCGGTTAGACGATATGCCTATCGATACGATGCAAGTGACGCGATAATTGCAATAAGATCTAAGGTCACACTCTTATTGAGCAAAGCGAAGTGCATAGTCATAGTGAAAGAGTAATAAAATATTAAAATATATTAGCACCAGGAATAAGTGAAAGCTATCAATATGAAAGCTAAGCCTAATCATAACATAAAGAACCGTGAACCTACTACACCCTTTGATAATAATTAAAGTACTTTCCAGTGTTGCCAAATCCGAATATGTGAGTACTGCTCGATGTCGACCTTTTTTTTCTAGACAGACTGAAACACCATTTTGAAATCACAGCACGCATTGAGTCTTGTTATTTATTTTTTGTTCATTTCATTTCATTCAAAGTCCTAACATGGGACGGAAAACACATAAATTTTTTTATTTTTTTTTTCAAGTGGACAAAATTGTTAGAAAAGGTGATTTTTTTTTACGTTTTCATCAAAGGGAAAAAACATTTTCAATTGCATGAACAGTATGCAAAAAAGTTGAACAAAGAACACACAATATAAAAGCATATTTTTATTTTTTCAGATTTTTAAATTGCGCATGAATAAAAAAAGTGAAAAAAAAATTTACAATTACAAGCCATAAATTGCTCAGCAAGCTCAACGTCGCCCGACCTGAAACCTAATTGTATTGGCAATTAATAAGGGCCCTCTACTGTTTGACAAGTCCGAACAACAAAAGGGTCAAGTTGCTTCGAACTACTCCACAACATCCAATCATGCAGTAATCTCTGTACAGGCTGGCAACTTTACTTTTTGAAGAGACTTTCCCATTGTAAGAACGCAAGTCACGACGCTGGATACACTGGTGCAACGTCTCATCAGATCTTATTTGCGCATCCTTCCATTGTCTTGACGGTTACTTGTTACTTAACTACAACTCCTTGCTGACTGCTGTTTATAAAACATCTTAATGCGGCTGTGTTTAGTCTTGTGAGTTAGCTAAGTGTCGACTTCCAGTAAGTGTCCCGTTCCATCCGGGTGTCTTCATTGGTTGATCAGTTAGAGTGATATTTTGCTGGCTCATCTGCGCTTGAAATGTGCCCGTCAATTACATATGAGACAATCGACTGCTCCAAATCCTTCTAGAGGTTCTCAATTGATGACTTATGGTTCTTACTTTGATATGGTAAGTTAAATAAGTTTCGTACACTTTATTTACATAGGGCTTATATTAAAAATTTTCTTCTTTTATTTTTGACAGCTCGCACCCATTAAGATAACTCCCAACTGCTTATCTGTCACTGTTGCAGTTGTCATAAGGATCGAGCTAATTAGAGAAGCATCAAGAGGGAAGCAAAACGAAGGTGGAAATGAATTAGTTGTGGATAAAATAGTTTACTTAATGTTAATTTAAATTTAGGTTAATAGTGTCAAAACGACTGCAAGTTAACGAACGAATCAGTTGAGGATCCGCTAGAAGGACGTGGAGCTGTCAATTGACTCGTATGTGATTGAGGGGCATACTTTAAGAGGAGAAGAGCCATCACAAGGTCTTGCTACATGCTCAACCCAATTTAGACATCCAGGCGGGAATAAAAACCGCTTACTTGAAGTGCAAAACCCATCAGCTCAAACGAATGAATATTACGGGTGGTTGTGATGTATTCATTGATTATGGTTAACAAGCAAATGTGGTTAAGGATCAAAACCGGAAAGTAAGCTGGAGATGCACAAATTAGATTTGATGAAACGATGCATTTGTTCATCAAATTTCTTGCCAAGACAAGCAAGAGAAACAATCTTCACTCCCAGTTGACGACCTGTACAAAGACTTCTGCTAACCGATGTTGAATGTCTTCTGGTAAAGTTAATTATTAAATCGTTGAAAATCAACTCAATACAGTGGCTTGCAAACTGTGCAGTACATACGTTTGCTGCTGGCATTGGTTACAGATAAAATTGAAAGAATATTGAAATTAAATTATAAAGTTTAATAAAATTACTCACATTTGAATTGATTTGGCGTGGCTCACAAGGTTATTTTATTTAACTAAGAATTCTAAGTGCAAAGATTGGTAACTCTCGAAAGTCTTAGACGAATCTTGTAACTTGCTTTAAAGTCTAGTAGCTTAAGCTCTAATTAGTTAGTGGAAATGCCAGAAAACAGGCGTAGACTCTTTGATATGCTAAGCTTAACGCATTTACCAGTTTCCTGGGAAATTTGTAATACGATTATATAAACGACTTAAGCGCCTGCCAAATTATTAATTAAAACGCTGTTTATGCAGCAGCAGCAGCAGCTTGTTATGCAAAATTTTGTCGTCACTGTGTGCGAAAGTAGTTTACTTTTACTTTTGCATATTGTTGCTGCATTTATGAGTGCAGCTGAGTGTTTGTTGCTGCCGTTAATGAAAGCATACTAACCCAATGAATCGAAATTGATTTCACATACATATAGTACTGGCAAACAAAAAACCCATAATAGCAAACAGTTAAGGCAACAGCAGCACTTAAGCAAACGCCGTTTAGATTGTGTGTTGTTGCAGCGGCTTTAAAGTTCGGCTTGAATCTACATTTTGGTAATGTTTTTTTTTTTTTTTTTATATTTTGCAATTTAGAGTTTCCTCAGCCAACCAACACAGCCAACATTCACTGGATGATTATCTAATCGAATTGCATTTTAATTGCTATCACTTTTATTATAGTATATGCATTTAAACAATAATTGGAACACAAGGAAGCTGTTTAAAGCGTTTGGTAGACGCTTAAATATTATAAGTCAATTAGCAATGGGCACGATTAGATTGGAACTTACACAAACATCTTACAAATTATGAGTAAATGAACGTACAATCATTAACATATATATTATATCACCGCCGAGCCCCAATAAAGCGCACTCCATTAAATTGCTGAGCATTGCATTTCTTTCTAAACACACTCGATCGATCGCAACATCAAACGTTGCCACAGCCCTCCATAACCATAATTAGGGCTGTCAATCGATCGATCGATTGATCGATCATCAGTTGTGGACCAATTTCACAAGCATTCAATGCACATTGAAATTTACATTTTCTTGGGCGCAGCTTGATAAATGAATGAGGAAGCCAAGAAATAAAGCAGAACAGCGCTCATTGCAACCGAACAGGAAGAATTTGGCTCAACAGCTTAGCAGCAGTCGTTTCTCAATGTAGGTGGAAAATCCAATTCCATATGAGACTTCAATCAGATATCGATGTCACCCAATTGCCAATTAGCGTAATTTTTTGCGATTTTCGTCTAATAAAACTGAATTAAATGTTTATTTTTTGTTTGTAATATTTCAAGTTTTGGTTTCTTTGATATTTCTGGCTTTCTTTGTTTATTTGCTTGCATTATTTTCGCCTGCTTAAATGCCGTTTCGAAATGATTATACACAAATATATGTACATATACTCTTGTTCAATTACCTTGCACTTGCATTACATATTTGTGCACAGCTCGACCGGTTAGTGTTGGTGGCGGTGGTTAACCTGCCTGCCTGCTGCCACACACACACACACACACACACACACACGCACGCACACACACCATCAGTTACAATTGGCAACAAGTTTTCAATGGAAAATCGCCTGCATCGGGTGGCGGCCAAGCGAATACGGCGTATACGTAATAATATGTAATTGTACAAGTTTGGCACGCATGTGTTAGCTTCACTTTCTGCGTTTATTTGTGTGTGTGTGTGTGTGTGTGCGTGTGTGCGATACAACAACAGCAACGATAGAAAAAGCATTAGCGACAACTTCTCTTATATGCCGCTAACGACTTCGATTTTCAATTGTTGTTGCTGCTCATTTTGAAGTTCGTTGCCGTGGCTGCACAATTGTTGTTGTTGTTGTTGTTACTGGTTATTACTGTTCGGATCCACTCGCCAACATCATTTTTTGGGTATAAATCGAATCTGGTCCCAAACGCCAGGCCACATTCAGTTCACTACCGTCTAGGAGTCTACAACCACAAAAGAAAAATACTCCCTGCTAAGGCTTTAAAAAGTAAACCGATCGTCGTATCATTTTTTTACAGTGCAAAATTTGTTTATTATTTTTGAAAATTTTTGTGCGTGTTTGTGTTATACTCGAAGCAAAACATAATGCTGAAATTTGTTGTAAGCTAAATTTGTTTCTTTTATAAAAAATATCACCAAAAAACCCATATAAAAAAAAAAAAGACAAGGATTAAAGCAATCATACAAACAATTTTAAATAAACTGTGTTGATCCTTTAGAGGAATAACGATTATAATTGCCATATAATAACATTGATTTTTTGCTGTGCATGTTTTTTTTTCCGTTTTGTTTTGTATTTGGCTTAGCTTCCTTGTCTGGCGCTTTTGGCACTCAGCAGCGCATTAAAAATTCATGAATATGAGCATGAGGAACACAAATACGAGCCGGAACATGAGGAGACCGAGTTGCATCACGAGGTGGATCACAAGCATGCCACATCGCATCAGAGCGTTAAATTTCATCATTATCATGCGGTACCCGTTTACATCAAGCACGAGGATCAACATCTGATCAAGAAACCCATCGAAATTGGTGGCACCAAGCAGAAGTTGAAGATTTTGCATCCCAAGAGTGAACACAACCATAACCATGGCCTGGTCCTGGAGAACCACAGCGAGTCGCATCTGCACGAGCATGGACATTATGAGGAGCCAGTGCATCACTCCGAGCACTACGAACATTATTCGCATCATGAATAATGATGCAATGGCAAACGGGGGCCCTCTAGACCCAATTGCCCAATACCCATACTGCCAAATAATTTTTAATGTTTTTTCTCATTTCAAATTGAGACCCTGTTTTTAAAATACATATCTACATTTAAGGCTTTTATGTTTTTTTTTTTATTTTTGTATTCTTTTTTTAATAAAATTTTGCCCAAAGTATTAACACAAGTCATTTTGTTTTTTTTTTGAAGTGGAAAGTCAAGCCTTACTTTAGCCATTATAAGGTACTGCATTTGATAATCGGTTAAGGTTGGTGGAAAGTATGACTTTGGAACGTTCTATCTTGGTCTTGAAGAACTTACATAAAATAAATCTACACATAAAAAATTGATTGAGAATATGGTTATGATATAGAATCATATTTGAGCTCAAACATATTAATAAATTTAAATTAATTGTAATAGTTTTTTTTTATGTTAAATATAATTTCTAAAAAGAATGTTATATTTAATTTCAATAAATTTAAATAAAAAAAAAATTTAAATAATTAAATATATTTTCTAAAAAGAATATTTTATTTCATTTTAATAAATTTTCAAAAGGTTATGGGCTCAAAAAATCAAGCTTGCTGTAGATAATTTTTTTAGAACGCATTGAACACACATTTAATTTGCGAATAAGCTATGAAAATCACCAAACATTATAATATTATTTAGTTAAATCAGCTAACTTTAACATAAGCTTTATCATTTTCGGCGTCCATGACTAAGACAAGTTTAAGTTTAGTTTAGTTTCTATGCTGGAGAAAAAAGCTTTCAAAAGTCTAAAAGCTAGTTTGTTCAGCTTTTAACCGAAAAGCTTCAAGTACTGTTACTTAAAGCATACAGTTAGCCAGCTCATGCCAAAGTCAACTGGCTAGCTTTTATGCAGCCGTACAGCTTTTGATATTTATTTGAAGCGTTTGTATAATTTATTTATTTATTGTGTACTTCAAAGTGTTTATTTTTGTCTAGCGCAGAATATATTTTGTTGTTGCTTACTACTTATTCGGCTAGTCGGGTAACAGATCTTAAACATTGCGACTGTCCCTCACCCTGCACAGGCGAACTAGCAACTGGCTATTAAATAAATTATTATAATTACCTTAGTACAAGCGAAATAAAAAAAAAAACAAACAAAACACAACAACAATAGTTTTGGATATTTAACAAAATGTTGCATATAATAAGCTATATATACAAACATATAGATATATAACAGACTAATTCTTGGGCGGAGGGCGGAGCGCCAGATTCGCCTCTAGGTCCTTGACGCCGCCACGCAGCAGCTTCTTGCCTTGGCCGCCAGCAGCTGCCGAATGTGGAGCACCACCACGCTTGCCCCGCTTGCCCGCACCGCTGTTGTTGCCACTGTTGCCACTGTTGCCGGCTGCGCCTCGCAACAGTTGCGACCTGTACGTATGCTGATAGCCATAGCCCTCGGGATTGTTGTTAAATTTCGGACTGTAACTATCATATTCCAAACTGCTGCTGCTGCTGCTAGCAGAACCACCACCACCAGCACCACTTGACTTGTAGCCCTGCCCACCTGCATTGACTAGCTTGCCATGTGCCTGTCTCATCGATTGCTCCCAGCTATCGCGCTCCTCCTCATACTTGCTGGAGAGCGGCTCCTTCTTCAGCACATACTGATAGGGCATCGGATAGCCATCGTCAAGGCCGTCAGAGCTCAAGCCACTGGGCAGTGGCTGCTTCTCCGACTGCTCCATGCTGCTGGAAACCGGTTCGGCAAAGTAACCGGAATAGCCCTTATACTCCTGATGCAGGTCCCCGGCTGGCTTTAGCTTGTGACGATACTCCTGACCTTGATGACGTTGCTTTTCCGCTTTGTAGGGCAGCGAATTAATGTCATGATAGATTTCCGAGTTAAAATACAATTTCTGTGGCTTGCTTGTAACACCCCTTTCCCTTTCCCTTTCCCTTTCGCGATCCTCATGCTCCTGCTCGGGCGTTGTGACCACATGCGATAGATCGAACTCCTCGATGTTCTTGAGTGCAGCGCCATGATCAAAGTGCTCAGAGCTACTTTTTAAAGGCAGAGTGTATGGCTTCGAAACTGTCTTTACTGTGGCTGTCTGCAGTGGAGCACGCGTCTTAATCTTGTAGATGAACTCCACGTTAGGAGCTAGGGCCTCTGCCGATATGTCCGGTGCTTGGTAGGCGGTTTCGGTTTCCGATTGATACCGTTGTGGCTTGGAGCTTTGCTTGGTCAGCTGATGTTGTTGATGGGAATGCGATTGCGATTGCTGGTGTGGATGCGATTGCTGATGCGAATGCTGTCCATGGTATTGAACATGCTGCTGCTGCGCGGATTGACGATTTTGGCTGCCCGATGCTGCTGCATTGGTATACTTAGGACGCACTGTACTGCTGCTATACCGCTTCTCTTCGCTGCCAATTATTCCGCTAGAGCTTGAGCTGGAACTGGAGCTAGATCCGCTTGAGTTGGGCAACGATAGCACTTTGTAGTAGGTTTTTGTTGCTGGAGGCGCCAGCTCTTGTGGCGTTGTTATTATCTTGCCCTCCGCTTCCAGTTCCTTCATGTATTTGATGACAGACTTTTCAATTTGTTTCATTATTTCCGCTTTGGGTATTTCCGTTGATGCGGAAACACGCACCTTCTCCTCCGCCTCCTCTTCAATATTACGGTAGACCTGCTGTTGCTGTGGATGCTGCTGTGGTGCTGGATAACTGTAGTACTTGGTGCGATAGAGGCGCTCAATGTCACCGCCATTGGGATCGACCTCATAGCTGCGTGGTCCCGATTCTTTTTCATAAACGGGCGCTGGAGAGGCCGGTGAGGATTCATTTGGCGATGACTCAATATGCTGCTGCTGCTGCTGCTGTTGTTGGAGATGTTGCTGCTGCTCGATATGTTGCTGTTGCTGCTGAAGCTGATGTTGATGTTGCTGTTCGGCTAGAAGCAGAGCTTGCTGCTGCAGCAACTGTGCCTGCAACTCCGCCTGCATTTGTGCCTCCAACAAAGCTGCTTGAGCCTGTGCCTTGGCTTGATTCGCCTGATTCTGTTGCTCCAGCTGCTGCTGCTGGTGCTGTTGCTGCTGCTGGTGCTGCTGCTGCTGCAGCTGATGCTGCGAACTGGAGATGGAACTGGGCCCGGGTGTGTTCGCCACATTGCGTAACGGCGTTTGTAGTTCCTTATGCCGTCCGCCAAAGGCCATTTTCATGGCATTGGCCACATACTCGGCTGCCGTTTCCGAGTCCTCTAGGATGCCTGTCTTGTCGTGACCCAGCTCAATGCCAGCAGCAGCAGCAGCTCTTACGGACTCAGCTGTTGTGCTGTAGTATGCATTGATCTTGGTGTGCGGCGACAATGAAGATGTCTCGTGCTCGGGCCTTATGAGATTAAGCTCCAGCTGTCCGTAGTTGTAGTCTGATCGTGAAGTGAAAGAAAATAAAATGGAAAAAGAAATTTGTTTTCAATCCTGCTTGAAGCATTAATCAGCTTAGGAAGTTGCTTACCTGACGTCGGCTCCTTGGACTTGGTATGTTGTGGAACACCACGTCGCAAATATGTGCGTCCGTGTCCATTTGCTCGAACCGCCGCCAGTGCCAGCTGATCAGGCACAACGCTCCTATCCGCACTGGAATCCTCCACATTTGTCTTGGCAGCGGGTCGTCGACTAATACGTGGCTGCGATTGTGCATCACACAACGACAGCTGCAATGTGAGCTACAAGTGCAAGTGGGAGTGCAATGAAAGAAAGCAACAGAGACAGTAGATTAAGAGTGAGAGTGAGAGTGAGAGATGCCAAATTGGAGCATTTAAATGGTAATTGTTTTATGTGTCGAATTGGTTTCTTTGTCGATTAAGCAACATGTGAATGCAAAAGCGCACATTCAGTTGACCATTAGCTTTTTGTTTTGTGTGTGCGTTATTGAGTGTGTGTGTGTGTATGTGTATGTCGTACATACAAAATATATATTTTGTAATTAAACTAATTAAAGTAAAGAAATTCGCTTTCGCTTTCGGGCTTAACGGGGGGTGGATTGTCTTGGCGCTTGAGCTGCGTCCATTGCAAGTTCATTGGCCAATGCATACAGCATACAGCAATGATGCAGCAACAGCATCGAGCTGCAACAGCTACAGCCCCAGTTTGGCTGTTGGCAGCTTCAACATCAAATGTTTTCAGCACGCAACTTTGTTGTGTCGATTAGCGATTACTGCTTAGTGCCTGGCGGCGATGGATGCCAAAGTGGATAGTTAGTACAAGATTTACAGCTTCAGTGAATGCTTGTTAATGTTGTATGTGTTAATTTATCAAGGCACGAATAAGTCTCTAACAGTTGCTTGACAATCGGCTTTGATTTTGTTTTAAAGGATATTTGTGCCTTATAATAATCGAGCAACCCCGTTAAGTTGCCAACAGCCTAAACCCTTTCCATTCCACTCAAGTCCCCTTTAGTCTTAACAATGCGCCAAAGGCCTCTGGGCTATCTCTGACATTGTTTTGACTTTAAATTTGTTTTACTCCTCGAATTCCATTGAAAATAGTAAAGATCTATTAAACCAACATATAAAAACAAATTTCAATGTTTTTAATGTTCTTACACATACAGAAGAAAGAATAAAAACATAAATCTAATGATATTCACGTATTTTTAGATATTAAAAAAAAAATATAAATCTTTTCCATGTAATTACGGTTTATTAAATCCGATTTGTTTAAGAAAAATGAGCTCACACAATTATATACGTTTTTATGTATTTTAGTGCTGTTTTTATTATGTTGCAAAATCACTTTTTAACACATACACATGCACACACACAATAAAAAAAATCGTAAAATCCTTTTTGGATTGGCTTGGCCTGTTTTTTTTTTGAGTTATTTTTTGAGTTACCAATTGCATTACTTACAATTAGCAAGGCCGCGGCTAGGCAGAGCCAGTGATTCAGGCTCAAGTGTGGGCTCGTGCTGCACCGACAACGCGTTGACATTGCGAAGATCATTTCGCGTCTGTTACTGGATTTGAATTGTTTGCACCGAGCTGGCAAGGCGAGGCTTTTATAATGACGCTTGCCGGTGCAGCGGAAAATTTATGCGAATGTGCGCGCCAAAGAAAACATTCGGATTACACACAGAAAAAAAGAGAGAGAGAGAGTGATTGAGAGGGGGAGAGAGAGAGAGAGAGTGTGTGAGAGTGAGAGTGAGAGAAAGATGTGCAGTTACAAAGACAATCGCTTTTATTGCTTTTGAGACAGCAACAGCGTCGGTAAACTTGAACGCCATTATCATCAGCTGGCACATTCAAATTGTAACGGCTACTTAACGCACTGCGTATGCGTGATCTGTTCATATATCATAATCAGTCTTAACGCGCATACGGCAATGGTGATGGTGATGGTAATGACTATGGCGATGGCGATGGTGTGATGAGCACGATCCGTCGGCGAGTGCAGCGAATGCCAAACACACACAAATCAAATGTCAAATGGTTAACTGGTTTTAGTTGCAGTTTCAATTTCGTTTCGGCCAATTAAACCATAAACTGCACACACACACACAAGCACACAAAGCCTGCAAAAACAGTGAAAATGCAGTTCAATGAAATGCTGGCGTCTTTTGTATCTTATTGCTATAATAACTGTGGGCGTGCGTAACCAATAACTGAAACAGTTAAATATACTGTAATTGGCTAAAAGTAGGTTGCATCTGTAAGGCATCAAAAACCTACTCAGGACATGATTAACTAAGTCAAGTGATTTAACGAAGGTAATACATATAACATTAGGTCGAATCTTAAGAGGAAAAATTGTCATTCTACGTTTGTCTGAATATTGTAAGCAACGAAATATGGCCACAATTTATATTTCTCTTTTCAACCTTTTTGAATTCATCAGAATCAAGTTGTGACTATTCCACTTCTGATAGCTCTCCTTAAGCAATAGTGAATGTTGCCTATCTGCAAGACGAAAAGGGATTAAAAAGACTTAAAAGTAGTAAGTTGGTTTTGGAGATGTAAGTATACCAGCCAAAAGGCTTTTTGGCTTATAGTTTTATTAGCTTAAGACTTGAGAAAAAGTTCGTTTTTAAAGTTGGATTAACTTACGTTGAAGAGTTAATTTAAATATTATCTTGGTTTATAAGTCTTATACAACAAATTAATTCAATTAATATTATTATTGATTATTATTAATTGATTATTAATGAAATTTGAAAAATAATATTAAACTCAACAAAAAAAAAATGCATAAATCATCAATCAACTCGTTAATTTTATTAAAAAAATTCTGTCAAAAAAGTTTCTTTAAAATATTTTTCAATAAAAATATGCAAGTTGGCTTTTTGACTGCTTTTTGCTATTTAAGACTTTCCAGTTACAATGGACTGGCAGCTTACAGTTTGATCATCTCTTAAATGCTACTTCGTCGCCCCGCCACATGCCAACCAAAACAACAACGGCAAAAAAAGTGAACAGAAAAAGAAAAAAAGAAAAAAGAAAAAAACGCGTGGCTGAACAAACAGTTTTTGTTTTTGATTGTTTCGTCTATACGCTTTAAGGTTTCAGTTACTTCATGGTCACTGATTAAGTGCATAGTAATTAATTAAAAAAGAGAGAGAGAGAGAGAGAGAGAGAAAAATTTATGAGGATTTTTATCAGACACAGTTTGGACAGCCGCAACAGCCGCAGCTGCTGCAACATTGCTTGACGCAATGGTGAAATGAAATTATAAATAAGATTTCAATTTCGATTGCGGCCAATATACGTGATATATAAATTGTTCACAATTTGAGGTGAAATGGGTTCATTGTTGATTTGAGTATATCCTTTGCGAGCCGACATTTGCCATGATTTATATTTATAGTATTCTGGCAAAAGCATTTGCCACACTTAACTGCAATAAGTAGAAGCGAAAACGATAACGAAAACGAAAACGTTTTTTTCCCAATTCAACAAACACAACAATGCAACAATAACAACATTCGCATGTCGGTAAACGGCAAACGGGACTGAATGAAACTGGGACTGGGCATGCCACATGTGAAGATCAACAACCTTGCCAATGTGAGTACGTGAATGCAATGCATGCGCGTTATATGGCCAAAACCAACAACAGCAACAACAACGGCTCAACTGGCGGCAACGGCCACTGATGAGTGCACAGTGGATTAAACTAATAAGTGTTAAGCTTTGGCAGCTTAATTGCTTTAGTAGCTTTGCCTTTGAACATTTATAATCAGGTAAAAGCACTGCAAGCTTTTTGTCCTTTTTTAATAAAACTCTTTTTCATTTGTTGACCTTGCGAATTAGTTATGGAATTAACAAATTGTTGCAGCTATTGTGATAGAAAACCGTTGTTGTAGAACTTTAATGAGGTCTTTAAGCTGTTGCTTGTTATTGCACCAAACAAAAAAGAATACTATTGTTAAGTGAAATTGAAAATGTTTTTGATGTTTGTTCCACTGTGGTGCATAGTGCCTCTTGCAACGCTTGGACAATGATGCAAAATGTTACGTTTTGTGTGTTGGCCCGACGCTAAAGTTATTAATTTGTTGCTGTTGGCTGGCAAGTGAGTGAATTGTTGTAGTTGCAGTGTTTTATGGGTCCATTGTTATGGCAGCATTTAGATCATTATATATCTTATGGCCACATACTAGCTGTAGTTTCTTTCCCCTAATAAATGCAATTATACTTGTTATTAGTAATTTGTTTTGAGTGTCCCCAAGGCTTACGGAAGTACTTATATCTCATTTGAACTATGCGCCATGAAGATGCGCCATGCGATGTGACAAAAACGCAATATGAAAGTTGTTTCAGCTTCTACTTGTTCGCAACAAATTCGTCGCATGCGATATTTATATTTTGGTTAGCTGTGAGACCACCAGGCCTGGTAATGAATGGGCAGGTCCGATATATTGGCCATCTGCCCGAGCACCCTGCCCAACGTGGCCCAACGTGACAACAATGGACAATCGATCCACATTCGGAAGAAAACTTTCAATTTCAAATCGATTGCTTTCTTGTTGTGCATCGCATATCGTGCATCGTGTTGGCACGCATAGTGGCCACAAAGGCGGCAGCCATTCAAGATGCCAATTTTGGAAATGCAGTTGCATCTGTCCGATAGAAATCTGGATGTGCAGCTAATTTCGCGTGCGCGGAAGTTACAGGCGCCACCACATGTTGCATATTTTTTGAGTGTTTTTATACTGTGGATACTAATACATACAACATCTCCATGCATATTTATGTTTTTCGACTGGAAAGTTGAGATGCAGAATGAGCCACCGATACAATAGCCACAAAACGTTGCCACTGCCGCATTTGAATAGCAAAAATTATAGAAATTGGCACAATTTGCCGTCCATTGCGTCAGCTGATTATGCTAATTGTTTGGCTTGCATACTTAAATTTTACGTAAACACATTTAAATGATGTGGCAACAGGCTAAACAAGCCACATACCACGAACAACGCTCTTAAACCAACAACAATCAAAGTAGGTGAAAGTTTATAAGTTGCTTCGAACTGCGCTAATTATAAGAAGTCATGCTCTTTTCCAGAACAATAACTTACTTAACTTCTTACACAGCACACTTTTTCAAAGTTTAAATAATTAAACGAGGTAAGAGCGCAAAATTTGATAACTTTCAGCATGCACGATAAGAAAAAGATAAATAAAACACGTAAGGAAGCTACCTTCGGCATGCCGAGATATCTGTCTACACTTGCAAAACATACTTTTGTTTCACAGTAAAATCTTGCATTTATATGGCAGCTATATAACATGTATATAAAGGCCTAGAATAAGTCTATTATTGAAGATTTTATTTTGTTATTTGAAAAAGTCTCAGGCAAACGGACGGAAACTATTAGAGTTGATCATACTGAAAACAGTTACATTCAAATTTAAATTGGAAACTCCAACTGAAATTCATGTTTAACGCCGATTTGTAAGATAATTTAATTTTGTTGGTGCTCTCTGCATTTCCTGTTCGCTTCGCAGCAATTTCGCGTGATCGCCGCATGTTGTTATTTAAATGTAAATTTTTTTTGTGTTTTTGTTGCGAACAATGTACAATATATTTTAAATCTCTGCTATTTAACACCAAAGCAATGCCAATAGTAAAAAAAAGATGCTATCCGAAATGCCAAAACTATTTTCAATGTAATATTAATTGTGTGTGTGTAGCTTTATTGGTCTTATGCGTGATTTCCGGGTAATTGCGTAAGATTCGCCCGAGCACCCGACCAATAGATGTTCCGCATTTAAAATGGGTGTTGAATGTGTTTAATAAGCCTGCAAATTTCAATAACCATCTGCCAAATGTGACAATTTAAAGTGGTATTAAGTTGATGTTGCATACTTTTAGGCTTTAAATAAATTTACACATTTTCAAAAAGTTGCCGTAAATCGTTATAATAGACAAGTTTGTTTTATCCACATACTGCTCTTTTAACAACTTGACTAAGAAACAAAAAAAAAAAAAAACACACATCGTCTGTCAGTTAGATCATCATTTATTTGTGTAAAAATATATAAGTTGAAAAGCATATATGTATTATATTACAAACTAATTATTGCACATATTTAACACAATTGATTGTTGTTAGCGATACAAAATAAAAACAAACAAAAAAATAATGGTATTACAATAATAACAAACATCTTGTCATGAGTGTGAAAAATGATTGAAAATCAACGCGAGATGAATTCGAATTTAATGAATATAATGAGGCAAGCAACTGATACACTTTCAAAGCTAAAACATTTGGGGGTTGATGCCAACAAAAACATAATCGAAAAAAAAAACAGAATAAATACTAATGAATTATATGTATATTGAACTCTTCTTTGTCTGCCCACATAAGACAACAACACAAACAAACATAAACATAAGCGAATGAATTTATATGGTACATACATATGTATATATGAGTAAAATTTACAATATCTAACCCTCCAGCAGCTGCGTCGTCTTGTACTCAACTGCCGAGCCCATCTCAGCCCCGAGCTTTTCTTGCACAAATTCGCGTATCTTTTGTAGCTGATGATCTGCAGCCTGCTCCCTGCTGGCCGCCCGTTTGCCCTGGCGCATCTTAAGGCCGTGGGCGTGATAGTTGTAGGGCGGCTGCGTTATGGCCATGGCCTCCTCCGGCTCATGCGATGGCTGATACTCGGCAGATGTTGTTGCCACATGACCCGCATGTCCGCTTTCCGCTTGTTGCTGCTGTTGCTGCTGATGCTGGTGCTCGTGCTCCTCTGCATAGTTCGTTGGTGCATAGTCAGCACCGCTGCTTTGGGTATTGAAGATGACCTTTGTGTGTGTGGGTCGTGGATTGTTCTCTGTTATGGGAATATTATGATCGTGTTCATGGTCTTGGCTAGCTGAATCCTGTGCCTCCGGTACTGGCACTGACTCCTGCTCTGGCACATAAATGGGCTGCTGATGCTGTTGATGGTGCTGCAACGCCAATGATGGCTCATTGGCGTACTGATGCTGCGGTCCCATTGCAATTAGATAAAGCTGCGGCTGATAGCTACTCTCATAGTGAACTTGATGCTGCTGCTCTTGCTGCTGCTGGCGTTGGGCATAGTAGAACTGTGGCTGCTGTTGTTGGTAGCCGGTGGGCGCATAGTATTCCTCGGGCGCAGGTTGCTCGTATTGCTGATGACGACCCTTGTAGCCCTGATAGACATCGTCAATGGGCGCATACTGGATGGGCGGCGGGGTTGGTGCCACCTGATGGGCATAGCTAACTTCCGAATGATAATGAGCCTGCTGGTGTTGCTCCGGTGTGGCATACTGTTGCGGCTGGGTCAGCTCCTCGGCCTGATGCTGATGCTGGTGTTTGCGTTGATCGGCCTCTTGTAGCAATTGCAGATATTGTGCGGCACGTATCTCCAGATACTGTTGCAGCAGCGTTTGCAAATGTGCCGCATACTTGGCTGGTCCCGGTATACGGAGCACTATGACCGGCTCCTGATAACCAGAAACATCACCACCCGCACCGCTTGGTTGGGGCAAGTCAATCTGTGGCTGTTCTCCATGGCCATGATGATGAGGATGCTGTTGCTCCACCTGCGCCGGAGGCTGTGCTTCGTAGCTGGTCTGCGGCTTCAGCTCGTAGGAATAGGACGGTTCAATGGTCACACTGGTCACCTGCTGGTGTTGAATGGGCAACAGTTGCTGTGGCTGTGTCGTTTCCGGCTGTTCATAATCCGCCTGCGAGTAGCCCGCATAGATATCGGGTGATTCCGTAGCGGGTATATCATGCTGCGAGTACGGATAAAACAGAAACTTGGGCGGTGTATAGTCGTATCCCTGATGCGCATAGCCATAGCTGCAATAATGTAGAGAATAAAATAAGTTTATACTTTCTCTACGCGTAAGCTTAAGTTAATACATAAACAATTCAGTCGTCTATGTACATAAGAGTCTTTGTCCTGACTGATTGCTATCAACTGGATTTTGGATATGAAGGACGACTGTTATACTTGATTTGCATGCTTAAGCTTCAAGCTTCAACTTTCATTGGATGATCTTGAAAGGTTTAAAAGGATTTAAGCAACCTGTTTCCGTTCACTTTTATAATAGCTGTTCAGGTGGTCTGAATGCATTTTAAAGCATATTTTTAAAGCAAATAATAACAATTTCTGTGTTAAGAACAAAATACTTAACTGCATTACAAATATTAACAAAAGAAAAAAAAACATCAATGAGAAATTGAATACAGTTCGAAATAGTTGCAAACAAAACCGGCGCCACACTTCACTCGAAATGTTACTGACCCCAATTCGCCGTCAATGGTGCGCTTGTTGTTCTTGCTGTTGCCGCTGGTGCTGGTCGAATTGTCACGCTCTACTTTGATTTTGATCTTGCCACCGTGCAACTTGAACTGTTTGTCCAGCTCCTTGATGAACTCCAGATCATCAGCAGGCAAATTGCCAAAGCTGGCAGCCAGTGGTGGCGGCTTTGGCGTTGTCGTCTTTCTTACAATCTTAACGCGTGGCTTGCTTGGCTTTGTTGTGGCTGGATGTGCGCTGGCCGAAAGCGAAGAGGTTGAGGGTGAGGTCAAGGTTGCAGTACCGGATGTTTTAGTGGGTCGCTTCTTGAGCGTTGTCACCTTCTTGGGATAGCCGCTGGACGATGATTTAGTTGGCGCCTCATGCTGCCCTAAAGCGCTGACCAAGCACAGCCCCGCGCTTAGCGTACACTGCAAAACAGGAAGAAAAAAAAAACAGAAGGATGCAATTTGAGTTAATAGTGAAGAAAGATGACATAGATGACACTCATTAGGTGCCATTTAAGGAATGCATATCGATAAAAGTAGAGCCATTATTGTGTATAGACATTTTGCTTTTGTTTGCTGGCATCTTTTGTGTCAAGCTTTGGGCTCAAGGTGAGGCGCCAATGAGACAATCGATTCGGTTGCTGCCGCCGATTTCGCCAAAAGCTCTTTTGTTTTTGTGCTCTTGGCTATCGAATGGTCTCGATACAAAAAGCCAACCAACTGAAATCAATAAAGTCAAAACGTGGCTTTTAAGCATCAATAGTAGAGCCACAACAAATACTTTTACAGCTCGTTTCGACAAAAACACACACACAATATTTTCACATTTGACATTTCGTCTATGCTACGAGACATTAACTTAAATGCTAAATAAATGAAGTGAATGCTTTCGATTTGGCAAATCAAAGCAAATAAAAGCGAGTTTTGTTATGGCTACCTCCTTATAAATAAGTTAACAATAAGTCAAGTTTGTGTCCTAGGTCTTTTGTTTAAAATACGATCTTGCGAAAAAACGTTTGAAATCAATGCGCGCGCCCTGATCTTATATATAAAGTCATTATAAAAACAAACACTTTCAAATGTTTCCTACAAATATACAATTGTGGTTGTAGTAGTATCAACTTTAATCAAGTTAAGCTTATACTCTTTTTTTTCTTCAAATTATATGCAAATTTAGAAATTTTTGTATCTTTAGTTACTCCCAAAAACATGATTTAGATTACAACACTTTTGGCAAGGGGGAGCTGCTTGTTAAATATCGCACAGCCTCACACCGACCGCTATCGTAGTTAAATTTTAATTGGATTTTGTCACTCAATTACAGCGACGATAAATGCGAAACTGGGACAGTGTGTCAAGTCAACTTAAGACTCCATCCTCAAGATATACTCAAAGATATTACATACTTACATACATGCAAACATAATTAAATAGTGCGCTGTGCGTTGTTGCTAACATTTTTACTGTTTAATTTTGAACAGTTGCTAGTCGTGTTGCATGTATGTATGTGTGTCTGTGTCTGTGTGTGTGTGTGTATGTGTGGTGGTTGCTGCTTTAAGCAGGAAGACTATTTTGTAGACTTTCGTTCACTTGTTGTAGATTGGCGCACCTGCGACTCAGCAGATCACAAGAGAAAAAAACAGCAGAAACAGAAATAATTTCTGTCAAATGCTGGCATTGTGGTTTGGATTTTGAAGAGTTGTGCCGGAGGGAGGTAGGGCGGTAGGGGAGGCGTATGGTGCTGAGGAAGTCGACGAGTTTCGCTTACATGCGAATTTATGTGATCTTTGTTGTTGTTATATTGTTAGCTGTTTTATATAATGCGTCCAGCAGTTGTTGCCCCTGCCACCCGCCTGTCAACAACAGCTAGCATTGATTTATGTTTTGGCAGAAAAACACAAAATAATCATCAACAACAACAAAATATAATAATATAAAACATTGTGTAATAATTTAATTAAATTACTGTTGGTTTTGTGTTGCCTTTCACTTTGCAGAATGTGACAGTAAAATTATCAAACAGCTCAGGCAGAACATTGTAAAACACCAATTAACCTTACTCCCCCCCCCCCCCCCCCTCTTTCACCCGCACACTTTTTGCGTGCTGCAATGCAAATAATAAATTGTCGCACATGGAAAAAAAATGTTGCGAAAATGCAAAGCAAATTGCAAAGTAAACAATTTTGTCTGCCCATTTCTTAGAGCAAGGTGTTGCAAATTAAGCAATTGCTATGGAGCGTGAGCTGTGAGTCGTGACACGACACGACACGACACGCGTGCATCTCTAAACAAAAAGCAGCAACTGTTGTTAAAGAAGAAGACATTATTGCCGCTGGCGCCACGCAACGCGTGAAAATTAGTTGTTGACTGTTTGTTTGTTGTTTGTCAGTTGTCAGCTGTTGATGATGCAACACAAAAAATAAAGCAAAAAATGTCTAAACAAAAACCATAACAATAAAATGTATAATTCAACAACAAAGACATCCAAGCCAAGTGGCTGAGCTGAAGCAGCTTCAAAGCGGCTTACAAGCTTAGTCCTGCGCCTGCTCGAAAGTTAGCTTTGCACAAAAAGTCATAATAACTTTATGTAACAGCACTGCATATACCGTTGTGGTATGTACCGCAAGCAGACATGCAACCGCACCACAAACAAGTTCTCATTACATTACAAGCGGCACGAAGCGATGTCGCATTTGCGTAAATAAAATTTTGTGGCCAAGTTTGTTTGGCAATCCATAAGCCACAAACAGCAACAGCAACAGCAACAACAACAACAACAACAGTTAGCAGATCTGCCAAATAAATGTTGATAGCCAACGTTGCGACCCAATTAGTGAACAGATATGGAGCTTATGGCAATAAACAACTGGCAACTGGAACTATCTAATATGCCTATGGCACATTATTTGACTGTGTTGCTGGTTTTAGCTTTTATTGGAGTTTTCTGGCGAGGCCAGAACCGCAGGCGCTTTACACCACACTTATACAGACACAAATAGTACGTGTTTATGAGTTTGAAGACAAGGGCAAGGGCGGCGCATCGTCAGTCCAGACATGAATTGAGTTCAGAGGTCAACCAAGCGATGACTTTAAAGTTTGCTGTTGCTGTTGTTGTTTCCCTTATCTCTGCAATTAAGTGAAGACATCGAATAACTCGAACCTATCTTAAAGCTTTTTTTAAATGCAATTTAATTTTAAGTTTCGAATATTTTATTTGGGAATGAATATTTATGTTATGGACATTAAATAAAAATGAACTCAAAGTAAAATTTTTCGTAATTGTCCAGTGATACAAAAAGTTTAACAAATTGATTAATGTTCGCATGCAATCTACAGTTGATATGAAAGTTGAATAATATATCTTTTGACTAAGCTTTCATATTGTTGAAATGGTTTTTTTTTCTTTTTAAAAGTCAGGCCAACGTTCTGCACTTTAAAGCTAACAAAAGACAACAACAGCGAAACCACTTAAACATCAACAACAGGATCAGTGAACTGCTGTCAAAGACCGGCTAAGACCGAGTCAACACAACACATACATGCATATGTAGATGTATATGTGTGTACGTGTAAGTGTGTATGTATTCAGGTACTTCCACTGTGCACACACTTTCCATGGCAGCCATTACGTGAATGGAAAAACTAAAAACTAAAAAAAAAAAAGTGAAACACACATCTTGCAGCTGGCCAAGCCGGCTCAGTGGCTTGGCGGCTATAATGCAAATTAATTGAGCAGCCAACGGATGACGGCACAGGAGTACTATTATACACAGTAGTTGTAGTTTGTAGTTGTAGGAAGCTATTTTGTGTATGCCACGCCTTCAAAATCACTTTCGAATCTTAGTTGCACGGCTACCAATCTTATTGACACTGAAAGAAATCTTCTAATTGTCTTGAGGTTAAGCACAACATTTGTATAAGGAAAATATGGGATTTGTCGACACACCCTACTGCTAGGCTGGCTCTTCCGCATTGGGGCTGTGTGTGTGTGTCGATTATGTAAGTACTGATGGCTAAGCTGCTTCCCTATAGTAGTAGGAGCTGATACTGATTATACATACCAATATCAATGATAATCTCATTGTTTCCAAAGATGTTTTGCTTTCGTATTTGCTGCAGACGACGGAACTCAGACAATGCACATTTAAATATTAATATTCACACATAGAAATTGCACTCGCTGCGACTCGACTCGACAGTTTCAATCAGTACGTATCTGATAGATTGTATTTTCTTCTATTACAATCGAGTTGCTGCTTCACTTGTTCACCGAATTGATTGCTTTTTTGCACAGTTATATTTGCAAAATGCTAGTCTAAACAAATGAATCAATGCAACACTTTCAAACGAAACAGCAAAAAAAAAAAATTATACAAAATACACAAAGCGAAAAACAAAATAAAATCACAACAGCAAACAAGATGCTGTAAAATGTGTAGTGTGTAACTTGTTGTTGCTTGTTGGGTGCCAAAAAAAAAAAAAAAACTCTCTCGGCGCACGGTGCAGGCGTTCAAAAGTCGCGCGATTAACTGTGGCTGGCGCAGGCGGCGCGCTTGGTTTTTATGCCAAAGACGCAGAAGCAGCAAGCAACAAGCCAACAGCCAATAGCAGCAGCACCAATAACAACAACAGCAGTAACAGCAGCATCAGCAGCAGCAACATCGTCTTCGTTGCAGCAAGTTCAAGTCAGTTGGCCAGTCAGTCAGCTAGCGGGAACGTGCGGAACGAGCAATGAACGAGTTCACCAACAATAATAATATCACACGAACTAGTACATATGTATGCATGTATGTGTGTGTCCGTGTGTCCGTGTGTCCGTGTCTAAGCTTCCCGACACTGCTGCAATAATGGTAACAACAAATGCAATATTTCAGTTAATACGAATTCGATTCAATGGCAAACAACAACACTTGATTAATTTATACTTCTTGGCAAGTTCTTTCATAACAAAGAACCATAGTAAATACTTATATGAAAAACTTGATCTGTGATTTGATGGCGCAAATTGAACTTGGCCAAAACGACTTGTCGTTCGAAACTTGATTATATGCAAACACTGTCCACATTCTAAAGAAATATTCTCAGCAATTATTTTTAAATGCTTCGATTGACTTAATGACTGTATGAAAGGAGAACTTGCTAATTGCACACTGGAAATTACAACTATGTAAGTGTAGCATAGTCTGGAACAAGTATTGGCTTAGAATAATACAAGCTAACAACATAAATTACAAGCTAAATATACAAAATAATGTTAGTAATAGAAACCATTGTGAACATTATGCAAAAATAAAATAGATTAAGATGAAAGGATTTTGTGCAACAGCGACGATGACGATGACGCTGACGCTCAACGAGACTCCTCAACTGGCCGGCTGGCTGGATCTGTTTAATAAAATGCGTCACGAACTTAATTCGTAACGGATTGAAAGGCTGCTGACAAACAACGGGCAATCAAAAAAACATAACAAACAGCTTATAATTGTTGATCAGCGAACGACCTTGTCACTTATTGTTGTTGACTTCTTTTCAACTATTTGATTCCTTTCATTTTACGAAATTTCTTTTCCTAAACAAAATAATATATTTTAAACTACTTATTGTTGAACCATTTCAAGTTCAAAGTCATAAAAAAAAAAACCAAAACTGGCGCAACGATTTGCGTGGTGTTCGTCAGTCACACACAATCGCATACACACACACTCAGACAAACAGACAGACAGACAGACAGAGGGAGTAACCACTCACGAGATTCAATCTGGGAGACCTTTCATTTTAGATGAATACGTTTTATGCTTATTATTATTATGGCCATTACGAGTTGTGTAGCTTACACAAAGCCACCAGCCAACAGCCAACAGAAAGCAATCCAAGTTAGCCCAACGATAAAAAAAAAAGCTAAACCAATCGAAATTTACATAAAAACAATTGCAAAGAGTCAAACGCGCGCAGAGACAAGAGCTGCATGCCTCGCGATATCTTTGCGAGTCGCTCCACAAGTAAAGACAATTAATTTGGCGCATTAAGAGCTGTGGGATTTGGTTTGTTTTTTTGGATTTTTTGCGAGCTTTTGGGATATTATAAGATATGGGTTGGCTGGCTAGCGTGAAAAGTGAAATGGCATAACAAACAAAAGGCGGCAAAATGCAAACGCACAACTGTTTTGTCAGTTTTGTAATCCATTTTGATCAACATTAAGTGCCAGCTAAAACATCAGCAACATCACCACCATCATCAGCAACATGAACAACAGCACGGGTGCGATAACGATAATGGCAATAAAATATTTTAAATGCAAAGAAAGACAGAGAGAGAGAGCGAAAAAAATCAAATATATTAAATGAAATGAAATGATTAAAATTACGAATATCACGCGCCTCGTCGCAATCGATTGCATTGTTTGAAAGTTTGTGTATATATATATATCAATTTTTTTTTAAAATTAAATTTTGTTTATTTTTGTATTTATTTAGTTTTATTTTATTTTTTTATTTAGTTTAATCGCATCGATAGGCGAATGAACAGCAATTGAGATGTTGATCTGCCAGTGGGTTGCCCTCTTGCCCAATTGTAGCCCCACTCCTTCCTATTGGGTCTGCCTTTAACAGGTCAACAGTTAAAGTATTAAATGCTAACTCATCATCAGTCAAGCCCACAAAAAAATTGCATCAATGTTAGTCGGTCATCTCGAATGGGACGTCACTGTTATTATTATGATTATTTGTTATGCCATTTTTTTTATATTCATATGCTGAAGATGTGCTCAAAGGTTTTGGGCCCATTACGTATAAAATATATCATAAAAGCCGGCAATGATAATGCAGCTTACTCGCCCATTTGCAGAAGGTTAACGTTGGCTTTGTCCATGCTGATAAAATTGCTTGTCAGCAGCTGAAGGAAGTCCGATGCTAAACACCGACCAGCTCTTGCTCTAACTAACTGAATTAATACACACAATTAATTCATTTGATAAAAATGTTGTTATTGCTTGGCAAATTGATGATCTTAAATACAGTTATTGCCATAAAAATAATCTTTGTGATAACGAATCACATTGCATATATACCCAATCGTAAGCGTATAGCCACTGAACAACATAAACTAACATCATAATATTAAATAATAAACAAAATGAAGAATGAAAAATATTTTTATAGCTAACAACGACAACAATCGGCCTGCATTCGATTCGTTCCGAAGGTGAGTTTCCTATTATACTTACATGCATGCATTTAAAAGCTATGGAGCATCTGGAGCGAGCCCTTGGTCTATCCAAGGTCGTACGATAATCGCCATCTTGACAATTGTTTAAATTGGCCGAAGGCGTTAACGTATTTGCCTGCCAGTCATAT
Organism: Scaptomyza cyrtandrae; assembly: GCA_035044605.1. Taxonomy (NCBI): domain Eukaryota; kingdom Metazoa; phylum Arthropoda; class Insecta; order Diptera; family Drosophilidae; genus Scaptomyza; species Scaptomyza cyrtandrae. Next base: position 8,967,295 of record JAWNNS010000639.1, read on the forward strand.
TATTACATCTAAGCCAACTTTTAAACAAGTAGTTCATTAGTTGTATTTATCATTTACATATATATATATATATATATTTCGAAAATTTTAAACAATTTACGGCTTTTGCTATTTATTATTTTAAGAGATTTGATTAAAATCTTTTTCTTTTGATTTTTTTAAACTCTTGTTGAACCAGATGCAAAAAAATAAACAAGAAGGTAGTTGAAAAAACTGAAATCTTTTTTTAAATATGTTTTTATTAAAATTTGGACAAAACTTAATTGTATATAAATTAATAGCGAACAATGAAATAAGCTAAAACTGTCGCTAATTGCACAGCGTTGGTAAACGGAGATTAATTTAAATGGGGATCTATTTAAAGTCGTTAACTTAACTAAATGCTGAGCACTTTGCAAAATAAGTAATTCAATTAACTGCAAATGAATGGGGTTTTGAAATGATAATGGAATAGTTGTGCCAAACAAACCCGTTTAATGCTGCTGCCTCTCTTTGCATTACCTTTTGGGATGTTGCAACTTGCAAACTGCACAGCTTAGATTGAAGCCGACGTCTGATAGCTAGCATCACTTATGTCATTATTAGAAAGTTTGCATTTGCATAAGGTTAAGTTAAGTTACGTTAAATAAGTTGTCTACTTGTTGTAGAGGGTTAAAACTTCTTGCACTTTCGATAATCAGCATTCCTGATAGTAAGGAACTTATTAACAAACACAGACCAGTTAATAGCCTACACTTATATTACTATATATTCATACAAACCTTCATTCATATTAACGGAAACTGGGCTGTATAAACATACCATCTTTTAATGTACTACAATTTGGATTAAATTGATGGTAAACAAACCGCAGCAGACAATACAACAATAAGGCCCTCGGCAGTGGTAGCCAACTTTTGTTGCAACTTCATTAACAGCCCCCAAAATGTGGTGATGCTACAAATTTTGTTGCTGCTGCTGCTGATGCTGATGCTGCAGCGTCTTTTCAGCACTTCCTGCTTACATAAATTGTACCGTTGCGAACTTTCAGATATGCAATGCGATACAACAAACACACTGCCACACAAATCATAATTTTGCAGCAAAGATGCGACGCGGCGCCAACTGCAACGGCCACTGCAATTGCAACTACGACAGTGACTGAGACTGAGACTTGGGTGCAGCTTTGTTGGTTGATGTTGATGCTATGGCAAATGTAATTGTTTGTTATTGGTATCTGTTTGGTTTATAGACGCGATTACATCAGCAGCGGCTCATTGACTAAAACGCTAAAAGTCACATCTTCCATTTGGATTGTCGCTTGAGTCATCGTCGATTAGTTTCACCTCGCTTAAAATGGTCTGGCATTAACGGGACACTTCATACGGCAAATGGCCTGTTATGTGAGCAAAGTGCACATCAACAACAACAACAACAACAACAGTCTTTCATTTGGGATGAGCTGTAACATGTATGCTTGTATATAATTTTTCAATTGTCAGCTTATTGGTTTCAAGACATATTTATAGTAATAGAGCTGAAAAATTGTATAAACAAACACTAATAAAACTTTAAAAGGATATAGATTTTAAACTTCATTAAAATGAAGAAAGCCAACAAAGAAAGTATGTAGCAAAAATCTAAATACATTACTTTAAAGCATAATAAAATGTAACATTCGAGTTTATTATGTACAAATATGTAGAAAAATTATATTTAGTTTGATAAGGTTGAAACGGATTGCTTTAATAAATAATCAAAAAAAAAAAATGTATACACGTATTTATATATTTAAAATACAATTTTTAAAAAAATTAAATATATATACATATAAATATATATAAGCATTTTAACGTATATACGAAATGCGTAAAGAGTACAAACTAGATAAAAATGGCCAATTTGGCCAACTATTGCGGCAACACCTGTTTATCCAGGGACTTCTTCACAATTCTACTGCGCTCAGGCGCTCGCTCCAGCTGAGAATCACGCTTGAAAAGTCTTAGACCGGGCCGGGCATAGGCCAATGTGTGACGCTGCAGTGGCCGGTGCTGGTATTGGGATTGAGACTGCTGCTGCTGCTGCTGCTGCTGCTGGTGTTGCTCATACAGGCGCAGTACCTCCCAGCTTGGTATGTACGATTCGAGCAGCGATTTAGAATCGCGTCCGGCAAACAGATCCGGTGTAAGATCTGGCTCTGAGGGTCGGAACGGTTTTGAGTAGCTGCTGGCAAAGTTGCCAGATGTAGGTCGTCTCGTCGTTATGCTCACAAAGCTGGGCGGATAGGGCAATGGTATGCGAGTGGCAATTGCATAGTTGCGTTGTGGCAGCGGCGCATAGGCATACTGCTTGGACTGCTGCAGCAACAAAGGAGGCAGGGCCAACTGACTGGGATGAGGTTGTTGATGCTGCTGCTGCTGCTGCTGCTGGAAATAGGCGTAGGGTGGGGGACGCTGGGGTCGTGGTACTGGTCGCGGTAATGGACGTGGCAGCAGTTGTGGCGCTGTGGGACCAGTCAGCGCATTGCCATTCAAATATTGCACGCCATTCAGTTGCAGCTGCAGGTCGAGATCAAAGGGCACAATGGGTTGAAGAAGTCGCGTTCGCGTCTTTGTTGCTGCTGATGTCGTTGCAATTGTTGCCTGCGTTGGTGAGCTAACGGAGAAAGAGATATAGAAAGTAGGTAAGAGAGAGAGAGAGAGAGAGAGAGAGAGGGAGAAAGACGTGACTTAACGAGCTGCTCTTATCTAATCTCGACTATTTATTATAGCAATCATTGCAGCCATTTGTCGGAAGCCAACGGCGGCAACAATCGTGAGTGAAACTGGCGTTTGATTTCAACATCCACCCCCAACCAGCATACCAACCAACCAACATATCAACCATCTATCTATCTAACGATCTTTGTAGCTATCTATCTATCAGCAGCACCAATTAGTCTGGGCATTAGATTTGGCTTAATACCGGCATTTGCCTAAATGCATCTTTAAGGACATTCGATTAGCCTCGTAATTTCCACACTCATTTGGCAGCCACAATTGCCAATTCAATTGAATTGTGCATGACCCAAGGCGATTTGTGTGTTAGACCACAATTTAAACGACGAACAAGCGACACCACAGAAGTGTCCGTCCATTTTCGCCACTTCTTGTTTCTTTTTCCGCTATTTACAACTGTGTTTCGTGGTCAAGTTCCACTCAACAAAAACATTGCTAATGATGCTTATGAAACTATCGGTCTTAAACCTATTCAATGTTCGTGTACAAGGAAAAAGCATGTTATCAATTATTTATAAATCTAAAAGTTCAAATCACTTTTTTGAAACAATTCAAGTTTACCACAAGTTTCAAACTTTCATCTGCGCGAGACAGTTTAAAACATTCTGCTTTGTTTTATACGTTTGCAAAGTGTAAGTTAAGTTTGTCACGAACTGTGTTACATACAGAAGGAAGCATATCACCACACCCCATAATATATATATATATATATATTCTTGATAAGCATCGCAGGCTGAGTCAAAATAACCATGTCCGTATACCAAAAGCTTGGCACACGAGCCTTAAAGGTGTATAAACTAGTTTGTTGTTTATTTAAGCTATAAGGAAACATAACTTTTAACCTCATTTAGATAATTGGTGTTGTTCAACGAAAAAAGCTAATGTCTTAAAACTGTTAAAGCTACCAAAGCTTTCAAAAGTTGATGTCCAAGCTAAGCTTGAAGCGATTTGAGTCACAGCTAAAAGCTCAAGCTCTGGCAAAGCACTATAAAAGCTTTTACTGGATACTTACACATTGGGACCGCGCAGCAGCAGTAAACCGCCCGGCAGATGTGAGGGCAACGCATAGCCAGCACTCAGTTGTTGATGCTGCTGCTGCAGCTGCCGCAAGTGCTCCTCCTGCTCCAGCTGGGCGGCGTCGTGCACGTAGCTGGGTGGCACACTGGCAGCAACGCTTGGATGCCATGCGTAACGGGTGGGCAGCAGAGGGGGACGATTGAGATCGTAGCGCTGTTCGTGCTCCTTCTCCTGCTCGCGCTCCAGATCCTCGAGACTCAGCTGAAGCCCCGAATTGTCATCGTCATAGCCATGCGGAGGCGTCAGCACTGCTCTGATTGCTGGCAGCACTGCCAGCAGTGCCCAGAGCAATGGAAGTTGGTGCTACAAACAAATAAAGGAGATGGGAAAAGTCGTGTTTTAGAAGGGCATTCACCAAACTGGTGCAAGTTAGTAAGTTTTTAGTTGCATGTTAAGTGTTTGGCTACATCTTTGGCTTTGGCGGTGAAAGGTTTATTTTTATTTTAAACTGGGCTGCCTTTCGCTGCCACGCCCACATGCGCCCAATGATGCGTTTAATTGAGTTTTTATTTGGCCGCTTGACGAGAGACAAGATCCATTTTTCAAATGTGAAATTGCTACACAGGCAGCAATTGAAGCCTAACGCTTTACTGGCAACTAAAACAATGGAGAGAGGAGAGGAAGGGAGAGCATCTGTTTCGCTTAGTGGGAGGTTTACCAGCTGGCACAAGGCCAGGCTTAAACGCTGATAAGCCGATGTGCACCTTTCTAAAAATCTTGGCCAAAACTAACAGCCATTTGTCACGGCATACACGCAAAAATTCCAAGCCGATTTCGATTGCAACATCCCAAGCATTCAACATAGTGTACAACACTTGGCCAGAAGCATTCAACATTCAGCGCACTCAAATTGAAGCGAAACCTGGCCAAAAATTGCATTTTGTGCAATGTCCAATGATGCCATTCAGCAGATGAAAAACAAACTGTAAAACTGTAAAAAACTAGTTGCAATTTTTGGCTTCACACATAAGTGAAGCAGCAGCAGCAGCAGCACCACCATGAACATTCACTGTGGCAACCCGGCGCCGGCTACAGCTTCACCGCCAGCATCATCGTAATCATATTCGTAATCGTATTCGTTGTAATCATCATCACGATGGATGCGTGCGCCAGTTTGGCGCTGCTCTCTAATTATTTTGGCCACGGCAGCGGACAATGATCGGACAGGTCACATATTCGTCGCTTGAATGCAAATGCATCATGATTAATGACCAGCTGGCAAATTGTACGGATTGACTGCCAATTGCCCATCGTTAACGTACGCAATTTGCGCGCTTTACTTTTTGCCCCTGAGCAAAAACGAACAAATGCAGATAAAAACCGAGCAAAGCAAATGACCTAAGACACAAACTTGATCATCTCAAGAACTTGCAACGATGGTCGTATTAGATAGGGTCATTCCAATCAATCATGCGTCTGTATGTCATTCATAAGTTTCAAGTCAAACTGACTACCGGGCGGTCTCTTAATGTGTGGCAGCTAATCGGAAAATGAGTTAATAATCTCGAAAAACTCACTTTGATCAGGAACTCGACTTAAAAAAATAATTATCAAAACTGCTTGGGTAACTGCTTAATATATTTTTGTTAGGGTTTATCTTTTAAATTCTTCTGTTGGCCAACAGAACATCGGGGACTTCCGTGTTCGAGACTATGTTGGTTGAAATTCATTGTTGAAAATCATATAATTAAGCTTAATTTATTATTTTAAGTAGATCTATTTTAATATGTTGGCTAACCTCTTGAATATTTAAATATTCCATTAAATAAGTCCAATACATCTAACAACTTATGATAAATAAAAGCTATTGACTTAATCGGCGTTAAACCTGTTCTAGTCAGCTAGAATTTGTAATTAATCGTTTAAAATTTGCTTGTTTTTTGTTTTTTGTGGGAAAATAAATGTTATTTGTTTCAACACTCTCCCCGCTTAAAGCGAAGTTCCCTCCAGGGTTTCTGGTCTTTACACACCATTTCGATGCTGCGATCGCTTGTAACGTACTCAAATCCGTTTTAAGTCGCGTCTTACGTAACTTTTACAACACCGTTGGTTATTTTGACCGTACACTTTGGAAATTATATTTTAGGCGGATGTTCCTTGGACAACGAGCATCCAATTTTCTAACGCACAAAGTAACCACAACAAAAATTACAAAAAAAAATAAAATTATATATATATATGTACAAGACAAAATAAAAATAGTACAACTTGGCCAAAAGTACAACGAAACAAATTAAAATGAATACGAAAACGAAACCAAAACCGAAACTGAAACCGAACAACGAAGCAATTGCGACTGCGACAGAGCGAAGCGTTAACGGTGTGTTTTATACCAAGAGGCCAACTTGGCTAACAGCGGCGTCTGTGCAGTTCTGCCCAACAAGTGGACGCATTGTAGCTAGTTGGCCAAGATGAAGAGAGAGGGATAGAGACACACCTAAACCCGAGAGAGAGAGAGACAGAGTGATAGGGAGATAAAACTAAGGAGGGGTAAGCATTTGATGTGTGTTAATGTCTGTCTGTCTGTCTGTCTGTCCGTCTGGCATGATGCAGATGAGAGAGGCAAAGCCGTTATTGTTGAAGGATTGCAACTGTAGACTGAAACTGAATGTGAGACAAGCCCAGAAATGCGAAACAAAAGCAGCTGAAAGCGCCAAGTGCGCGCAATTAATTGAAATGGAAAGTGCGGATAAGTTGTAAACAGCTTGGAAATTAAAAAATTGAAATCATTTCAAATTCAAATACCACCGCCCCAAAAATCAAATACAAAATCCGAGCTACAACAACCAAGAAGAGAAATATGCAAAGTCAAGCCATCAAAGCTAATTTACGCATTTAAGAGTGTAATAACAGCAACGGTTACATGCAAAGCAGCCATGGGCGGCTATAATCCTCTGCTATCTGGTCTCGTCTCGTCTCCTCTCCTTGCCACCACCTGCCCCACAGCGACAAAGCATCCAGAGCGTTTCGAACAAGACCATTAATTGAACTACATTCAAGTATGTTCATTATAAATATACAAATGTATGTATAGTTTTGTGGTACTTGTATTTTGTATTTGGTTAGAGTCAACGCTAACCGTTCACTTCCGCCCCACAAAAGAGCACTCTCGGACCAAGTGGGCCTAATCAGGCCCATCCATATCCCGTGTGGAGCAAACAAAATTTCATTTTGATGGCCCCACAAGACGCAGAGGCAGAGGCAGAAGCAAACGCAAATGCAAAAGGCAAGAGACAAAGCCCTAAGCACGCCACGGGGCGTCGTCATCGCCATTAGAGCTGGAAAGTAAATTGTGGCAATATATATATATATATATTTATGTGTGTGTGTATGTATTTCGATGTGGCATGTAAATCCCATCGATTTTGTGCCGCACTCAATGCGCTTTTGGGTATACCACAAATTGTTGTCAACTTTACAGCAGAACAAAAAATAGAAAAACAAAATTGTATCACAAAATATCTAAAAGCTTTTTTATTTTCTTATAATCTTTTTAACTTATCAACTGCAAACTTAAAATCACTCTCTGAATACCTAAAAAATGTTTTTTAATAAATATGTTTTAATTTTAAATAATAACAAAAAACTGGAATATTTAATTTTTTTTATTTAAATTTTTTGTTCTATTATTTTGAATAAGATCGTAAGTATGCTATAAATATAAAAGTTAATTTATTATTAATTGTATTCAAATGTATTACAATTCCATGTACACCCCCATAAATAAATATTATCAGATTGGAAGAGTATTCAAGGTGCACTTATCGCATTGAATATACCTATCAGCTTTTGCTCCACATAATGCCGCGAGTGAAAGAAGCACTTTTTCGATCATTGTAATTGATCGAATGATGGAGTGGTAATGAAAGCACCGTGTTTGGTAAAGCCCCCCAAATGGATTTGTCAAAAGGCGACAATTAAACAGATGACAGCAAGCATGGCTCGAGTCGACTCGATTCGACTTGGGTACAGGCTAACAGGCCAAAAGGGCTAACCGGCTAACTGTCTAACATGCTGACTGACGCAACTTCAAGGTTGACAACGTAATGGGCGCTGACACATGTTTGTGTACAAGTGTACAAGTGCAAGTCTTACCCATGTTAGTTATTTGACTGTTCCGGGCGGGCGTGAAATTGTTGTTTACTTTCACTTTGAAAATAAATAGGCCCAATACAATGGGAATTCATTCTGTCCTACAAACTGTTGTTCCAAAACGACCTTGTTCCAAGCCATGTTCACTAGTTTGTTTGTTTATTTTTTTGGTGTTTTTTTGGACCAAGTTTATGGTTTTGTAACCAAAGGCGCTGTAACATTTATAATGCGACATTAATGCATGTAAGACCCTAAAGGTGTAAATATTTTAATAAACTTGAGACACACAAAGTAAACAAATATATGAATTACAATGGAAAACATCTCAGCTGTAACAAAAAGCAATCTGCACAGAACTTTCGGAATAAACAGAGAATTTGACTAATTTCTAGGTTTATTTTTAACAAGTGCTTTATTCAGTGTAGACAAATAAAAATTATGCAAATAGAAAAAAAAACAAGTGACTTAAGAAAAAACTCGACAGCGACTTGAGTTTGGCCCTAAAACTATGGCCTGGCTCTGATATACATATGAGGATGCGAATGGGTCGCTGCTGATCTATCTCCAGGCATATACTCGTTAAGATTCAGACTGAACGTAGACGGAAAACTCTTCTCCTTCGCCTCGCGGTTGATGCGATAGCTGCTGCGATAGGCGGCAACGGGAGCAATGGCACTGGCGTAGCCCTGAAGTCCGGCAGCAGAGTAATGTAGTCCCGTCATGCCAGTATTAGCGGGCAAAGCACTAATCTGAACTCCACGTGCCCCATAGTCGGGTACGGCGCCAATGTTGGGCGTCAGGCCGGGTGACGGTGGTGCCTGAGCGCCACCTGCTGCTGCTGCCGCCAAATAGGGACTGATCGGCACAATGATGGGACGCGTTGGTATCAGCTGCAGATACTGGACGGCTCCGCTGCCATCCTGCAGTGTCTGTGCCGGCAGATACTGCATCAACATTGGCGTACTAGGCAGGCTGGCTAGTTGGCTAGTGGGGTCACCAAGTGCTCCGTCTTGCATGGGTGAAAAGTTGGTCTCCATTTCGGGCAACTTATAGGAGGGCTTGAAGCCACCCGTTTCAGCTGACGGTTGCACCTGACCCTGAACCATAGCTCCAATGTTATCGTAACTGCTGGCAAAGGCGCTCAGCGAGTTGAGATGCGCCTCCTGGCCATTGGAACTGGACTTGAGAAGCTGCTGTTGCTGCTGTTGGGCTTGGACGCTGTTCGGAGACATGGAGGATTTGTTGGATATCTCTGGACTGGACACTGGCGTCGCATGCAGCAATGGCAACACCAGCAGCTGCACCAACAGCAGCAGACAGTGTAGATGGCCCTGCTTAAGCATCTGTAAAAATACGGATTATAGAGGCTGTAATATTTTATTGGCAAGTCTGTAAAATGTATCTTTTGAATCTTTTGAAGAAACCTGTTTTTATTGCTTTCAAAACGCATTGTGTAACAAAAATGTAATTAAAGAAGAAGAATCTCATCTCTAACTTTATATTTTTTTTTTTCAGTATTGTTTGATCTCTCTATAAGTTAAGATCTGCAACTTATTTTTTCATTATTACTTTTTACGTTTGTAAATTTCGTTTTGCCTCAAGTTTTATATTGCCAATTGGTGCAGGTGCGAGGCGAAGTGAAGTGAAACTGAAGCTGAAGCTGAGAGCTCGTATTTCATATATTCAAAAAGTTTTTTTGTTTTTTCTATAACAATATTGAAAGTAGATTTAATGTTTAAAAAACACTTTTACAGATATTGCGTGTGATAATAGTATTTTATTTAAATATATTTTATATAGTATATACTTTGGCTCAATCTTTACACACATTTACAGACAAAACGCTTCGCAGGCAAAATATTAAACGACTTTGTTTTTTTCGTTTTTTGTGTTATTGAAAAAAAAAAAAAAATCTTGGTTATTTGAAATGACTCTGCCGATAAAAATTGATTAAAGCAAGCAAATAGTTGCAAAATATTCACGTTCGACAAGCTAAATTACAAAATTAAATTTGTTTATTGAGCTGCCAAAGCTTGTAAAAATTTTGTGTTGTGTTTTAAAAGATGAACCTTTTTTTTTAGTCTCTGGTAAGTAACACCCCCAGCCGCTGGCTATGAAACTAAGTGGCTTGTTCTGTTACAAGCATAAAAAAAATAAATATAAAATAAATAAAATTTTTGCTTAGTTAATTGCCATGAAGCGAACACATGACACAAAACATAAGCCGCATGAAAGGTTTAACAAAATTCCATGAATGGGCAACAATCTTATTTAAAGTTCACTTTCACTGGCCGCGAGTTGTGTTGTTTTCTTTGCCTTTTTTGTTTTGGTGGTTAATTTGTGGTTTTATAACAATTATGATTATACATAAGCGCAAATATTTGCTTAAAACATAAAACAAAATAATAAAAAAATTGTAAAAAAAAAACAAGAAGAAAATACACAACTAAAGGCTTCACCTCTGGTTTAATTAATGGATTGCTTTGATTTTGGGGCGAATACTTTTTGCGCGCTTTTGTTTATAAATAATTTGTTATTGTTGTTGCTGTTGTTGTTGTTGATGATGATGTTGGCTAAACACTTGCACTTTTTTTATATTTGGATGTGCAACTTAAGACTGTCAAGCGACGCGGTTTGATTAACGTCAGTGACGCCAATGAAGCAGCTTATATACCAATTGACCAGGCGCAGCAGGCAGCCAAACAGTTAAACAGCCCGCCAGGTAGACAAACAACAAAACAACGAACAACAAACAGGCAAAGGAGAGCTGCTGCCGGCAATTTTCCTCAATTGCCATTAAAAGCAGTTAAACCATAGCATGCTGCACAAGCTGCAGACAAAAGCACTCAGCTACTGGCGAGTATTTAACAAAGGCCATTGCGTGTCTTCATTGTTTGTGTGCAAAATCACACCAATGCAATACTTATTTGTAGTTGCATGTTGTGTATTGTGGATCGTCATTCAGTTTTTTTTTTGTTTTTTTGTTTTTTTTGGCCGTGTCTCAAGTTCAAGTTTAACACGAGCGTAACACCTTAAGCATTTGCACATACCCTAGCTTAATTTTCATATTTGATTTCTCAAGCCTCTAAATGAATATTCAACTAAGAAATCTAGTAAACATGTATCCGATTAATTGATTAGCTAATGCATAAATAAGCCATTGAATACTCATTGGAGAGTATGTTGCAGTTCATCAAATCCATGTGTTGCATTCGGTCTATTTGATTTTTGGTTCCGTCTTCCGAAACGCGATGAGAGTAGTAGTGAACCAACCCACAATTAGGCGCTTGCAACGGATGTCTTCCGCATTGCCATGATACGGTTAAACGGGTTTCTCTGTGACTGCATCAGCGCACTAGTTGGCTTTAAGCTTCATGCTTTCCAAATGTTTTCAGTTTGCTGCTCGCTCGATCATTGGACTAAAAACAATGCAAGGTCGTAAGAAAAGTGTTGCGATAATGACATTGCTTTTGGCGTGAGTTTAAAGGAAAAATGCATACTATAAGCTTTAAGTCATGTGCGCAATAAACCCCATTTTAGCTGGCACGATACGAATAATCGTCTTTAAATGATTAATAGTTTCAGTGAGACTTTTCTACACCCCTGAAATGAGCATATTTTGGAGTAATTATTCGTGGATCACTTATGAAGGTTATAGATCAATTAAAGGTTATATTTAATCATATTTGGATCACATTACTTTTGACATTTGCCTAGCTGTCAAAACTCTCATGACTCTTAGTGGCGCTCCTGAGATCCAAGGGGCCAAAAACCAAATCGTAAATATTTTGTGTAACTAAACGTGAAAGGCTTTGCTGCCAATTTGTATAGCACAGTTGCATATTGCTGGATAATTCTGTTGCCCTAAGCGCCAACCAGAGCAGACAGCCCCCAATTATGCTGGTCGTGACACCAAGCAGCCAATACTCGCAGGAAACAAAGGTACGCTCCTCGGTGACAAATTGCCGAAGAACACCGACAATGGCACTGTGGCACACTGATTCGATGCGAGACCAGAACTTGGTCAGCATTAGGTCCAGTGTTAGGCAGCATATGGCCGTCTCCGTGATCAGGCGGAGCAGTGCAGAACAGTTGTGGCACCACTCCGGAAATATATTCACACTATGCAGCACAGCTGCAATGCAGGCGATGAACAGCCAGCTGCCTAGAAGGGGAGCCGGAGAGCAGCGGACCATCAAACAGTAGTACGAGATGCCCATTACCGTGTGCATCACTATGGCTAAGCCGAGAGCTGGAAGCGACAATCGCTCCATCTTCGAATCCTTGTTGCGTAAATGCGTTACTCCCTCATAGCAGTTAAACCAATTTCCACATTGCGAATTTTAGTGTGTTGAATTTTGAATAAAATATTGAATTTGTTAACAATACAAAAATTTTCAAGTTTAACTGGCTCTTAAGTCAAAGTATTGATTTTCCTCATTTCGTGCTTCAAACATGGATCTGTCGGTGTTGAAAAGTTGGCGGTTTACTTTCCTTTTATAAGCTAACAAACAACTTTTAAAGCTTAATGGTTAATTTGCTGCATTACACCACTTGGATTGAAGCTTTGATTTATTTTGTTGCATACTTTGCGGCGTTCAAATAAAATTATTGTTCAGTGCATTTATTAAACTCTTAAAGTTGATTTTATTTAATTGCACTCTAACTTGTACAATGACAGACTGAGACTACGAAAGCTTTGAATTTGCAGCACCTGAAAAAGCGAGTTATAAATTCAATATTGATACAGGAAACTTTGTTGGTCAAATTAAATTTCTTTATTGTATGTTTGCAGTATCTCTTTGCTGGTCAAACCCAGCAGCAATAGCAATAGCAATAGCCAAGTAATTCGTCAAGATTCTTTGTGCTTGTCTTCACGTGCTTGCTATCTAGTTAACTGCCCGTCTGTCCGTTTATCTGCCTTTCTGCGACTATGTCTGTCTGTTTGTCTGGCTGGAAACGGGTTGGCGTTGTCGTAGATTTTGGCTTTAGCTTGATGGGTTCCTTTTATGTCAACTGCATTTTTCGCTGCTGTTGCTTGTTGTGAGCTTTTTCACTGGCTTAAACCACTTAATGCGATTTTTTTTTGTTGCTGCTTCGGGGTGGAAGATTGAAAGCGCTATTCACGCACACTTTTCTTGCAGCTTCCATTCACGAAGACTTGCAATTCATCAAATCTCGTTAGCCTCGGCTTTTATAGAATATCCATCTGCAGTTGCTTTAGCTGCTATTATTTTCGGGTTTTTACTTCTTTGGCTTGCACTGCATTCAAGTCAAAAACGCGCCACGCCCACTTGCAGCAACAGGGCGTGTCTATAGCTCTTTGGTCTAAGTTTTGCTGAGTTTTCTCAGTAACTGCTTCACGTGTCTCGACTGCCATTTTAAGGCTAAGAGGCAGCCTTTTAGTTCTTTACTTTGCCTGCATCAAGAGCTTCCTGAATGGCTTTAGCAACAAGAACCAAAGCTAACTGACAACTGAAATTCAGTTTAACAACATTGCCTCACATTGCCGATATCATTTTCTTTTCCATTCATTTTTTTATGCCACCCTTAACAAATCCCTAATGGAGAATCTACTGTGTATGATTGATGAATGCATCCATTAGCCAAATGTTGTGCCCATGTCTTTCGCTTTCTTTTTATACCCTGATCCCATTAAAAATGGGAAATAAGGGTATCATGAAGTTGTGCAAAAGTATGTAACGGGCAGAAGGAAGCATCTCCGACCCCATAAAGTATATATATTCTTGATCAGGATCAACAGCCGAGTCGATTTAGCCATGTCCGTCTGTCCGTCCGTCTGTCCGTCTGTCCGTCCGTATGTATGAACGCGTCGATCTCAGAGACTATAAGAGCTAGAGACTCCAGATTTCGAACTTAAGCTCGCCTAATCCCTAGGCAGTACAAGTTTGTTTTCGATTTTCGATAACTCATCCCGTTTTCGATATACACATGTGATCGATAACAACAAAATCTTGAATTTGAAAAATCTTTAGATGGCATTTAAATTAATAATCAAAATAATAACAATCTGTAAAATCGGTTAAGAAACACCGGAGATATGGGACATTGAAGTTGTGTATGCAGTATGCAGTATGTGCGTACATACAAACACACATACTTGCAAACACTGACTGTACGCGTAAGGTATAGGGATCAGGGTATCGTCTAGTCGGGATTTCTCGACTAGAGCCTTCTTACTTGTTACGTATGCAAATATGAAAATACAGTAATCTCATCGCTCATAGATTTTGGCTACCATTGTGACAGTATTTGTACTTATTAAAAAATATTTGTATTTATTCCCAATAATTTTATTTATAAAGAAAATATTTATTTATTTTCGTGCCCGTTATCATTATCTTTCACAAGCCAGTGCTCTTAGTTGGTTTCAATCAGTGAATTCGTTCATCTGTTACCCGTTGGCTGTTCAGTCACTTTGGTAAAAGGCAAAGGCAAACATTGCACGCCCGAAATGCATTCAATTAACAATTTTTTTTTGTTGGTGAGGAGGGCAAGGCATGCGTGCAGCTTGGAAAACTTTGCCGCACTGCGTGCATTGGCGTTTTGTGGCAGGCTTTTAATCAAAAACTTGCAACCAAGTGCCAGACAAGTTTTTCGGCCAAGTTTGCCACAGAACTGGGAAAACTTCTTAAATTGTGACGTCTACAGAAGTCAAATCGTGCTGCGGCGCTTACATGCTGGCAGCAATCAGTCTAGCTCAAACTAGGAATAAGTTCGTTTTTTTTTACTCTTCATATGTAAGAATAACAAATATTTGTTGTTCTTTGCAAATGAAGACTAATTGGAAAGATTCCCAATTTAACTATAGTTTTAATTTTTTTTCCAAATTTCTGTTTGAACCTTATTTGAAAGCATTTATTCTTTCTAGCATGTTGTTGATCCGTAGCAATTGATGATCTGTAATATCCATAGCAAAAGTGTATAAGCAGAAGGAGGTTCTAAGCCAATGCCCTGAACTGAATGCACTAAATTGCCATGCTGCAAATTCAAAGCGATCCACAGTCCCCCACAACCGCGGCTACCTTTTACGCCCGCATGCTTCAAAGTTGGCCCTTGCTATTGGCCAGAGCTTCGAATCGGAATAAAAGCGAAGTGCAGAAGTGCCACACTTGCCCATCGCCCATCGCCCACCGCCCAACGTCCACCGCCCACTGTTTACCTCTAACGCAGTTGCCAGCAACGTTCGTGCCATTTAGCAAAAGTAATTAAGCGTCGATGCGTTTCATTTGTGTTACTTTTCTGGGCAATTAAGGCCAAAAGTTTGCACTTTTGCAGTGCGGCGTAAAATTTTCATAGTTAATTGTAGACCAGTCTTGAGGGCGTCAAAGTAAACTCCGGATAGCTGGGAGCTGCTCCTAGTTTCCATTCGTTTGGAGTGCGTTTGGGATGGGCTGTACCCAATGGTCGCCTCTATCGTCTGGCCATAAAACTTTTCCCACTAACTGGCAAATGTTTCATGTTGTTTTGCATGTACTTTGAATGACTCTAAAATCGATTGTGCCTGTTGCCAATGGAGCCGCATCTCATCATCACCACCATCAGCATCTTCATTAGCAGCAACAAGTGTCTGTTATGGAACTATGATTTATGTTTTAAGGATAAACTTTTATATGAGAAGCAATCTGTGCCCTATTCATGATTGTTAAAATTTTTTGTTTTGCGGTTGTTGCTTTCATTTTATGACAGATTTATTTTATATTTTCCTTAACATTCAACATTCTTTCGTAAAACTAATATTGTTACTTCAATAATTACAACTATAATTTTCCAAGTACGCTCACTAACATTAAGATCGATAAGTGCCTTGGATACTGCACACTTAAAGGTGCTTAAAGGCACTTAAATATTTTTTATTTATATTGCATTTATGCGATTACCGCATCATTCCAAAGTAACTTAAGTTTTTTTTCGCGTTTGCTATCCTCATTATATATAGCTGTGACAGCCGCAGGCAACAGCATCATCATCATAAGCATCAGCCCTGGCATCAACAGCAGCAAAAGTAGCAGCATCAATTTACCAACTCAATGCACCCACCTTGCCCAACAGCTTAACCACTCGCAGACTTCCTTCGCACACAGGAAACGCAATGTGCAAAAAATGTTTCTCATTAAAAAGTTGTTTAACAATTTTATTATCCTCTCGCCGTCGCCGTTGCCGTCAGCATCGCTGCCGCGGTCGTCCTGCAGGTGTACGCTCATTGTCACAAGACCTGGTGACAATGTCAATAAAGCAAACTTCGGACCACGCAAAAAAAACGCAAAGACCACCACCATTGCGAACTACCTTACATAGTAGTAGCAGCAGCAGCAGCAGCAGCAGCAGCAGCGGCAGCGGCAACAGCAAATTATTTTTAAATTACTTGCAAAAATAGGGAAATCGCTAAAGTTATAATGGTTATAACAAAACCAAACTATATGCACGAAAAAAAACCTTTGTGAAACTAGACAATGCCCTGTAGTCTAAAATACAAGATTTACTATGATATACTTTTTAAATATATTTAAAGGGTTTCTTTTCATGTTTGATTTGATTATTTTCTTGACTGGTCTTATTCAAGCACAGTCATATAAAACAAAATCAGATAATGTTATATTTGCTTTTCATTACTTAACTTCTCCAACGGTACAGGGTAAACAAATAATGTACAACAAAAACTGTTTTTCCAGACTTGTGACAAAAAAAAAACGTACTTAGTAACTATCTGCTAAAAATTAAAGGTGAAAGAGCTAAAATTATGGTTGTCAGCAGCTTTGCATGTTTGTGCACTAAAAAAAAAATCATGGTCATTATTTAGAGGATTTTATGGAAGTTTTGGTAATTTTTTTCAATTACCGAACTTTTTAATAGCCATTACTTGCTGTTGCTTTAATATGGGGACACTTTCGATTTAGCTATGCAACATTATAACACTGCTTTTCAGCCAACTTACACGCCTATCAGTATTTAGCGTTCTTATCAACAGCACTTATCTGTGCTTCTATTTTGTTGTTGTTGAGACTGCTGAGGATTGATTCTGATCTCGACATACTTGCTTATAAGCCCCAAAGTAGCTCTGTAAAGCAAATCACTTAAACCTTATCTGAGATATTACTGAGTTTGTAATATGTGGTGGCATTAAAGCTTATCAGCTAACACAATATGTAAATAATATTTATGGTTGTTGTTTGCAAGTTGCAAGTAAATAATGTCGCACGATGTGTTCAACAGTCGTTAACGTATTATTAAAAGCACTCAAACAAACTTCAATTGGCAAAACTGGCAAACTTGTCCATTATCAATTACAATGCAAGGTAAAAACTGCAGCTGCAAATAACTTTTAAAAGCAATCTCGTGTTTAAGTGCTGTGACCACGAACCAAACATATACATATTTTATCTTTTCATTACGACAACCCTTTTTATACCCTGATCCCATTAAAAATGGGAAAAAAGGGTATAATGGTTTTGTGCAAAAGTATGTAACAGGCAGAAGGAGAAGTATATATATTCTTGATCAGCATCACGCGTAAACTATAGGGATCAGGGTATCGTCTAGTCGGGATTTCTCGACTAGAGCCTTCTTACTTGATTTCTTTAGATGTATCTAGCCACTGAACTGGCCGAGAGCCTTCACTTTGGAATGCTTTCATTACAGAGCTACGTCAAAACAAATATATATCTATGAGCCTTGAAAGGAACACAATAAGAAATGTTGCAGTCAAACGAAAACGACTGCTTACTCTGTTACCAGATAAACATATAAAAGCAGCTAATTTAGTTTTGTACACAAAAAATAAAAATAAAAAAATAAAACATTTCACCAAAATAAAGGAAATAATACAATTTTCAGACTTTTTATGAGCAGCTCGGATGTGTAATTAATTTTTAGTTATTGTGCGACCAAAGAGCTGTGTATAGTTTAAAGAAAAGAATAAGGCTGATTTTTGTATATATTTGCTATTATTATTACTTTTTTTTATTTGTTATTTGATAAGACATTGCTCATACTTGAAATTAAAATCCAAATAAAGCAGATAAAGCGATAAAACTCTTTAATAAAATTCCCCACTCGACCAATGAGGAAATAAATATTGTTCGATAGTAGATTATTGATTTTAACAGGAAATTTTTAGCTGTAAATGCAGCCAACACTGGAAAAAAACATTGAACACAAACCTTATTGTTTAAAGCCACAGTTAACATATTTAATAAACATTTTTATACATTTTAGCCTTTTCTTTCTTCTAAATTCTTGGAGAATATATTAATTTATTTTATAACAAGAAGTATCGTGATTTCGCTCAGTGTTAATGTTTTTTTGTTGACCGTGTCTAATTAGACAACTAATGAAAGGCAAAAACAATAACAAGAACAATAACAAGTAAGAAGGCTATAGTGGAGAAATCTCGACTAGACGATACCCTAAACCCCATACTTTACGCGCACAGTCAGTGCTATCAAGTATGTGTTTAAGTGTGTGTGTGTGTGTTTGTGTGTGTGTGCACGCGTATACAGCAAATTTTACTTAATTTCAATGTTCCATATCTCCGGTATGTCTATACCGATTTCAAACAAATTTAACACATTGTCATTATTTCATCTAATGTTTCAAGCTCCGTTTCAAAGTTTTTCAAATTTAAGATTTTTTTGTTATCGATCCCATGTGTTTATCGGAAATGGAAAGAGTTATCGAAAATTTGAAACAAACTCGTCCTGCCAAGGGATTAGGCAACCTTATGTTGCAAATGTGGAGTCTCTAGCTCTTATCGTCTCTGAGATCGACGCGTTCATACAGACATACGGACAGACGTACAGACGGATAGACGGACATGGCTATATCGACTCGGCTGTTGATGCTGCTCAAGAATATATATACATGCCTGTTACCAACTTTTGCACAAAACCATTTTACCCTTTTTACCCATTTTCAAGGGGTTCAGGGTATAAAAACAGTCATAATATTGATAAGCACTCGGGCGCATATCTTCTGAATGGAAGGAGACACTTCGGGCACTGCGTAGACTCGTTCGTATAGGTTCTAGTGCTCGGAGCTCAGCTGAAATGCTTGTTACGATTAGTTTGGCCAAAATGTCAACAAGAGGTAGAACTAGCTTTATCAAGCTAACGCTACTGGCGTTGCTTGTGGTGTTTGCGCTCCTGCTGCTGCTCACTTCTTTCCACAACGCAGGGTATCAGTTGCAGCAAATACAGCATGTGCAGCAAGGGCATCCTTCAGCTAGTAGTAGTGGCCGTAGTGTGTTGAAGTCAGCCCTACCGATAGCGCAGATTGTGGAGGAGCCTGTGGATGCGGAGCTGGTGAAACAGTTGGAGCGTGAGTTGCCCGAGGTGGACTATGGATTCTGGTATCGATATGCAAAGCCACAGAACTATCGCAAGAGTATCTCCTGTGCTCGGTATCCAGATCCCCTTGATTTGGAGCTGCACAACATCTACTGGCAGACCTTCAACAATGACAATGTGACCTTTCGTTTGTATGCCGCCTACATGGATCAACGGCCGGGCGTCAATGTGAGCAACGGGGTTGTGCGCATTCTGGCTACAGCCAATCAAATTGGTTACACGTTTCCTCCCACAAGTTGTCAGCTGTGGTATGCCGATTACAAGGAACCCATCCTAACCCTGGTCAGCGAGTATTTGAGCGTGTGGCCCAGGGCCTGGGGTCATACCCCACTGCTCAGCTATCCACATTTGCTCTCATGTCCGGTACCTTTTGACCTGCCGCCTAAGCTGCAAGACACCAAACCTCGCACTGTCTCCCTGGTGGCAAGCGGAAGCTGTGAGCGTGCCAGCAACTCCCTTCGCGTCCACTACGACCGAGAGCCAGCTACTTCGCCACAACCATCATTCGGCAACGCTACCGTAAGTCCAAAGCTCAACTCAACAATTAGTTTTGGCGTTTGCGTCAAGGGTTTTGATTTTCCGTACGTGGATCTTTCGGAACGTTTGATTGAGTGGTTCGAGCTGCAGCGTTTGATGGGTGCCTCACGCATCTATGCATACATGTACGATGTACATCCGGCTGTGCAACGTGTGCTGGACTATTATCAGCGCATTGGCTACCTGGAGCTGCGCCCGCTGACGCTGGCCAATGGTATGCCTCGTTTGCGGCATTATCAACATTTACTGCTGCAGACACGGCGTATGGTCAAGCGATTGAACGAACTGATACCCTATAACGATTGCTTCTATCGCAATATGTATCGGCATGACTATCTACTCAATGTGGACATCGATGAGGTTATTATGCCAATGGGTTCGTTGCGTACCTGGCAGGATGTGCTCGAAGCGGATCGCACCAACACAATTATGAAGTGCCCAAACGGTCATGTATCGCTGTGCACCATCAATACGTACTTCAGCAAGGTGGTGCCCGAAGCACAGAATCACGAGCAACTGGAGGCCGATGAGTTGTTCGTGCTGCAGCACACGCTGCGGCATCGCAACTACTCAAAGCCGAATCAGGCAACGAAATGCTTCCACAACACTCGCTACTCGATAACGCTGCACAATCATTTCACGCTCAAGCGGCTGCCCGGTGGCTGCAATTCAAGATCGTTAAACACGACGCTCGCACAAATGCAACACTATCGGGAGCCAGACCATAAGTATGAGCTGGAAGAGCTAGTCGATGATCGCAGTGCTTGGAAGTATGCCAGTGAGCTGCGGGCGGCTGTGGAGAATGTCTGGTTGCATCTGGATGATGTGCAGGAGCAGAGCTCTGATAATGAGGATCAGGTACTAATAGATGAGCTGCCCGAACAGGAAACGGATCTGGAGCAGGCGCAAGAGCAGCAGCAAATGTTGGAACAAGCTCAGTCCGCTAAAGTCGTGAGCTAGAATTAAGACTAAAATAGAGTTACAAACTTTTTTTTCGCCTTGTTACCGTTCTCAGATTTTTTAAAGTGTTTGTATAAGTTAAATGTAAAGTTTATATTTATAGCCTATTTATATATGTATAAATACAAATAATAAAAACAAAAACATATATTCTTTTATCAAATGAAATTTTACTTATGTTTCAAAAAAATAGAACAGCTATATTAAAAATTAATATCTGTGTCAATGTCTGGATTTCATTTAAGTTGGCAGTTTGAAAGTTGAAAAAGTTCTTCTATTTTCGTAAACGCAAATACGTAGTTGAGTGCCTTCAAATTTTAATTTAAAATAGATTAAGTATATTTTATCACTGCTTAACAAAAACGTATGAACGAACTTGGCCCAAATAAATAATTGCAAACTAACTGCTTTTGTCGTCCGTTGTAAGCCAAAAGTGGAAAGAAAGTGAAATAGTACACATATATTTTAAAATGGAGCAATTACGACAAGTTTTCGTTTAAAAAATGCCCATCTATATTCTTTAAGATAGATAGATAATTGGGTGTTTTCCCATTGCGCCTGTCATAACGACTATATCTATCGTTGCTTTGTTTTTAACATATACGTAAAGAAAGTCTGATTATTGTTTACCTAAATCATATTCTAAAGAATTTAAGCAAAATTAAATTTTATTTGAATTTTTTTCTTCTTCAAAACCAAGTTAATACGTAAGTGGCACACTTATTTTTATGACTTTTTATGTGCTCAAAAAGCCACAACAGTTAAGTTCTTCAAACATGATTTTCACTGCCAGCGCACAAGTATGCAATACTTTTTAACATAATGTGGAATCTCTAGCTCGTATCGTCTCTGAGATCGAAGCGTTCATACATACGGACGGGCAGACGGACGGACATGGCTATACCGACTCGGCTGTTCATATATATATACCTTATATATAGTATATAATATATATAAATACTTTACAGAGTCGGAGAAGCTTTCTTCTGCCTTTTACATACTTTTGCACAAAACCATTATACCCTTTTTACCCATTTTCAATGTATGGGTATAAAAGCAGTCGTAATATTGATAAGCACTCGGGTCGCATATCTTCTGAATGGAAGGAGACACTTCGGGCACTGCGTAGACTCGTTCGTATAGGTTCTAGTGCTCGGAGCTCAGCTGAAATGCTTGTTACGATTAGTTTGGCCAAAATGTCAACAAGAGGTAGAACTAGCTTTATCAAGCTAACGCTACTGGCGTTGCTTGTGGTGTTTGCGCTCCTGCTGCTGCTCACTTCTTTCCACAACGCAGGGTATCAGTTGCAGCAAATACAGCATGTGCAGCAAGGGCATCCTTCAGCTAGTAGTAGTGGCCGTAGTGTGTTGAAGTCAGCCCTACCAATAGCGCAGATTGTGGAGGAGCCTGTGGATGCGGAGCTGGTGAAACAGTTGGAGCGTGAGTTGCCCGAGGTGGACTATGGATTCTGGTATCGATATGCAAAGCCACAGAACTATCGCAAGAGTATCTCCTGTGCTCGGTATCCAGATCCCCTTGATTTGGAGCTGCACAACATCTACTGGCAGACCTTCAACAATGACAATGTGACCTTTCGTTTGTATGCCGCCTACATGGATCAACGGCCGGGCGTCAATGTGAGCAACGGGGTTGTGCGCATTCTGGCTACAGCCAATCAAATTGGTTACACGTTTCCTCCCACAAGTTGTCAGCTGTGGTATGCCGATTACAAGGAACCCATCCTAACCCTGGTCAGCGAGTATTTGAGCGTGTGGCCCAGGGCCTGGGGTCATACCCCACTGCTCAGCTATCCACATTTGCTCTCATGTCCGGTACCTTTTGACCTGCCGCCTAAGCTGCAAGACACCAAACCTCGCACTGTCTCCCTGGTGGCAAGCGGAAGCTGTGAGCGTGCCAGCAACTCCCTTCGCGTCCACTACGACCGAGAGCCAGCTACTTCGCCACAACCATCATTCGGCAACGCTACCGTAAGTCCAAAGCTCAACTCAACAATTAGTTTTGGCGTTTGCGTCAAGGGTTTTGATTTTCCGTACGTGGATCTTTCGGAACGTTTGATTGAGTGGTTCGAGCTGCAGCGTTTGATGGGTGCCTCACGCATCTATGCATACATGTACGATGTACATCCGGCTGTGCAACGTGTGCTGGACTATTATCAGCGCATTGGCTACCTGGAGCTGCGCCCGCTGACGCTGGCCAATGGTATGCCTCGTTTGCGGCATTATCAACATTTACTGCTGCAGACACGGCGTATGGTCAAGCGATTGAACGAACTGATACCCTATAACGATTGCTTCTATCGCAATATGTATCGGCATGACTATCTACTCAATGTGGACATCGATGAGGTTATTATGCCAATGGGTTCGTTGCGTACCTGGCAGGATGTGCTCGAAGCGGATCGCACCAACACAATTATGAAGTGCCCAAACGGTCATGTATCGCTGTGCACCATCAATACGTACTTCAGCAAGGTGGTGCCCGAAGCACAGAATCACGAGCAACTGGAGGCCGATGAGTTGTTCGTGCTGCAGCACACGCTGCGGCATCGCAACTACTCAAAGCCGAATCAGGCAACGAAATGCTTCCACAACACTCGCTACTCGATAACGCTGCACAATCATTTCACGCTCAAGCGGCTGCCCGGTGGCTGCAATTCAAGATCGTTAAACACGACGCTCGCACAAATGCAACACTATCGGGAGCCAGACCATAAGTATGAGCTGGAAGAGCTAGTCGATGATCGCAGTGCTTGGAAGTATGCCAGTGAGCTGCGGGCGGCTGTGGAGAATGTCTGGTTGCATCTGGATGATGTGCAGGAGCAGAGCTCTGATAATGAGGATCAGGTACTAATAGATGAGCTGCCCGAACAGGAAACGGATCTGGAGCAGGCGCAAGAGCAGCAGCAAATGTTGGAACAAGCTCAGTCCGCTAAAGTCGTGAGCTAGAATTAAGACTAAAATAGAGTTACAAACTTTTTTTTCGCCTTGTTACCGTTCTCAGATTTTTTAAAGTGTTTGTATAAGTTAAATGTAAAGTTTATATTTATAGCCTATTTATATATGTATAAATACAAATAATAAAAACAAAAACATATATTCTTTTATCAAATGAAATTTTACTTATGTTTCAAAAAAATAGAACAGCTATATTAAAAATTAATATCTGTGTCAATGTCTGGATTTCATTTAAGTTGGCAGTTTGAAAGTTGAAAAAGTTCTTCTATTTTCGTAAACGCAAATACGTAGTTGAGTGCCTTCAAATTTTAATTTAAAATAGATTAAGTATATTTTATCACTGCTTAACAAAAACGTATGAACGAACTTGGCCCAAATAAATAATTGCAAACTAACTGCTTTTGTCGTCCGTTGTAAGCCAAAAGTGGAAAGAAAGTGAAATAGTACACATATATTTTAAAATGGAGCAATTACGACAAGTTTTCGTTTAAAAAATGCCCATCTATATTCTTTAAGATAGATAGATAATTGGGTGTTTTCCCATTGCGCCTGTCATAACGACTATATCTATCGTTGCTTTGTTTTTAACATATACGTAAAGAAAGTCTGATTATTGTTTACCTAAATCATATTCTAAAGAATTTAAGCAAAATTAAATTTTATTTGAATTTTTTTCTTCTTCAAAACCAAGTTAATACGTAAGTGGCACACTTATTTTTATGACTTTTTATGTGCTCAAAAAGCCACAACAGTTAAGTTCTTCAAACATGATTTTCACTGCCAGCGCACAAGTATGCAATACTTTTTAACATAATGTGGAATCTCTAGCTCGTATCGTCTCTGAGATCGAAGCGTTCATACATACGGACGGGCAGACGGACGGACATGGCTATACCGACTCGGCTGTTCATATATATATACCTTATATATAGTATATAATATATATAAATACTTTACGGAGTCGGAGAAGCTTTCTTCTGCCTTTTACATACTTTTGCACAAAACCATTATACCCTTTTTACCCATTTTCAATGTATGGGTATAAAAGCAGTCGTAATATTGATAAGCACTCGGGTCGCATATCTTCTGAATGGAAGGAGACACTTCGGGCACTGCGTAGACTCGTTCGTATAGGTTCTAGTGCTCGGAGCTCAGCTGAAATGCTTGTTACGATTAGTTTGGCCAAAATGTCAACAAGAGGTAGAACTAGCTTTATCAAGCTAACGCTACTGGCGTTGCTTGTGGTGTTTGCGCTCCTGCTGCTGCTCACTTCTTTCCACAACGCAGGGTATCAGTTGCAGCAAATACAGCATGTGCAGCAAGGGCATCCTTCAGCTAGTAGTAGTGGCCGTAGTGTGTTGAAGTCAGCCCTACCAATAGCGCAGATTGTGGAGGAGCCTGTGGATGCGGAGCTGGTGAAACAGTTGGAGCGTGAGTTGCCCGAGGTGGACTATGGATTCTGGTATCGATATGCAAAGCCACAGAACTATCGCAAGAGTATCTCCTGTGCTCGGTATCCAGATCCCCTTGATTTGGAGCTGCACAACATCTACTGGCAGACCTTCAACAATGACAATGTGACCTTTCGTTTGTATGCCGCCTACATGGATCAACGGCCGGGCGTCAATGTGAGCAACGGGGTTGTGCGCATTCTGGCTACAGCCAATCAAATTGGTTACACGTTTCCTCCCACAAGTTGTCAGCTGTGGTATGCCGATTACAAGGAACCCATCCTAACCCTGGTCAGCGAGTATTTGAGCGTGTGGCCCAGGGCCTGGGGTCATACCCCACTGCTCAGCTATCCACATTTGCTCTCATGTCCGGTATCTTTTGACCTGCCGCCTAAGCTGCAAGACACCAAACCTCGCACTGTCTCCCTGGTGGCAAGCGGAAGCTGTGAGCGTGCCAGCAACTCCCTTCGCGTCCACTACGACCGAGAGCCAGCTACTTCGCCACAACCATCATTCGGCAACGCTACCGTAAGTCCAAAGCTCAACTCAACAATTAGTTTTGGCGTTTGCGTCAAGGGTTTTGATTTTCCGTACGTGGATCTTTCGGAACGTTTGATTGAGTGGTTCGAGCTGCAGCGTTTGATGGGTGCCTCACGCATCTATGCATACATGTACGATGTACATCCGGCTGTGCAACGTGTGCTGGACTATTATCAGCGCATTGGCTACCTGGAGCTGCGCCCGCTGACGCTGGCCAATGGTATGCCTCGTTTGCGGCATTATCAACATTTACTGCTGCAGACACGGCGTATGGTCAAGCGATTGAACGAACTGATACCCTATAACGATTGCTTCTATCGCAATATGTATCGGCATGACTATCTACTCAATGTGGACATCGATGAGGTTATTATGCCAATGGGTTCGTTGCGTACCTGGCAGGATGTGCTCGAAGCGGATCGCACCAACACAATTATGAAGTGCCCAAACGGTCATGTGTCGCTGTGCATCATCAATACGCACTTCAGCAAGATGGTGCCCGAAGCACAGAATCACGAGCAACTGGAGGCCGATAAGTTGTTCGTGCTGCAGCACACGCTGCGGCATCGCAACTACTCAAAGCCGTTTATGGCAACGAAATGCTTCCACAACACTCGCTACTCGATAACGCTGCACAATCATTTCACGCTCAAGCGGCTGCCCGGTGGCTGCAATTCAAGATCGTTAAACACGACGCTCGCACAAATGCAACACTATCGGGAGCCAGGCCATAAGTATGAGCTGGAAGAGCTAGTCGATGATCGCAGTGCTTGGAAGTATGCCAGTGAGCTGCGGGCGGCTGTGGAGAATGTCTGGTTGCATCTGGATGATGTGCAGGAGCAGAGCTCTGATAATGAGGATCAGGTACTATTAGAGGAGCTGCCCGAACAGGAAACGGATCTGGAGCAGGCGCAAGAGCAGCAGCAAATGTTGGAACAAGCTCAGTCCGCAAAAGTCGTGAGCTAGAATTGTTACCGTTCTCAGATTTTTTAAAGTGTTTGCATAAGTTAAATGTAAAGCTTATATTTATAAACTATTTATATAAAAACATATATTCGTATATCAAATAAAGTACTGTATTAAAAATGAATGTCTGGATTTCATTTAATTTGGCAGTTTTCGTGATCGCAAATGCGAGTTGAGTGCCTTCAAATTCTAATTTTAAATAGGTTAAGTATATTTTATCACTGCTCAACCAAAACGTATGAACGAACATGGCCAAGATAAATAATTGCAAGCCTAGTAGAACGTATTTATTATTTATCTATTTTTTTTTTTTAATGAATGAAGAAAAAAAAATTCCGTTTTTTGTGAAAAAACTTAATATAATTTTATAATTACCTAAATACCCAAACAAAATCTTATTTTTAGCCTTCTTTTTGTTAACTTTATTATGTAAATTAGCAGACAATTAATATCTCGCAAAGCTTAATGTACTGACATGCGAATAATCATTGGCATTCAAAACTATACTATACGTTTATAAGCAGTTACAGCAAGTTTTCGTTTAAAACATTCCCCAACTATATTGTTTGTATTCTTCAACATATTATACACGTAATTGGGTGGTTTCCCATTGTGCCTGTCATAACGACTATATCTATCGTTGCTTTATGTTTTATACGTAAAGAAAGTCTGATTACTGTTTACCTAAAGCATTTGCCAAAAACTGCGGCTACCCAGCTCAAATCACAGGTTTTCTTGCATATCAAGTTAATATGTAAATATCACACTTGTTTTATGACTTTTTAAGTGCTCAACAGTTAAGTTCTTCAGTATGCAATACATATTTACATAACCACAAAGTGGTAATCATAATACACTATTGAACATTGTCGCAATGCTCATCAAACTGTGATTACAGAAAACAAAATAAACTGAATCACCGTCGACACTATCTATATTGTGTGTCCCAGCGAATTCTTAACATTTGAATATGCACAAAGAAAAAAGGCAGTCCAAAGATGGCTCATATTATCATACATATATCAGTATGTGTTTTGATGGATAGTTGATACCTTTGTATAAAGATGATTCGTTCGATTTGTTATAAACTTGTTGATATATATTTGAGGCTTCAAAATCGAGTGTCTGTTTATAAAACTTAGCTCACCCCAGTCCAGAAATTACTTTAGATTTTCCACACGTTGCTAATCGAAAGGGAACAGATATTGTAATCTTCTGTTTATTATAAGCAATAAATAAAGAAGTCATTAAATTATAAAATATCGCAAATAAGTCTAAAAAAAAAAAAATTCAATGCACATAAAGTACTTGCACAATATGCAGGAAACGTTATCACTACTTTCATTATCGCAGATAAAAATGTGAAAAAAAAACTCGAACAAAAATAAAATATGATAATTAATGGTATAATAAGGAATACTATAAACATTTTATCAAATGCTATCGCATTTATGAGTATATGATATTCAACAAATGCTAGCCTAGTAACGCAACATAAAGGCACCCAGTGTGAGGGCCAAGGTGCCGCCAAGTGTCGTAACTAGAGTCCCAGCACCGCCGCCCGTGTTGTTGCCACTGGCCAAGAGTATGGGACGCTCGTTGGCACGAGCTTCCATCCATGCCTGACAGTCGGTCTCGTTCTTTACAAAGCGAAAGATGGACTGCACAATGTTGGCGGGTGTGATCTCAGCACACTGCTCCAGATGGTGAAGGACACAGGCCTCGAAGCTCTGCAGGTCGACACAGTGTGTGGGCGAGAAGAGCAGCTCGGGCCGGCTCATCAAATCGGGCACTTGGCCATCTTTTGGTATATACTGATGGAACGATCTGTTCAAGCAGTGGCTAATGCTCTCCTTGTTGGCTTCCAAGCACTCGGGTCCCTGTTCGGCGACAAAGAGCGCAATCTGATCACCACCACGCGAGCAGGCGAAATCCAACAATGAAGCTCCAAGGCGCATCATAGTTGCCTGCTGACGCAACTCTTCGGCTGTCAGGCAGGGCTTAACTTTGTCATTGAAAGCACGCACACAATCCTCTGCTTCCGGGGCACGCTTGCAGTACTTGTTGAACACTGTATCCAACTCACCAATGGGACGAGCTGCCTCCATTTCTTCCTGCAGCGCCGTCAGATTAGCCAGACCACTAAGACAAGCGCCCAGTTTTGAAGCAGCTGTCTCAATGTCCTTGTATAGCGTTGAGTTATCTGTGCCAACTACCTTCTTGCACTTCTCGCGATACACACGCCTAATATCATCTATAAATCAATACTATCATAAGTATAAACATACAAACGTATACAACGATTATGTCACTGCGTACTTACCCATGCTAACGTTGGTATTGCGAAACTCTGGCGGCAGGAACTGTGCAGAAACGCTCTCCAGCTGGCTGGCAGAAATTTTCTGTGGAAGAGGGTTAGGACTGCCGCGCACCTCCAGCAAAATGGCGCCCAAGATGGCCAACAGGCAGACGACCAGCATAGCGTACTTGTTCATGTTGGCTAATCAGTTGGTTACTAGACTTGAGTATGCGATCAGTTAGAAGTTTCGTATCTTCTGTTATTGTTCGAGCGGCCTCTGCTTTGCCTCCGTACAGTGCGCGTTGCGGCGAGTGAATGAGAGCGCTTGTCGTTCACAAAGTGCCAGCAAATGTGACGCTTAACAGTGCACAGTAGCGCACAGTGGTTAAATGGCTGTGCGTAATGCGCTTAAAATTGCTCAGATTTTCAATGATAGAAAGATAGACCGCGTAAAGTGACTTTAAAGCAGCAGCTTATCAGTATTATTATCGAAATTGACCATTTTTACTACTTTTAAAGTATGTGTCCTGGTCAAGGTTCCATATGCAGTTTGTTAGCTAATGGAAGCTTACCTAACACCTGACACATTGTTATAATGGATTAAGTTACTTTTAAAAGGAATACTACCTCTTACACTTTAAAGTCCCATTAAACAAAGTTACTGAAGTTTATTTAGTTGAGTTAAAGTTTTGAAAAGTTTTTGGTACCATTGTGAACCACCATTATGAATCATGCATGCTATGAATAGAATGAGTACTTTGTACTCAAAATTCACATTCAGCTTTCTTTATTCTTGGCATTATTATCAGCCATATGCAAGACCTCGGCTAAATCGATAAGATATAAAAGATTCGAGCTGCTGCCTCAAACAACAATCGATATTGATTATAAAGCTAATAACCAATTGGAATTTTTCAAGTACAAACTTTAGCTTTTATCAAAACTTTATGGAATATCAGAAGCGTGTACAATAAACATGATAACCAACGTTAACACTTTCAATAACAACAAACTCTTTAACACACTGTGCGGCATTTTGCACAACTTTAGTCTGCTATATATGTATAAATGTATGTGACATCATTTACGTTATGTATTGTGCAACATTGGGCAAAGGTTACAGTTTTCGTGAATGATATACAGTTATGTGGCTAGCCGTATACAAACGTTTATCGACAAGTATGATAGGTACATATGTTAGTAAATACGCACACACACAGACACACATTCATATGCTCCAACCGATACACTACTTTTGTTGTCCATAAGTTGGCCGTCCCCCTAGCTTATCTGTGGGTGCTGCCTTTTATTGTTTATTTGTACGCTTATTGCATTATCGATGTATTTGCAGGTCCGTCCGTTTAGTAACAGTAACGGAGTCACCTACTAACGGAATGCTCTAAAATCAACTGATAAGCAACTGAAACTCGAAACACAAGAAACAGAAAGCCCAAATCACAACAATATATGTATCTACATGAGCATTGAGGCTGCTAGCCTTTGCAAATTTTACATTTTTTTTATAGTTTTCAGTTGGCCCGATTTTGCTATAATTTTGTTGGTCTCCAATAGCACAGTAAGATTGCAAAAGATTGCTGAAATTGTCTTTAAATGCTTTTTATGTGATATTCATTACACCCTGTGGATTTCTTAATATATATACGATAAGCGTCATTTATGCTGTTTGCAGCGTTTTTTTTTCGCTAACAAAACCTTCAAGCCATATGTGTGCATAAATAAAAACAAATAAACAGACAAAGGGAGAGAGGGAGAGAGAGAGATAAAAGCAGAGCAGAGGTAAAAATGATTTTCTTTATAAAGAGCTGGCATTACGAGCAATATTTCATTATTTCATGTTGTCATTATTTGACATATTCACAAGTGATATCATTCAGCTTATACTATATAGAGGGAAACTTAATGTACGAAAAGTGAAAGTTCATTATACATAGTAGTAGTATAGAGTATCGAGAAATGTACTTATGAACTGACTTCAAGCGATTTACAAACGCAATTGCTTATCGACAACAAATAATAGTTTGATTTAGAAGCTGCCCACAAACGTTTCTCATCAGACACTTCAGATACTAAAGCAAATTGTAAACTATCAATTTCAAGCGTGTTCGCAGTATTGAAGATTTATATTCAATAAATATGAGGCAGTTGTTTTTGTACTAAGCAACTACGCATTTAAGCGCACATTTAATTAGGTTGCTAGACCAATCATCATACTTAATACTAACTACTTTAGTTATACGTCAGCGGGAGGCAGTAATCAAGTGCCAAAGGTTGCCCATTAAACGCAATTAGACAAACTTCTGGCAGGTATACAATATAGTAATTATTATTAAGCGCTGTTCCATTTACGATCTTAATTTGAGCTCTGGTTAAGCAAAAGCTCAAGTTCATGCTTATAAACCGGTTGAATACTAGTACGTCAACCGACACTTCAAGCACATTATTTGCGTTCAAAGTTCGGCAACGACAGTCAGAGCCGTTGCCCAGCTACGTAATGACTGTGATAAGCTTTTATCGTTCTATTGCCCCACGGGAAGCGGAAAGCGCAAAACACAAAGCACATCTGTTTCTGGGGATCAAAGTACTATTGAAGACGTCAATCAATGAAACATTACATTTTTCTTCAGAAATCAAATAGAACTGTTTATGATAAGGTTATGAACAAAAATTTTACAAAAATCATTGGGTAAAAAACACATTAAAATATGTAATTAACTCTAGTGCGTAAGAGTTGTTAATCATTATCATTCCAGACCCTGTAAGTGATCGGTGACGAACATTAGCTTTATTCAAGCCAACTGAGTTGACACAAAAAAAGCAGTTGTTGACAACTGAAGTACACATAAATATGAGTCAGTGTGTTTATTCCTCTCATATTTGTTTTGAAAATAATGACTAGTAGTATATATGAGCTTATCGAACTCACAAGAAAATCAAAATGCGGTTTAAAAATATAAAAAAAAAAGCACAGAGGTAGTGCTAATACAGTATGAAATACAAAATATTGGTTTAATATAAAAATGCTATCGAAAATTTAACTTCTTAAAAATAAAACCAGTAAAAAAAATTACACAAAAAGTTCAATTGACTTAAATAGTATTATGGATCAACATAAACACACGAGTCGATATAACCTTGTCCGTCCGTCTGTCCGTCTCTATGTATGAACGTGTCGATCTCAGAGATATAATAGTTATGATAATAATGCTAAGAGATGTAGGATTGAGAGAACATATCTCTTGATGAGTACTCTATGCTTAACATACGTCATCGAGAGCTGAGTCGAGCAACGTTTGTGTCTGTAGCCATGTAGCCATGTATCTGTAGCCATGTAGCCATGTATCTGTAGCCTTGTATCCGTGTATCTGTAACCTAGTAGACATGTAACTGTAGCCATGTATTTGTAGCCAAGTAGCCATGTATCTGTAGCCTTGTAGCCATTCAGCCATGTATCTGTAGCTATGTATCTGTAGCCATGTAGCAATGTATCAGTAGCCATTCAGCCATGTATCTGAAGCCATGTATATGTAGCCATGTAGCCATGTATCTGTAGCCATATATCTTTAGCCATGTATCTTTAGCCATGTAGTCATGTATCTGTAGCCTCATGTATCTGTAGCCTAGTAGCCATGTATCTGAAGCCATGTATCTGAAGCCATGTATCTGAAGCCATGTAGCCATGTATCTGTAGCCTTGTAGCCGTGTATCTGTAGCCTAGAAGCCATGTATCTGTAGCCATGTATCTGTAGGCATGTATCTGTAGCCATACATCTGTAGCAATTTAGCCAAGTAACTGTAGCCATGTGTCTGTGGCCTTATATCTGTAGCCATGTATCTGTGGCAATTAAGCCATTTATCTGTGGCCATGTAGCCATGTAACTGTAGGCATGTATCTACTAATAATAAACAAATAATGTGTGAAACTTCTATTTGGTGGCGAATAGGTAACTCAAAGCATACTTTTAGGAGCAAAAAAAACGGAAGCATCCAAACACATACATGACGGATTGTAAACACCAGCGGGGCTTATTGTTTATTGCTTTCACGGGACGCGTGCTGGCCCAATTTAGAGTCATCGTGTTGTTCGCGGCAAACTAGTTGGCCTAATTGTGAGTTGGTGTTGCGCTTCAACCCATGCACATATTTGCAATTGCATTTCACAGCTGTTGATTTAATTTTGAGTATTGCAGTGTTGATTTCTGCACTAGCTTTAATCTGTATGAGCATTTGGAGAAGGTGACAAAGACAGGGTCGAGTTGATTGTCTCCTGGACTACTATAACATAATAATAACAATTATAAGAAATATGTGTACATATGTAAATGTGTTTGCTGGTTTTATTCGTTGGATGTGGGTGGTGTGGCCCTGGATGTTGCAACAACACGGTGTGCTTTTAAATGAAATTAAGCTAATTTAGGAAACAGCTAACGTGTTGTCGTGTCGTCGTCGTCGTCCTCTTCCGCACCGGAACCTGTCGACGTTCTCGTCCTGCCTGTAGTTTAATTCAATGCAGGACCACCAACCTCACATGTGTATGTGCGCGCGGGTGTGAGTTGTCTCTCTGTTAGCTATTTGGAGCACATGCTACCTGTCCGTGCGTTCGTTGCCTGCCTCTTCTATTCCTCTCTGCTCGTTCTGTGTGCCTGGCTGGTGTATTGTAATTTATTATCCTGCATGGCAAAAGGGATTTTCATCAATTAATCATGCTGACGATTCAGCTGCAGTTGGACAACCAGAACAACACACTGCTTGACCCTCAATCCGCTCCTCGCCCCACCAACCGACACACACACACACATACACAAACACTTAATCCTACCCTGGCACACACTCTCGAGCTGAGAGTGGAGCTCAAGATAACCCCAAGCAAAGCACGCTTTGTTTGTTAAATTACAGCTATGAACTCTTTCCGGAATTTGGGGTCAATAACAAATATTTTAGAGTTGTTTTTGTGATTCATTTTAAAGTAATCACTAAATCACAAACAATAAGGTGAGCTGCTTGATATATGATGTGTATACTTTTACGTATATATATATATATATATATATATATATATGTACATAAGTGTGAAGGTAACATCGGGTGTTGAGCAAGCTGCTTCTGATGGGAACTGCAAATGAAAGACTTGGGAAATTACATATGACATATAATGAAAGAGTTTTAATATTGACATTAGTTCGTGAGGAATGCTAAGTAAACTTGAACAGTAATAAAGGTATAATTCCTTAAACGTAAAACACTTTTAAACTTAACTAGAAACAAAACATCCATTATGTTTATGATCAAAGTACATACAAAAAGAGTATTAAGAAGTTCTCAAGTTTAATATATAGATAGTTAAATGCCTTTTCCCAAAGGAACAACTACAGCACACTTGAGATAGTTCTGATGCTGTTACATACATTATCCCAACTCGATTGTATCTTTCACATTTATGCTTTCTATGCATAAAGGGTATATTAAGTTCAGACATTAAAATTCGTATATTCAACATCCTTCGCAGCTATCTGTCGCTACTGGCAGAGCCCCAACCAAAAACTGCTAACATGGCCTTGGCCTTCATTGCAGGTGACTGTGAGAGGACGAACCCTACTTGTTGGAGTGCGGGTATCATGAAGTGATTTATGAAGTGGCCAGCACACTGCCAAAGAGAACTCGACGCACAACCATATAGTAATTTGTGAGCAAAACTATTCGAAGTTGCTTCTGTTGTTCTTGTTGTTTTTGGTTTGGAGCTTCTTTATTGTAAGGCAACTGAGCGTCAGCTTTGAGTGCATCTTTGGGCAATTTATTATATGAATTATTCAAAATAGGGAATGGGTCCACTAAGAGAATTATTGGCAAGAAACAACAATGAACAAAAATTTGAGTTCGCTTTTCGTTTAGTTTATTATGCAAAATTAAATTTGAATAAACAAGCATTCAATTGAAGGGGTTTCACGAGCTGGAGTGCATATTGCTCACATAAGCAGCTTGATTGACGCCACGCCATTGTTCTAAGCTGGTGTGTGTGTGTGTGTGTGTGTGTGCGTGGTATTAACGTTTACATTTGAAAGGCTTTGGCCTAAGCTTCTTTTGAAGGAACGTTGTTAGGCAAGAGGCAAACTACCATCGAGGAAACAACTGACCTGATCCGACACAGCCCGAAAGGACCTTAGCTGACCTGGCCATGCCAGCTAGCATTTCAGCTAATAAGCTGGCTACAAATTTTGCACATGGCCTTTAACATTTCAGCATGCAATTTATTTTCAATTTTCCTTGGTTTTCTTTTCCCATTACACTCAAAAACACACCCACACAAGTCATCGGTGAGGCATCGATAAATAACAACAGTAAAGAGCCGAGGAAAATTATATACACAATATTTTTGTTGTGTAATTTATTTACCAGTTTTTTGCGTGGCATTCTGTTCAGCATAAGAATCCAATGTAACGAGACAAAACAAAGCCTTAAAATAACTTAAATTATTGTAAGCCAGGTTTACGCAATGGCTTATACATCAGATCTGTCTCAAGACTAATTTTTCAAGAGACCAGAGAGAGATCAGAGTGGCATTATGTAGAATACCTTGAAGCTTGAAGAGAAAAAGGTAAAAAAAAATGTCTAGTATTTGTGATCGGAATTGCAAAGCAAATTTGGTTGATTTATTCAAAAGAATCAATTTCAATGTCACCATTAATTAGTTTGTGTAAAAAGATTGTTCCTAACATTGTTTAGCGATCAGACAGAGAAGGAAGATTGATTAGTAAGTAAGTAAAGTTTTGCACCGATTCTGATCCTGATGAATCGTGAATTTGGGCTACCATATACCAGATCCATGTTCAAGAATCGTTCGAAATACAAAGCTTATGTTTTGTAGGACTCGTCGAATTCCTTCGACCACGGCACCTGAGAGAGTGCGTAAGAGTAAAAAAGCGTGTTGAAACGGTTTTATGCACAGAAAATCTAAAAAAATGCAAGCGTAAAAATACAAAAACAAAATATTAGCAGGCGAAAAGCAAACTAAGCAAATGAAGCAGTTAGCTTTGACTGCAGTTTGTTGTTGTGCTTGCACACATTACTGCAGATGACTAGCATTTAATTAAATGTTCACTTTGGGCTTTACACAAACCGATGAAACTCAAAATCACTAAACCATTTATTAGCACAAAGCCGCGATATTAATACAGAAAATAAATTATAATCAAAACAAAAGCGAAACGCACATTAATACACGTACTTTAGCGATGCAAAGTGAGCGAGAGAAAGCTAGTTTATAATAGGAAATGAACTTTTCTGCATAAGTGAGCGTTTTCTAGATTGTTTTTTATTTTCGCTATCTGCGGAGCTTATTTAAACTATAAATTTGGCAGTTGTTGTTGCTGTGGCTTGTTACAACGAAAGCTGGTCTGCAGTGTGATGTAATGTGACACCAGCTGCTTAATGTTTTGGTTAAAAGCATTTTAAGTGAAATGCAACCAACACACACACACATACGAACAAACACACACATACGCAGAGGTAAATAAAGGGTGTTGGTGTGGAATGAGAGCAACTTCAACATCTTCCAAGTTACCATTTTGGGTAAAGCGGCTGCTTCTGTTGCTGCTGTTGCTGTCGCTGCTTTTTACACTGCACGAATATAATAACTCAGCGCCTTTAACTGGCCGCAAGTACAAGAAGGCAAGAAGCACTGCCGCACAGCCAGCAAATGCAAACTCATCAAGCCACACAAAAACACACACAAACACATACACACACACACACACACACAGACAGAGAGAGAGAGAGAGAGAGAGAGAGCTAGACACATACGCTGGCAATTTGCTTAAGCGAAAGGTTGCAACATATGAGCCAAAAAAAAAACGATGTAACAAGCAGCAACAGCCAAAGAATGCCAGAGGTGCCAGCCAGTCAGCCAGCCAGCAGAAAAATACGTCCACGAGTTCTTCTTGCACTCGTGTACAGTGGGTGTTATCGCTATAATTTCATGGTCATTGTTAAATTCAATGTCAGAAAAGCAAACAAAAGAAACATTTCTTTCATTAACTAAATTGATTTTCTATTATTTTTATAGCTGTTGAAACTGATGATTGATATTGAAAGTTATACAAAAAACTTGCTAATCAACTTAATAAATAAATGAAAATGAAACTGGCATTAGTCTAAAATAGCACTTAGTTAGGATTCACATTGTGTTAAAAGCCCACCGTGCAACGTCTGGGTAAACGATGGAGAAAGGTAGGCAAAGGGGGAACATCGACTGCACAACATCATCATTCATTTGCGCTCAGGTGCGCTTTTTGTATGCACTTTTGGGCAAACACGCATACAAACACACACTCGCAAACAAAGGGAGTATGGCTGGGTTTCGTTTACCGTTTAGTTTTGCTTGAGCTTGGCTTGTGGTGTCTGTTGGATAACCCAGAGGCGGTTCACATTGCCGAGACGAGCAGTGAGTGCCAGTTGGCGCAAGTAAACTCCATGCATAACTCGCCGACAATTCCGGCTTGACATTATTTTTGGCGGTTGTTTGTCATTCTTATAACTTATGCCATATTCCACTTGGCTAGCCCTGTTTTATTCTTTAGGTCTCTTCTTTCTTTTTTTTTGTATTATATTCGAACCTTAAACCAACTGTTTTACGTTTGTATGTACAAGCTAAATGTGTCTGAAAAGGCCTGTTTAACAACAACAATAAATTAAGTCTGGTAATTTTTATTTTTGGCCTGTCTGTCAGGCTTGTGTTCGAATATCCCAACTAAAGAAAAACCTTTTTATACCCTGAACCCATTAAAAATGAGAAAAAGAGTATAAGGGTTTTGTGCAAAAGTATGTAACAGGCAGAAGGAAGCATCTCCGACCCCATAAAGTATATATATATTACTGATCAGCATCAACAGCCAAGTCGATATTGCCATTTCCGTCTGTCCGTCCGTCTGTCCGTATGTATGAACGCTTCCATCTCAAAGACTATAAGAGCTAGAGACTCCAGATTTGGAACATAAGCGCGCCTAATAGGCAGTACAAGTTTGTTTTTCGATTTTCAATAACTCTTCCCGTTTCCGATATACACATGGGATCGATAACAACAAAATCTTAAAATTGGAAAACTTTGAGATAGCATTTGAAACATTAGGCAAAATAATGACTTACTTGTTTTTTTTTTTTATAAGTTTCAAGTCTTTATCTTAAGAGTATCAAAAAAAAACTTGCGTTCATACAAAAGAAATTAAAAATAGTATAAGTGTATATTTTAGCGCTTAGAGATAGATTATTGCTTAGTTTTTATAAATGTTGCTCAATTTTTAGATAACATGACACAAATTTAACAACTCATCTAAACAAAAAGAAAAAAAAAAGCATAACCAATTGACGGTTGTAATTACTAGACTAACAAATTCGATGAGATAGTAGATAAAATGTTATCTATTTCATGGCAATAGCTTCTTGCAGCTGTCGCACATCGTTTTTGCGACGTATATTCGCGGCTGCCTTCACTTGTTGAATGCTGGGCAAAAAGCCGAGCTTCTCATACTTAGCATAGACACGCTGCTGCAAATACGGCTGGAAGCGCCAGATGCTGTCGTCCACAATGGGATTGATGAGATGCGTCTTATTGTCTGGTTCGCGATAATGATGCAGTTGGGCAAACTTAATTGGCACCGATTTGGGTTCACATTCACCGTTCTCCGCACGAAAGATGGGAAAGTGATTATGCAGCCCAACCACATACTTTGTGGAGTGCAAACACTTTGTGGCCGAATAGCGATCACTATGTTCCTGTACGCGTTCCACATGCTGCAGCATATAGTAGAAGCTGGGCAACTGCTTGTATACCTTCGGCCTATCTGGATAGAGTGGAAAGTAGACGTTGCGAAAGCAAAAGCTCGCCCAATCCGAGCATTTCCATGTCTCTCTCTCGTAGTCGGGCACCTTTTGTGCCAACGTGATCAGATCCGTCCAGTTGGTAACGTTGCCCAGCGGCATGATCACCTCATCGGTATCAAAGACGCCTATATAGTCAAAGTTGTACATGTTGCGATAAAAGCAATCGTTATATGGTATCATCTCATTAAGTATGCGATTCCAGTAATCGGCATCCATCGCATAGTGATGAAAATGTGGACCCGAATGCGGTTCTCCCCTGGCCATCGACAAGGGACGCAGCTCGACAAGGCCTGGACTGCTAACCATATAATCCTTGATTACACGCGTCATATTCGGATGCATTTGGGCATCGTAGAAGACAACCTTGCTGACACCCAGCATTTGCATCAGTTCGAGCCATTCAATCAAACGCGAGGACTTGTCTGAATAGATAAAGTCCATGGCCTTAACGCACACCATAAACCGCATCGGTTTTGATGTCACATCCTGATCCTTTGGTGGCTGATCCTCGGCCACTTTGGTGGTAGCCGCTGTGCCATTGACATCCGGTTCATAAACTACGCGCAACAAATTTCTGGCCATATCGCAACGTTTCGTCACCAGAGTCACCATTTCGGGTACCTCCAACTCCGTCTTGGGCAGGATGCAGCTTAGGAGCGTGGGAAACACGTTTGACGATCCGCCACCCCAAAGCCAAATAATCTTATGATCGCTAACATTCACAATTGTCGGCTCAAGACGGTTCTTAAACCACATTTGACAATATGTCTGGGGATACTGAACCTCATTTCGATTGCCATAGCGATTGATCATGGAGAGCACTCGGACGAGTGGCGCCTCAGGGATTGTCTTCCTGTTGTCGTAGTACGCACCAAAAAGATAATAAGTTAGATTCTCGACGTGCATCATTTGCCAGTAGTCGTTGCTGAAATTTATGTCCATTAGATGAGGAACTTTTCCGCATTTGGGATCACCGCCGGGTCGACGCTCTAGCTCCTCCAGCGGAAACGACGGCATCTCCTCCCTAATATACTTCAATCGTTGTTGCCAACTGGGTGCTTAAAAAAATAAAAATAAAAAAACACAGTTTAACAATAAACAAAAAGAACCGAACTTTTAGCTAGTCAGTTAATTACTTTCGCTTTTGTCAATCAGCAGCTCATCGATTACAACGCTACGTTGGGGTAAAAATGAAGAAATGTATCCATTGGAACTGTTGTTGTTGTTGTTGTTGTAGAGTACGAATAAGAGTTTCACTGCAATGATCAACACAAATATTTTGACTAGACGCGCATGATTCGAAAACATATTGATCTATCCTGAGCTCCTCTATACAACTGATGATGATGATGAAGTGGACGACGCCCCAATTCACAATTGATATATATTCAACCGCTCAACGATGTTCGATGTTTGACTTCTGACAGCTATTTCTAAAATGCAGCCAGTAGCTCCGTTCCGTTTCCAATGTTGACGTCGAACTACACGTATTAATGAAATAATTGATAAAACAAAACAGCTATTTTTGGGTATTGTATTTTTCATCTTCTCTTTGTTTTTGTTGCTGGGTTGTTGTTGGGTTCAACTGAACACAGGCCTGTATAAATATAAGCAGATATGTTCTTATTACATTTTTACCTGTTGCTCTATCGGATCACGCACACATATATATATATATATATATTCATTTTTTGAAACGGTAAAACCTTTTTAGCAACATCTTGTTAATTTATCTACTTATTTTTTTATCAAGTTAATTTTTTTTAAATTTTTTAACAGTTTCCGTTTCTCCTTTTGGACAAGCTCTCGTATCAGTTGCACTTCAAATACAAGCAAACACCATTTCTTAATTGCAAGTGTGTCATAGTAGTTACTTATATTTAAAACATCACTAAACACTCTCTTTTTAAAGACATTTTTTCTTATCTCAACACATTAATTTTGGCTTGTGCCAATCTTCAGGTGTACTCAGTTAAGTTCCTCAACTTTTGACTTAGCAAGTTATTCCCTTTAGCAAGCAGTAATTTGAAACCTAATTAGTTAGAACATTTTTAGAATAATAACACAAAGTATATAAATACCAGCAAGTTGAGCGAAGCCGGCTGATGGGCTTACAAATGCCTCCCCCTCAAATGTAACGCTGTAAGTTAACAGTTGTTGTCTCTGCAGTTGGCTTCTGTTGCAAACAGAGCAACGACAAGTTGCGTCATAACCTGTATGGCAGCGACACTACCAAACTGTTTGTCAGTTGGCCGTTGAATGTGAGAGATGTGGCATGCAGACGCTTTTAAAGTATCAGTTATGGTTAACTGTCGAGTTATGAGATAATCAAGCATATCATATACGCATTTATGATAACCTTCACTTGATAATGAGAGTCGCAAAGATTGGCAAGACAAACAAAACTTTAACGCTTTGGCCTATAAAGTAATTTATTCTCTAATCAGTTGACAGTTGGTAGTTATTTCCTGATGAATCTTTTCAACTAATAAGTATATCTGTTCATATTTTGTTTTGTGTTTATATTGCCAAAATTGTGTCTTATGATTAGTGTAAGTAAGCCAAGTTGAAATATTATTCATTTAGAAGTTTGCCGGAACAAAAAAATAGCTTATCTTTATTGCTAACATATTGCAATTAAGTAACAAAGAAAAATGTTGTCTATTTATCTTTACAACACTGTCGAAGGCGTTTTGAATTAGCTGTTAATAAAACTGAATGAGTGTTTATTTTAAATGACTCAAATCAAATGATATAAACTGCAACATATTGCAATTAGGTAACAAAGAAAAATGCAGTCTTTTTATACCCTGATCCCATTAAAAATGGGAAAAAAGGGTATAATGAATTTGTGCAAAAGTAAATAACAGGCAGAAGGAAGCATCTCCGACCTTATAAAAAAAAGCATAACCAATAGATAGTAGTAGTAGATAAAATGTTATCTATTTCATGGCAATAGCTTCTTGCAGCTGTCGCACATCGTCTCTGCGACGTATATTCGCGGCTGCGTTCACTTGTTGAATGCTGGGCAAAAAGCCGAGCTTCTCATACTTAGCATAGACACGCTGCTGCAAATCCGGCTGGAAGCGCCAGATGCTGTCGTCCACAATGGGATTGATGAGATGCGTCTTATTGTCTGGTTCGCGATAATGATGCAGTTGGGCAAACTTAATTGGCACCGATTTGGGTTCACATTCACCGTTCTCCGCACGAAAGATGGGAAAGTGATTATGCAGCCCAACCACATACTTTGTGGAGTGCAAACACTTTGTGGCCGAATAGCGATCACTATGTTCCTGTACGCGTTCCACATGCTGCAGCATATAGTAGAAGCTGGGCAACTGCTTGTATACCTTCGGCCTATCTGGATAGAGTGGAAAGTAGACGTTGCGAAAGCAAAAGCTCGCCCAATCCGAGCATTTCCATGTCTCTCTCTCGTAGTCGGGCACCTTGTGTGCCAACGTGATCAGATCCGTCCAGTTGGTAACGTTGCCCAGCGGCATGATCACCTCATCGGTATCAAAGACGCCTATATAGTCAAAGTTGTACATGTTGCGATAAAAGCAATCGTTATATGGTATAATCTCATTAAGTACGCGATTCCAGTAATTGGCATCCATCGCATAGTGATGAAAATGTGGACCCGAATGCGGTTCTCCCCTGGCCATCGACAAGGGACGCAGCTCGACAAGGCCTGGACTGCTAACCATATAATCTTTGATTACACGCGTCATATTCGGATGCATTTGGGCATCGTAGAAGACAACCTTGCTGACACCCAGTATTTGCATCAGTTCGAGCCATTCAATCAAACGCGAGGACTTGTCTGAATAGATAAAGTCCATGGCCTTAACGCACACCATAAACCGCATCGGTTTTGATGTCACATCCTGATCCTTTGGTGGCTGATCCTCGGCCACTTTGGTGGTAGCCGCTGTGCCATTGACATAAACTACGCGCAACAAATTTCTGGCCATATCGCAACGTTTCGTCACCAGAGTCACCATTTCGGGTACCTCCAACTCCGTCTTGGGCAGGATGCAGCTTAGGAGCGTGGGAAACACGTTTGACGATCCGCCACCCCAAAGCCAAATAATCTTATGATCGCTAACATTCACAATTGTCGGCTCAAGACGGTTCTTAAACCACATTTGACAATATGTCTGGGGATACTGAACCTCATTTCGCTTGCCATAGCGATTGATCATGGAGAGCACTCGGACGAGTGGCGCCTCAGGGATTGTCTTCCTGTTGTCGTAGTACGCACCAAAAAGATAATAAGTTAGATTCTCGACGTGCATCATTTGCCAGTAGTCGTTGCTGAAATTTATGTCCATTAGATGAGGAACTTTTCCGCATTTGGGATCACCGCCGGGTCGACGCTCTAGCTCCTCCAGCGGAAACGACGGCATCTCCTCCCTAATATACTTCAATCGTTGTTGCCAACTGGGTGCTTAAAAAAATAAAAATAAAAAAACACAGTTTAACAATAAACAAAAAGAACCGAACTTTTAGCTAGTCAGTTAATTACTTTCGCTTTTGTCAATCAGCAGCTCATCGATTACAACGCTACGTTGGGGTAAAAATGAAGAAATGTATCCATTGGAACTGTTGTTGTTGTTGTTGTTGTAGAGTACGAATAAGAGTTTCACTGCAATGATCAACACAATTATTTTGACTAGACGCGCATGATTCGAAAACATATTGATCTATCCTGAGCTCCTCTATACAACTGATGATGATGATGAAGTGGACGACGCCCCAATTCACAATTGATATATATTCAACCGCTCAACGATGTTCGATGTTTGACTTCTGACAGCTATTTCTAAAATGCAGCCAGTAGCTCCGTTCCGTTTCCAATGTTGACGTCGAACTACACGTATTAATGAAACACTTGATAAAACAAAACAGCTATTTTTGGGTATTGTATTTTTCATCTTCTCTTTGTTTTTGTTGCTGGGTTGTTGTTGGGTTCAACGGCCTGTATAAATATAAGCAGATATGTTCTTATTACATTTTTACCTGTTGCTCTATCGGATCACGCACACATATATATATATATATATATTCATTTTTTGAAACGGTAAAACCTTTTTAGCAATATCTTGTTAATTTATCTACTTATTTTTTTATCAAGTTAATTTTTTTTAAATTTTTTAACAGTTTCCGTTTCTCCTTTTGGACAAGCTCTCGTATCAGTTGCACTTCAAATACAAGCAAACACCATTTCTTAATTGCAAGTGTGTCATAGTAGTTACTTATATTTAAAACATCACTAAACACTCTCTTTTTAAAGACATTTTTTCTTATCTCAACACATTAATTTTGGCTTGTGCCAATCTTCAGGTGTACTCAGTTAAGTTCCTCAACTTTTGACTTAGCAAGTTATTCCCTTTAGCAAGCAGTAATTTGAAACCTAATTAGTTAGAACATTTTTAGAATAATAACACAAAGTATATAAATACCAGCAAGTTGAGCGAAGCCGGC
Organism: Scaptomyza cyrtandrae; assembly: GCA_035044605.1. Classification (NCBI taxonomy): domain Eukaryota; kingdom Metazoa; phylum Arthropoda; class Insecta; order Diptera; family Drosophilidae; genus Scaptomyza; species Scaptomyza cyrtandrae. The sequence goes on from JAWNNS010000639.1 coordinate 9,011,695, forward strand.
TGATGGGCTTACAAATGCCTCCCCCTCAAATGTAACGCTGTAAGTTAACAGTTGTTGTCTCTGCAGTTGGCTTCTGTTGCAAACAGAGCAACGACAAGTTGCGTCATAACCTGTATGGCAGCGACACTACCAAACTGTTTGTCAGTTGGCCGTTGTAGCATATAACGTATAAATCGAGAAGATGGAAAATGGAATAATATTAGAAGGGGTGCACGCGCTGGCTCCGGCTTTTTGATCGGTAGAAGGGGCAGGTTCCATTTCTTTTATTTTCTAATACTATACTCTCGCGGTGCTCATATTATTAATCAAAAATCGCGTGCGGGCCATAGTAATTCAACTAAACAGGGGGAAACGGGTGCGGAAACGGAAGGACAGGACTACAGACACACTTCTCATAATAGTTGTTGGAGGCGACACTCCTTGTTTGCCGTTTGGCTGTGCTGGACTGATGTTGGGTCCAGCTGTTGCCCACCCTACCATGATCCTCCTATTCCACTACATTATTTGTGGGAGGATCCCTAAGCCAAACGACCTACTAGTTCCTACTTCTCACATCTCTTCGCTGCATGACTCCCAAAAGTATAGAAAAATTATAGATTCATTTTTTTTTATAATAAGATACAAGTATTGATTTTATTATTAATAGGCATGGTTAATTCTATAGCAAGTGACAAGGAAAAACTAAAAATATTATTATTTATAGATTTAAATTGATTGAAAAGTTATAGTTATAAAAAAAATTTTTTTTGTTTTTTTTCTACTAGCAAGCTAAGGTAAATATAATTGATTTTAATTGATTTTTAAACATTTTATCCAAGCATAATTAAATTCTTATTTTATAATGGTTATTAACTTCATATTCCAAAACTAAAAAAATTATATTCATCGCGGTATCCGTAGGGACTTAAGTTTAAGAATTTACAAAAATATTTTTTCTTTTTTATACTACAAAAAAAATTTATTTATATCTATATATTTTTTTTTTTTATTACTTTATTTTATTTTTATTTTATATATTTTTTTTATTTTTTTTTTTTTTATTTTTTTTTATTTTATTTTATACATCATTCATAAATATATGTATATATATATGGATATATATATATATGCATTTATTTGGATATATATATATTTTTTTTTTTTATATAAAAAAATTTTTATTTTTTATTTTATTTTATAATTATTTTGTTTTATTTTATTTTATTTTTGTGCGGAATATTGATTTTACTTTATTTACTTTATACCTTTTTTTTTTTTTTTTTTTTTTTTTGTAATGGAATAGCCTATCGCGCAGGCGATTAGGGAATTTAAATTTAAATTAAAATTTTAAAGGGTATACTTTTAGGCAGAAGGCACGACAACAACAAATATTTTTCACTTGCTGAAAAAAAAAGATATGACAAACGAAAAAAAAAGTAATGAAAGCAGCACTTACATATTCTCCTCGACGCCCAAAAGATCTTTTGTCGTTCCGAAGAGCTGCACTGTGAAAAAGGTGGGGTGAGGTTTGTTTTTTTTTTTTTTTTGATTATTTATATATTATATTTCATATATATTTATTTAGTGATTCCGTTTACGTTTATTTATTTATTTATTTATTTATTTTTTTTTTTGAACTTAAATTTATGGGGAATTATTTGCTTATAAGTTAATTAAACCGAGGGTAAAATTTGTTGCGGTTCATCCGTCTTGGGGGGGGGTGTTGCTGATCCTTGGTAGGAACTTGCCGATCATCGTTTTAGCGGCCACGTTTTTATTTTCTTCTCACGTCGGTGTGCGGTCCGAGGTTCAAACCCTCGTGGGGGTAATACGCGCATCGGGGTTTTTCTGTTTTTTTTTTCTTGCTTTTTTTTTTTTTTTTTTTTTATTCACTTTGGGCTTAAGCCGAATTCACTGCCATTTGATTATGTCTATTGCCTTAAAGCAAAACTGTTTAGCGGGACTACCGCGGCACGTTTTCTTTTTCACGTTGGTGTGCGGTCCGAGGTTCAAATCCTCGTGGAGGTAGTACGCGCATCGGGGTTTTTCTGTTTTTTTTTTTCTTGCTTTTTTTTTTTTTAATTCACTTGTTTAAGCCGAATTCACTGCCATTTGATTATGTCTATTGCCTTAAAGCAAAACTGTTTAGCGGAACTACCGCGGCACGTTTTCTTTTTCACGTTGGTGTGCGGTCCGAGGTTCAAAGCCTCGTGGGGGTAATACGCGCATCGGGGTTTTTCTGTTATTTTTTTTTCTTGCTTTTTTTTATTCACTTTGGGTTAAGCCGAATTCACTGTCATTTGATGGCTATTGCTTTATTGCAAAACGATTAGCGGGGCTGCTGCGGTGATTAGTTTTTGTCACTCCGCAAGGTTAGGTTCGGCAGCTCCGCGAGGTTATACACTTGCACTTGTTTTCTTTCCCTTTTTTTTGTCTTTTTGTCTTTGTTGGGTTGACGGCGGCTGGGGTTGCATTAGTCTTTTGATTTTATTAGAATTGGTTCGGCTTACTGGATGCGTTTTATTGGCGGCATCTTAAATTTATCACTTGCACGAGGTGAACTAAAATGTACTTGGATGATTTTATTACCGGACTTAATACACGTCTGCCGGTCGCGACGGTCATAATTAAAAGAGAGCGAGGCCACGACCCGCATCCGGGATGAAGCCCCATCTCGCGATCGGTGGTGACCCGAGCAATGCAAGAGTTGCATTTCTATAATTATCAGCGCTCACCTAATCAGCTGACTAGCCATAGGTGGCGCTGACCATGGAATATAGATGGCGCTAGCCAATGACGGAATTATTTCATTGCATAATTTGCGGCATAAATGAAACCAAGCGCACTACAAATTCCCCCCCACTAAAATCACGCTTGGTGTGAAACACAGCGAGCGGGATTCGCGCTTGTTAGTCCAGGGCTATTGTTTAATGTCCTTGGCGTGAAAGGTGCCAACAAGGTGTCCTTGATGGTCTTCGAGTTCGTAGTAAACCTTTCCGACTCTTCTTCGTACTCGGGCCTTAACAAAATGGGGTGCTAATTTTGCACTATACCCCTTTGCAAAATTACTTTGCTGGAAGTTCCGCCTAAAAACTTCTTGTCCTACTGTAAAGGATACTTCATTTGTTCGCAGGTTGTAAGCCTTTTCGTTGCGGGCATACTGCGTCTGCATAGCACTTTGTGCTTTGTCACGCAGCAATTCAAACGAGTCCTCTCGACTAAAACTTATACTACGATCATCTAACATTTCTAGGGTTCGTAGCAATTTGTAGTTCTCGCCGTTGGTGATCATGTTTTGACCAAACGCTAGCTTGTAAGGACTGGTGCTAATCGATGAATGGAAGCTTGAGCGGAGGGCGCAGCTTATGCTGCTTAACTTCTCATCCCAATTACGCTGGCTTGCATCTACATATGCTTTTATGGCCGACAGAATGGATCTGTTGACCCTTTCAGATGCGTTTGCTTGGGGCGAGTACAGCGCGGTATAAGTATGCCTGATGTTATATTTATTAAGCAGGGAATTAAAAGAATGAGACTTAAATTGCACACCATTGTCCGAGACAATTGTTTCGGGGATTCCAAAACAATGGAAAAGATCCTCTTCTATGTAATTTTTGATGGCGTCAGCGGTGATTTTCTTGACTGCCTTTACAAATGGAAATTTTGACATATGGTCTAATACGACCAGTATGCCAACGTTTCCCGATTTGCTGCGAGGGTATGGTCCGAGGAAATCGACAAAAAGTTTTTGAAAGAATCTTGTGGTCTGACCCGTGTGCCCCATTGGAGGTTTCATAGCTCTATTGGCTGGCTTGGTGGCCTTACAGATGTCGCAGTCGTTTACAAAATTTCTCACGTCTGTGACCAGGTTTGGCCAAAAATAATATCGTCTTAGCCTCTCAAGCGTTTTATTAATTCCCCCGTGCGCATGCAATACATTATCATGGGCTATTTTCAGAGCGGTTGGAATTAAGGCTTGTGGCACCCAAAGTTTCCAACATGTGTCATCTGCTACTTTGGCGTCAGCCGTGCGTTCCGCTCGGCGGTAAATATATCCGTTAAGGATTTTCAAGTCAGGCAAGGACGAATTATTTTGTCGGATTTTACTCTTGAGTGTCTCATAACCAGCCGATTTGAACTCAGGTGACTCTAAGTCAACTATAAGGCTATTGAGCGAGACAGAAGACAAGTCTTCAGTATACGTACGTGAAAGTGCATCGGGGACAAGGTTCTGGCTTCCTTTCTTGTGTTTTATTTGAAATTGAAACCCTTGCAACTTTAACGACCAGCGAGCTAAACGCGAACTGAGGTCTGCCTGCGTCATAAGCCACTTTAGTGAGGCATGATCAGTGATTATGGTAAACTCCTGACCTTCGACATAGGCTCTAAACTTTTTTACTGCTAGCACTGCTGCATAGCATTCCTTCTCAGTCACCGTATACTGCCTTTGGCAACGATTGAGTTTTTTCGACATAAAAGCAATCGGTACCTCATCTCCTTCACTACTTGTCTGCATCAATACTGCCCCAACGCCGGTATGGCTGGCGTCACAATGTAGAGCAAAAGGCTCAGAAAAATTTGGGCTGTGCAATACTGGAGCGGAGCACATGTGACTTTTTAAAATCTCGAATGCCTGTTGGGCCTCTTCCGTCCATTCAAACTTCCGCTTTGCTTTAAGGGTATCTGACAGTGGCGCTGAAATAGCGGCATAATTCCTGATAAATTTATGGTACCAGCCTGTCATACCCAGAAACCTACGCACTTGCTTAACTGATCTTGGAATCGGAAAATCCTTAACGGCCGATATTTTTTCGGGATCAGTACTAATAAGGCCATTGCCAATTATGTGTCCCAGATATTTTACTTCTCGTCGGCAGAATTTGCTTTTTTCGACGTTGAGAGTAAGATTGGCGCGAGTTAAATGGAAAGCAATAATCGACAACACTTCGAGGTGTCGCTCAAAGGTGTCGGAAATAATTAGCAAGTCATCCAAATATATGAACACTTCATTGCGCAGGTGCGCGGGGACTATTTTGTCCATAAGCCGAGACATGGAGTGAGGAGCATTAGTCAGTCCAAATGGCATGACAACAAACTCGTATAACGGTCGACCAGGAACTGTAAAGGCCGTCTTGTCCCTAGAGTTTGGGTCAAGGGGTATCTGCCAGAAGGCATCTTTAAGGTCCAGACTTGTCACAAATTCAGCTTTGGGCAATCTGCTAAGAATACCGTCTATCAGAGGCATTGGATATGCGTCTTTGACGGTTACCTCATTAACCTTTCGGCTATCGATGCATAGCCGGACTTTCCCAGGTTTCTTTACTAAGACAACGGGAGAAGACCATGAACTATTCGACTCTTGAATAACTCCTAGTTGTAGCATTCGGTCTAACTCCTCGTACATAAGTTTTTCAGTAGCCGGCGAAACGGCATAATGCCGTTGCTTAATCGGCTTAGCGTCTGCTACGTCAATTGCGTGGGCAATTAATGAGGTCCTACCTAACCCTTTTTTTGAAAATGAAGGGAATAGTTCAATCGTTTTTGTCAACTTGTGATGCTGTGCAGGTGTGATTTCTTTCATTGATGGTTCATCAATCGAAGAGATATCAAACGTTCGAGCCATAAGATGCATCGGTAATAGTTCGAAAGCTCTCCAAAAATCAATACCCAGGTAAAGCTCAGCAGCTAGCGAAGGCACGATATAAAAACATATTATTTTTATTTCTCCTCGGTACGCTACATCGGTCAATACTTTGCCTATGATTGGTTGATTAACCCCGTCAGCTGTTTTTACCTTTGCGACCATTGGTTTGTAGCCTAACTTGTCGCGAATAAGTTCAGCCGCAAGTTTGCCGCCGATACAACTAATGGAAGCCCCAGTGTCCATAAGTCCAACTAAGGTCCTTCCAAGAAGCAGCACCTGTGCATGAGGGCGTAAGTCATTAGGTATGGCTACAATGGAAGCTAACAAGGAATTCCTTTCTAATCGACATTTAAATTTAAATTGAATTTGTCGACATTTTGACCGGGTTCGTCGTAAAATTGGTGGGTCAACACGAGTGTTGAAAGTCAAGTCAGGTGGTGGAGTCATATCTGGGGGTGTTAGATTTTCAGCTATTTGATTATCTAATCGGTGTTGGTAGCTTTGCTGACCAATTGTCTGCGTGCACTTTTCTGCGGTGCGCGCGCAGCCGAGTTTTTTGCTGTGTTTAAATTGCAGTTTCTGCAACTAGGCTTGTAGGTATCTGCTCTCCCACAGCCGTAGCAAAATACTTTACGCTCTGCCGTGCACTCTTGATAGCAGTGACCTACACCGGCACAATTCCAACACGAAATGTCTACTGCTGAAACTTCAAACTCAGTATCTTGCTCAACTTCTCCGTCCGACAAATTCTCACCATCAGTTTCTGAAATGGCATTAACCTGCCGAAGTATTGGTCGAGAAGGGGTTAGTGGTGGTTTGCCTTTAGCTACTGATTGCAAGAAGATTTCTCGCGTACGCACTAAATGCCTAAGAGCCTTCACCGAGCTGGCTTCTTCGTATAATATATTGTGTTGAATTTCGTTCAACAAGTTGGCTCTTACGGTTTCTACCAGGGATTTTTCTGACATAGGCTCGGACAGTCTGTCGGCTAATGACGCTATTGCGCCATAGAAATCGTCAAACGATTCATTTGGTCGCTGTTTGCGACGCTCAATCTCAGTCCTGATATTTCGGTCCGTTCGGTCGTCCTTAAATTGGCCACGGAGAGCTGCACAAAGCTCTGGCCAATAAACCTCTGGTACGCTTTTATGATATCGCCAGTACCACTCACTGGCGCTTCCGTCAAACAAATTACTAGCGTATCGGGCTGTTAAGTCGAAATTTCCCTCCAAGGTCTGCTTTGTCAACGCTTCTACCCTATAGATGAAGTCCTCAATGGTCATGCTAGTCTTTCCAGTAAACCGAATTTTCCAGTTGGCCATTATTTGGCTTACTCGATCAGGTCGGATGCCTGAACCTACTTCACCTCTTCCTTGCGCGACTGCTGAGGAATAAGACCTAACACCGGCCTGCGTTTGGTTTGCCAAGGGGGGCGAATTGTGGTATGCTTCTGAGTTCCTTGCGGTTTGGGATCGTACAGAACCCGAGGTTGGTTGCATGGTTACTGGCAACCGAAGAAATGGTTCACTCGTCTGGGGCTCTACCTCAACCATAGGTTGCCTTGGCACAGGAGATATGTCCCTTAAATTTCCTACAGGGCTGATTCGTAAACCATCGGATATGGCTTGGACCAATCTATTGGTCTGGTCGGCTAAACTACTAGCCATAATTCGAGACTGCTCGACCATGGCCACTCTTAGGCCTTCGGCTATAGATTGCTGAATCAGCTCGGCCATGTTTGTTAAATCAGGCTGCATATTTGTGGAACCCTGCGACATGTTGTTTTCCTCCGAGTTGGGCATGTTAATTTGGTCGAAATTGGTATTTTGTCTCGCTTGCGACCTAGTTTGTAGAGACTGAAGGGAGCTGGGCCACCTTGGATTTGCAGTGGATGGCGCGGGCGGACTAAGATTTTCAGTCGACGCCGAAGTCAGTTGGGTCAGAATTTGTTTGCAAACGGGGCAGACCTTTCTTTTGCCAACCTGGGTGTGGAAACACAATCGGTGGAAATTATGTCCACACGATGTTGCCAATAACTGAGAAGGGTACACAATGATTTCTGTGCAAATACAACAGTGGTTTCTGGTGTCACTGGCTGTCGTTAGGTTCTCGACGCTATGTGACAAAACCATCTCAACAGAAATCTCAGGGAAAATTAATTCTACAATGTCTTAGACGCGTATTGGTACTAGAAATAACATACAGATTTAACTTATAAGATAAAATGAGGAATTTTTTTTTTTTTTAATATAAGATAAGAAAAATAGCGATAATTGACTGGGAGTCATGCAAACGACAACGCTGAAGTCGATTTGTACAACACTTATATAAGAAATACGTAGGGGAAAAAAAAGGAAAGGGTGTTTTAAGCCTAATTTTTCATACTGCGGCGGATTACAAAATATATTGCTTTATCCTAGTCCAGCAAATATGCCTTATTATGGCTTTCGGGGCGCTGGTATCTGCATAGAACAAAACTACCAGCTTGGCATAAGTTAACCTAGTAAAGATAGTTATAGGGGATGGCTGAAGGTCAATAGTTCCACCAATCCAACCTTCCATGAAATAACTAAATCCAGTAGGTTTGACAACATGAAGGAAATAAAAACTCTCTAAACTGTAGCGATTCCGCGGCGGATTCTATGCATAACCAACATATTATCCTTGTCCAGCAAGAATCATTAAGTTTATCGAGAAGGAAGTGGAGGGTTCACTTAACAAAAGGGAATTCGCTAAGCTGTTGGTAACTCCGCGGCGGATAATGTGTATAAACGACACATTAACCTTGACCAGCTAGTGTTACCTAGGGTTATCGAAGAAGATATAAGATAGGGGGGACTGAAGGCTTCCTAGTAACCCGGTAAACTGTTTAAAACAGAACTACCAGCTTGGGTTTAGTTAACCTAGTGATAATAGTTATAAGGGATGGCTGAAGGTCAATAAGTCCACCAATCCAACCTTCCACGAAATAACTAAAACCAGTAGGTTTGACAACAAAAGGAGAATTCGCTAAACTTTCGGTAACTCCGCGGCGGATAATGTGTATAAACGGCACATTAACCTTGTCCAGCTAGTGTTACCTAGGGTTATCGAAGAAGATATAAGATAGGGTAAGATAGGATAAGAAGGGATGGTGCTATAATAGTAGCTATGTGTAGATAATCAACAGGGATGACTGCAGCTCAATTCTCCGCAAACTCAATAACATCTATTGACATATACACATAGAAACTAATAACAAAAAGGGGAAGTCGCTAAACTTCTGGCGACTCCGCGGCGGAAAATGTGTATAAACAACACATTGACCTTGTCCAGCAAGAGTTACCTTAGTTTAACGAAAAGGAAGCCCGCGGGTTTTGACTGTTGCTATGCATAAATGATCAAAAGGGATGACTGCAGCTCAATACTCCGCAAACTCAATAAACATCTTTTGACATATGCTCACAGAATCAAAACTAACTTACAAGGTGAATTACAACGGCTGGGAAGGTAAGGGCAGATGTTGGACCCTTGTTCTACCTAAAGTGTGGGGTAACCGAACTTGACCTTCGGGTGCCGAACGAACGTTCGGGCCCCACGTTGGGCGCCAAATTAATAATACTGTAGCATATAACGTATAAATCGAGAAGATGGAAAATGGAATAATATTAGAAGGGGTGCACGCGCTGGCTCCGGCTTTTTGATCGGTAGAAGGGGCAGGTTCCATTTCTTTTATTTTCTAATACTATACTCTCGCGGTGCTCATATTATTAATCAAAAATCGCGTGCGGGCCATAGTAATTCAACTAAACAGGGGGAAACGGGTGCGGAAACGGAAGGACAGGACTACAGACACACTTCTCATAATAGTTGTTGGAGGCGACACTCCTTGTTTGCCGTTTGGCTGTGCTGGACTGATGTTGGGTCCAGCTGTTGCCCACCCTACCATGATCCTCCTATTCCACTACATTATTTGTGGGAGGATCCCTAAGCCAAACGACCTACTAGTTCCTACTTCTCACATCTCTTCGCTGCATGACTCCCAAAAGTATAGAAAAATTATAGATTCATTTTTTTTATAATAAGATACAAGTATTGATTTTATTATTAATAGGCATGGTTAACTCTATAGCAAGTGACAAGGAAAAACTAAAAAAAATTATTATTTATAGATTTAAATTGATTGAAAAGTTATAGTTATAAAAAAAATTTTTTTTTTTTTCTACTAGCAAGCTAAGGTAAATATAATTGATTTTAATTGATTTTTAAACATTTTATCCAAGCATAATTAAATTCTTATTTTATAATGGTTATTAACTTCATATTCCAAAACTAAAAAAATTATATTCATCGCGGTATCCGTAGGGACTTAAGTTTAAGAATTTACAAAAATATTTTTTTTTTTTATACTACAAAAAAATTTATTTATATCTATATATTTTTTTTTTTATTATTTTATTTTATTTTTATTTTATATATTTTTTTTATTTTATTTTTTTTTTATTTTTTTATTTTATTTTATACATCATTCATAAATATATGTATATATATATGGATATATATATATATGCATTTATTTGGATATATATATATTTTTTTTTTTTATATAAAAAAATTTTTTTTTTATTTTATTTTATAATTATTTTGTTTTATTTTATTTTATTTTTGTGCGGAATATTGATTTTACTTTATTTACTTTATACCTTTTTTTTTTTTTTTTTTTTTTGTAATGGAATAGCCTATCGCGCAGGCGATTAGGGAATTTAAATTTAAATTAAAATTTTAAAGGGTATACTTTTAGGCAGAAGGCACGACAACAACAAATATTTTTCACTTGCTGAAAAAAAAAGATATGACAAACGAAAAAAAAGTAATGAAAGCAGCACTTACATATTCTCCTCGACGCCCAAAAGATCTTTTGTCGTTCCGAAGAGCTGCACTGTGAAAAAGGTGGGGTGAGGTTTGTTTTTTTTTTTTTTTTTTTTTGATTATTTATATATTATATTTCATATATATTTATTTAGTGATTCCGTTTACGTTTATTTATTTATTTATTTATTTATTTTTTTTTTTGAACTTAAATTTATGGGGAATTATTTGCTTATAAGTTAATTAAACCGAGGGTAAAATTTGTTGCGGTTCATCCGTCTTGGGGGGGGGGTGTTGCTGATCCTTGGTAGGAACTTGCCGATCATCGTTTTAGCGGCCACGTTTTTATTTTCTTCTCACGTCGGTGTGCGGTCCGAGGTTCAAACCCTCGTGGGGGTAATACGCGCATCGGGGTTTTTCTGTTTTTTTTTTCTTGCTTTTTTTTTTTTAATTCACTTTGGGTTTAAGCCGAATTCACTTGTTATTACATTATGTCTATTGCCTTAAAGCAAAACTGTTTAGCGGAACTACCGCGGCACGTTTTCTTTTTCACGTTGGTGTGCGGTCCGAGGTTCAAATCCTCGTGGAGGTAGTCGCGCATCGGGGTTTTTCTGTTTTTTTTTTTTTTTGCTTTTTTAATTCACTTGTTTAAGCCGAATTCACTGCCATTTGAGGGCTACTGCTTTATTGCAAAACGATTAGCGGGGCTGCTGCGGTGATTAGATTTTTGACACTCCGCAAGGTTAGGTTCGGCCGCTCCGCGAGGTTATACACTTGCACTTGTTTTCTTTCCCTTTTTTTTGTCTTTTTGTCTTTGTTGGGTTGACGGCGGCTGGGGTTGCATTAGTCTTTTGATTTTATTATAAGCGGTTCGGCTTACTGGATGCGTTTTATTGGCGGCATCTTAAATTTATCACTTGCACGAGGTGAACTAAAATGTACTTGGATGATTTTATTACCGGACTTAATACACGTCTGCCGGTCGCGACGGTCAAAATTAAAAGAGAGCGAGGCCACGACCCGCATCCGGGATGAAGCCCCATCTCGCGATCGGTGGTGACCCGAGCAATGCAAGAGTTGCATTTCTATAATTATCAGCGCTCACCTAATCAGCTGACTAGCCATAGGTGGCGCTGACCATGGAATATAGATGGCGCTAGCCAATGACGGAATTATTTCATTGCATAATTTGCGGCATAAATGAAACCAAGCGCACTACACCGTTGAATGTGAGAGATGTGGCATGCAGACGCTTTTAAAGTATCAGTTATGGTTAACTGTCGAGTTATGAGATAATCAAGCATATCATATACGCATTTATGATAACCTTCATTTGATAATGAGAGTCGCAAAGATTGGCAAGACAAACAAAACTTTAACGCTTTGGCCTATAAAGTAATTTATTCTCTAATCAGTTGACAGTTGGTAGTTATTTCCTGATGAATCTTTTCAACTAATAAGTATATCTGTTCATATTTTGTTTTGTGTTTATATTGCCAAAATTGTGTCTTATGATTAGTGTAAGTAAGCCAAGTTGAAATATTATTCATTTAGAAGTTTGCCGGAACAAAAAAATAGCTTATTTTTATTGCTAACATATTGCAATTAAGTAAGAAAGAAAAATGAAGTCTTTTTATCTTATCTAACAATATTATATATTATTATATTAAAGTATCAAATCAAATGATATGAACTGCAAGGCTCTTTAACCCTAGTCAAACGTATTTGTTTATTATATAATAATACAAATTTTTAGTATACATTGTTTTAGCGGTTAAAAAAAACACATTACTAATGGAAAATACCACTTACCACTTACAGCCAAGTTTGTAATCTGGTTAAAAAGCAACAAAAAAAAAAAGAAAAGATATTAGATATAGATAAAATGATTGATGCTGATATTTAGAATTTTTTTTTTTTTTCGTTGACTACTATTAATTAAAACTATTTGAGATTATCATCGATTGTTTATAAATGGCACACACCGATAAGTATATGTAAATGTGTGTTCTGTCCTTTTTTAATAATAAAAAAAAAGTTTTCCTGTCTTTGTAATATTCAATCAATATTGCTGAATTCGCATATGCATGCTTTCAATGTACATTAATTCCGTACATACATACAAATGAAATAATAAAAATTGTTTCGCTTTTAATTAATTGCATTGCATAAACAACAAATAACAATGCAAATAATACATAAATGCGCAACATATAAGTTGAATTTAGGTATGAAAAACAAACTAGCAAATAGATTGCCTGTACCCAGAACAGAAAGAAATAGAAAATGTTTGATATCTATAGTTTTGAGCGCATATTTGGTTTAGAATTCGATTTAATATGAGTGGTTTTATTATTTTAAAGAGTATCTTTAATCATTAAGCAAGTATACTTTTTGTTTGACCAACATCTTAAGATTTGAGACTGACTAGTATAAATTTCATCACTTTTGAGTGCACGAATCTGATTTGGCTTAAGCGTAACGGCCAGCGTTTAACACTTAACGCCATCATAAAGTGCCGGGGGCCAGAGAAAAATTCTAAAACATTGCACAACAGACACAAAATACACACAAGAAAGCACAAAAAAAAAAAAAAAACATGCGCAGCTTGTGCCAGATTTGCTTTTAAAAAGCGCGTTGGGATTGAAATTGGCTCCCAGGCCAGTGCCAACTTGCTGTGTTGTAAGACTCCAGCTTTCGCACCCGCCTCTCAACCTACGAATCCTCAATATGCAGCAACAGTGCCTGGCTGCCGACCTTCCCATTCATGCATACACTACTACTTACATAAATACTTTACTTCGCACACAGTCGGAGCGCACTTACAAATGCGCTTTTAACTTAAATGACAGTCCTAGGAGGGGCTGCTGGCAGCTGGAACCCTTGGTACACTTCCTGCTAGCTTGTGAAACCCGGGCAAAAGAAGAAGGAAAATACGCATTGCAATTTTTTATTTCGAACGTTTGCCTTCAGCTAGTCTCCCCATTCTTCCTCAGTCAGGGCCCTACGACAATCGCCTCATGTATTACAAGAATTTGATGTAAATATTGTATTAGTTGGGACCAAAGTGTTGAGTAAATTTATTGGCAGCACATAAATCGCTTTCTGAATGGACGACGCGTTGGTGGTCCTCCGTCTGCCCACCCACCCGCCTGCTTTTTGACAAACTTCCACAAGGATTGTGTGTGCGTGTGTGCGTTTGCGGCCACTTGCCAAATAAGAAATGAGTCAAGGTCTAGGTAAATTTATGCTTCAAGCATTCTTAAGGATTTCTGATTGTACAACATTAAGTCATTTGATTTGGTTATATTTATAGCATACTTTTGAGTGTAGCATATTAATGGTCCATCAATCCAAACACAATTTTTCTTAAGCCGAAAAGTATGCACTATAAATTTAAAAATCATCAATCCAAACACAATTTTTCTTAAGCCGAAAAGTATGCACTATAAATTTAAAAATTACCATCGCTGTGTTTCTTTATAGAAAGAAAATTGACAGTATGTACTTTAAATTAAAATCAAAAATTTTAATCACAGCTCTTATCAATGTTACATTTAAATCGTAAAAATGACTTTTAACTACAAATTTTAAAATTGTGCGTGTACAATTTTTTGGCAAATGTTTTGCAATGGTCGTTGATGTTGTCGCTGCTCAAACAATTTTAATTAACAAAAAACATGGCAGGCTCGTGTTTTTTTGGTTTGTTTAGTTTTGTTCTGTTTTGTTTTATTATGTTTTATGCTGTTTTGATGTTCGCTCTGTTGTTGCATGAATGCTGCGAGCCAAGGGCGTGAGCAAAATCTATTTGAATTTGAGGCAAAGATTTTTGTTTAACGGATTGACAATGTTGGTTCTTGTTATATTCCCAACTTATTTTTCAAGTCATAAATATCTTTTACGAAGGTAATGGTACATATATATTTTATTATGCGTGCTGATTTTGGATTGTGTCTAATTGGAAGCTCAGCACAAGGTTGTCATATTTTTAAATATGCTAACACTGAATTTTATAGCACAAATATTTGTCACTCATTTCATTTTGAACTTTGACACTTTTCATATATTCTTCTGCTGTTGTTGTAGTTGTTGTTGTTGCTTTTCCTTGTTCGCCCAATAACCCCATTTAAACTTATGACAGCCGAAGCCAAATGAAAGTTTGCTTTTTTCCTTTGGCTCAATAACACTCGACATGAGCAAACAAAAATGTTGCCATTAGTTAAAGTTGGCTTACTGTATCCCATTCGCCATCAACAACTCGGGCTCCGTTTCCATTCACATTGCCATTCCCCTTTCTTTTCATTTTCCGTTTTCTTCCGTTTCTTTTTGGGTCCGACCGAGTGCCATATTAAGTTTGTAGCGCAACTTTGTACAGTTTTTGAAGTGCAGCTAATAAGAAATGCGTGAAGTGTTGCTTCATCGTGTTGGCCAAGTGTATCAAGTGTGTGTGTGTGTGTGTGTGTGTGTGTGTGTGTGTGTGTGTGTGTTTGTGTGTGTGTGTGTGGCTATTATACTGACGCTTGTGCTTGTGAGTGTAAATATTTATTTTGAAACTCGTCAAGTTTTGCGTGCGATTGGAATTGAAATTGGGCTTTGGATCAGGACTCGAAATCCGACTCACAGTTTCAAACTGCACACACGTTTGCTTTTTCTTTCCCATGGTCAGCATTAAGCTTAAAATATTCAATACCTCATGTTCGACCAAGTAGAAAACTGACTTCATTTATACACTAATAGATAAAAGCAAAGTTTTTTTTTTCCTTAATCTATAAAAGAATGTGATTGCAACTTGTAAAAGTAAACATTACTGCTGTTTAAATAAAAGTTCGTTTTCTTCCAATGACAAGTTTGAAGAAAAAATAATATTTAACTCAACATTTATCTCTGCTAGATAAAAAGAGGCAGGGTATTTGTTAGTTAAGCATTTTAAAAATTAAGCCCTTTCTCGAGTTGCACTTAGTTTTTGTTTTCCTATTCTGTTTTTGTTTCGAACGTGTCCGAATAGGATATGCCAGCCTTAAAATAAATCTTCTGCTTGTTAGCTTAAGTATATACGAATATACAAAATTCGAGCCTACAATTCAAATCAAGTCTCAACGCATAAAAATTCCTTTTGTGAGGAGACTCGTCCGTGATACAGACGCAAATGTTCACTTCACTTTATGTTACTGAAGAAGCATTTTTTTTCTTATATACAGGGTATGGAATTGCTTACATCGAACAACTCTCGTTTTGTGTTGCTTGTGTGCTCGAGCATTGGTGTATTGTAAGGGTATAATTAGTTGAACAAGTTTCGAAATGAGTTGTACGTATCAATCAGTTGGAAAGATTGTTGCACTTCGTTTTTAGCACGCTGGCAAAAGTTTTTGCAACACTTTTTGTGTACGTCTTGTACTTAACTTAAGTAAACTGTAAATTTTTGTAGTCAACGTAGATTAGGATGTTCTTAAATATTAACTTTTTTGTTTTGGGGCGTAGCAGTTCAATAAATTGAACTCAAGCTGGATAATATGGAGATAAGAGCGCTTTCAAAATGTGTGCGATAGTTCTTCATCAATAAGGGGTTAAAACACAATCGATTCGTTGGCAATTGAAATTTGATTTTAATGAGGAATGCAAGACCTAAATGTCAGCTTGATAGTTAACTTGACAGCGCACATACAATATAGTTCTCATATTGTGTTAATCCAAAAATCGAAAGCAACAAATTTTTATTTCGAGCTTAGTCTAACGGCACATCAGATTAGCGATTGACATCATATTACTCTTTACCAAAGGTAAGACCATAGCTTAACTACAGCACACAACATATCCAACACTGGCTAAGTCCAATATCAGCTGTTGCGTTTTTTTAAACTTGCACAAGCTAGTAAAAAAAAAAAAAACCATTTGCTCAAAAATAAATAATTAAGCGACACACGTCTGTAGTTCTTCTACGCAATAGCTTTAGTCCATCTTTCGACTTTCATCGGCTCGCAATTATGCATCTAAAAATAAAGGTGGGCACGTGCTGGTTCCTTCAGTTCTTCGTGCTTTTCTTGTGGTGTTTTTTTAATATTATTATTGTTGGTGGTTATGTTTGAAAAAACCAACGTAATGTTTCTTTTACAGTTAATTGAGCGTGCAGAATGTCTGACTTTCACAAGAAGAAGAACTTTGCCAATCCAAGGACCATGTTCAAGTCGTGCTCCAACAATGATGAGTTCTCCACTCAACCGATTCAGAGTGGTTCGATAAAGATTGGCAACATGCCAGATCCGGCCAGTGGCAGTGGCAGCACTAACAGCAGCAAGAGCGACCTCAATGGTGATAGCAACATTGGCAGCAGAGTCTCCTCGCCAGACTCGACACCAGCATTGACGCCGCGTTCAGAGGCGAATGGCTGTGCCAATGGCTGTGCCAGTGGCTGTGATGTGTGCGATATAATGTCATTGGATCTGAGCGATCGTAGCGATGAAACTGGAGCAGCTTCGGATAGCATTGACGCATATGATTCCAGCAGTGAGACGGATCAGGGGCCAAGTGAGCCGCATCATCCATTGCAAAACGAGTGGACACTCTGGTATTTGGAAACTGATCGCACCAAGAGTTGGGAGGAAACATTGCACGAGGTCTACAGTTTCAATACGGTCGAGAATTTCTGGAGCCTTATGAATCATATTAAGACACCGTCGGAGATCAAAATGGGCAGCGACTATTACTTGTTCAAGAAGGGCATACGTCCAATGTGGGAGGATGAGGCAAATGTGAAAGGCGGCCGTTGGGTAATCAATGTTAACAAATGTAATAAGAATGATTTGGACAACTTTTGGCTGGAAACAATGATGTTGCTGATCGGCGAGACTTGCCAGTACTCCCATGAGCTGTGCGGCGCTGTTGTAAATATACGTCCTAAAAATAACAAGATATCTATTTGGACAGCCAATGGTAGCTATGAGGTAGCCGCCATGGAGATCGGTTGCAAGCTGCGCGAAAGTCTTCGCATAGATAGCGCCTATCAGCTGCGCTATCAATTGCACAAGGACACCATGGTTAAGCAGAAATCTGTCGTGAAGAGCATGTACACATGCTAGATTGCAGTTGTATTGCACTTAGATTGCATTCAACTGCTGTATACACTTAAAAAAACAAAAAAACACAAACAAACATCTACAAATAGCAAAAAAAAAAAAAGAAAACACACTCTTATTATAAGACATTAAGAAACAACAAAGACACAAAAAACATAAATGAGAAACGAGAAACTCGAACATACATCATGAAAACAATGCAGCAGCAAATCAAAAATTCGCCGTCAAATCTGTTGAAGAAAATAATATTTTCTTAATCTTGGAAGCAAATGGCTGTCAACAACATCTTCAAAATGTTTAGCCCATCATCTAAATTCTATGTTTATATGTTTTCACGGTGTAATCTGATATGCAATCCTTTAATCGAGCTATAAATAATAAAGAATCATAGCAATACAACAAGGAAACAAAGGAAATGAATTCATAATTTCTTTTTATTTCTTTTTCTTCATATTCATATTTCACACAAAACTTAACAAATGCATAGAGAGAGAGAGAGGCTAGAGTATTGGCATTCGGTTATCCTACCTAGGCAATAACATTTTCTTAGATTGTTTCATTTGCTTTTTTTGGCTTTTGGTCATCTTGGCCTGCTCTGAATGCTGGGGACAACGTTGTTGGCTAGACTTATTTGGCGCACGGCATCACACAAAACTTGGCCCCGCTCAATTGTTTGATTTATTGACGTTTATTGGCATTTGGCATTTGGCATTTTATTGTGACTATTTGTTGTTGCCGCATTGAGTTGTCGTTTGCTGCTGTAGCAGAGAGAGAGAGAGAGAGAGGTTCAGAGCAGTTCAGGTGGTCCCGCCACATGGTTTCGTATGCTTACGCTTCCCCCTCTTTTGCTTCGCACTCTTTAGCATGCTGCTTTTGTTGTTGCAGGGTTGTTGGAACTGGCCACGGGTCACCCACAAGCCGTTGACCACTTTACTTCCATTTGATTGCCTTATTCTTGTGTGTGTGTGTGTTGTGCTCTTTTTCCGGTTTGTGCTTAATGTCGGCATGGTTTCTCATTGTTTGGTTGCTGTTTGGGAAACATTTCCATAAAACATTAGCTAACTAACAGTTGCTGTTGTGATTGTTGTTATATCCTTTAAGCTGTCAAATGCATATTGACCTACACTTAACTCACATTTGACTTAAAATCAACAGCTTTATGCCATACAAATCATATCGCATTTGAGACTCTTAAGAGCTTTTCCATTCAAGGAGCTGTTCAAATGCAAACGGCTAACGGCTAACGGCAAACGGCAAACGGAGTTGAATTAATAATCATCACCAAAGAGCTTTGGTGAGCTTACTCAACAAAATGACCAGACCGGGCCAGCCTACAATGTTGCAGCCAACAGCGCGCTTGCCTTGGCCAAAGGTCAAGGCGGCATTGTGTGTGCCATAAATATATGTATGTGGCTTCTATGTTGGGAAAGCTAGCAACGTATTTGGCATTGATTTATTGCATTTAATTTCATTTTATTGCACACACACATTCGATGTGGTGCCACTAAATTAGTTGTAATTGCGTCCTTGTCTGCAAAGAGAACAAAAATCTTGAGTTAGGAATTGATTAAAACACTTAAATCGCCAGGCCAACTTTTTCTGGCAGCAAGCTTAATAACCAAATATGTTCAAGGCGAAGAAAACGATATATATATATATTTATGTATTTGAATTTATATTTGCGATTTTTATAGCTTAAAAAAAAATTTAATATTCGCTCAAAATTTGTTGATGTTTGGCGTTGTCAAGCTTGGATTTTATCCAAATATTGCGATGTTGTGCTTCAAACTTCAAACCCTATAACAAGGGGAAGATGAAAAAATCTGCATATAAATATATATATATATATACATATATATTTTGAGTAGCGACTTGAAGTAAAGCACAAACGAAGCGCCGTCAAACAGCCCCATTTTTGTTTGCTGCAAAATCGAAAAATATGCAAAACGTTGCAAAGAGAAACGGCTCCAAAGAGGCAAGAGCATCATGCCGCACACAATTCACAGCAATTGACGCTGCTGCCCCATCCACCGCACCACAAAAAAAGTTGAGAAAAGTAAATTTACCTGCGAGCTGGCTGGCTGGCTGGCAACTACACCCCAGACAGCTAACGGGTCAAAAGGTATGGATGGTATGGTTAAGGGGAAATGGAGGGGTGGGGGGGGGCCCACAGGTGGCATTTGTGTTGTAAAACGTCGATTTACATGCGTGTTATATGCTGGCAACAAAATAAAAACAGCGACTTATGTGTTTGTGTGTGTGTGTGTGTGTGTGAATGACGCCCAGCGTATTTCAATTTATTTATTTTTATTTGCGTATGCAAAATAGTCGGCTTGATTTTGGTTAACACACACAAAGGCAGACACACACAACACTAACGCACTCAGTGAGAAAGTGCTTTTCCATTTGCGGCAAAGAGTGTTAGAGATATGTGCCTGACTGGTGCTGGTGGGGGTGGTGATGGGGGTGGGTGTAGGGAAGAGTGCAGCCGTTAAGAAGGCTGCTTAAGTGCTTCAACTTTTTATTGCCTTAAAGTGGCAAAAAGCATTGAATATTGTATAAGCAATACAGCAAATCAGAAGTGTTAAACAATTTTAAATATTTAAAACAATTAGCAATATATTTTGTATATTGATTTGTTATTCTAATCTTATAAGAATTAGGGATTGTTGCTGTGATTAAATTGCATGTTGAAATCTCGTTATATTAGTTAAGTTATCAACCATATGCATAAAAATGCATTATAAACATATTGCATATTCAATTGTTAGTTACTCACTAACTTTGCACGAACATATAAGTATATACACATATGTCCACAAGATCATAAAGACGCCTAACTAAAAAGCTTCTAGAAATCACAAAGCCATACAATCGCCAGTTGTGTGTTTAGATGGGTTAAATGGTACACGTCATATATATTCAAGCGATGCAATATTAATGTATCGTTGCGACCCAGCAATGACATCATCGCATTGCACTCCGGCACTGTCTAATTATGTGGCATACGCACACACACACACACACACACATAGACAAACGGGAACACTTTATTAATGCATGGATATTGGGCGAATAGGTCGTTGTCCTTCTTGTTGCTGCCATTTGCCATTGTTATTGGCCGGTTATCGGTTATAGCTAGCCATAGCTGTCAATCATGACTTGGTTATTTGCTTGATTGCCTATTGGGCGTCCAATGATGACCGTTGCTAATTCGAGCGATGACCAATGACCAATTACTATGGTGTTCACTGACCGTTGACCTGTAAACTGTTACCTGTTAGCTGTTACCTGTTAGCTGTTACCTGTTAGCTGTGAGCATTGACCTGCTACGACGAGAATTCAGTGTGCAATGTGTTTTGACCATTTTGACCAGTCAGTCAATCAGCAAACGAGGTCGTTGTCCGTCCGTGCAATTTAGTTGACAAATTTTTGGCTGATATACCGATGACAGTTTTGGCAGCAAGCGATAAATGTTAGCCAAATATGGTTATTAGCCAAGCTCGTCATTGCAATAACTAAACAAGATGATCCCCAAGAGTATCTCGATTTATGCTGCATACATACACGTATATGTATATCTCATTTCCATACCGCTAGCCAATCCAACCAGTGAAACCTGCAATTTGCAACGAAATTGATTGAGTTCAAAATGCAAATGTTGAAAAATAGTAGAACGAAACAAATGCTAAACAAATGTGAGTTAAGCTCAATAAAAGAGCTCAACTGACCAAATGCACCAACATACATGCATAATTTATGAATTAATTACGTTTATCTTCTATTTTTTATTTATTTTTATTTTTTGTATACCCTGAACCAATTAAAAACGGGTAAAAAGGGTATAATGGTTTTGTGCAAATGTATGTAACAGGCAGAAGGAAGCATCTCCGACCCCATAAAGTATATATATTCTTGATCAGCATCAACAGTCGAGTCGATATAGCCATGTCCGTCTGTCCGTCTGTCTCTCCGTCCGTATGTATGACTGCGTCGATCTAGAGACCCCAGATTTGGAACTTAAGCTTGCCTAATTCCTAGGCAGTACAAGTTTGTTTTAGATTTTCGATAACTATTCCCGTTTTCGATATACACATGGGATCGATAACAACAAAATCTTGAATTTGGAAAACTAAGATGCCGTTTGAAACATTAATCGAAATAATGACAATCTGTGAAAATTTTATCAAAATCGGTTAAGAAACACCGGAGATATGGAGCATTGAAGTTGAGTATGCAGTATACGCGTGCACACACACACACACATACTTGCAAGCACTGACCGTACGCGTAAAATATAGGGTTTAGGGTATCGTCTAGTCGCGATTTCTCGACTAGAGCCTTCTTACTTGTTTTTTGTTTGTTTTTAAGTTGACTCCGATTGCATTGTTATTAGGCCTGCGTTTGTTTATTGATGCGGCTAAAATTGTTAAAGCACCGTTTGGCAAATAATGTTTTGATATCCAGATTTAGGTCAATGAACAAATGAAAAACTTCAAATGTTTTAGATTTATTATCCAGTATCAATTTTGTTTCCCTTTTTTGTAGCCTGCATTTATTTATTTACGAACATCATTAAAGCATTCTGCGGCATTTAATAAACTATCAACAAACAAGGGCTGGGTATTAATTTAGTGCTGGAAAACTCTTTAAAAATTTAATCGACTATTTAAAATGAAATTAATACAAAATATATAAATGAATAATAATACAATTTAAATTATAAAATTTCTATGCAAAATCAAAGTAAAAAAAATATAGAAAACAATGCATTGTAAGGAACCGACTTTTTCTTTCCAACACTGTATCGATAGTCAGTTAGCAACTCTGAGTAGCCAGGGATGGATACAACCTCGATTCGTCAACAACTATCTACAGGCAAAACTTCTTACAATCAGACAATTTTAGGTTGAAAATCATAAGCAGAATAGAACGCCCTCTCTACCTATGAATTGGCTTTTAAAAATTTAGTTCCAACTCCCCCAAACACATCATAACAACAACAACAACAACTAACTTATGCTCGTTCTACCCACACATAAACAATAACTCACACATGTTTAGACACATATAAAATTTAATTATATTAGGAAAATGCATACTTTGTGAAGGGTTAACTGTTAGCTGCTTTTGTTAGCCATTGTGAACTGGCACAAATGTTGTTAGTAACATTGTTGTTGTTGTGGTTGTTGCTGCTGCTGCTGTGATAGCGTTATGTGTTGCCACAAACCGAACCAAACCAATGTGAACCATTTGCAAATTAACATCAGATCCTGGCTAAGGGTCTCGCCTGTTTGGCTGCCAACCAACCGCAACATGAAAATCCGCTGCCAATTGAAAACGGGGCTGGCCAATAAATCGAACGGCGTCAGCTTTGTAACAATCGTATGACCTCAAAGTGCAGTGATTGCTGTAAGTGTTGTTGTTGTTGTTGTTGTTGCTTTTCTTCAACAAACTTCATTAAGGGCAAATTAAATGGATTGTTGTTGTCCCTGATCAAGATAGCTAAGCCGACGTGAGGCATTCACGTTCATTCCTGTCGCATGTCCCAGTCCAAAGCCCATGTCCTGTTGCAAGCTTCCGTTTGTTTGCCAAAGTGCACTGGCAAATGTTGACATTCATTGTTGTTGTTGTTGCTGTTGTTGCTATTGCTATTTCTATTGCTGCTGCTACTGCTGCTGCTCTTTTAATGCGCTTTCGCTTGTTCTGGCCATGCTCATTTCCCATTTGCCCCATTCCCATTTGCCATTTCCCGCTTTTCATTGCCCAGCCTTATGCTCAATCCTATTCTACGTCTACGTCTTCGTCTTCGTCTCGTCTGTGGCGCATTTGTGCGCTGGATTTTGTTTTTATTATGATTATTTTAACTGCCAAGGCAAAGCTAAACACAAACACACACACACACAGCACAAGGATCCGTCTCGCTAAGCAGCTGAGTGTAGATGGTTGGTGATGGGGTGGAAGGTGAGGGTTAGATGCAGCAGCGAGTGGCAAGTAGCGCAGTATAAAATGCAATTTTCACATGCCTGACAGCGGCAACTGGCAGCAAACACGGGCAGTCGGGAGTCGTTTCGGGGTGGGGCAAATGAATTTGGCGTCAGTGCAACAACAACAGCAACAACAACAATAACAACTAAAAGCCAGTAAAGTGAAATGTAATAAAACAAAAATAAAAAAGAAGAAATGGAAAGAAAAGAAAAGGAAAGGAAAGGATGGGAATGGAATGGGAATGGGAATGGGCTAAATGGGAATGGTGTCTGCAGCTGCGACTGTCTTGTCTTTTGGATCCAACCGGCACAACTGAGAACCAAGACTGAGATCTGAAAACTGGCAACGAGCAACGAGCAACTGATGCTGGAGCTAGAGTTGGAGCTGGAACAATTGCAGCTGTGACAACGGCGTTGCCTGTCAAGCGTTTTGCCTCGACCCGAAAGACCCTCTGAGTGCCCCGACCCATGCTCCAAACTATTCGGGGATGGAACGCCATTGCATTTACAGCGCAATGATTCAAATTGTCGCCTTGGATTATGGATTTATTACGCGTCTCGTTTTTAGTAAGCTGCTAGCGACTGCAATTGTGCATGCTGCTCGCAATTACTATCAATGTTGCAAACCCAACCCGCCCCGTTCCCCCCCCCCCCCCTCTCTCTCTCTCTCTCTCTCTGTCCAGAAGCCCCCACTATGCTCTAAATCTTTAGCTGCCTGATGTGCTGCTCTGTTGAGCTAGAGAAACCCCCCCCAAAAAAAAAACCAAGAACCATTTATATCGAATTCGAAAAATGTGTCACTAATTCGCGTTGACAATGTTTTTTTTTCGTCTATAGTTTTGGGTTTCACACTGCATGGCACGTACGTGTGTATATATGTGTGTGTGTGTGTGTGTGTGTGTGTGTGAGTGTGTCAGTTTTGTTGTTGCTGTTTGTTCAGTATGCAACATCTTGAATAGAAATGCGAATATCTGCATACTTCCTTCATACAAACCAGAAAACTGTGCGGCACTTGAATAAATATACAGATATATAAAACTTTGTTTGTTCAATTTAAGGCTATAAATCTCTACTCAAATATATATCACATTTCAAAATGTTTATGTTCTTGTTTTATTCCCTAAAAAAAGTTTAGTTACCATAATAAAGGAAAACTTTCCAATTTTAAAAGATATTTTTTTAACCAGCTTAAAGCTTTTTAGGAGTTCTTTAGAGCCTTGAATTTTTCCCAGAAATAATTCAAACATAAACAAATTTTTTAGTGAAAAATATCTGTAAAAAAAGTTTAAGTGAGAAAAAATTGTGTTAAGCTCTTTAAAATAAATAAAGCGATTAAATTCAATGTTAAAGTTGATTAAATAAATTATCATTCATCACAATAGATTGCGAACTGTTTATGAATAAAATCTAGAAATATTTTCAAAACATTATCACACTACTAAAAACTATTATAATAATATATACAAGACATGTCTTTACTAACTTCTTTACAAATGAGTACTAAAAGTGCAAATTATCATAATTATGAGCAAGATCTTTCCAGCTTGCTTAAACATCATTTGCTTGTATCAGGAATAAAGTGTTTATAGGGTTTAGCCCAGAATCTTCAATAACGCTTAATAAACTTGAGGGCCATTAATTGGCCAAGGTAACTTGAAGCCAAATAGTTATAAGATAATATCAATAATGTATATATATATATATTGTGCTTAGTCAGATAAATTGCACAACTACCGGGTCGACCCTTCACCAGGCTTTGTGCGACAATGGCCAAAAGGTGCAGTTCAGTCACAACGTGAATTGAGCAAACTCATGCCAAGCGCTTAAACTTAATGCCACATGCATCATGCTGCATGACGCATGCCGCATGCCATACATTTTTTTTTTTTATTCGTGCGATGTGGCAAACTGGTGTCAAGGCCCCCCCAAAAGAGACAAAAAACAACAAAACTAAAAAACTAAAGAAAAAAACACAAATGCCCAAAAGCGGCGACCAAAACATTTAAACAAAACATTTGAAAGCTTTTCGTAATTATTATTATGTATTGTGCGTTATTTGTGTACAAGTGTAATTGTTGTCAACTCGCAAAAAAGCAAAAAACAATAAAAAATAAAAGCAGCAACAAGATTGTGCAATCTGTTGCAGCTTTTAAAATAAGCACTCTTAGAGTAAGAGTGTCCATTAAATTTGTTATAAATTCTGTCACTTATCAAATATTAGTATGGTTTTGAGAAGCTTTAATTGATTTTCTTCAATATTAATCCATATTCATTTCGCAAGCAGTAGAAACAAGCAGTGCACATTTAACAGTTCCTTAAGCATAATCTTTGTGGGTTTTGAAAGCATTGGACAAACAATGTTGATCAAAGTTCTTAGTATTTGTTGTTCTTATTAAAGTATGTTTTAATAAAGTATGACATTCTTAAGATTTTAGATATGATCAATAAGACATCCATCCACAAATGGACATCTCCGAGAGTATTTTCGCATCAGCATGTCCAAAAAGTAACTAATTATTCATTTTGCTGCTGGTTTTTTTTCTCTAATTTTTGTTTTTTTTTTTGGCTGTTGTCACTGTGTTTGCGACTAAATTGCCGTTGACAACGCTGACATTTCAAATTTAGACGTCGCCTGACTGTTGACCGCACATTTAAAATGTGCTGTTTGTGTGCCACGGCAAGTAAGGCTGAGACCCCGACCTCTCCCCATCCACAAATGGCATCCCTCGATGCCATCTCACCCCACCGGCAAGTGGCATGTGGCATGTACAGCCACAGCCACAGCCAACAGCCCACAACTCACTTTTTTTTTGCTACACTTTGTTTATTTTGTTAATTGTCATTGTGGTTGGCATCGTCAGCGTCCTCCATCGTTGTCGCCGTTGCTCGTCTGCTCGTCGCAGCCGCACATAAAATTATGTAAAAAAGTATTAGAAGAATTTCCGTTTCGCAAAAAACGTGTTAAAAAAAAAACAAAAAACGAAAAAAATGTTTACAGCATCGCATCACAGTCAATGGGGCCAGGGGCCTGTCATTGGGGGCAGCATTCGGGGGCATGCCATCACTTCGACCTGCACGAAGATGCAACAGCAGCACCGCCAGCCGCAACAATAGAGTTGAAGGCGTCACAGATTAATTAACGTCTCTGCGATAAGGCACGTTGCAGTCAAAAGCAGCCGCAGCCGCATCTGCCGCATTCAAAATACCCAAACTAAATCCCATGGCCATGATAAACATAAGTTGGCTCCACCTGAAACTGGCGCAGGTTTACCGAAACAAAACAAACAGGAGAAGCTTCAAGCACCAAAACACTTAACACGCTTTACAGACTTATTTTTAAGTGCTATATTTTAATAATCTCCTTAAACTGGGATTTATATAACATGAAGGAATATTAAAAATAAATGAATAATAAATACGATTTAACTGTTTTTTAATATATTATTTGTGTTTTTGAGTTTATATGCTTGCAACAGCTCATTTGAAATCGACTTGACTTAAACATAAATCATTTAAATCTTAAGCATTAATTTTAAAGTTTGAAAAGCACTGCAAAACTACGATAAGTGATATCCATTGTTAAAAACAAAACCATTATAACAAATTATCACAGTATAAGGAACTTTTAACAGTTTAAAAACTGTTTCGATTATCGATCAACAAGAACTAAATGTACAAAATTAATAATACTATTAAGCAAAAGCTGTGTAATTATTTCTTACCATGCAACACATTATTCTATCAATTGCTGTATTCAGTTGCGGTTGCCACACACACAACACACAACACATGACAAATGAAAGCAATATCTACGTCATTCATTGCCACAATTTTCTTATGTGCCAGGCAACTGCAACTGGCTGCGAGCTGTGGTAAATCGCGGCATGTGTTGATTTATCTAACATATCGCGAACCGAGCGGCCGGTACTAAGGATATGCGAGCTGAGGGATCTAAGGGAGCTGAGAAATGATGTCTAGACGAATTTTTGTTTTCGGCCAAAACAATGGGCCGCTAACAACAGTATCAGCATCAGCATCAGCATCAGTATAGCAATGGCATAGCGATTCATATCGGTTTCATATTAAAGTTAAGGCACTGCATGAATTTAAGCCAAACAACGTTGGCAGCTGTCCATTTTCTTGGCAATTTTTTTTTTAGTTTTTAATATTTTATTTTTGTGTACTTTCGTTTTAGTCATTTTTGTTTCTTTTATTTATTTTTTTTTGTTCTTTTGTGTTCTTGTCTGGCATTTCGCTTAATTTTCGTTGGCCTCGGCGCTTTTTACGCTGTATTTTGCAGTCCAGCTAACTAAATACCTGTATAAATATTTTATTACGCAAATGAAACAAGCATTGTTTGCATTTTATTTGTATGTGTGTGTGTGCTGAGTAACCGTGCCACATCCTGCAACAGGATGGCGCCGTCTCTACAACAAACCACTGCGCCATGTCCAAAAACGTTCAAGTTCTGGCTACTCCCGGCTTCTAGCTGCTGCTGCTGCTGCTGCTGCTTCAACTTCAGGTTCTGGCCAAATGAAATAGCCAAATAAAGGTGACGGTGCACCAAAAGAGAGTAGCTGATGAAAGCACGTGCCGTATCGTAGCAACATTCATTTGCATGCCGCCTAAAAATGGGATTGAAAATGGGTCTGAGCAAAAGCAATGGAATGAAGAAATGGAAGGGCCGGGCCGCCTTGACCACAGACACACAGCAGCCGCACACGGAAGCACAAAGAAAATGCTAGAGAAACCTAAGAGCAAGAGCAATACACATTTGCAACCAGCAGTGAATATAATAGTGCATAGATGCAAAAAAAAACGTAGCGTAGAAAAAGATTTTTGTGTGTCTGCTTGTGTGAATGCAATCAAACTAATTCGTTGTTTTTCTTGTTCTTGTTGTTGGAAGCGGTTAAAATGCGTACCAACTGAATACGAACGACATTCATGAATGAATGCTTTTGTCTATGAGCCTTAAAACATAAACAAGAATTTAATTTTGAAAGAGCAAAAAGGTAAGTAATAAGTATTAAGTATTTGACTCAAACTATTTCTCAGTGTACACTTCGAAAATGAATATAGCCTAGCAATTTTGTGAATTATCCCACAACTGGTCGTTGTTCATTACTTAAAAAATAGAATTTTGATTGCTTCGCGTTTAGTTTGGCATGAAAAAGTTGAACAAAACAAATGGAAAATCTTAGAAAATATATTTGAGCATTTTTTTTTGAGTGTACTTGCAAGTTATGTTATATCAACTAAATAAACAAGAATGCAGTAAAGTCTAAAAAGCAAACAGTTAAGAGGATAACAAAGATAATGAAAGGACAGAAGCACCAGCACCATATCATCTGTACCATATGACTGCAGTTGAAATGGAAAGGTAAACAAATGACAAACGAAATGCTGAGTGAATAAATGAATAGTTTAAAAATGTTCATAACTGAATTGAGCAAAATATTTGTGTGTGTGTGTGTGTTTGTGTGTATTAAACGTATTTTTGGTATTGATTGTTGTTGAAATCAAAACGTGCACAAAAAGCAATTTATTTAACATCAGCTCGCAGACAAATTGACCCATTGTAAACAACTTAAGTGCTGCGTTGAGAGTCTAAGTCAATGTGTTAATTGGCAGCACAATAAAAAAAAAAAACAGAAAAAGACGATAGCTTTAGTGAGGCAGCAAAGAAAAGAGAGAGAGAGGGAGAGGAACTGCTAATGAAGATTACGTCAAGTGGTAAGTGGAAGACTCCTCAGAGCCAATCCGTACAAAGTAACCCACATTAGGAACAACTTTCAAGTATTAGGTGAGTTTATTAGTGAGTTTTCTTTGGTTAAGTGTACAAATTAGGATGGTCTTATAGGAGAGGATTAAACTAAATGAAAAGCTGATGGATTAGAATCCAAATTATCTGGACATAATAAGAAATTCATAATCGTGCTGATAATCTCAAACTGCTTATAAAGATAATCAAAACATTTAACACTCCCTTTTGATTGGCATTATCTTAAATAGCACAGGATGATCTCTATATTCCAGCCATTGTAGCCTTTTGTCAACGGTCTGCCATTTTCATGTTGACTGCGATTAACTCATTTACGCATCTACATTCAACGCGTTCCGGACGTATCCAATTCAACTGTCATCAGCTTCAAATGAGCTAAGCTGAAACCGAGACGAAAAGAGAAGGTAAATAAGAATAAATTGTAGTCAAGAATGCCTGACATTAAGATACTCACTTGTAGATATTTATATCATTTCTATACATAATGTAAGATAAGTAAGTTATCAGTCTCTAAAGGTCAGCAGCCGAACTTGTCAGCGAATGTCTACTATATCACAAACACTTGCTCGATTTTATGCGTTTTGTAAAAACTGGATGGAAGAATATAAAATAAAACATTGCGCATACGTCGCGTGTGACAGTCGGTCATCCGTTGTGTTAGTGTCGTTTGATAGCTGTTTGCTTAGCAAATGATGAAAAACGACGTTGACGATGGTAGCTGGGTGGCTGGGTGGGTTGGTGTCTGGGTGGGTGTAAGTCGATTTTAAGCCAGGAGTTGCGTTTCAGGCATCGTTTGCTTTGGACTTTGTTTTTAGTCTTTGCCCGGCTAAATAATCAAACAGCGAATTGACATGGAAAATTAGGCTGATGAAATGCTTGTTAAGTGAAAGCGGCTACATGGCTATAAGCCAAACCAAACAACTCAATCAATTGGCCCATTTTGCTCTCTCTCTCTCTCTCTCTCTCTCTGTGTGTGTATCTTTTTCTCTCTATCTTGCAATCAAAGTCTTAGTATGTTGAAATATTTAGCTTGTTATCTTTAGATACATATTGAATGCGGCATTTTCCTGATATTTGAAGTATTTATTCGATTGCTTGTGCAAATATATTTTGAGTATTGTGATTATTGATGTGCAATTTATTTATTTGTTTGACTGCCAAGCAAAATGACTTAACAGTTTTCAATATGTACTTGAGGTTATTCAATTTATGCAACATTTGTATTAAATTTATTATTTTTTGCTTGCTTTAAACGTTAACGATGCAAACGTTGATGCGGCCCTTGCCAGGTCATGGCAAGCGCTTAATATCGTTGTTAATTGAATTGAAGATGTGCTAAGAAAACAAAAAGCAGCAGCAGCAGCGATTAATCAGTCTCAACACAAGGACGCGGCATAGCACAAATAAATATATTTTTTTTCGGCTTTGTCTTTGTCTGAGCAGTCTTAATGACTAACTGACTGACTGACTTACTGACTGAGCAGGCAGCCAAGAGAAGCATCGTGTGCATCCCTTGGCCATTAGCTGCATGCCCAAGTGCGAGATTCAAGGCAAATGCATTTTCCAACTCATTTATTTTGCTTGATCGCCTTGCTGCTGCTGCTGCTGCTGCTCCCTTAATCTTGGCTTCATGGCATTCATATCCTTTAACATCGTTGTCGCTCTGCCTCTTCATTCCTTGCCACTCTTTTGTGCCACACACACATCGCCATCGCCATCGCCATCGCCATCGCCATCGCCATCGTCGTTGCCATTGCCATTTGCAATTTTCCAACAATTTTATTTTCATATTTTTTATTCTCTTTCGCACCAGTTTTGCCAGTTTTTCGGATATATATATATATATATATATAAATATGTATGTGTGTGTGTATATTCGCGCTTTGCTTGATTTTTCATGAATTTTGATCACCTAGCCGAGAGAGTCTTAATGCCTGGACTGACGTTGAGTCCACATGCATGCAGCATTCGGTGCTCTTGCTCTTCCACGATATCTCTTTAAATGCATTCAACATATGTGCATAAATTTCACACGTGGCACGCCCGCCGCGCCACCCCTTTTCATGCATTTAACATGCACAAAAGGATTTTCAGCTCAACATCCTTGGCAGCCTTGGTTGCCAAACAGAAAATGCTACCAAAGTCAGTCGCTGATTTATTTTTTGGTTGATGTTGCTGTTGATGTTGCTGTTGCCGTTGTTGTTAACTTTCCGTTTGTATTTGTTGTTCTGCGGCCAAAGATGCTGCAACTGCCAGCTGGTTGCAACAGTTGCAACTTGTTTGTTAATACGGCAGCATTTAATTTTTAATCGCTGCATCCGAACTCACAATTGAACAGCTGAATAAATGGTGGCGAGATGACCACGTTGCAACTTGCAACTCGTAACCCAATGCGTTACATATGTTTAATGAAGAGAGTTGCACGCATGAGCCGCCCATACCGGTTGCAAACAGCCTCCATTCTCCATTGATTTTGTCTTCACCTCCTTGCTGCATCTCCAGTCTCATTTCCATTGGACAGACAGGGCGAGAAACCGCAACAACAACAACAGCATCCAAAGTTTTCGTACACTGAAACGTTTTTGTTCCATGTTATAGTGCTTCGATCTAGATGACTTTAACACATGTTGTATCTGAAATTGAAAAGTGATGAGGCAATGATTTTATCAAGATAGTTGCAAGCCTGAGAGATGAAACTCAAGCAAAGCTCGATCAAACATACAGTTTTTAAATTTGTGTTTTTTCACCATCAAAAGCAAATATATTCATTTCATAGGGAGTTTTTATATGTCACAGACATATCGAATTCGCGTATATATTGAATTTACACACTCAAATTACGAATAATAAACTTAACAAATATATCAAATTATGTAGCAGGCAATATTGAATCAGCAATCATTCGTTTTACAACAGTTTTTTAATGATGTACTTATTTGTGTATACATATTTGATGTTCATCAGCAAAAAATTAAAAAAAAAAGTCCGATCTTTAACTTATCTGCGATAACGTTTCAATAATTCTGCTTTTTAACAGCGTACTTTTGGGCAAGTCGCTCGTTCGACTGTGCATCCCACTGAATGACTCTCTTCAGGCTTGCAAACATGCATTTAAGGCTCTATGCTTACCCATATAAATACGTATGTACATACATACATGTACAATGGCATACAGATGGATATGTCTGTTATATTTGTATGAGGCTGCTGCTGATGCACGGCGTTGTGTGGCATGGCACGCTTGCTGCCTGACTCTGACGTTGCGGCAAGTTATTATAACAGTTCATTGATTTTCAATATTCAATGCATTTCATTGCGAGCGTTTTCATTGTTTGCGTCGTCTTTTTGTACCGCGCCGCCACGCCCACTGTATCCATCCCCGTCCCTCCATTCTCCTCCCTGCTGTGTTCGTGTTTGTTTTTGTTGTTGTTGTTGTAACGGTGCACAATGGAGCTGCCCAAAACTTCCGAAACATCCTTGGCGGCAACGCTTCGCATTGGTAGTTATTTTGGCGCTGACCGAAATTACAAAAATAAAACAAAAGAAGGTAGTACAATAAAATACATAAAATTGAGTGCAAAAAACAAAAAAAAAATACAATTTTTAAACTTGTGGCTGGCTGGTAGAGAAAACGAAATGCAAATATGTAAATGATTTCGTTTTGTGTGTGGTTTTTTTTTTCGTTTCGCAGCTTAAACTTTGCAAAAAGGCAGCCGAGTTGTTGTCCTGGCTGATTGACTGCGGCTTAATGTACTTCAACCGGGATTTATACCACACACACACACACATACATATATCCCTACTTATCATCTGGTGGAGCAAATGTAGCAGCATGTGTTCTTTATCAGAGTGGCGATTAAAGCCAGATAATTTAACAATAAAGAGCATGAAGAATATTCATTTTAATATCAATTTGTATTCAAAATGAAACTTAAAAGAACATAAAAAGAGTTAACGCGAAACATATATTCAATTCCTTAAGAAACTCTTTGTGTTTCTTCTATTTATATATGTACATATCTGCAATTTAGGTTTCTGTCTGGCTAGACTTATGCAATGGCAATGGAGCAGCAAAATGAAAAGCAAAGCAACTATACGCCTACATAATTTATAATGGACAGCTTATTATTTATTCGATTTCCGCTTAACAACAACAACAACAACAAGAGCAGGCACAACACAAAATGTCATCTCATTGTCGCACATTTGGAGCGACACTTTTATTCGGGCGGCTTTTGTAAATGACCAAACCATCTCCAATTTTGACCAGGTATGTATGTATGTATGTATGTGTGTGTGTGTGTGTGCTCAAAGTATTGCGATTGGTTATGGCTAATTAGTAGCACTTTCCCGGCATCAGATTGTGGCAATTGTGGTGACCATGACTCGGTTTTCTATTTGCGGCCACTTTCAAATTTAGACACATAAAAGCCAATGCCAAATAGGCTGCCAGACAGCCAGACAGCCAGTCGCTACAAAACGTTTGCCAGACAGTTACAAACAATCTGATTAAGAATCTCTTTAGCACATGTTGAAAACCATAAGCAAGCTCTCTGCTTTGTTGCATTACTTTTTATTATCGTACTATTTGTTACCAATTTGCATTTTGCTTTCGTACTTTACTGATCCATATTCTCATCGAAACAGGAGTACACTCCTATCTGCTCGTAGGCATCTTGAGATTGTCGTGTCTTGCGCATCTTGCACTCTTGGGTTGGTTTTTTGCTCAGACGCTTTTGGCACTGGCAGCGCATGCAATGCGTTTGATTATGCGGATTGCAGGGTCTAAAACAATGTGTGCGAGGGAAGGGATTTGCAATACACTTACTCACTGATATTGTTATGATATATATATACTCATTATACCTACGTTGTTTGCCGGCGCTGACAGAGAGTTATGCAGATAAAGGTAAAAAAGTTCATCTCAATATATAAAAGTAAAGAAAGAACGAATTAATTTTAAGCAGTGTTACCAACCGCCTTTGCGAGCAGTGTGGTAGAATGAAGAAAGCTTAAAGTTATCGAACGAACTCTCTGGGCTTACTTTCGAACAAAGCCAATTACATAAATTTGTACTTTGTAATTTGCATTTCGCCACATATTGCCACAAATTGCCATATCGAGTGGTGTTTCAAGGAAAGCTTAAAGTATCACTGATTTTTTTTTGGCTAGTTCTGGTTCGATACCCGAAATATTAGCATTAATATCGATACTCATTCAAGCAATATTTCTGGTCGTTAAATGATACCTAAAATATAATCACATTCCTGGGATCAAAAACAGAAAATAAAACAAGTAAACTTCGAAAAAATTAATACAAGCCAATTGCATGTTCATTATTTGTGTTTTACAAAAATATTTTGTATTATCTATCGAGCAGTGTTGCAGAACTCCGAGAGCTTTAACCTATCGATAGTGATTTATCTGATTTTTTTTTTTTGACTTCCCTGCAATGCCCGAGATAAAACCTCCTATTCATTGATCTACTGCACTAGGAGCAATACATCAAATAGAGCAGCTCTCAAAAAATTAATAGACAATTGGCATTGAAGTCACATTTCTGGCTGGAAAAAAATGTAAGTCAAGATATATATATATATATATAAAAGTGATGTATAGAATAATAAAGTGCATAATGAGACCAACATATCCTATTGCTAATATAATATTCGCGAACAATTAAACGGAAAATTGTGAAAAAAAAAATTTTCGTGTGCACCGACGCCATTACCACGTGTTAGTGCTTATATATATGGCAGGGTTCTGGTAGATGGCTAAAAAGTGATGTATAGAAGCTGATATTCATAATAAGACCAACATATTCTATTGCTTACATTAAAAACGCTATAAGTCAATTCAAATTGTAATTCAATTCGCATTTTTCGCGTCGTTTGCGCCGACGCCATTGCCGCGTGTTAGTGCATTGTGATCTATATACATATATATATACAGCTGGCAGGGTTCTGCTAGATGGCAAAAAAATGATGTATATAAGCTTATATTTGCGTTTGCGCCGACACCATTGCAACGTGCTAGTGTATATCTACATATATAAATATATATATATCAAATTGTAATTCAATTCGCATTTTTCGCGTCGTTTGCGCCGACGCCATTACCACGTGTTAGTGCTTATATATATGGCAGGGTTCTGGTAGATGGCTAAAAAGTGATGTATAGAAGCTGATATTCATAATTAGACCAACATATTCTATTGTTAACATTAAAAACGCTATAAGTCAATTCAAATTGTAATTCAATTCGCATTTTTCGCGTCGTTTGCGCCGACGCCATTGCCGCGTGTTAGTGCATTGTAATATATTTTTCGATTGCCAGGGTTCTGCTAGATAGCAAAGAA
Source organism: Scaptomyza cyrtandrae (assembly GCA_035044605.1). Taxonomy (NCBI): domain Eukaryota; kingdom Metazoa; phylum Arthropoda; class Insecta; order Diptera; family Drosophilidae; genus Scaptomyza; species Scaptomyza cyrtandrae. Next base: position 9,047,363 of record JAWNNS010000639.1, read on the forward strand.
CGTAATAAGCATTTGCTGATATATATAATATATGCAACATATCATACGTTGCATGCAGCTTTAAGCTAAAATGATGTGTATAATTTCGGTGTAAAAAGAAAAAAGTATAACAATTTTTTTATTACAGAGTTGCATTTTTCTCATAAAGCACTTTAACAGAGCTTAAATTTTTCTTTAACAGCACAGCAGACACATCGGTTTCAACGAGCATAACCAAGAAAAAGAATCTTAGATAATAAACATGACATTGATTGCTGATTAAGCTAAGTTGAGATATTGTTTATATCATATTCGCCAAAAATCAATTGGTCAAATAGCAAATTGCAAATTAATTGCTTTCAATTCGCATTCTTCGCGTCGTTTGCGCAGACGCCATTAGCAAATGTTAGTTCACTGTTATATAACATACATACAACTGGCAGGGCTCTATCTTTAAATTATCGATATTTATTGTAGCATTTTTTCTTTCAATAGTTCGATACTGGAAATAGCACCACAGCAGACACGTCAACCGCCACGACTTGACTCCGAAAAATCGAGATAATCAAAAGGTTTAGTAAAACATTAAAATGTAGATACAAGAAAAAAAGAAGAGATTTATGGATAGGGAATTAATTTCACATTTCGTATTTTCAGCAGAGAATAGCAGAGATTAAAGATGTCGACACAAGCGCAACAGCTCGAAAAACTGAAGGCATTGGCCGCAAAAGAGAATGCGAAAGTAGTCGAGCTCGTCAAGAAGAGAAAACTTGATCCTGTTATAATAAGAGTTGATGAGTCTTCGGAATCCGATGTGCAATTGATTGAAGAGCCTGCTCCGAAGAGGGCGAGGTCGGAGGACTCAGCCAAGATAGATAAACCGAAGGTAGCCGTTGAAAGTATTTTATCGCAACCGTTAACCGGGCAGATTCGTTTTATGACTAATCTGCCCGGTCTGTACAGCTCCGAGGATCTGGTTGCCTTATTCTCAAAACTTGGAAATAATATCGTGATTGAAAAAATTAAATCAAAGGCTAACGGCAACCATATCCTAATGGCCTTTAACAAGAATGAGGCTGTTGACGCGGCTTTGGCCGCGAACAAGACGGATCTTCTACTTGACTCTCATCCTTTGCGTATTGAGCGTGGCCGTGACGACGACATAAAGGATCGCACAGTTGTTGTTGGTCTGATTGCGCCACAAACTACCACGGAGGATCTGGAATATCATTTCAAGACTTGCGGTGCTATTGAATGCATTAAGATCAACAACAACCAACTTCGTCCCATGGCCTTTGTGCGTTTCAAGGACTTCCGCTCGGCCCGCAAGGCATGTAGCTTGAAGGGTAGCAACCTAAACTCGCGCTTCATTACAGTGCGCAAGGAGCTTTATTGCAGTCAAGCTGTAAGAGCACCCAAGTACACATTGGTTTTGGAGAACACTGGAGGCTATAAGTCGTTTAAATTGCAGCTCATCCACAAAATGTTTAAAAAACATGGCGTACTTGTGGATGTTGATGTGGTCTGCACAAAGAGAATTTTAGCCTTTGTCACATACAAAAATATCAAGGATGCCGAGATGGCTTTCGAGGTGTTAAATGACAAGACTGTTGGCGACTTGCACATCAAATTGAAGGAGTTCATTGAAAACATTCCGCCGCGAAAGGTTCTCGTTAAGAACTTGCATCCAGGTGCGTTCAAGTGAACTCTATTTTTTTTTTAAAATAAAGAATCGCTGATTATACGTTTGTTTTTATCTATTTCTTTTGTGCAGACGTTGATGAGGATGAGCTGTACACCATGTTCCATAATGGGGAACAGATCGAAGACATTGTGGTGTTGGAAGGAAAGGCAGTCATTAAATTTACTACGGAGGATGCCTTCTGCAAAGCTTTTCTTAACAACGCACGCAAGATTAATGATCAGCCCATATATTTGGAGCCATACTTAACCTTCCAGGCAATGTACAATAGCCAGCCCATGAAGAAGCCTAATGCGGTTGGCCTTACAACATCAGCTAGCGTTGAAAAGCTAGTTGAGACGAAGGTTGATGAAGCTACCACTTCGAATGACAAGGGAAAGTTTATAATAATCAAGGACGATCTGGCTTCCACTTCCAATGCCAACGGTAAAGCTTCTAAGGCCAAGAGGGGTATCCTTAACTTTGTCAAGTTCCCATTCTACAAACGCCACTGGCATGACAAAGCTGCCCAGAAGGACAAGAAGGCCTAGATTTTAATGCACAACATAATTGCATTCTTTTTTAAATGCACAACACAATTGCATTCACATTTATTTTTTATTTTAATAGTATTCACACTTATATTCAAACTTATTGATTATACACACAAAATGTATACGTTTGTCGGCAAATGCGATTTGTTAACAATTTCGCTGCGACTTCTTTACTAACACACAAAATTTTAACACTTTATACAACACACAAAAATAAATATTTGATACTATTAAAAAACTACAAAGAATATTCAATTTAAATTAAATTAATGCCTGATCAAGATAATTATGAATGGAAGCATTAAATCAATATAATCAATAACCACGAACATTGGCATTATATCAAAATGTTTAAAATTTCATTAGGCAGGAATTTAATGCTTTTTGCATTCCTTCTACAATATGAAAATAACTTGTTTTGTTCTCCTTGCTTGACTGACGCATTGCATTGTCTCTCTGTCTGTCTCTCTGTCTGTCTGTCTGTGTTAGTTACTTTGTGGGTTTGATAATTCATTTGAAGGTGTGCTTTTGAGTCGCAATGTAACAGTAACTATGACAACAACTGCAACAACGAATGCGCCCTTTGGCATTAATAATTAGAAGTGTGCTCATGAATTCCAATTATGTGCATTTTATAATAGAACACGGCGGAACGTGTTAAACTACAGCTGCTGCAATATGTGTTGTCAAAGGCGCTGAACCATTTAATTAGACAAGCGACTTCTATTCAAAAGAGACGATTTTAAGGGCTGTTCATTGCCAGTTGGTGTATGTGGCACCATAAGGTCTATCATTAATTAAGCGACAGCATTGAAAGATGATGTCCGGCAGCAGTTGCAGTTGCAGTTCATTTGACGTCAGTCCGTAAGCAAGGGTTCAGCCACTTTCAATGGTATCATTTAATTAGCGTTTGTCTCGCATCAATTTCAATTTGCAATAATCATTCAATACGTATGCAGTTGCCATTTGCCCCAGTTTGTACAAAACTCGTCAGCGCCAACGCTGTTTCAATCGAATTTTGGGTCCAAGCGCTTGTCGGCGATGTCATTTCCCTGCTCTCATCTCATCACCACTTCGCTTCGCATCCTTCAGCATTCCCCACACACACACACACAGAGTGACAGAGGTGAGAAGCGCATAAAAGCCGAGTTGAACCTAAGCAGCGCAAGTCAATTGCATTGTGAAATGTTCGGTTTGGTAACCAAATTAAGCAGCCTGTCCCCGGGCATGTTGCCACCAGCATTGCCTTTTCACACACAATAAGACCAACACAGCCCGCCGCTTGCTACTCTGACGCACTCCTCCTCCGGCTTCCGGTCAACCGTACGCTCAATGCCCGCATTGATTTAATGCCCTGCAACGACAAAAACAAGGCAAAAATGCACAGCAAAAAATGTTCAAATATACATATTAAACGACTGAAAAATATGGTATGTACGTACGATTATATTTTTTATTCCATTTTAATTATTGGTGTTATTTTTGGCCTTTTTTGTAGACCAGCACCAGTCGCAATGCAGCTATTAAGACCGTACATGTAGTAGTATAAGAATTAACGATTTTTAAAGCAAACACTTAAATTTTAACAATTTGGCTACTCGTTATACATATACATATATATATATATATATAGAAAAGAGTTTTGTTTGTTTCTAACTTTGTTTTGCACATGTTAGAAAAACGCAAACGTTGAGCTTTTCAAATTATTAAGTGGCAAATTTGAAATTCTTGTTTAAAGCCAACCACAAAGGAGTTTTCGAACACGACGTTATTAAAGTTCTTATCTGAAAAGAAAATAAGAACAAGTAAGAAGGCTCTAGTCGAGAAATCCCGACTAGACGATACCCTGATCCCTATACTTTACGCGTACAGTCAGTGTTTGCAAGTATGTGTGTTTGTATGTACGCACATACTGCATACTGCATACACAACTTCAATGTCCCATATCTCCGGTGTTTCTTAACCGATTTTAATAAAAATTTCACAGATTGTTATTATTTTAATTATTAATTTAAATGCCATCTAAAGATTTTTCAAATTCAAGATTTTGTTGTTATCGATCACATGTGTATATCGAAAACGGGATGAGTTATCGAAAATCGAAAACAAACTTGTACTGCCTAGGGATTAGGCGAGCTTAAGTTCCAAATCTGGAGTCTCTAGCTCTTATAGTCTCTGAGATCGGTTGGCTCATACATACGGACAGACGGACAGACGGACAGACAGACGGACAGACGGACAGACGGACATGGCTATATCGACTCGGCTGTTGATCCTGATCAAGAATATATATACTTTATGGGGTCGGAGGTGCTTCCTTCTGCCCGTTACATACTTTTGCACAACTTCATTATACCCTTTTTTCCCATTTTTAATGGGATCAGGGTATAAAAATGAAAAATGAGAAAAAGATATTACATTTACATGAATGGTAATAAAAAAGTTTGTTTGTTAATTTATAGCTCAATTTATTGTCAATTATTGTCAATTTAATTGCAAGTGTTTACTTTTGAAACAAAACGTATCTTCAACATAATGTCAATCAAAATTCTGTGCAGAAGCAATTAAGCAATTAGTTTTGTTCTTACCATCAATATGCCAAAAAGATCTCAATCAAATATGTAACAACAATTCGCGAAAATAGTCCAATCAAAAGCGTTTCGTTTGGATATTCTTGGAGTTGCTTTCGAACTCCATCAACAAGTTGACGTTTGGGTTGCCGTTGCCGCAGCTGTTTAAACAGCATTGCAGCTTGGAGCAACTTATAGAGCTCAGCAACAAATTTGTGGCACACTTAACTAGTGATTGCAACATCGGCAACCTCGAACCTAGTGAAGCTGATGCTGAAGCCAGCCACTGTCCCTTGGCGGCAACCTTAAGTCACATAAGTCCAACAGCTTGCTGGCAGCTCAGTTGCTCATTCTCCAGTCCACTTCATCGTCCATCCTCCATCCTCCATCCTCCATCCTCCATCTGTGGTCTTTTTCTCGCACATCGTGGTGGCATTCATAATGCATAAGGTTTGATACAGTCTTTGTGTCTCGCTGCCCTTCAGTGCCACGGTCGTATTCGCAATAATTCAACTTTTGCCATCGACAAGTTCCATGCATAAAAAACTAAGCATTTCATCATTTGAAAGCCCAAACTATCCAAAAAGGTGCAACTTTTTTGTTGTTGTTGTTGTTATTGCGAACGCTTTCCAAAATTTCCACATTGCCCACGTTCACCGATGCCAACACGCCCACAAAAAAACGCCCCAATAATATTTTTTGAATGAAACTGTTTTTGTTTTGTGGCATTTTGTTGTTGTTGGTTGTTAGTTGTTTTTTGTTGCTGCTGCTGTTGTTGTTGTTGTTGGCTGTCTACATTTTTGGTCGGTCGGTACGCAAAAATTGCTGCTGGCGTTTTTTTTTCAACCTACGACCCAAACTATCTCCCTAACCACCCACCAACCACCCCCCCCCCCCCCTCCACTCTTACTCGCCTTTTTTGGGCGCACCTCTTGTCTAACAGAATCTGTGTGTATCAGTGCCCAGGATTTATGTGTTTATATTGCGAGTTTGAAGTTAGTTTGGCAGTCCGCGCTTTTCTAGGGCACAACAGCAGTTGTTGTTGTTGTCGAACAGGAGGCGGAGCAGGAGGAGTTGTAGTGGTCGGTCTGCTGCCTGGATGCTTCTTGGCATGGGAATGCGGTTGCACAACTGGCTGACTCTGGCGCATAAATTGCAGCCATGTTTATGTATCGCATTGCAAAGTGTTGCAACAACAGCAACAACAACAAAATAAACAACTAGAAAGTTTGGCGGCACAGACAAGTTGCCACAGCTTTGCCAGCCTGAAAGCAATTGGAAGGTGGCACGCAACTCTGTACAAAGTCATTTGTTTGGGTTATTCTCGTTTTTGCGCGTTGCCATTGAATTGCTCTGATTGAATGCTCTCACGGGGGAGTTGTTGGTCGACCATTTGTGTCGCATCACGTCGCGTCTGTCCCATTCAGTTTCCCGTTTCCCGGATTTTGCGTGCGTGTATGCGTGCGGGATTTGTTGGGCGGACTTACTGATTTTATTCGCTGATGCTGATGCTGATGGCGCCAAAGAAAAGGCGATCCGATGCATTTTGTGCCCAGTTGTCTGCAAGCTTCCATTCCTCAAGCCAAGCTATGCATTGCAAGTGAAGCGGAAGTTAATTTATATACAGTTTATTACGATTCTCTTCATCATTTCATGGTTTTTTGGCAGACAAAGAAAATGATTAATTTATTTTGGTGTATTTTAAAACCATTGCACTTATATTTTGCTGTCTATCGATAAATCTATCGCAGGGCTGCAACAAAAAGCACTGCAGCGCTTTAGCCAAACAGAATGTATATAATATATATATATGTATAACATTCTCCTTGAATGAGAATGTCTAAAATACATGTATAACATTCTCTTTAGTCAATATATATATATAATATATGTATAGCATTCTCTTTGGTTAAATGTAATACATATTTTATATACATTCTCTTTGGGTTTAACAGCACTGTTAATACGCATAACATAATTATTATGTCTTCTTCTTTCGATTTTGACAATCACAACACTTGAATGTTATTATCACACATACGTACATAAATTAGGTTTACTTGTCATTATTTGGACGTAGATGTAGTACTAAACGAGACAGAACATTCAAGTGGCCCAACGATACCAAGCATCAGCTTGTTAGCGCCCGGACCCAAGCATTACGCAAACCACCTACCGCCCAACCGACCGAGGGGCACATCGCTTAGCGTACGACTACAAAGATCGCGATCATAGATACAAAACTATTATTTTAAGAGAGGCACTGGAAGTGGCGCCATGAAATAAGTTGGCGAGCTCATTATAGATTGAGCATATGATTCGGAAAGGGTTATGTATAGCGTAGTTAGTATTACAAGTTTGAAAATAAATACATAGGTAGGAAATTTCTAGTTGGTCTAATCGGAACTGCAAAACTTATTTGGCTAACTAGTTCAGAAGAATCAATTTCGCCATTAAAAAAATAACACAGCATTATTCTGCTATCATATAGAGATGGCAAATTTAGTAGAAGGAGTCTACTACTGTAAGAAGGTAGGTTAATGTTAGTATCCCAGGGAAGACCACTGAGAGCGAAGAGCAGAAATTGTTTTTGCACCGATTCTAAACTGTCCTGATGAATTCTGTATTCGGGGTACCAAATACAAGATCCATATTCAAGAATCGGGCGTACAAAAGAAGTATAAAGTGTTTTTGTTATATAAGGACACATAAGGACATCCCAGGACTCCAGATGCTCGGGTAGCAATGCAGGTCATGTGCTCATCAAATTTAAGCTTTAAATCCAAGAGGATTCTTAAAGACATTACTTTACATTTACTACAATTGAGATATAGTAAATTTAAATTACACCAAGTTTGAAAATTAATTGTTATGCATAGATAACGTTTCTTTTATACAAATTCACTAAATAAGCTTCGTATCAAAGGTTTATATAACTATTCAAATGCAGCTAACAACACTTTCCCTTAATTCTTGTATAGAACCCCCCCCCCCCCCCCCTCAAACAATTAGATTGCTTTTTAACAGCAACAGAAAACTAATGGGAAAACCATTGGCAAACAAGCAACAACATCCAAAGAGTAAATACACATACATACATATACATATACACACAGACTGTATTACTTGTATAATCGAATAAACATTTATGCATATGAAAAATGGGAAAATTGGGAAATTTTTTTTTAGCATATTGGCTCTCGCCTCGTGCAGCGGCGGCAGCTTAATCCGCTATAAATAAAATTCAAAAGGGGGCAACAAAAAAAAAAAACGAAAACGAAAAAGAAAAACACATGGCACATAAATCTTGCAGCTGCCACCACACACACCTCTGCCCCCCCATCCCCACCAAACCCCTAGCGCGCAACCCTTAGCTACCTGGCAAGTGCTTCTTGTCGAGACGAGGTGCTAATGTCAGCCATTGGCTCCGGAAGTGCCTGCGAAATGTGTGAGCTCGCGTCGTCTGCTGTTCAATTTTAAATGTAATTTTTGCCACACACACACACACGCAAACCCCTTTACGTCTTTGCTTTTGCATACGCCATACATTTTTATTGGCACAATATTGAAAATTATGCGAACGCGCGTGTTTGGCTAAAGCGATTTATGCACTTCGATTCCCCTTGCTCCTAGACACGTTCTAGGTATGTGAGCACAAGGTGTCCGTGTGTGTGTGTGTGTGTGTGTAGAGATGGTGTTGCCAGCATCTTTATTGGTTTGGGTAAGCGTGCAACAAGCAATCCTGATTCGAATGATGTAAGCTACCAGCCGATATAATCACATTTGTGCTTATCTCACATGCAAAAGATACAACAATTTATTATTTTGAAAATAATTACAAATATTCTCAATTCAATTTGCAAGCTTTACTTATTTTGTGCACATTTCCCACATTTATATTAATGAACATTTGAAGGCGATTGGTTGATTCTAAACTATTTGAAACGTTTGCTTTTAGTTTCTTCTTGTTTCATGCTCGATGCTAAGAACTCAAATTAAGCTACTTGAATGCATGCCTAAAACACAATTCTATCAATTTAATATTAAAGATGGAAATAAAACGAAAATCTTACTACCAATTTGTAATAATGTTAGCTTTACTATAGGATTTTTGCTGCATTTCGAATACTCGTTAAGAGATTAACGATTTTAACATATATGAGAAATTGAAAATATTTCTCAATTAAATATCCTAGTTGTTATCTGAACAATGGAAACTTCAATACAATAACAAAAATACGTTGCGCAATAAAAAATTCAATAAGTCTGCCTTTAAATCAATAATCAAACGCTGATTATAATCGTTTTTTCATTGTTTAATTTTTGAAAACTCTGCCTTCAATTGTTTGCTATTTTTTTTATTTTTTTTTTTGTTTCCACCGCTTTAAACATTGATCGCTTTGTTATTTCGTGCTCGTATTTTTTGTTGTTGTTCGATTTTTGACAAGCGATCATTGTTTGTGGTAACTGCTACTGCTGCTTCGAGGCATTTGCGTTGCTGCAACGTTAAAAATGCTGAAAATGTTGCCCATTAAGTGTTGCAGTTGCAATTGTTGGCAACACTTTGGCCAACGTGCTCGCAATTAAGCCAGGTCCAAAGCGAGTGCCTCAAGTGCTGACGCGACTAAAATGAACTAAACCGCCAAAAAAAAAACCCCCCCCCCCAAAAAAAAGGGCCAAAATAAAACTTAGATGCTTGCAACATACTCATCGTCAAGGTCTTTGTCTGTCATTAAGATCGGGTGATCATCAAAGTTCCAAAAACGAATGTTTAACGAGTGGGACAAATGACAACACAGCGCCGTCAATCAGTCAATCAGTCAGTCAGTCAGTCAGTCAGTCAGTGAGTTAGTCGGTCAAATCATTGCAACCGAAAAGTGCATGGAAAATTCAAGTGATTTAATAGGCTGCGCGGCAATTGCAACAGCTACAATGCTACAAGCCATACAAAAAACCAAAATAAAACAAAAAAAAACCAAAAAAACATACAAAAAATCAGAGCGATGATCATTATTTTAAGCACAGTCTCTCTGTTGGTCTGTATGTTGTTCGTGACAGGCAGGTTCATCTGTATTTTGTGTACCAATTTGTAATCACTCGGCTTAGCTTAGGTTCATTTGTTGTTTGTTTTGTTTTGTTTTTCTTTTAGGTGGCTGATTGAACCCAATAACAATAACAATAACAACAACATCAACTACAACGGCAACAATGCAACTGCAATTTGACACATCATTGAGGAAGCAGTCGCCCAATTATGATTGTTTAATGGCTTTTTCCTTCTCTTGTTACTCTAATTTGCTGGCATGTGTAATGGATTCGATGGAGCGAGAGTATTGCTCAATGTCGGCAGCCTTAACGAAGCCGATGCCTAACTTTATTAACTGCGGATACAGAGAGAGAGAGAGAGAGAGAGAGAGAGAGTGCGATAAAATGTAAAAAGATTAAGTTTTTAACTGGAGAATCATCAAAATGCTATAATCTATGCTTCAAATTATAAAGATTTCCATTTAAAATTCAGTGGTCAGAGCCTCAACTTAATTATAATCACTGAATATGTATTTTAGTTCTGATCATTGTTAATTTTTATGTGCATGCTTATCATGATCATAGCTAGAAAGAGTTAAGAAACTTTTCCGCTTAATTACTTTTGCTAATGTTTCGATAAAACAAAACTTTTTCTTAGCATAAATATTTCTATAATTGACATAAATGAATATTTGATTATTTGTTATTCGAAATTTACAAACAAACGAAACATTTCCGTTGTTTTATTCTGATTAAAAAACATTTGGATATAGTAAATATTGAAAAGATATTAATAATAAGCTTAAAAGATATTTTCAAGGTCAGTTGATGATAAAGTCGTTGTTTAAAAATACACAAACAATAAAGAGTTCGCCTTAAACACTTGTCACATTAACATTCAGAATAATATTAATATTATGCTTAATGATGTTTATGAAATTAATACTTTTAATTATAATACCAATATTTATGGGTTTCTTTAATTTCAAACATAGCTCAAAGTCGTTTTGCACTCTGCGCTTCATTTTTTCGTTGGTGTTAAAGTTTCTAAGATACTTTGGACTTTAGTCTGTTTTTTTTTTGTTTTTGTTTTTGTTTTTTTTTTTTTTTATGTTTTTCTTATTCCTTTTTTTTTTTACCAATTTCTTTGGTGTGTGTTTGTACCAGTGTGTGTGTGTGTGTGTATGTTTTATTCTTTGGCACTGTATCATTTTTTCTAGATTCAGCACGAGAAGTCAGAGAGAGAGAAAGATAGAGAGAGAGAGAGAGAGAGAGAGAGACTAAAAAAGTTTCTTTGGCAAAGTTTATGTGCCACTTGCAAAGATTTACTGCCCAAACTTTTCCATTTTGCATACACACGGCATAGATATATATATATATATATATTATATATAGTACTCAGTCATACATATATTATATATCTGTCTGTGTGTTATTCGTATATTCAGTTTGGTATGCGTGTGTATTTTGTCTTGTAGCATTTGGTGTGTGTGTGTGTGTGTGTGTGTGTGTTGCCAACATAAAAAAACGAACAAAAAAAATAGAAGTTGCCAAAAGTCTGCAAACATTGCCATCACATAAGGTGCAAAGCGAAGTTGAAGCTCAAGCTGCACAAAAAAACTTTTGCAGACAATTCAAATCATGCGTGTCCTGTGTTTCGGCAACACACACACACACACACAAACACACACACACACACAGGCAGAGAGACAGAACGCCAAGCTCTGCATTATGCATGTGCGTCAAGTCCTTGGCAGTCGAGCAGCTTGCTACTAGCTCAGCCTGGTACTGATTTGGACACTTGATTAGGCTGGCGAGAAACTCAGTGCCAAAAAAACATTTGAAAATGTTTAAGGCGGCATAAAGGACAGAACATAAAGCTTTGCACTTGGACAGCTGACACTTATAACTGTAAGAATCAAATAACACACACACACACACGAGAGAGAGAGAGAGAGAGAGAGAGAGCAAGAAAGAGATTTGTGTTCACGTTAAGCATAATCTATTTAAATACTAATTCAATCTATTTATATAGTATTCAGGAGACTTATGTTCTTTAAAAAGCTCATAAAAAAGATAAACTAATATTTTTATACACACAAAATGCATTGGATCATGCAACACAATCAAAATGATTTGAGAAAAATATAAAATGGTTTATTTGCAATGTTTTGAAAATTATTGTTTTATTTATTAGTTAATCATTTTTTTTTATTGCGATTACGATCAAAGCTCGTTTTCAAGCCTTACTTTGTTGCTCTAGAGCTTTTAAGCATTCTACTTCCAACAACAATCAAAAAAAAATCCCTCACCCTCTATCAATTAAGTTGATAAAAGTTTTTGTGTATCTGTTCACGCTGAGTGCAAATAGAAGCTTGAGGGCAAACTATTTGAAAATATGTTTTTTGCTTGCACTCGATTGCAGTTACCATAACATTTTCCCATGTAAATTGCAAAAATTGTGCAAAAAACACAAAACACAAAAAATGGTAAAAGAAGAGAGCTTTGCTGAAAAACTGGCAACGAATGCGAAAACATTTTTGTCAACTAACAAATGATAAAAAAAAGAAGAGCGAAGGCGACAAACAACAAACAAACTTTTACTTCAACTGTTTTGCCAGAGTTACAATAGCAAAAGTAACAGGGAACAGCAACAACCAACAACCAACAACAACAAACAACAATAAACAACAACAGCATCAAAAGCAAAAGCAAAAGCAAAAAGTTAATTTACGTAAATGTGAATTCGGCAAAGAGCTTTTGCTATTGTGAGAAATTAATCAGCTAATGGATTTTCAATTTCCACATTAACACTCGACAAACAGAGTTGCCACCATCAGTTGTGGCATCTTCCACTTCGACAGCCTGCTTCACCCCCACCCCTCCATCCCTTCCCCTCTTTTTACCCCTTTAACCGTTAACCGCTCTTTGCTTCAGTAAAAAAAAAAAAAAGTTGCAAGTAAAGCCAAAAAGTTTTTGCAACAGTAGCACATGTAATTCGAAAATAAGAGTAAGGGAAGAAAAAAAATAGGGAAGGCGGGGTAGCAAACCAATGACAGCTTGCAAATCTTCTTGTCGCAGCAACCGTCGAATAAATATATAATTAAGTAATACCATTTGGAAAGAGGAGTTGCAAGTTAAGAGTTTCTGTTTTTGTTTTTGTTTTTTTTTTTTGGTTATCTGGTGTTTTTAGTTTTTTCGTATTTACGCCATGCCTAAATCAGGAAACAAATTGCATCACTTGCCACCAAAATAGTTGCCGCATCAGCCTCTCCATCTTCCACGCCATCTTCATCTTCTTCTTCAACTGCAACTGCAACTGCAACTTTTATCTTCAACTGCAACTCGATGTCAGTGGGCTACTGCATCTGGCTACTGGATTTTGGGTATGGGTCAAAGTGTTTGCTTGTTTTTGTGCACATCTATCCATCCACATGCTACATGCTACATGCTGCATGCAACATTGTTGCTAACTTAGTTGGCCACGAGGTGTCTGCATTTGTGTGTTTATGTTTAGGTTTTAAGTTTGATTTAGAGTTTGGCTTGAGTTTACCATTTTTTTGTTTTTTGTTTTTTTTGGCTTATGCAACCACTTGGGGATCATGGACTGCAGGCGCCTTGCAACAAAATGTTGCATAACACTGCTGGGATCTTGTCTTCTCTTTCTTCTGTTGTGGATTTCAAGAATAGTTGTCAAGTGCTTATCCCTCCTGATCTTCGAGTTTTCAAATTGTCAAATTTAAGCTACAAAAAATGAAAAAAAATTTTATAATTTTTTTTCTATTGCATTTTTTTTCTTTCTCTCTCTTCTCTTTCTCTCAAATATTACTTATTGTTCTTTATAAAGTTTTTGTTTAATTATAAGATTGAAAAAAAAAAACAATGCTCAAAAGATTAACTTGGATATTTGTAAAGAGATTTCCATATAAAACAAGTAAGAAGGTTCTAGTCAAGAAATCCCGACTAGACGATACCCTGAAACCTATACCTTACGCGTACAGTCAGTGCTTAGAAGTACGTGTGTATCTTTATCTTGATTCTCTCTTTAAGTTGATTCTCTCTTGGGAAGTTAAACAGGTACTTAATTCGTTAGTTCTCTGTTGAAAAGTTGATAATTGAATTAAATACTTGAGATTTAGCTCTTGTAATGGTTTAATGAAATTCAATTTGCTTGCAATTGTATTGGTTGGGTTGGCCCGAAAAGCTTGTTGGCCAAACAAATGCGTCCACAGTCAATTGGCATTTAATGGAGTCTAATGGGCATTTTGATTGCGACGCCTCGCCAACAAAAGCCAGAAATGCAAAAAAAAAAACAACAAACGGGCGATAAAAGTCACAAGCATTTTTTGTTTGTTGGTCAGCTGCATGGAGATATGTTGGGGAAGGGAGGGGAGGGGAGGCGAGATTCACGCACGCACGTTTTGGGCTTAAACGGCGACTAGGCGAAGTTTATCTCAATGAATATCGCGACACTTTATGAGCGCCAAGCGATGATGATGATGATAATAAAAACAACAACAACAACACCAACAACAACAAGAAAGAAATGAAACGAGAATGAACGTGTCCGCGCGGACAATGGGGCGTATGAGCAATGCGACAAAGCAAAGGCGAGACGCAAGTAAGACAGTAGCAACAACAACAACAACGTCGACATCACGTAGCTGATACATATGTCAGAGATATGTCACTGATAATGCAAGACCCAAACTCTGTGGCAACTACTACTTACGGAGTACAAAGTGTTGTTCCACATCCGTGATATATGGCGACAACCGATCTGTTGCGACAACTTAACCAAAAGCAACAACAAACTGCGTTGACCTGGTTCACCTTCTTTTCGTTTCGTTTCTTTTCTTTTCTTTTTGTTTCTTCTTGTTTCTTCTTAAGTTGTTGTTGTTCACACCTGTTGAATGCATTTTAATAGAGTTTATTACAGATTGTAATAAGCTCCTGATATGAATTGAAATAAAATTCAATAAAGAATTGCAAAGTGTTTGGATAGTCAAATATTTGTTAGAGCAAGAAGTTCAATATAGTTCGGCCGAACACAAAAAATAGTTCTTAATTGAAGCACAAATTAAGTGTTTGGGTTTATCTTTGCGCATATCCTCAAGAAATCATCAATTCAGTGCTTGAACAAAATACTTAAAAAAATATTATTAAATAGTATTTAACCAAGCAGATATGATATTTTGTTTTTGTCATTACTTTCTACAAGTCAGAAATATTTTGATTATGTTAAATTTGTTTAATTTATTTATTTTCGAGGTGAAGCATTTCGTATTACTAGAAAATTTTATATTTGAAGTCAACACAAAAGAAAAGCTTTATTTTCCAAGTACTTGTCAAACTTATTGACTTGATATACATTATATATATTCAGTTGCCATTATGATTAAAGCACCTCTCTCTCTTTCTCTTTCTCTCCCTCTCTCTCTTTCTCTTTCTCTCCCTCCCTCTCTCTCTCTCTCTCTCTCTCGCGAAGCATTTTCGATTCTTTGGGGTTGCGCCTTTTTGTGGCCTTTTTGTGGCCGTTTTGTGGAAACTTTTTAGCTGCCTGACGACTTTTTGACATTTGTTGCCGTCAGAGCTATGAAGCAACAAGAACAAGAGAAGAACGAAAAGAAGAAGAACGTTGCACAGGCAGCAACAGAAACAGAAACAGAAGACGACGCCAGGAAACATCCTCATTTTCAGCATCATAAACGTGGCCTTATTAAAAGTGCAAAAACTTTCTTGCAGTTTGTTGTTGTTGTTGTTGTTGTAGTTCAGCTGTGGTCGTGTGTGAATGGGGGCGTGTCTGTAGCCTATGTGTCGCCCGTTACAATACACATGTTATGAGCGGTGGGGTGTGTGTGTGTGTGTGTGGCAAGAGGGGCAGAAGAGGCGGCTACAAAAACTAACCAAGAAATTATTATCAATGTACGCATAATTCATTAAAACGTGCAACTTTTTGTGCGCAACTACAGCGAGTTTATGTGGCAGGATGGTGGGGGGTATGCAGGGGAATTTTGGAGCGTTTGGAGTCTTTTTGGTTGCCTGCTGCTTACTTGATGACAGCGATGGCGAAATGCGCTGATGATGATAATGTCAAAGTGCACTTTGTCATTATATCAGTTGGCACACACACACATGCCACACACACACACACACACACATGCAACACATGCGCCGCAAAGCCGGAAGGAAGAAACTAACTAACTTTGTTAAAAGTGCGCTCTATTTATGCACATCTATATATCTCGCTCTCTCTCTCTCTCTCTCTCTCACTCTCTCTTTCTGTGTGTCTCTCTCTCCGTGTATTGCTCATTCACACTGCGAATGTGTGTGGGTGTGTGTGTGTGTGTGTGTGTGTGTCACTACAATAAAGTTGTCGTCCAAGTTTTGAGCGTGAACTTTTTGCCCTGCCAGCAACCACGCCTTCTTATCTGCCGCCCTTGGTTGAGGAACCGCAGTCATTGCCATTGCAAAATTGGCCGCCTTCCTTTTAACGGAAACCCAAGAGCTCTCCCCTCTGCCCCTCTGCCCCTTCCCCTTTGGCCCCCCCGTACCCCAACCAGCGTGCAACGGCATCATAATTCGCTATTAGAAGTCACTTAAAAACTTTTGCAAGTATTCCATGCAGCTGCCAACATCGTTGTCAGGCCGCCTACTGCCACGCCCACACACACACACCTATATATAGCCTCTTGCACACACACACAGCAGAGCGAAAAAGTTTTAACTTTGCTTTCGTTGCTTGCAAAATTTATATTAATTGCGCGGCATGCAATTTTTAATTGAATAATTGTAGGCATAACGGTGGGCGTGGCACCCACACACACCCACACAAAGAGATAGAGTCAACCAAGGACAAGCCCACAGGATACAAAACTGACAGAAACGAATCTTTTAGTTGCACATGGTAATTACTTAATTAGTTTATGGCCCGAAACAGTTTTGCTGTCCTTTTTTCTTTCTTTCTTTCTTTCTTTCTTTCGAGTGCAATTGAAATGTCTTTCGCGCAAAAAGAGTTTCAGTTAAGAATTTTAATACCAGTAACAGATGCCTCTTAGCCTCTTTATTGTGAGCTTTATTTAATATGCTAAACATTTTGTTCTCTATACTTTAATTTGGTATAAACTTAGTTTTGATCATATTCAAAATCATAAGAAAAAAGACTTTCCAAATTTTTCGATTTCTTATCGGCTTGGAAAACGTTTAGAAATCATTAAAACAAAACTAAGAACAAAGTAATTTCAATATTTTCGCGATTGAAAATTATTGTTTTCCACTTAAGAATTTTTGGATGCATTTTAAGAGAACTTGAATCCATAAAAAATTAAATTAAATACGAAAATAAAAAAATGTTAGTTTTAAATAATACTTGGCTTATTTAGCTTATTGGCCTTAGATCTATAAAATAAAGTTTAAAAATCATTTTTAAAGAATTTATTACTTATTTTTTATTAATATTTATTATTAAGTTTACACAAAACTGAAAGCAAATTAAAAAAAAATGTAGAAACTTTAATTTTAATCTTGTTTCTTATAAATTTCTGTATACATTTATTAGTTGGATTAGTTAATGAATTTTATTTAACAAGAAAAGCCAATTATTTAAACAATATTAAATGCCGAATCGTTTAATTTTAATTGAATTTATTAATTGAATCGATTTCGAACACATTTAAATCTAGCAACAATATTTGCTGTACTTTTAAGCGTTATTTTTTTCAATTTTTGTTGTTGACTTAAAAGAGAGATTGGAGAATATATATATATACATACATATAGGTTTTAATTGGCATTCTATTCAGTTGAATACGATATTTGTTTGATTGTATTTATATGCGTATTTAAAATAGTTATAGTCTCTATATATATATATATATATATATATGTATAAGTAGCTGTATTTTTTTTATCTTTCGATATTTGCATTATCGAATTAATTTGCTTAATATATTGGATTGATGGATATTCAATGGCAATTAAAACATATATATATGTATGTATGTATGTATGTAGGTATGATTGTTTGTGTAGCTTGTCGATTTTATTGTGCAACTGCAACTTAATACAATAATATTGCGCATACGAAGCGTTCGCAATTTTAAATTCGATTTGCAATCGCATTTCAATTTAATTATTCTCCAGTAGCGGCTTCTGCTTTTGCCGCTTTTGTCGATAAGTGAGCCGGCTCTCGAAAGTATGCAATGAGTATTATTAAATGCATATATAATTGCATTTTAAACGCGCACACAAACAAAAGCCCCCCCCCCTACACTCTCAATCTCATCAGAATCCCCACGGCACTGAAATCATCATTAAAGTAATTATAGCTGTCATCGAGAGACAGTGCAAACAACAAAAACAACAAGAAACAAAAAAAAAACGAAGAAGAAGATGCGAAAACGTAACCGAAGCAAGGATGAACAATTTATCTGAAGCGACTTCCATGCTTGCTTTATGTACTTGTTGTTGTTGTGGCAGGTAGAACAGGCTCATAAAGGTAAATTGCTAAAATGGTTGACTAAAGCAGAGCATCTTTATTAATTTGTTCGACCTGGCAGCCTGGCAACCTGGCAACCTGGCAACTAGCCAAGAAGTTTTAAGACTCTTTGTGTTGATACCAATCATTTATTGGTTTAGTTTTGCTTAATTAATAAACTTTAATGTTTTTTTTGTTCAATGCCAGTTAAACATTTTCATTTGATTAAATCCTTTGTGCAGAGATCTTAAGTAATAATTTGAATAATTACTTAAATTAATAATTATTATTCATAACTTTATTGTAATTGGATCTATTACTTAATTGAACTTAAGCTCGACATTGAATTAATTATATTGAAAATAAAAAAGAAAGAAGAAAGAAAAATACGTAGAAATAAATGCATTCTTTTTGCTTTTTTAAGCTGAATATTTTTACTATAAATAGCTTTAAAATTCGAATAAATAATATTAATTTAATTTTAGATTAAAGGAGCTTTTTTTTAAAGAAATCTTATTTAAATGCAAAAATTATGATTTTAATTATTATATAGCTAAAGGTTTTTAGGCAAGCAAAACATAAAGCTTTTTAAAAGCTTCTTAAAGTTCAACAACTTTAAGATTAATTGGTCATTCAAAGCTTCTTATTTTTTCATAGTAAAACTTAAATTAAAGTTTTTGAATTTGAAGCAAATAAATATAACCACAAGCTTTAATGCCTTGGCTAAGTTTTCATGAGCTTTAAAAGCTCCAAAAAGGCATGAAGAAACTTACGTAAGTTTAGTTGAACAATGTAAACTATTAAGCTTTAAGCTGCTTAAAAAAAGCTTTCATGTACTATTTATGCTTATAATATGTTTTGAAAGAAAATCAAATTGCGACTCAAAGCAAATCCGTTTGACACTGAAGCTGACTGCAAATTTGCTCAGTTAGCCACAAAGTAGCGATAATATCTGTTTTCTAACCACAACAAATTAAACAATCAAGCAATTTTTTTTAGTTCTCAACATTTGCACTTAGTACTAACGACTAACTTGTACTCACTACACAACTACAACTACACAACTACAACAACAACAACAACTACTATCTACAAGCTACTAACCATCTTTAATCATTTGCATACTCGCTCGCTGGGCAACGAAAGCAAAAGCAAAAGCACAACATGTACAACACATACATGCAAACAAAGTCCAAGTCTAACTTGGAAGTCAAAGTCAAAGTCACTTTTTTTTCTCACTTGCTCTCCATTCATCTTCGTTAGTGCGCCAAGAGCCGAGCTTATGCCTTGCAGATCGTTTTTTTTCTTTTCTTTGCTTTACTCTCTCTACTTCCATCTCTTTCGAACTGCTTTGGCTTCGCGCCGCTGCACTTCATTACCGCTGCAAACCAACAACAACAACACCAACTCGCACACACTTACAAACACACACATATAGAAGACTTTGGCCCCGAATAGCTTTAACTATAACCTGCCTTGCACCTCCTTACTCACCCTGCGCCCTTACTCCCTCGCTCCTCTTGCTGTCTGGGCATAAGAACTTGGCGCTCTGACTGATTAACGTGATTTGCTGATGAGTTTTTTGGTACTGGTGCTCAAACTTTTCTTCAACAGCTTGTTGTAGTTGTTGTTGGTGTTGTTGTTGTTGTGTTTACTCTTCGACGCTTCTTTGGCTTGTTGACTTGTTGTTTGCAGTTGTTGTTAGTGTTGTTGTTGTTGTTGCTGCTTTTAATAACTGTCTGGCAAGCGTAGCATGACGCACTGCGTCGCAGCTGGCGTCGCTTGTTCTTGAGTTTTTAATTGAAACTTCGCCGTTCCTCGCGCGTTCAGCCGAAGCGGCTAAAGAGATAAAAGTGCGACAGAGACAGGGACACAGCGCGATACGCACTCAAAGAGAAATGTAACTGTGTTCTTGTAACTGAGAGAGCGCAGGGTTGACTTTCTAGGCTGCATCGAAATGTTAATGCTTTTGATGTTAATGAGACGACATACTTAACATATCGAGCAATAACGGGCGGGAGGGGGGGGGGGTAGTGTAGGTGAAGGTGGAGATGGTGGTTGTCTTTGCTCAATGCTATAACGGTTCAATGCCAAAAACAAACTGTATGTGTGTGTGTGTGTGCAAACTCGCGCTATTCATAACGGGAAACCTTTGACGTAGTTGGTAGAAAAAGTTTGTGATTGATGATTGCCACAAAAGGCTTGCTGCACAAGGATTCGCACTCAATATCTGCTCTACTTGCAAGTTTGTGGCAAGTACATGCAAGCTGGATGATGAGTGCTGGGTGCTGGCTGGTGGGTGGTGGGCAACTTGCAACCTTTTAAATAAATGTCCAGCTGCCAATTCGCTAACAATAAAAAAAAAAAAATATATATATATATATATAACTTTAAAATCGAAAACTGCAAAAGCAACTCAAGTTTAATTTGAAATTTTCTTAGCTTTATACCAAATATGATATACTAAAATGAATAATAATGGAGAAATTTGTGCGTGGAGATACCCTGTAATCTAGTTTAAGGCAAAACAAAGAACATTTAAAATCAGATTTTGCAAAAAAAAGAAAAGAGTATATATAAAAAATTCTAGAAAAGAAATATTCAACATTGGCTCTTTAATGTTGTTTTTCGACTTTCTTAAACAAAATCATCTAAAATTTATAAAAGATCGATATTTGATGTTTTCATCTTGAAAATCACGGAATAAGGATAACCGAAACATTAATTATTGAAAAGCGAAAAATACACTGGCAGAAAAATTGAAGAGCTCTTGAGAAATCAATTATATTATCGTATATATAAGTGTTATTTAAATGATTTTCATTCTCAACTCTATATATAACAAGCTTAAAGTGAACTGCAAATAATCAAAGCGCAAGACAAATAACAATTGAAACAAACAAACATCCGAAAATAGTCAACATTAACTAAATATTCGCCCGGTAGTGCTTTTGACCTTGGATGTTTGGTCACCGTTTTCAAGGTCAACAACAACAACAATAACAGTGCGCCATGCGTTCGTACAGTTGAACATTTGAATGCACTAACAGCTGCTATAACAACAACAACAACAACAACACCAACTATTAATTACAAAAATTTAAAGTCAACCTTTTTACCCATTTACCCCTCCAACCATCCATATCGCCTACATGTCTATTCAAATGCTCAAAGTCAAGTGCAAAAACAAAAACAACAACAACAACAATCAAAAACAAACAAAATAAATCTGCGACATCGAGTCATTAAAATGCTGAGTAAACGCGCTTTGGCATCGAGCAAATGCGCCCCAAGCTGATCATTAATAGTTAAACAGACGCACACAAACACACACACATACACAGACAGACATTCGTACATACACACACACATAACGTCTGCTGCTCATCCACTCTCTTGACATCTCGCTCGCACGTATAGCCTAATAATAATAATAATAGTAGTTGTTGAGCGCCGGCGCACCTGCGGCCCATTGCAATGATTAATAATGAGTTTAGTAAAGATCGGGAGCTTAACTAATTTTGTTAGTGCTTACGCACTATATTGAAGTACTCACTCAATCACACACACACACACACACACATAGATTCACAAATATTTCTCACTTTGCATAAATGGTTAAGGTTGCAATATTTGCTAGGCTGAAGTGTGTTTGGAAAATGAAATGCTTACATACATGTATGGCTGTAGTATGCGCCTCAGTCGCGCAATGCTGTAAACACCTGTTACTTTACAGGTCAAACATGTTCCATGTTCGACAACAGACAACGACATGCGCGCATGCGTGTTTCAATAATTTGTACATTCGCACAGTGGTTTTATGATGATATTTATTGTGCTCATATCTACATACATCATAACATATTCTATTTCAATGTAACATTGTATATTTGTGTAAAATATTGGTAATTTAGCTTTTTAAAAATCCCTTTTATTTAATATTCACAAAACAAACCTTGTTTTAAACAAAAATACACACATTCAATCGAGGTTATTTTGTCGTGCTTTATTTGCACTTAACATTCACTCCACTGTGCGCACGGCGCCAGCAACATGTTGCAACAACAGCGCTGTTAAAGTGAGTATGTTGACTTAACAGCGCGTCGTCAACTTAACGGCTGGCTGTTGGACCATGCTGTTAGTCTTTTGCCGGCATTCAAATCGAACGCGCGCATTTCATGTCCGTCGCCGTCGTGTATTTAGCATTTTTGTAAACGGCTCGCAGTTAGCGTAAATATTTTGTTGTTAGTTTTGCGCGCGTGATTTGCTCATCTTGATATTTGTTTTGCTGGTTGGTTGGCACCTCAATTAAGAGCATTTCCGAAATTGGCCTAACATTAGATTGTGGTCCGCGTGGCCAACAACAGGACAAACAACAAATAAAATTGTGACAATTGTTTTTTTTTTGGTTTTTGTTTTGGTTGTCTTTCATTCGCCGTTATTGGCGATCGGCGCCCGGTTGTGCATTTAAAGATAATTTCAAGTGCATTTGTTGCTACTTTTTGCTAAACATCAAGTGCATAGCACACACACATACACACACACATATATATATACATATACATACATACACAAACGCGAGCATCTGTATATTTATATGTGTGTTAGGTATAGAGCGAGTTAAAAGGAAAACCCAAAGCAGCAAAAACAAATTTTTGATGTACAAGCAAATAAGAAAAAATACCAAGTCCAAAGAAATTTAAAACCGGATTCAATACAACAGCAACAACTACAAAAACAACACGAGCAGCTACAGCAGGCAATACAACAAAAAGCAAACAAAAAATTCTGCTGCTACGCACAGCAGAGACGCCAGCGTTTTGCGTCTATCCTCCTCTCAGCATCAGCAGCATCATCATCAGCAGAGGCAGAGCAGCTGCTCTGTTTTGGTGTGTTGGTGGTGTTGTTGTTGTTGTTGTTGTTTTAATAGGCAGCAGAGCAAGCGCAACAGGAGCAGCCGCAAATGCGATCGCGATCGCTGTTCAAGAATTAGAAGCAGAGGAAGAAGTAGCAGCACCAGAAGCAGACGAAGCAAAAGGTGAGTGCAGACAACACACACACACATGCTTGCGCAAATGTTTGCTGTTGTTTTTTTTGTTGCTGTTCGGTTAGTTTGTTTGTTTGTGTGGGCAGAAGGAAAAAATGTGAACAGAGTAGAAAAAAAAACTACCACGAGGAGAATCAAGCAAAAGGAGACGACGACAAACAGAGTGTAAATAATGTTGTTGTTGGTTATTCTCTCTCTATCTGAATGAAAATTGAACAGAACTTAATTTTGATGTGAGAAAGTATTTGTTCTTTGTTTTTTCGAATTCTTCTGACTCCTTGTTTATAATTGTTGTGTTCTGTTTTGTTTGCCAAATGTTGAAAACATGTTGAAAAAGTGGCATAATCTGCGTGTGAAGTGCTTAAGATTAGATCTAATCTTGTTTTAAACAAGAAACAAGTAAGAGAGAGACTTTAAAAAAGTTTATTAGAAATTAGTCCCGTAATCTATTCCGTCGGAACGAAGTGATCGTGTAGAAATTTAGTGATATAATACCAATATGATCGATTCTAGAATCAATATCACTTCGATATTCAAGGAAAGTGATTTAGATTAAAAATTATCGATAGAAATATACTTTTTGTGTGTTCGTTAAAGTTTTTGAAAACTAAAGCCAAGAACTTTAACTTTATGATTTTCAAAAAAATGCGACTTAGTTGGAAATTTATTTATTTTATTGTTTTAAAAGGATCTTTATAAAAATTCGCTCATATCAAAATGAAAAAATTCTGAATAATTTGTGATAGGTACGGCAATAAATAAAATAGTGATAATAATAGTTAAAATATTAACAATAATCTGAACTTTTTGGGTTGATTAACATACGAATTGAAGCATCAAATACATTTCGACTATATTATTTTTGTCATCTGTAGATGAACTTTTTAATACCAAGTTATTGTCATGCTAATCCTAACTGTGCAATTTTAAGTTTTCCCAAGTTTCCCCTCAAGCATTTAACAAACTCAATAACTGTTTAGGTTCATTTCTATAATATTTTTTTCTTTCGTTTTTATACATAATTTTTAAAGTGTCAAAAGTGATTTCGAGTTGTGTTTTTTGTGTACTGAAAACTGAAAAGTGTTTTAAACCTATTCAACATTCACTTTGAGGCAGCTCATTCATTCATTCATTCATTCATAATTGTCAATCAAATCAAAGCAAATATTGGTGAGCATGTTAAAGGGGCTCCATAAACAAACAACACACACATACACAAACATATGTATACATATATATTTAGACCCCTATTGTCAGGTGTCGGACATTTGGCGCCGTTAAAAAACGAAAGAGAGAGAGAGAAAAGCAAATACAAAACCGCTGACATAATGAGCTAAAAAGCTAAAAAGAACCAATGCAACATGAAGATGGAATGCAACTGCATTACATACCACAATATATGTATCATATATATGTATGTAAGTATGTACGAACGTATGTATAATTGTACATAGATTTATTGGCATTGCACTCTTAACATACTTCGCTATCTGTCTGTCTGTCTGCATTTTATGCTACTATTTGCCCTGCTTTTGCTTTGCTTTGCTTTCGTTTGCTCTGCTTTCAATTCATCCTTTTTTCTCTCTCTTGTATTTTCTTCTGCTGTGGATTCTCTTTGAGTTATGATGAGCTTGGGTTTTGGGAATTTCCCATGACACCTTTACGCGTTTTATATATCGAATACATACATATAACACTTATCGGCTTAAAGCGAACTTCAACTGAAATATGTTGTGAGTCACATGATCAAAATACGTTCTTTTTTTTTTCTCTTTTAAAGATCTTTATCGATATACCATGCACATATGTAATTCAATTTGAAGAACTTACCTTATGATTTGAATGGAAACGCTATGAATCTTTTAACTTGGATCAACCTTCTTCCTTCTTAAAGCTTTGAAAAGTTTATGTTTGTATTGCCTCGCAGATACTTGTTTTTAGTACTGGTTCTACTTAATTGCAGTCTTCATTCCTTATTCCTTATACAAAATGAAATTCAAAGAAAATATTCTTTGTGTCAATTGATTATTGGTATTGGTTCGGTTTCGACTGGGTAAATTGGCTTGCCTGTAAAAAATCTCTTCATATTATTTTGATGCGATTTTTGATGTCGCCCTAACAAAACCAGACAGAGAGAAAAATAGCCGCTAATTGAATTAGCACCCTGTGAACAGGGCGTTAGGCGTTAGGCGAAGGGCGAAGGGAGCTGAACGTGTTGGCAGTCAACAATAAATTGGATTAATGCAGATGAAAAGAGTATGAAAGAGAAAGAGTATGAAAGAGAGAGAGAGCGAGAGAGAAACGTGCAAAAGGAAACAAGAAGCAGTCGTAAGAAGCTTAGAATATCATTTTGTTAGCTCTTAGTAATGATAGTAGTATACGCATGTATGTATGTATGTACATACATATGTATGTAATACAAGAAACATTGTCAAACATTGTTAACTTAAATGCCAATTAATTTGCATATAGTACAGTTAGTTTTTGCATACTGTGCACACATAACAGCTCTGTGCACACACACTCCTTTCTCTCTATCTATCTCTTTCTAGCCATCTGCACTCTTATCTTCTTTACCGTTAGGCAGGGAGAAGCAGCGGGTTGCTGCGAGCGCCGGCGTCAAATGGACATTCATTCCATAATCGAAATACAAATAATTGTTGTTCTCGTTTTTCGTTGTTTTTCCTTTCTTCTACTCTACTCTCTTTGCGTTTGTTTTGTTTTTGTTTTGGGTTTTTGTCAGCTTTGTTTTTCTTTCAGTTTTTGTTTGTTATTTGGTCTTCAGTCTTCCACTATTTGTTTGCTTCTTGCGCTCACGTTATTAATATTGTGATTACATCTGTGTTTTTGTTGTTGTTGTTGTTATTAACCAAAAATCAAAAAAAGAATAAGTTTTTATATGCCAAAGTCTTGGACTCGACTAGATTCTGCATTTATGGAATAGATTTTGCTACCAAAAACCTCGAATATTAAAGATATATTGTTATTGATTGACTGACTAATTTATATCGATATGCTTTAACATATTATCGATTTTATTAGCGATTTATAACATTTTGTTAATTTAACTTAACTTAAGCTTTTTAGTTTCAACAGTTTGACAAGAAGCTTGGCATGTTCTTAACTGATTGACTGATTTCTATCGATTAATATAACAAATTATCGATTTAATTAGGGATTTAATATATTTCATAGTTTTATAACTGAAGGTTTTCGTAGTTCTACCAAACATTTTGTTTTATATATATAAGCTAGAGTGTGATTAATTCACTGATTGGTTGATGCATTAACATTAAACAAGTTATCGATTAAATTAGCGATTTATTTCAAAGTTAAAATTTTAATAATGCTTAAAATAGTATCAGGATTAATCTAAAAAAATATATATATTTATATTTGAGTAGTTATTATTAAATAAATTGAGAATTTTGTGCTAATTACATCGAAATTATGTGGCATAATTATTAGTTTGGTAATTTAATAATGTGTCAATGTGTTTTGCGGTGAACATTATAGAAATTCATTAAGTTCCAAATATTCGCTTATTAAGTCATCAAAGTATATGGCATTTTGGCATCATAACAATCATAATAATCATAATAATAATAATAGCAATATGCAATAAAATGATATGTAATCATATGTAAGAGCTCTAAGGCATTCATTGCCTTTTGTAACTTGCTGATCTATTGTTTCGCTTTCAGCACTCTTAATTCGATTTGCGAAAAGAAAGTGCAAATTTGTATGCATATTCCCAAAAAAAAAAGAAAGAAAAAATAAAAATGCCTAATTCATCCAACAATATTGTTTGAACATCCACATCCTCGCCCTCGCCCACGCCTCGCTCTCGCTTTCGTCGTGTTAACTAATTAAAAAGTTGGCAAAAGTCGCTGCTGATGTTTTTTTTTTTGTTTTTTAACATCTCTCATCAAGCTGATTAATGTCTTTATGGCATATCATATACAAAGGCACAAGTTATTGGATTTGTTTGGTTTTTTTATTTCGATGGCAGCACATGTTGATAATGAGCACACCCTTTGTACTTTGTGTGTGTGTGTGCAAGTGTGTGTCTTACTCGTGCTTTGAATTCGTGATGTATATTCGCGCTAACGCATTGTAATCATATCATATTCACAGATTATATGCCATTATGTTTATAATTTCGCAAATGCTTCTTTTTTTTTTTGGTTGTGCAATTTGATCTGCTCCAATTTATTTATATGGGTTTTTTTTGCCAACCCGGAATTACTTTTAATAAACGATGATTTCAAAATGATATCTCTTTTTTGATTCGCTGCTTCGATCGCAATATAGAAATCAATCAAACAGAAATACATACGCATTAATCATTAACCTTTCTCAACTGATAACACCTTCAAAAGATAAGAGTTTGTATTTGTTTTAAAGATAAGTAATACACAAATTACTTAAATCCACTTAACTGCCAGACTAAAAATAATAAATAGATAAGGTTTATATATGTGATTACAAAATAGTTTAACAATAAATAGACTAAAATTTTACCTGAAAGAAACAAGAACTATTCTTGTTGCGTTGCAGAGAATTGATTATATATATTTAAATGATTTTTACTTTAATAATATTTGCACTTAACTTTAACACAATAATATATTCAATAATATTTATTATGAATGTTATATTATAAACATATATCCCTTATATTTACCCTTCTTTTAGCCACCCAAACTCTATGTTCAAATTATTTTGAGTTACGATTAATTTAAACACTTAGAAACTTACATTTTGATGAGCGTACTTATTATTTTAGTGGCACTTTCAGTGCCCCAAGATATATATCTTAAGATCTCTTTAAGATCAGCTTCGGCTCAACGCTTCTTGTGTCTAATCGTGTGAGCTTCACGCTCAGTTCTAATTCCCAGACACAATGCACAAAAAAATCACAAAAACAATCTCAACTTGGCAACCGCAAAACCAAAAAACTTCAAGCAAAGAACGAACACCAAACAAAAAAGTCTAGAAATATTTGTTCTTTAGCTGATTTATTGTAAAATGTGCCTATTATCGTTTTGGCTGTTTCATTTTTCGTAGCGCTTTTTCAATTGTCTGCCATTACATGGGGTTTTTTGTTGTTGTTGTGGTTGTTGTTTTTTTTTTATTATTATTCGGTTTGGTTTGGCTCGAAATTGTTTTATATTTAGCTGCTGGCTTCTTGTTGGTCTTTTGGTCTGGGTCTTAGTTTTTGCGCGCGCTTCTCTCGAGAAGCTCACAAAACAAAAAAAAAGAACCTTTCAAAAAAGGAAAAGACAGAAAAAAACCGCTTAGAAATAAATGCATAGCGTTTCGTGTGGCACGATGTGAGAAGTGGCAGTGGAATGCGATATAACTATATATATATATATATATATATATATAAATTTGCAACAATGCAAGCATGAGCCAAATATCGAGACGAGATTGAACGATACGAAGATTATAAAGATACAGAGGCTGTAAATTCCAAAAAAGTTATTCTTGTGATGAAAAAATAATCCATTAAATCAAAAATCTTGTTGTTCTTAAGATAAATACTAGCCAAAAACATACACAAAGCAAGTTTAATAAAGATTTTTGGAAAGAAAGAAAAAAAAAACATTTAACAAACAATTCACATTTGCTTTCGGCTATCGATAATTGATCGAGTATGCAAATGTTTGCACATTAATATGTACATGTATGTGTGCTCATTGAGAGGCGAGGAGGAGCAAACAACTTTCGAGTGCAACATTTTGCTGCCTGCCCCCACAACAAATGTTGGCAAACTTCTGTGTGCTTCACAGCTGTCGCCAACTCTTTCGATGCGTTTTCAAGTTGTTGTTGTTTTTGTTGTTGTTCGTTATGTGTTGCATCCGCCATCCACCTCTGGCACCCAGCTTCGCCCCCGCTACTCAACAATTTGGCCAACCCTCGTTGTTGCACGTCCATTTATTTTTTGGGCAACATGTGTGCAACACGAAGAAGGAGTCGCCTTAGCATAGCTCTATTTGGTGCACAATGGTTAAATCTGGCATTTTTCTTGACACAACGTGACGCAAGAATGAAATTAGATCAGTTTGACTATTAGAGTTTAATAAAGAGCTTAAAATAATTTTTAAAGTAGTTTCCAAATGTTAAACATTTAAATAAAACTTAACTTTAAACTGCCAATAAAAAGAAATGTTTTCATTTAACTAGTTGTTAACATAAACTTTAAAAGTATTTTAATGGATTGTTTATATATATATATATATTTACATATATCTATATTTAATGTAGCTAAAGACACAATTTTTCTTCTGTCAAAAAATAGATCTATGAAACACGCCGAAAGCTAGAAAAAGTCTTTTATGCACATATATATATATATTTAATGCGAAAAGTGCGCTTAAGTACTTTTTAAAATATGTCTCTAGCGCTGTGATTTTGTTCGAAGGGGATTGAGGGGGTGAGGGGGCGATGCAAAGAAGTTTGTGCCGCACTTTTGTCGCAGTCCGAGTTGCACTTGCAGCAAGTGCGACTGGCATTTTTCTCTCTTTCTTTTTCTGTTTGTGTTTCTTGTCTTTTTGTATTTGTGTAATTAAAATAATAATAATAATGCACGTGTGTGTCTCGAGTGGGCGCAGCAGCAACCAAAATGTGCGGGGACTTCAAGGTGGCGACCGTGTGTGTAGGGAGCAGAAGGTGAGGGGGGGGGGGGGGCGGGGGGACACAAAGTGGTGGAGCTGCACTCGCTGTGGTCGTGGAGGTGTGAACAATTTGGTGGCACATGTGTGCACATTGCCTCGACAATTGTTGTTGTTGTTGTTTGAGTCTTCTTGTCGCTTTTGTATGTTGTTCTTGCATTTGACTTTTGTTGGCTAGTTGTTGTTGTCGTTGGCATTTGGAGTGCACACAATGAGACTTTAACGTGTGCATGTTTTATTTTTACTTATTTTTTTTTTTTTTTTGGTGCTCGTCGTGCGCTGCTCGACGGTTAAATTTATTATGAATGCATTCGGCGAACTGTCAAGAAAAAAACAAAAACAAAAACAAAAAATGAAAATGAAAATAACAAAAACCAGCAAGAGAACAAAAAAGATCCTAAATAAATGTTAACAGATGTTTGTGAACTAAATATTTAACTAAAAGGCGGCTAAAACTTAAGGAAAATCTAAAAGATGCAAATACTTGCTTAGGAATTCAAGTAAATATTGTATACCAAAGTTAAAGAAATTCTTTGTTTTCCTTAACAATAATTTTTATAAACACCAAATATTTATTGATAATGTTTAAAACAGATTTACGGACTTAAACCAGAAATAAGTTTAAATCAAATATATATATATATTTTTTTTATTATTTTTGAAGTTTAAGTAAAACTTTGTATAGTTTGTACTCATTTTTAACAATATATTTCAGCTGCTTTTTGGAATCCGTTGACGCTTAGAGCAATGAGGGGAAGCAGGGGTCAATATTCATATATATATATAGATATAAAGATATGCTGTCAAAAATGTCGCATTAATAAAACGAAAAATATAAAATGAATATTCATGATTGAAAGGTTTCCAAAGCTGTCGAAGAGACAACAAACAAGTAACGAAAAATACAAAATAAATTACACATACACAAACATCTACTAAATACAAAAAAAAACAACAAAAGACAACCGGTTTCTTGTTGTTATGGTTGATGTTGCCAATGTAGCTGATGTTGTAGATGCCTTAAAAAAAAAATTCCTGTAGCAGCTGAGCTGAAAAAAAAGAGAGAAGCAAAAAAAAAAAAAAGAAATACACCAAATTTGTGGTTGAAAGCGGGGCGGTGAGGCGAGTCCAAGGCGTTTGTTTGGCGGTGGCACCTAACCAGCAAACATACATGCAACGTGCAACAGCAACAACAAACTGCAGACGACGCATGTTTTGGCCCAAAGACAAACGCAACAGCAAAAGCAACAGCAGCAGAAGCAGCAGCAACAACAACATCATTATCGTCATGTGAAGTTGAACGAGTTATGCTCTTTGCTTGGGGGCATCTTCATTATCTTCAACATCATCATTGTCACATTGTGTGTATGTGTGTGTGTGTGTGTGTGTGTGTGTGTGTGCGTGATGTTAATGAGGAGCACTCTTGAATTAATTCTGCGCTGTTATTGCTGTTGTGCAGCTCCCGGGCCATGTTGCATGTAGCACACACTCAACACACCCAGAGCGCGCGTGCGAAAGAGAAAGAGATGAGCAAAGATTACTGCTGCAGCTGCATAAAACAAAAAAAAAAACAGAAGGAAATTCTTCAATTCAGCGAAAATTCAGTTTTTAAGCTCAAATCAATCTCACGATTTCAGGGTCAGCAACGAAAAAAAAAACACGTTTCAACGAAGCAGGAAAGAAGAATTTTCTTTTTGCGGTTAAGAATAAAAAAGAAAATAGTTGAGAAAAAAAAAACAAATTCTCTCCAAGTTGTTGATTGGATCTTTGATTGCCATTTTTATCTGTCCAACTTTTTCATTTTTTGAGCTATCGAGCTGAAACTTTGGTTGATTTCTTTTGTTGTTGTTTTTTTCTTGTTGCAGTTAGATCTTTGGTTAAAATTGGCTAGATCGGATCACAATATCATATAGCTGATCCTTAAAGAGTCGGCTTTTCGAGTGTATATAATATTCATACCGTCTTCTTCGATATAGCTTTCCTACTTGTTAATATATATTGACAAAACTTGAGTTTGAGTTGTTGTTTAGCTGGATTTTATCTATTTATGACTCAAGATATTCGCTAAAGTTATAAACACATTAATTTTGATCAAGTCTGTATACATTATGATTGTTTCCTCTATCAATATTCATGCGAAAAATCGTACTAAAACTTTTAATAGTCTTTGCCAAACCATTAAAATTCCCAATTAGCTCTCTTCCGCTACTGCCTCTCTCTCTATCTGCATCTGTCTTGCGTCCACTTCAACCCTCTGAATCTGCTCATCCACCACATGTTTTTTATAGATAAAAAAAAGAACAACTTTGGTCCCAGTTTCCATTCCCAGTTCCCAGTTCCCAGTCTCTAAGTGCCCCAAACCCATTCCCGTTGAATGCCTCCCTTTTGCAATTTTTCACATCTCTTGCGTCGTCTGCGGTTCGTTCTGCCTGCGCATGAGTGGCCGACTGAATACTGTTGCTGATGCTTTTGACTATGGCGACCCAGACTATATGTATGTATGTTGAAGTGTGTGTGTGTGTGTGTGTAGAACAGGTACCAGTGTTGCTGTTGTGGTTGGCGGGAGGATTCCAACAGAGTTGACGTTAGCTCTGCTGTGGCTACTTCTTTTCCTGTTTTGTTCCTTGGTTGCGCTGCTTGCACGTTTGCTGTGTGTTGTGAGTGTTGAATAGGTTTTTGCGGTTGCTTGTCAGCACTAAGAGCTCAAAAGAGTGCAGAGAGTGCGAAGACGAAGCTGGAGGGAATGCTGACCATGTCAGCTAGATAGATGTGCTGCATATATATTGTAAAAGCATCTGCAGAAATGACTTAATGCTCAATGCTCGCAAACAAAAGTTGAGATTGTATGCCTTGATTTACCTCTGGCTTAAAGAGGAAGAGGCATTGATACAGCAATGCAAAGCTTAATCAGTAATTTGTCTTAATTAAGTCGACTTACACATTCCAAATGTTGTTTATTTCGTTATTTTGTAATAATGTTTGCAAGATTTATACCTAACTCAAGCTAAAGTTTACTCATATATTGACATTTTCTGTTTGAATTTGTAAGCTCGAAGAATGAACGTTCTTTAAACTTATCCTTATCAACATATGAAAACCTTTGTGTGTGCCAAACCTCTAAAATAGGTTTGTTTTATTTTATTTTATTTCATTTTATTTTTATTTTTTGAGTGCCCTTTTAGGCTAAAACGTTTAAAGCTGCTCCGCTGATGCTGCAGGACTTTCATTTTAGCCAAAGCACTCTTCACAATTCTCTCCCCCCCCTCCCCTCCCCTCCCCTCCGTCTCTCCCACTTACTCTCTCTAGCCCGGCCCCTTGACAACAACACAGAAAATAAAGAACGAACACCGAAAAATACCGATTTTAAGGCAAATTGCCAAAAAGCTTTTTGCATCGCGCTTTTGTTGTTGTTGTTGTTGTCACTGCTGACGTTGCTGCTGCTGCAACATTCACTTCAAGAGCAGTTGTCTCACGCCAGTCAATGCGACACATTCACGTTCACGTCCAGTCCGCTCCACCCGAGCGCTCCTCTCAGCCCTCGCCCAAAACGCCACCCCGTTTATGCAAATGCACGTGAAAATATTCAAAATATTTCAATTTTTTTTGTTCTTTGTGTTTTGTTTCTTGCGCCTCGCGCGTTGCTTTCAATTTCATGCCACTCTTTTTGTGGGTGGCTCGAGACAACAGCTTCCAGCGTTGCTGCCCCCCCCCCCCATCCTGCTGCTGCTACTGCGGCAATTCATCGCTGCCGACATTTTTCGATTATTGCACATACTTTCCCCTCTTCTTGCCTCGCGTCGCGTTGCTTGTTTTGTGTTTTGTTTTGGGCTCAAAATTTGTCAACGCCTGAAAAATGCATCGCACAGAGGAGCGGCTCCTCTACAACAACAGCACCCAAATCCACACCCACCCACACCCACCCACACCTCTTGCAAAATAAGAGAAAAGAAACAAAAAAAACAAAAAACAGCCCAAGCCAGCAGCAGGCAGAAAGAAGCAGATTATATTGACAACGTCAACGACGTCAAAGTCGTGGTTGCTGCTGGTATTGATAAAGAGGGCAAGAGGGGCTAGGAGTGTATGTGTGTGTGTGTGTGTGTGTGTGTTACTGGAGCTGCGGTTCACAGTCTGCGCGGCCTTTTGTGCAATGAAGCAAAGCGGTTGACGTTTTTTTTTTGTGTTTTTTTGTTCACTTATTCTTTTGGTTCGCTGCTTCGTTTGTTTCTTCTTTGAAAGCAGCTCGCGATATTCCATGCAATTCATTCCTGTCTGGGCATAAAACCTGCACCCATGCATTACCCCCCCTCCCCGTTCCCCTCCCACTCGCACTCGCACTCTCCTGGCCCATCTGGTCTGACTGTTTGTGTTGTGTTGGCAGTGTGCCCTCTTCTTCTTTATGAAGTTGAAGCCGCCAGCAAGTTTGCCTTATATACTCGCATCACCCTTCCTCTCCCTCTCTCTCTCTCTGGTGATGATGGCTCAAATCTTTTGTGCCTATTGTGACAATTTCATAGCCATCGATTTACGATTTACAGCTAGCTGTACAAATGCAATGAGTTCAAAATTTCCTTTTAAAACGAAACGAATTGAAACCGTTTCTATGCGTCTCAAGTGGCCGTTACGGTTAAAAAAAAATATATATATGCATTTATATTCTTGAAGATCGTGGGATCGTGTCATCATCAAAGTTCAAAAATACTTTGAAGCTGTTTACCAACTTGTTGTGTGTTCAATGATCGTCTTGCCACGATTTTTGAAATGTGTAACTTTTAAGGTTTTTTTTTTATTGTCTGAGTTTGGTGTTGAGTTTCGCTTTCTACAATTACAGAAAGTTATTGAAAATCTTAGAATGGAATGCATGCAAAGTCGATATCAAGTTGTTAACCTGCCTTAAATGAACTTTTGACAGAAATGTTTCTATGAAACATCACGAAAGAATTTTCAATGTAAAAAAGTTGTTTTAAACATAATTACGGTTTAAAAGAGTTATTTTTA
This sequence comes from Scaptomyza cyrtandrae, assembly GCA_035044605.1. Classification (NCBI taxonomy): domain Eukaryota; kingdom Metazoa; phylum Arthropoda; class Insecta; order Diptera; family Drosophilidae; genus Scaptomyza; species Scaptomyza cyrtandrae. The sequence continues at coordinate 9,082,370 of JAWNNS010000639.1, forward strand.
ATTGATTGAAGTATTTTTTTTACTCAATTAGTCTGCCAATTGTCTATCGAAAATCGATAATAATCGCTATTCATGTTAATCAATTAGCTGAAAGCTTCTAACATTCGATAATCTATAATACTATGAAGAAGTTTCCCATTCAGTCAGAGTATCTTTCAGTCGGTCAACAATCGATTAAACTGTTACTCTTAGCCATCTGTTCTATACTCTGTCTAAACTTAAAAGTTAAAGATCTATATCTATATATGTTCCATAGGCATTGACCTCCAATTTACATACTTCAAACTTTAGTGGTTCTTCTTCGTCTTCTCCCTCCCTCTCAATTGGCCAATTACGAACACAAACGATGCGTAAGCCAGCCCCAATTGGTTAAGTTTTGTGTTGCTTATGATTATTATTATGATCTTTTTTTGTCTTGTGTTTTGGTTTTTTGTTTGCTTAATTAAGGCACACAACAAAATAAATCAAGGCCTGAGTGGCCAAAAGTTGCGTGTGTCTTTTGACCAGACCTAACAAACGGGCCAAAAACGAATACCAATCAAATAAAAACGAATCTGTAGCTTTAGTTTACTAAAAATACAAAAATGTACAAACATAAGTTATTTAATTTGTGTAGTGTTTTTTTTTTTTATTGTTGTGGTTTTTTTTTTTAGTATTTTATGTATTGCACAAACGTAACTATCATGATGATGATGATGATGATGCTGATGTATCTGCAACATCATTATCCACATCTTTCAGTCTCATCATCAACAGTTTCTTCTGCTTCTTTCCATCTTCATCTAGTTCATTTCCATCGACAACAACATTTCGCAGTCATAAAAGAAACTTTTACTTTTTTTTAAAGTTTTTTTTTGTTGTTTTTTTTTGCCTTGCAAATAATGCAAAATAATTGGAGGAACAGACAATGCAGAGTTGTTGTTGTTGTTGCTGCTGTTAACTGTTGCTGTTGTTAGCATTGTTGTTGCTGTTGTAGGCACGACCCAAAACGTTTAATTTGCGGGACAACAACAACAACAAGAATAATAAGCAATTGCAATTGCCAATTCGATTTTTGCAATGGGAAAAAAAAAACAAATATAAATTGTGAACAAACCAACCGCAACGAGAGCCAACTCCCCCTACCCACCCGCCTCCCCCTTTTCCACACACACACACACACACATACTTTATGCCCTAACAATCCTCGCACAACTCATTGGCCAGGGCAGGCATTTGGCCAACAACAACAATAACAACAACAGTCAAGACAAACAAACAACGAAGATGGCTAACTCCGTGTAACTCGTTTGGGGCACTCCTCACTCAACTGGGCTGCTGACTCTGCCGCACGTTTGTGGCCGCGTTGCAACTTAGCGCTCCTGCCGGCGAAATGTCAAAGTGACAAGCTTTTTATTTACACAACGGCGCGGCGCGGCACGGCACGGCACGGCACATCACGGCACAATGCGGCAGAGGCACCAACGGAGGCAACAACAGAGGTGAGCCGCATAAATGGCAGGGCCAGGCAAGGCAAGCAGCAAAAAAAGACTTCAAAGTGATCTTTTTTGTTGTTGTCTGGTTGCAACTACTACGTAATTTGCTGAGGCAGCAACCTTGCCAGTGTTCAGGAAACTACTAATCGAAAACAATTATCGATGTGTGGGAAAACAATGCAAATCGATGAACTGTAGCGACCTTTCAATCCAAACTTCCCAATTTCGCTCTCAACTGTAACTCCAAACATACAAATATACATACATATCAAGTAGTGCAATAAAACGAATTTGTTGTTTACTTCTTGTTTTGCGTTTTGAGCTATCGATTAACTTAGTTAATTTGTTTCGATTATCTATCTAAGAATAGTAAACTTATCGATTTTTGTTATGAAAAGCGAATGCAACAGTTTTGAACTCATTTTAAATAGAGAATAGAGAATAGAATCGATAATAGTGGAAATCGTTTTTTCGTATTTGTTATTAAAAAGAACTGTAAATTTTGTTCCTGCTGTCCATCGGTCTTAAACACATATATCGATAAAAGCTACTTTTCGACTGCTTTCGAAAGAAAGAAAACCGAACAAACAAAAAAACGCAAATGGTACACTTTAGTCGACAACAATCGAATCATATGCTATATGCCGTTATGCTATTCCGCTTTGCGCTGACCGCCGACAATCGACCATCGACCGACCGCCCACTGCTTGAGGCCGATGGCAAGAGAAACAAGCCGAAATATTTTTAATGCACAACAGCAACACAGCTAAGCGGCTTATCAGCAGCAGCAGCAGCAACAGCAGCAGACGCAACTGCAGCCAAAAGGCAAATAGAGAGCAAGCGCAAGCCAAGCGTATACCAGAGAGGGGAAATTAGGACGGTAGAACGGGAGGAGGGGTGGGAGGGGGGGGGGGTGTTTAACACCGAGCAGCCATGAAGCGAGTGAGCGAGTTTGGCCACTGGGCACCAGTAAAAGAACGAACAAACGAACGAACAACAACAAGGGGGCGTGGCACAATGAACAACGACGGACAACGGGAGGCGGCCAACATGCTTTTAACATTAATTTAACGTTTTGTATATGCCGTAAAGCAGCAACAGCCACAGCAACAACAAAGCGAGAGAGTGAGAGAGAAATGGGCTAGTGACAGTTTCTCTCTCTCTCTCTCTCTCTTTCTTTAAGGTTTTTTTGTTGTTGTTGTTGCTTGTTGCCACAAGATGTTTGTTTGCCCTGCTTATGAATAATTTGCATTAGACGTTTTGTCACAATGACAACAAGAACAACAGCAACGCGGCAAGGAGACTTCAAAAACCCAAATACTCGAAGGTCCATATACCAACCCCCACCCCCACCTAAACCCCCCTCCCCCCCTCCCCCTCAAAAACCCAGTTCTTTTCCACGCCTCCGTATGCTGGTCATTCTGGATTTTCTAGCTTTAATTTTGTGTTTCAGCTGCGGCTGCGTTTGCGGCTAAACGTTTTATGCCTTTTCTCTCTCTCTCTCTCTGTCTCTTTTTGCCTTTCTGTCTGCAGTTGTTGTTGTTGCTTTTGGTTCGGCTTTGGGTTTTGGATTTGGTTTTGATAAATCGCTTTGAAATTTATTTTCGCCCCCTCATCATCAGCTAAACGACTGACAGTTAGTCCAACTGTCTAGCTGCACTTGAAAAAATAAATGAACCAAAACGAAGAAAAGAAACCAAAAAAACAAAAAAATGTTTAGCTTAAAGTTGAGTGTTTTTTTCATTTAGATAGAATACAATTAAAATTTTTACATCCAGGTTTGCCTTTCAAACTTTCAAAGTTAAAGGCAAAAAGTTTATTAAAGTATTCGAATTATGTAAGAAAAATTTGTATATTCCATTATTCAAATTATTAAATTGATTAATTTTTGAAATTTTCTTGGTTTTTTATTCGAGTGTTGCAAAGCTAAAACTGGACTTTGTGAAACGGTTCTGTGTGCTGCGTGGAACGGTTCTGTTCTGTTAAGTGTCTTTCTGCCTGCCTGCCTGGCTGGCTGGTCATTTGTCTGGCTAACAGTTTAGCGCCTGCCACGCCCACAGTCCAACAAATGTGGCTATGTCAACCGGTTCAGAATCAGGTTGAGTAAGTAGCTAAAACCCAATCAGACAGCCCACACAAACTTGGTCAGCTTTTCAATATTAGCCAATGTAATGTCTACTACTGTACTACTGTACTGTATTCATTTGTATATTTGTTGTTTGTTTGATAAGGCCAACTGCGCAACTGTTGGTCTTTAATTTGTATGCAATTAGAGTAGAAAGAAGGCGAAAGAGTATATAGAAAAGCGTAAGCATATCCAAAACGATTGCTAACCATTGATCGGCCTATAAACAAAGTGTTCTTTCGACCAGAAGTTGTCTGCAATAACAGTTACATCATTGCATTTAAATGGCAACAACAATTCGAAACGCCCTTTGTAGCGTTCCTTCTATCCTACTCGCTTCTTCACTCGCTTGGCACATTCAAGTAAATCGCCTACGCATCCTGCATGACAACATAGACAATTTCTCAAAGATATTTTTCTAAGCCGTCCGTCCCAAATGGTCAAATAGGGAATATCTATCAAAGGCAATCGCCTTGGCTAACAACAAAGCAAAACAAACATAAGGAAAATGAAATGGAACATTTGGCTGTTTATTGGAGTAGACGAATGTTGAATACACTAATACACTAATACACAATAAATATATGATATTTATTAATATTATTTCGATACATATGTTTATTATAAAGTTTTTCGAACCTTCCCAGGAAAGAGCTTTATCAAAATTGCATCTTTGGCAACACAATCATAGGACTGATCTGCTGGCAGGGTATCAAAGACAATCCGACTTGGCGATTAGATAAAAAAAGGTCCAAGACAATTTATAACAATTCCTTTTCATTTACATCGACATCAGGCATGAACCACGCCCCACTACTTACCCCCCTCCCCATCAAAACCAGCATATCAAATTTGCACTATTGAATACTTTGTAAGCGATTTTGGCAATAATAATAAATGTTTCGGCGGTCACCAAAGGCAATAACAAATTGGTTAGCTACTTATGTATTACATATACTATAACTATTATTATTATTATACATGTATATGTATGTTTTTTTTCATCTTTTGCACATGTTATTAATGAATGAATCAAATGTAAATGAAAAATACTTGAAAATCTGCAGACGCCAAGCCGCCCCGGACCATCGACCCAAGGCCATCTATTTGCCATTGTGTGACCCTCATTCAATGCCCGATGAACCAAAACGAGAAAAAAATGAACCCAAAAATATACAAAAATAGGGATAAGGACTGTGCGAGTCAGCAGTCAAGAAGATAAACAGCCTTTGATTGCGTTTTGCTCTCGTTTTTAGTTTATTTTCTTCTGTTTTTTTTTTTTGTTGGCACTCGATTCTTGGGTTTTCGGGTTTCAGGTTTCAAGTCGCTTCGTTATCGTTTTGCTGCTTGTCCGGTGTTCGAGGGGCTCCGTCGGGAGCGTCCCTTCTCAATTTTTCGTGTATGTAATTGTAATATGCAAAAGTGTCAAACGGTTAACAAACATAGCTGAATGTGTTTATTTGTTTTTTTTTGTCGGGATTGCAGTATTGTGGGAACTGCGGGTGTTGAATCCAAAAACAGTGCACCCTCGCTATATAGAGCAAACCAACGTGAGAGATTAAACAACATGAAATTATTGCTCATAATATAGATTTTGTTTTCATTGAATTAGGAATGTGTAACCTCGATCTTTGCGTTAAGTGAGGGCATACTGTATGAAGGTGGTATATTGTGTTATTTGATATTTGTGTATTTGATATAAGCTCGCAATTACGAAATGCATCTAGGCATTATTTTCTGAATGGTGTCCAATTTGAGGCACACTTAAACGGTTTCAATTAGCATTTGCTTGTTGTGGCAAAAGTTAATTGGATGTAAGTATTTGAGTTTTGTACAATATAATCCGGATGTTGATGGAACTACACATTAAATAATCAAATATACACCTTTTGTTAGCTTTTGAGTGTTTTTGTTTTTGTTTGTGTTTTGGCTTAATAAATCGCAATTAAAAGTTCATAAATGCTATAAAACGAAAAGTCGTGAGGGAAATTTTGATTTCGTTTACAATATTAGTTCATCTGCTTTGAAAGCAAATAAATAAATATTTTAATTTATCATTTATTTTGTATTTATTTTATTTATGTTAAAGCTAAAATATTTTTCTAGTTAGTTAAACTCAGTGTTTTTTTGCCGCTCTGCTGATTATAACAATTGAATAAACACTTTATTTAAACTGTTATCGCTTATTAAACAATCAAAAATGTGTGTGCATGAAATTTTGTATGTACATATTTATTGACAGCAAAGAATTAAATACTTCTTCCCCCACTCATTGATAGTGCTATATGTTTATTCAATATAGCAATAATTCAATAATAGTAGCTAGAAAAACAAGTTTATCAAAAATTCCCATTCAAATAACCTACCTTATCCCCTCTTACCGACCCGTCTCTTAATCAGTTTGTTATACCCATTTTTTTTCTTCTGTTGTATTGAATCTGTTAATGCTTATCGCCTGACGCTTATCTTTTATCGCTTATATATCTCTTACTGTTTCCCTCTCTGTTTCCATTTCTCAATGAATTTCATGTCGAAAAATGGAAAGTTTCGTTAACACACACACACACACACACACACACACAATTATTAAACCTATTATTCGATCGTCATTAGTCGCTCTCATTGTTGTTGCTTTGCTTTTTAGCGGTTTGCATTTTAAATACTGCTTTTGTTGTTATTGCCTTTTTGCTAGTTGGCTGCTGAAAGCGCTCACAACATGCCGCCTAATCAATTTATAGCGACTCCTCCTCCTCCTCTATCAGTCCCTCCCCAACCCCCCCCCCCCCCTGCCCGTCCCCGCCCCTTTGTCATCTCGCGTTGCATTGCATTCAATGGGCTGTGGGCTGTGAGCAGTCGCCCATCGTCCCATTAGTCTTATTTACCCAATACAGCCGACTGCAGTTTTAATTAAGTGCTTAATTAATAATGATGATGTTAATGCTGTTGCTGATGCTGTTGCTGTTGGTGATGATCATAATGATGTTGTTGCTGGACATCGATGGCATTGCTGCTGCTGTCGCCGGGCTACGTGATGTGGACACACATTGGACAGCCGACAAATGTCAATGAGTTTTGCATATGTGAGTGCAATGGGATTAACTGATGAGATCTGGATAACCACATTGCCAAAGTCTCTCTGTGAATGCCCAAGTGTGTGTGCGTTTGCATGTGTTTGTGTGTGTGTGTGTGTGAGATAATTGGCTTGCACTAAACTAAAGTTGACTAAGCAATAAAAAAAAACAACTAAGAAGGCTAGAAGATACCCTCAACCCTAAAATAAGCGCGTACAGTAACTGGTTACAAGTATGTGTGTGTGTGTGTGTGTGTTTAATATTTCCATATCTCCAAACAGGCAGGCATGGCTATATCGACGCGGCTGATCAAGAATATATATATACACTATATGGGGTCGGAGATGCTTCCTTCTGCCTGTTACATACTTTTGCACAAAACTATTATACCCCTTTTACCAATTTTTAATGGGTATGAAAAGCAGTAGCACAACTACTATATTATTAACTAGATTTAGTAGTGTTAAGAACTTTAGAGATTTATTGGCATCATAATTTTAAAGCCATGTGATGATACGCTTTTGAACATAAGGCTGTTGACTGAGATAACACTTTACTTAATTTTTTGCTTCTTTGCAGTGCTTATAAAGAAATAAATATACGTTTGTTGATTTTGAACTTATCTCAACAAGTGCGAAATGCCTTAAGCTTTAAGCCTTTAAAATATTTAGGTTATGAGAACAAATGGATTGTTTTTGTTTTTGTTGTGTGTATGCGATTAAAGAGCTTTTCTTTATACATATAAATAAATCAAATTTATACGTTCTTTCAATTAAATTTTGTTAATTGGGTTAATTTTTAATTGAAGAACAAATTTCATTATTTCATTTGTACTTTTGCACTTTCACTGATTTTCCCTTAGTCTAGTGCGTCGAGTGATTGGCAAAGGCTAAAAGGCTAAAAGGCTGACCCCTTGCAACTCCGTTGCCGTTGTTGCCTGTGCAAATGCCCATCTATTTCGTGGCACGTCAACCTTGCCACATATACTCGACTCAATTTTTCCAGCTGCATTCAAAAAAACAAATGCAATTTTCACTTTTCATTTACTTACGAACGCCCCATGGCTCACTGGTTGCCAGACGGACAAACTGACAGACTGTTGCGATATATATATGTGTGTATGTGTGCATACGAATGTGTGTGTTTGTGTGTTTGTTTATCTGTTTGGTTGCTTGTTTGTGTGTTTGTGTTTGTTGCGGCGCTGTTTGCTTTCTGTGCGCACGCTCTGCTCGCAAACATTGCGCATACGCCGCGTTCGCAAAAGTAAAATCAAAAGTCTGCATCTGCCCTGTGTGTGTGTATGTGTGTGTGTGTGTTAAAATTGTGAAAAGCGTATCTGGAGCAGAAAATGTAATGTGTCTGTACTCCCGCCGGCAAAAAAAAAAAAAATCCAACTTACTCTTCCCCGCTGTTGGTATATATGTGCATAAAATTCCATTTAATTTATGCTATGTTGTTTTTCTTTTCGTTTTTTTTTGTTTTTTTTTTTGGATTCTCGCGTTTTGATCAAATAGTTTTTTGCAATTAACCAATCTGCGCACATCTTTTGCGTGTTAGCCTAAAGAAAAGTGGAGAAAAAGTAGAAAAAGAGAGAGAACGAATATTCCCTTTCAATCTATTCAACACGCATCTAGTTGAGTATGATAAGATTTGTTTTTAGGGGGATAAGCGTTACGTTACGCAAATAAGCTCATACAAACTCAGCTAATCAGCGAACAGTGAGTCAAAACAGTAAACGCACCTGTTGATTTAACTGGCTGATGTTGTTATGTTTTGATCAATTATGATAGGTTTGACTCATTAAGTTATTTTTGCATATTTTTTGGTGTGTTTGCTTTTTAAACATTAAGATATGATGGGCAGTTGTGCGATAAGATCGTCATGAATAAAGAATGTTGTGGAAAGTACCCAAAATGATATAAGATAATGATCCTAACTTGTTGTTCTATAAAGCACTCTGCTTCTAATACATATTAGATTAATGAACTATTTTTGTATTTTGTATGTTTTTGATTATCTCAGAGACAGACATTGAACTAATGTTAGTTTCTCCAAGATAACCACTTAATGACTTGGGATAGTTGGTGTGCATGATTTGTATCTCATCATTGAAGGCTGAACAACAACTAATTGTTGCTTGTAAGGCGAAAGGTATTTTTTAGCTAGTAGTTATTTTGAAAATGACTTACTTATTCACATGTTAATAATAATATCGCTTGGCTTTTGTTTTACAGATCGTTAGGGAAAACTCTCGTCAATCGGAGTGTATGGAATCACAAACACACACACAAACACACACACACAAACACACACACGCACATCAACATTAATAACAACAAAATAAACAGTCAACAAGTTGCAGAGAAGTGGCTAATTGCAAGTAAGTCGTCAAATGTAATTTCTTTATAAAGGTAGATAAAATTACACACATACATCAGATATACATATATATATAGATATATATACATACATTTGCCTTGTGCGCTAGCCAGTTGTAGGGTGTCTCGTGGCGACTGCCTTTTGTATAGTTGTCTTAATGGGGTGGGGCAGGCGTCGTGAAAATTTTCTTGCCAACGCCAAACACTTCATGTAAATCGCATAACACGCCAGCCAAGGCGATGGCGATGGCGACAGCTTGCTTGACTAGCTCAAAGTCCAACAGAAAAACAACAACAGCAACAACGACAGCAACAGCAGCAGCAGCAGCAGCAAGTCGTCTAACTTGTCAGATCGCGTGCCAAGAAATAATAATGAAGAAAAATCATGTTACTTAGGCCTGGGTCGGGGCAGAGTAGTAAGCACCAGCTTCAAGCACTTTATGCCTAATAATCATAACAACAACAACAACAACTTGCAACAGTAGCAAACTCTCTACCCCTTTTTCAAGCGTGTGGATTGTGTGTCATGCGCCTGCGTGCCATCTAATTAGCATGTACTGCAAAATATGTACTTCAAGAGCTGCCCCGTCTCGTCCCAATCGCGTCTCTATCGCTTACAACACCGCTGGCCGTTGTGCATTCGGTTTGTCATGCCACTGAACTGGCCTAATGCACTTAATCACTGTTATTGCAGTCAGAAATAAACCACAAAACTGCTGTTCTATGCAAAACAACATGAATTTCAATTACATCAAACACTGAAAGCAAACATTCGATAAAAATGTGAAAGCAGCAACATTTTTCTTGTTGCTTCTTTTTAAGTAAGAAATTTTTGTATTCGTTAATAAATTCAATCAAAAGAATACAACTTAAGATCGTATTATTCAATGCTAATTATAATCTTTTGAATCATTTTTAGGGAAGATAAATTTCATTGCAAACTTGTTTGATTCCTGCTGTTGCATAAGTCAATTTTTTTGTTTTTTATCATTTTAATAGAAATGAATCATTAATGAATTTAATTTGTTGTTTAAAAGCAAATAAAACTCTTAATATATATGTTTTTTGTATATATATATATATATATATATACAAGTTCGTGTTCGAACTTCAAAATAAACAATACTACAAATGACAATTGGACAATCGTTTAAGAAAATAACACACTTAAACCTTATAGAGGGTCATGGTTGAGTTAAATTTCGAAAATGTGGCCACTATAATCTTGATTCTTGATGCCAATGATTGCCAATGCCTATAAAACTTAAACGTATGTAAATGTTACGTTTCAGTAGATTTGAATGTGCGTGACGGGCAATTATGTGTGCTTGATGAGAGGCACGCAGCCAACTAATTGGCAATTAAGTGTGTTTACGTACGGATAAGTGATATGTGTGTAGTCCTCTCCTCCCCTCCTCTTCTGTCCACAACCCACTATTCTCATCTCCTCATCATGAAAATGAGCACAATGTAAGGGTCTCGAACAGCGACTGATGTTTGTCATATAAGTAGCTAAGAAATGAGGGCTTAAAAGCAAGACTTTTAACAATGGGCCAAAAAGTATAACTAAATTGAAATTCGGATGGAAACATTTGCTGATTAACCTATATAAAAGTCAAAAAGATATAATCAAATCATTTTTGGTTTCCCAATTTATTATGGGTTAAAAACAAATTCATAGTTGAGATTTTAAAAAGATGCAACATTAATTATTTAAGCTAATAAAAAATGTTATATAAAATTTAAAATATTTTTGTTGATTATATTTTTTGAGTATACATTTGAAACACAAGGACACTTTGTAGTTGTAAAAACGATACAAAATAAATGTTGAATTTAATTCCTCCTTAATCTAATTGTATTAAGTTACGTTTTGCTTTGCTAATTACTTTTTCAATCTAACTTAAATCGATCCTAACATTTTATTTTTATTTTTTTTTTTACATTAACGTAGCTTAACTTTGTACGAAATTCCAACGCCTTCGCATTCCTAAATGAAGACTTAAAACATTTCCACAATACACAAAAATAGCTATTGATAACTTGATGCATGTGTCGCATATGTTCCCCCCCCCCTCCTCCCCTTTACATGCCAACTTTCCCTTAACCCCCCGCATTCCTTAACAAAAGCCGCAATGACATTAAGCCTAAGCCCCATTTAATCCCGCATAGCTTCATCAGCTGTGCCACGGCACCTCCCTACACCCCCCCCCCCCCTACCACCCCCTACCGCACCTTTTAAGCCTTAAAAAACTATTGCTGCATACATTTTGTTTCTTTTCAACGCCCCGTCTCTTTCTCTTTCTCATAACTGTACACCTGAGTGTTGCTGTTGTTGCTGTTGCTGTTTGCCAGTCAACCAAAAAGCCATTCAAAAATCCCCCCAAAAGGAACTTGCAACAAACGAGCGGCGCGTTGCGGCTCCGCAGACACAACATGCTAATTAAAAGCTACTTTTGCCAGCCGCATTAATATACACACACACAAAAACACCAACACACCGCAAATATCGTCTGCTGCTGTTGTTGCTTTTGTTTTTGCTTTTGTTGTCTGCATTGCGAGCGGATTAATGAACATTTACGAGGTGGGCCGTAACACAGGACAGCGGAGACACACACACACACACACACAGACACACACACACACACACACACAGACACACACACACACATACATACATACACATAAACACACACACAGACACACACAAACACACATAAACACACACACACACAAACACACACACACACAAGCACACACACACACAAACACACGCATACATACAGACACAATCAGAAGTGCCTGCCTTCTAGCTTGAAACCAATCGACTCTCGTCATCCTTGTTATCCTTCCCCCACCTCCTACTTTCTTCTTGTTGACAACGTCGCTCGCTGAATGACAACAATTTGCATTTGTTTCGTTCGAAATCTGTGTGTGTGTGTGTGTACACTAGACATTAGTATATATCAGAAAGAATATGCTGGTGGAGGGGGCGGTGGGGGGGGGGGTGGGTGTTTCTGCCTGTTGTCGGAGGCCCCTTAACCGCAGACACAAGCAAGCACAGCAGGACAGTTTCTGTCGCTGTTGCCTAAGGGGGTGGTGACGCCGCCTCTTGCCACTTGCTTTTAGGTCGTCATTAAAATTGTCTTGATAGGTTCGTGGCTTTGATTTAAATGCGTTGTTGCTGTTGTGGTTGCTTTAAGCCAGACATAGCGGGACATTGACAGCTGCTGAAATGAACATAGCGTGGACAAAGCTGCAAATTCGTTTGGCATATTAAATGTCTAATTTGTATGCTTAAATTAATCAATTTACAAACGATTTACAAATTGGATTTAGCTGGACTGCTTGAGATCGCATAACTTAACCAAGAGTAGTATAAGAAATCAATCAAAACTTCCATGGAAACTTGAAAAAATCCTTTAAGCAAACATTCTTCAACAGTTTTCTATATTGTCATGGCGATAATTTTGATCACAGCTGTTGCATTTTCACAGGCCCATTGTCAACATGTGCTGCAACTTTTTGAAATAAAAAAAAAGAACCACAAACGAAAAATCTATTATTTCTATTCACTAAAAAGTGTTAAAGTTGAAAATGGCGGTCCAGGACCTTGCAATTCCGCATCCTTGGCGCATCCGTCTCTCTCTGTCTTTGCACACTTTACACGCTAAACTTTTTGACAGTCATAAATTTGCCTCCAACATGAATTCGACAGCAAACTAAGAAGCTAAAAAAGCCAGCCAAAAAATATTTTTCTTTCGCTTATACATTTTTCTACCAACATTTTTTCCCCCTCTTGTTTGTTTAGAGCATAACTTTTGCTCTATGCGAACTGCAACTGGCGTTGGCCAGCAAGTATTTTAACTTCCTGTTCAGATGCTTTTAAGTGGAATGAAAACTTATATATATATATATACATAAATGAACTTGTAACTATGAATTGTTTTGATCAATCCTGAAATTGACTTCACCTTCGATGGGTATTTTTGTTTTGTCAAAGAAACCCATTTCAGCTTGTAGCTAGAGGATATACTTTCTTGTCGCTTTTAAGAATACAACAAAAATCAGTTCAATAAAATAAAGCATTTTATGTTATTCTGGGAAATGTCAAGCACAAAATGCTAGAACCAGCTCAATAGTTTAAGTGGTTTGGTAACCTTTAATTTTATGACTTACTGTTGCTTTGTGCCTTTGTGCCACATGCCACGTTGCACGTTTTGTTTATTCAGTCGCTCGCTGTTGGCTTCCTTAGTTGAAGACTCGACTCAACTCGAGTCGTCTCGAGTCGCCTCACCTCAACTTGCTACAGCCCCCGACACGACTCGACTCGACTCGACTCGTTTGACTCTTGATGCCTGGCTTGGGCTTCCTTAATATGTTTAAAACTAAGTACACGAAGCGATCCAATGAATGAAGGAATCAACTTGAGCGCACATTGTGCCCCGACAAGAAGAACTATATATGTTTATATGTGTACATATCTTTTACTGCATTATTGTTGCTTCTTGTTGCTTTGTGTGTGTAGTCGTGCTGTTGTTATGTAGTTGCAGTGGCATTGACTGCTTGAGTAATTGGAACGCATCAGGATTGACGACATTTTGAGTAAACGGTTGCAGAGCATAATAAGATCAAGAGAGAAAGAGAGAGAGGGAAGGAGAGAGAGAGAGAGCAGCTTAAATGTAGCAATCAACTAGTGTTCTATTCAAGCAAGCTTTTTCTTTGAAGTTTTTCATTTAATTAAGAGATGATGATGAGATATAAACCTTTACTTAAGTCCAACTTATTAGTAACAATATATATAGTTTTATGCGTGATAAATATAAACATGGCAAAACTTGAATATACTTTAATTCACCGTCAATTTCATTTGACAAACATTTTCTTAAGCCACTTATGGTGTCTCAAAAACCACAAGGGATCAAGTTACACTCTGAAATTTGCACCTGCACCACCAACTGCACAACAACATCAACAAGAACAACAATAACGATTGTTGTGTTGTTGCAACACTGCCTGCCGCCCGCAATGAGCGAATCAATATTTATTCATGCCCCATTGCCATAAAACTTAAGATACAAACGGTAAACAATAAATGCCACAGTGTGAAGCATACAAATGCACGTGGGGCTGCGGCTGTTGTTGTTGTTGCTGTTGCTGTTACCGTTACTGTTGTTGTTGGTATTGCTATTCCTGCGGCTGTCGTTTGTGGCTATGTCTCTCTCTCTTTCTCTGTCCCTCTCGCTCTAGCAGTTTGGGAATCACAATGAACACAACAATCGCACCGCAAACGTTTAAATAATCAATGAGTGCTGTCTGTCTCCGTGTGTGTGTGTGTATATTGTATGTGTGTGTGTGTGTGTGTTGCCCAAAAACCCGGCAACTGGCAACAGGACAACGTTGAATCCAACGTTCGGTTCATTCATTCGGTTCACTTGATTGGTCTCCCATATGAGCGCAGTTCATTATTCATTTGTTATTATTTGCTTAGTGGCCGTTGGCACATAAAGTTGCCCACACACAAACACACACACACACACACACCAATAAACTCACACATATACAAACGGATACTCAGGTGTGCCGAGACAGCAGACACTGATACGTTTTGGTATTGCATGGCAATATCATCAAACTGTCATTAAAAATGCTCATCAGTTCGTCATTTCACTTTGAATGTGCTGGAAATGGAAGCGAACTAAATAAAAAACCATAAAAAACTCAAAACCAAAACCAAGCTCGAATCCGAGACTTGACGTTGATGCCACTTTAGCGCATTTCCTCAACACACCTATACATATCAAGGAGTATCGCTGTTTGTGTGTTTGTGTGCTTATGCTTCAACGTTGCAGCTAAATGACGGGTACAAGCACAAGTGCAAGTATGTATATGTATACGCATATGAGTATGAAGGAGCGAAAGTTTGTCGAGTGCTTTTCCATTTTAAGCTCTCTAAGCAGAGGGTTGACAAATTTGCTTACCGAATATGTAACGTGTGAAGCAAGAAAGAAGATATAGTCACATTTAACATTTGTATAATGTGGATAGTGGATTGACAAACCTTATACGATATTTAGCTTAAGATCAAAACTTTTTTTTTTTCTTTTTACTAACTTTAGCAAGTGTACTTTATGTTCGGCAGTCCCTTTCGGTATACATATTATTCTTGTTAACAATTGCAACATGCATTCATGCAGCAAAGCTGCAACCGTTGTGGCAAACGTCACTTTTTCATTGTTAACACTTTTCTTATGTGCAAGCGTTGGTTGGTTCTTGCGTTCTTTGTGTGCGCGATGGCGGCAATGAATTCAATGCGATTTACAGTTGCAAATGTTCAGCTAGCAGGCAAGCAGCAACTACATTGTTGCAACGCGCGTGTGTCGCGCTGCTTTGATAGCACATAATGTTGTCATATAAAAAGTTGCTACAAAAAATGCTTGCCTACTTCCAAGCGCAACAAAATTTAAAAAACACACAAAATATAAGAAAACTCAACGATAAAAATGTAAATAAAAAGCAAAGCAAACCACTCGACTAAACGCCAAGGGGCAATGGTCAATGCTTAAATGGGCAAATGGGCAAAGGGTAAGTGGCAAATGACAAGGGCAAGGGCATGGGCATGGGCATGGGCAAGGCCAGAGACGATAAAGACTGAGATTTGCCACTTGGCAATTGTTAGGAATTGTTGGCGGTGTTGTTGCCTGTCGTTTTGGATCAGTGACAACAACTGCCACTGTGACTTGATTATAATGATAAAATCTAATTAAAAAAGTTAAGCTTAAGATGTCAACTTAATTTGGTGAATCCACCCACCGCCTGCGCAATCCTTGGCTAGCCTTAGTCTCTTTCTTGTTTCCACAATTGCTTTACACATCAAAAAATATCACCTTAACAAAAAGCTTCTTTCATTTTAAACACGAAAAGATTTTTGTAATTATTTAAAAAATCTTTTTATCATTTTTTTTTTCAACTAAGAAAAAATTACATAAAAATCATTGCGTACTTTCGATAAAGCACGATAAAATGCGACCAATCATCTTGCAAATTGTAAAGCAAATGTTTTTCTTAGTGTATCGTAATCTTTAGCAAGTAAAAATCTTTTTTGCCTCTATGCTGGCTGCCAAAAAAAAAAAAAACAAGAAGAAAAAAAGAAAAAAACACCAAATGAAAGAAAAGAAAAGTAAAACCCGTTCGACAGCCGTTTGCTGTTTTTACTTTCTATCGCATTTCGCGTCGCGGCTCGTCGCTTTTTGCGCATTTTTTCCCACCCCTCGCCTCTACGCTGTCTAAGTATCTGTCTGTGTCTTTCTGTCAGCACAAACATCCTAATTACCAAGTTTGTTTTTTTGCCCAAGTTCTTTGCACTCATCGGACTTTCGAGTCTGTTTGTTTGTGTGTGTGTGTGTGTGTGTAAAATCAATGGGGACACATTCATTGGGGGCATGTTTCGTCGTCGGGTCAGTCGAGCGGCATTCAACCTACTTTACATGTTTTGATGCCGTCTTGCCATCGTCGTCATCGTTGCCGTCGCCGTCGTCGTCGTCGTCGACTAATTACGTTTGTGCCCATGGACAAGCGTCACCTAATGACCCAAAGCTGCCAACAATGGGCAGCCGATGCTGAGAAAGAAAACTTTTTCTTTGTGTGTGTGTGTGTGTGTGTGTGTGTTTCACGCACTTTTTGATGGCAACTTGGCTCAAGTGCAAATGAGTTGTGTGCGTGTGCCATGTCCCCTCATCTCCCAAATACACTTCTAATGACCTTCATTACATTGAGTGGTTTGCCTTGGGACCCCTCCACCCACCAACTCCTACCCATAAACATTTGCACCGCTTCGTTCCGTTATGCTTGAGCTACAGTTTCGGTTGCTGGAACCCTAAACCAACAATCAACACTGGCCAGGTCAAACAAAAAACAGAAAAAAAAAAAAACAAGAAAAGGCAACGCAATGCAAGAATAATAGCAAGGATAGCTTAGCACGACTCAAGTAGTATGACTATGATCCTGTCCAGCAGACAGACAGACTGGACAGCTGAAGGCAAGGAGCGGGGGAGGGGAGGTAAAGGCGTCTGTTCGCACGAACGCCTCGACGAAAAGAAAATTGTAATAAGGCCTAAATGTAACTAAGTAGTTTGCAGCGCAGCTTTGCAGCAGTCAGCATTTGCGATTCATCCCACAGACTCGATGCGCTCTTATTGCTGTTGTTGTTGTTGTTGGTGGTGGTGTTGTTGTTTTTGTTTTTGCAGTTTCCGGCTAATAGCTTTGAAATGAGTTTCGCTTTTTCGTACCCAGTTTGTGTTTGTCTAGTTAGCCATTTGTCGTCTTGTCTCTAATAATGCAAAGTTCATTAAAAAACTTATGCGCCGCAGACAACATTAGCGGTCAGATAGTTTTTTATTTTGATGGTCACATTGAGCTTGTTGTATATATATATTTATATATAAATAAACCGTCTACAAGGTAGTTTGTGCTTTAAAAGCAATTAAAGTCAAATAAAGAATACTTTAAGTGTATTTAGACAGGAATTGAAAACAATAAAAAGTGAGTTTTATCCGCTTTTGATTGCAACAAGCATAAAAAATAATAAAAGAACGTTGATTTTAATTTGTTTGAAATGATTTTAGTAAGCTTAATCCTATTATCTACATAATACCCCAACCACAAAAAATAAATAAAAGAAAAGATAAGAAAAAATGGTTTTATTAAATTGTGTAAATTAAATAAAATCAATATTATTTTTTCAATAAACAAAAAGCCAAGTGGGATCATATAAGCTTATGAATAAATCACAATCATTTTTGTTCATTGAGCGCAAATTCCAGCTAAGTATTACAATTGAATCAATAAGATTTAAATTGAAATTGAACTCCAAAAGTTATTTTCCTCAATTGTATTTTATTTGATGACATTTAGTTTTGTAAAATAATTTTCTTCGTTTAGCTTTGCTTGCCGCTTTTAGGGTTTGCTTAATGCATTTCGATTTCTGATTTCTGATGTTGCATGCCACACTTGTGAACAGCAAAGCTCAGCAAATAAATAATAAAGAAATGGAATTGAAATTAAAAAAGCCAGAAAAAGGTAAAATGCAAATTTAATTTACACAAGCACATTGCTCATACGTCATGTGAACGTCCAGTTGTTATTTCTTTTTGGCACCACACTCACAGCCTTTTATGCCGTGTGCCATTGCTTCTATCACTCACTCACTCGCACCCTTTTGTGTGTGTGTGTGTGTGTGTGTGTTTTTATTGGACTTCCTGTTGTGCTGGGTGGCAGTTAAAAGTTGCCTCTTTTGCTGCTTGCATCCTTTTGGTCTTGAGTTTCATTTTGGTGCGGCGACCACTTTCCGTGGTCGTTTGAAGTTTTTATCCTTATTTATCTTCATAAAATATTCATGCACTTTGCTTTCGGCTACTTTATGTACATGTATTCGTGTGTGTGTTTGTGTGTGTGTGTGTGTGTGTGTGTGTGTAAAACGACTTGAAGTGTAGTGCTGAGCGCTTTTCAAGCACTTTCAGGTGACCTGGTCAGCTGGGATTGGGATTCGACTCGCCCTCTCTCTCTTTCTCTCTCTGTCTGTTTCTCTTTGCCATTATCATGTGCCTTCGGGTCTGTTGGATGGACACTTGACTGCTTTGGCTGCTTTTCAATTAAAAATAGTTTTTCACTACATTTGAGTTGATTGATTTTTAATTGATTGCAATTGAGTAAAAGCAGGTCGGGACAAAGAGTGTGTGTTGTCGAGCTTTTAAGCGCACATAGCCAACAAGCATACGCACACAAACACACACACACACTTAAGCACACAGATACAATGGACAAACGAAAAACCTTTTAAGAGGCAACCCCGCCTTGAAATAAGTTTTTTGCCGCAATGCTTATACATTATTGACGAAGCATCTGGATGGCTGGCTGGCTGGCTAGCAGCGAGCCAAAAACTGGCAACACCCCCAATAAACCCACTCATCGCACCCATTCCCATTCGCATTGGCATTTCTCTTGCTCTTAGCCGCCTATAGAGTACTTCTATATCGCTCCACTTAACTCAACAGAATGCAAATTGCATGGGTCACGTCTGCGGCTTTTGTTGATCATAAATTCGTAACAAGGATTTTAAACATTTAAATAACAAAAATACCAAAAAACACAAACAAAAAGAATTCGAAAAACACATTAAAATATAAAATTTGTTTAATGCAAAACTAAGAACAAAAATTTTGCTTTTAACTTACTTTTAATTTGCCAAAAAAGAAGCCAAATGTGTGATAGGAGGGAGGTGACCGAGGGCGTGGCCACCGGATGTGCGCAAGGGTTGATACAGCGACAAACTTGCTTAAAACACAGGCAGAAAAAACCAAACCAAACCAAACGAAACGGTAAACGACTCTAGGGAGAGAGAGAGGGGGCGAAAATTACATTACCTAAAAAGGTAGCTAAGCTCCCCTGTTTTTTGTTTTTGGTCTTGGACAACCCTTGCTGATGAAATATTAGTAACAAGCTGGCAAAATTGAAGTTAAACCAACAAAGTAATAACAGCCATCGGCTGCCGCAAAAAGGCATAACAGCTAAACAATGTTTCCCCTTTCTCCCCCATACCCATACCCACGCTCCACCACCCTCTCTCACGGTTAACATAACTCTCGCATATCATTTATACCAACTGCAAGAAGAAGAAAAAGAAGTGTTGCCTGAGGTCGGGCGGCGTGTTTATTGTCTAGACTTGGGGTGTGTTTACCCAACGGATGTTTGCAAATTGTAATTGCAAATACACTGCCAGAGAGTATCCAAGTTTTGACAATAATTGCGTAAACGCATTAAAGATGTTTATCTATTCTTAAAGTGTTTGGTATTATTTACGACTTAGACATTGATTGGTGTTCGAGTAAAAAACAAACAATATAAACCAGTTACCAAGTTAATTGAGTAAAAGTCGTCTCCAGAGTTTAAGTTTAGTTTAAGTCTTAGCTTAAAAGGCCTCAAATAAGGTTAATCCATTGCTGAGTTAAGAACAAAATACTCTAGACGAGTATTTAATACTAGCATCAAGTAACCTTCGTCTTTATTAAAAAGAAGTTAATCTTTAATCAGGAAAAACTTAAATAAAGATCGACAATAGATGAGCACGTTTAAAATGTAAAATTCGAGTTTTATTCGATCTATGAAAGTCGCTATTGACAGGAAACGATCCTTTTTTGTGCACTTGACTTTGTTCTATGTCTGGCTTTCTTAATATTTTTCTCTCTTACTCACACACACACACACACACACAAGCTGCATCGCATATTTACATACATAATCGTAATCCCCTATCGTTTGTGTGTGACAGTTTTGTTGTGTCTCTGGCTCGGCATCACGTGGCGTATGAATGATACGCAAAATGAATGCGACACTTGGCAACAAACTCAACAAGCTGCTGTGCGACAAAAAAAAAAAAATATATAACACCACCAACAACAACTGTGTGCTAGGTGGGTGTGTGTAAGTGTGTGTCTGTCCTTGGCTGTCGCAGTTACCTGAAATTTATGGCAATGCTGTCAATATGTGTGTCCGTATGAGTTTGCTGGTGTGTGTGTGTGTGTGCGTACATTTTTGTGATTTTGTTTTTTTGGGGTCTTAGCAGCATGCTTTTTTGCTTTTCTGAATTATGACAGCAGCAGCAGCAGCGAGTCGAGGGTGGTAGAGAGAAGGCAAAAAGGAGTGCCCCTAGTGTGCTGCAGGGCAGAGCTGCCTGCGGGCCGATAAGTTAGTAAAGGACACATGTCCCTGTCTGTGTTGTTGCCTCGTTGCTGCTGCTGCTGCTGCTGTTAGAAAATTGTTTTTGAAATGGCTAACAAGCTATTAGCCAACAAACAAAGCGTTCTTCATGCTGATGATGACGATGAGTTTCAGGAGCTCTGTGTTTTCTTTTTCTCTCTCTCTTTCTCTCTCTCTCTCTCTCTCTAAGCACTGACATTTGGCAGCTGTTGCATGCCACCCACGTGCCCCTTGCCCCCTGATAAGCGACATTTAAGCATTTTGTGCAGGCTTGGAATGGGAGACGGGTGGCCGGGCTATTCAATGTGTGAGAAGAGAGAACTGCAGTGCCCTTTCTTGAGCATCAATCAACAACTATGAGAACAACAATTCATTATCAGACAAGCAGATGGTTGTTGTTGCTTTAGCTATTGTGTTATTTCACCTAGCCAATGATTTATGATGCCAGTAAATCAAAAATGTGAGACGCCATTTAACTTGTTGTCTGCCTCGTGTTTCTTTTAAATGAAAAAGGTGATCAAAAAACCAAAAAAAAAAAAAACAAAGTGAGCGATTGAAAGAAAAATTGAAGAGCAAAAACTGTCAAATCATATCCAACCATATGTTGCAACAAATTAAATTCATGTGCCACTAGTTCCATCGTTTATCATAAATCCGAGAAAAACTTCTGCTCCGCGCTCCGAAATATAGGCAACCGTTTTCTTTTTTTGTTTTGCTTCTCGATAGGCTCTTTTATGTTGCTGACACGCGTTACGCATACGCCGCGTTTGACAGTCGACAAAAAAGCAACTGCACATCGA
Organism: Scaptomyza cyrtandrae; assembly: GCA_035044605.1. Classification (NCBI taxonomy): domain Eukaryota; kingdom Metazoa; phylum Arthropoda; class Insecta; order Diptera; family Drosophilidae; genus Scaptomyza; species Scaptomyza cyrtandrae. The sequence goes on from JAWNNS010000639.1 coordinate 9,103,973, forward strand.
ATGTCTGCAAAAAAATTTTGCCTAAGGAACAAACAGATATGGCTTGGGCGAAAAAAAATTAGACAAAAAAAAAATGTTTTAAACGCGAACCAAAGATTTTCATTCTTGTGTTACACAACACAAAAGTAACACATTAAAAACACGAATATCAATTAATATGCAGCAACAAACACGCACACACGCACATACATACTTCTTCCCCATCGCACTTTGCCGCTCAAGCAACCAACGACACGGAATACAAATTTAATAAAAACGCAAACAGCAGCTTAACAAAAGCAATACAATGCAAAAGGTGCCCTTTATCCCTTTACCACTTGAGGCATGTGTGTGTGTGTGTGTGCGTGTGTGTTATTTGGCTCCCCTTTGCTTATTATGCTCTTACCTTCACTCCTGCTCCACCTTACCCCCATCCATTTAGAGTTTATTAGCTGGTTGCGTTTTTTTTTTGTCTGCTTATTAAAAATCACCAAATGGTAATTGGCAGCAGCCTCCTTTTTTGACCAGACCCGAGCTGTTGATTATGAGCTTAAACAAACACACACACACACACACACACACCACTGAGTGCACAGTAGCTACCCCAACCCGCAAACCTCCCGCTCCCATCTCCTCCGGCTTTCTTATATGGCTTACCTTTTTTGCGAGGGGAGGATGGCGGACAAAACAAATGACAACCCAAATTATTTTGACACCATTACCGAAAATGTTCAGCACACACACACATACATGTATGCATGCATATGTGTGTGCACACGCGCTTAAGTGGAGCTTGGCGCAAGGCTTGGCTGAAGGCGGCAGCGGAGGCGTGGAATACATGGCAACATATTGTACCATGTTCTATTGCAACAAAAACAACAAAACACACACACCCACCCACCCATCTAAACACACACACATACACGCTCATGGAAATTGTTGGGGACGTTGGCTTTGCTTATGTTTCACTGTCTGTTCGTCTGTCCCATCGTTTGCTTTGTCTGCCAGTCAGATTGTCCTTTTGTGGCTCCTGTGCGACCCGCCTTCACACGTCCCTCCTACCACTACCGCCTTCCGCCTGCCGCCCTCCTCCACATGAGCGACTGGCCGTCTGGTTGTGCTGTACGTGCGTGGCGCGCGTTCTGCTGCAAATTGCCAGTTAAAATTTCTGACATGTCAGCAAACGGCAGCGACGCCACCGTGGGAGCGCATCCGTGGAGAAAATTTTAGAGGATATTGTCAGTGTGTTCCAGTCTGTGTGGAAAATACTGCGAATTTTGTTTGAATACAAATGTAGCTGGTAAATTGATTACCGACAGGGTATACATCAAAATTAAAGAATTTCCAGCACATCGATTGTTGTTTATCGATAACAAGACAACAATCGATAATCACTTAAATCGTATTAATATGGCATTACTAGCTTCTTTAAAACAAACCAACTAAAAAATGCATGCAATAATTGATATCGATAAATCGATCATTCAGACTTTGGCTACGCTAGTCAGTTTTTATTACCTTCCTTCTTTAACAGCCGCCCAGAACAGGTGCTAGGCTTGTGTTATATTAAGTGCTACAAACTGAACCATTGTACCTATATGCATGTGTGAGTAACTGTGTCTATGTGTTTGTGGTTGGCTGGTTAAGTGGCATCTTTGCTGAGGGATACTGCAACGTCGGCGAGAAGGCAACTGCCAGCCTGCCTGCCTGCCTGCCTGGGCAGGAAATCAACAATGGCACGCTTTGTCATACGAAAAATGAGCGACATGCAGCTCAGTACCAAGCAGATTACACTTAGGAAAATTAGGTTTAGGCATTGAATATCGGAAATTTGCATCAAGTTTAGAATTTTTAAATAATTTTCTTTTGTGCACCAGGAAAATATCGAAAGAAGATTTATTCAAACGTTATTGTTCCAAATTCGAATGCATATCATCAAATTCAAGTGCAGAAAGACATTGAAGGCGACAAGAGCCGTATGTGGAGCGGAAGAGAAGGAAGCTGCAAAACATATTCAATAGATGTATTGTGTGTTGGCTGGTTGGATGTCAGGCAGGCTTGTTGTTTGGCTTGTTGGTTGACTGACTGACTGATTGAATGACTGACAAGTGGACGGACTGACAAAGTGATTGTCAACAGCAACGGTGCAGGGTGCAGGGTGCAGGATGCAGGGCAGGGCATACATTGACAAGATTCTAATTGAAAGGCAGCTGACGAAGCGTTTGGCAACATTTTGTATAATATGCATATGAATTCGATGCTGGGTCCGGATAAAGGTGTTGCCTACACTCCGTTAGAAATGGTGTTCTTCTCGTCGTCATCGTCATTGTTGCCGTTATCTTTGCTAACAATGTTTGTGCAATAAAACGTATAATTTGAGCAAGTTCCTTTCCCTGCCCTGTAACACATGTGATTGCGTGTCACATTTCGAATGTATCCAAATTTTGACTTGAAAATTAATTGTTTAGTTGTAATTTATACACACATACATATTTATGAATGTATGTCCGTAGTTAGATACAAGTATATGATAAATATAAGCAATTGCTCATTAACTCTTGTTCCGTCGATTGTTGATTGTTGATATTTACTTATGGCTATGCTTGGTTTCTTGTCAGGTAATTGTCAACGCCTGTGCGCGACCTTCAGGTAGCGACTATAGCTATAAATATACAATCATATATATGTATTATATGGTTGAAATTGAAAACTAAATGCTCAACAGCCATAATAAATATACGAGCACAAAATACGCAATGTGCGGGACGCATTCAAGGGCATAACAACGACATAATATGTTAAGCGTGTGTCCCACAAATAAACGAAAACGAAAACGCAAACGTAAAATTGGTAATACAAACATCAACATCATAAAACTGCATTCCAATGCTGGCCATAATAAGTTGTGTGAGGGTGAGGGTTAAAATGTGTAGATGACCCTAGCTGGCTCTCTTAGCCCCTCTAGCTGCTCAAGTATGCAAAGCACACAGCTCAAACCACATAACTTAAGAATAACCCAACAAAAATAACGCGATCAAATGCCATTGAAATGTCAGTTGGGTTATTTTCGAGTATTGTTGCCATTAACGCATTCGAGCACAGTTCAAGTTGGGTCACTTGGCCAACTCACACCAACAACAGCAACTGGCAATTGGTTAAAGAGCAATCGGTTATTTGAATGTGTATGTTGTTAAGCACTTGACTTTGGCCGTGTGCGCGACAACTGACAACAAACTGAATCCGAACTGAATTGACAATCGAGTGTCGTCGTGTACTTTGCTGAATGGAATTGAAAACAGCTGCCAAAAATTAGTTGACAGATAAGTAGACTTTTAGTCTTCTTTGCATTAACTCAAGTGCCACACAAAAGTGGCACTGACATCAACAATAAGCATCGTTTTTCTGTCAAAGAACAAGATGTTGAAAAAATCAAATTTTCTAATTATTTAACAGCTTATATTTAGCTGTCTAACATGGCAACACTTAATAAACTATTATAGAACTGCTAAAAATAAATTGGGTAGAAAACAAGTTGAAAGCAAAATATGTTTCAACTTTAACCTGAGATAAATGTGCCTAAACAAAGTTCATCTCTTATATGTATTGATCATATACCCCTATGCTAATTAGGCTAACAAGATGTCAATCTCTCGATTTCATCACTCACAATAGCAAAACATTATCAACCATCAAGTGCTTGTAGCAATGGCCTTCACATGCTAAACCACATCCCTTGAGGGTAACTTTCTACCCTCCAGCTAGTTATGTGTATGTGTGTGTGTGTGTGTATGTTTCCTTTCTATCTATAACAATTTGCCTGTCGCTTTGTTTATATTGTTGGCTGTCACTCGGCGATTTGGCGCACATTGATAAATGATGAACGAAACGGACGGAACACAAAAGCGCTGAACGGCAACTCAACTCAATTCGGAAGTCGACGCTAATTTTGTGTGACAAATTTCTCTCTCTCTCGCTCTCGCTCTCGCTGTAGCTAAGAATAGAACATGTCAATTTCTTATGGATTGTTCTGCGCGCTTCACTTCACAAGTGTCTGTTGCCTGTCTACTCAATTTCAAGGAATGCCGCTGGGAAGCCCGACGTGATTCGAGCCATTTACGGCACGCACTTAATGCCAGCTTGAGATGCAACTACGGCATATTTACCTACTCACTTTTCTTTCTCTCTCTCTCTCTTTTTTTTTTAGTCCTTGCTTATGCAAATCTCTGTAGCTATATTTAAATACTATATAAGCATAAATCGATATACACAGACAAATATACATATATATTTATATATATATTTACTTTACCCATATTTAACTTGCGCAAATGCTAATCTATTTTTTTGTTTTTGTTTCTCGTTTTACAGCGGCCCAATATTAATGGTAATTTCATGCTGTCATTGCGCAAAAATCAACACGGCCCCCCAAGCGCCAACAGAACAAGAACACAAAATATAAAGGTACGTTCGAGTTGGCAATAGTAGCTGGGGTAATTAAAAGTCTATTAGGGGTAGGCTTCAAACTTATAGCTGGTAATTCCGAGCCGTTTCCATCACATTTATACTATGTATAATACTGCAAGCTCACAGAAAACTCCAAGCCCAATAAAGGCTGTAGATTGTAGATTGTTTATTTTTCTGTTTTGTCCTTGTCAGAATGTTTGCCAATGAATATAAATTGGCAACACAAGTGGCTGGATAAAGGTAAGAAGTGGGTTTTGTTAAAGGTAGCGAGCGATAGGGGTAGGGGTAGGGGAAGGGAAGTAGAAAATGGTACTTTGACAATTGAAAATTGAAAAGTTGTCTCCGCCTTTTGTCGCGAGCTAATGTTGTTCCCTTTCACAAAGATTTAATTAATATTAAGCAGTAATTTGCATACAATGTTAGCAAACAAAGGATATACATATCGTGCGAGTATTTTAAGTACGTTAGGTAAATGTTCTTAAGAACGCCAAGTTTTTAAGGTAGCTGAAATTATTAAACGTGTTTACAACAGTTTACAGATTAGGTAGTCAAACAATAAAAACATGTCGAATTCAAATATCGAATGACAAATCTGACAAGCTTGTCAACCCTAGTTAAACCCCCTTTAACTCATGCAAAACGCTGCTCTTGATTTAATAAGTTTAAAGACAACTTTCGAGAAGTCTTATGGATTTATTTGCAATTTACAAAACTAAAAGTGAGCACAAAATTCTATTGGTTAACACGAAAAGAAGGGTTAAGATCAAATAAGCCTAATTTCTTTGTAGGCCTGACAACCCTAACGTTAGTGTTTTTATAAAACTTCTGCCCAAAAAATAACTATTTTAGCATAACATTAAGAAAGTGAAATTTCGATTTGGCGACGAGATCAACTAACAATTTCTTATCAATCTTAAGAAACTTAGCAACCCTGAGATTCGCCAACTGAAAGCCAAACCATAACAATGGTTTTATTATTTTTTCGTGAGCTATGACCTTGATTTATTCACCTGTTTGCCATCTTTCAATATTCATACTTCGTTAATTGAATGGGCCAAAGTGATTAGATCATCACTCAAAATGTTTAATACAACATTTATTTGGAATTCGTTACCATAAATATTATTTCTAAAGGTATCTCTGTCTATTTGCTTAGATGTATGTATTTAATAGCTTTCTCCACGCACAAGCCAAGTGTTACAACTGGGTTAGTCGAACATTCGTTTATAAACGCAGCTACCCAAAACCATTTCAAATGATATACTATAGTTGGAGAGTTGTTTAATTGAAATGCATTTTGGCATTTGGCTGAATCATCATCATCATCATCATCATCATCATGAGCATAAACATCAGCATCAGCATGCATGGGACTTACTACATACTCGAAAGATGATAGCTCGTGCTATTGCACACCTGTTTCTTATCTGATTTGTCATGCCATCCTAGGTAGACTCCAGGCCAGGTACCCTCAAGTTAATCGTAGATTGCCTGGCGCTAATTAATTAGCTTTATGCGCATAATTAAATGGTACACATACATACATACATACCAACCTACGTATACGTATGTACAATATGCGCAGATTTTTTATATATATATTTTTTTTTTATTTGTTTTCGTTATGTTTGCATGGGAGAGACTTCGTGTTTAGATTAAAGTTTCGCCAGCCATTTTTCATACATCTTGGCCATAATGGCCAGCAATTACGTTTGCCATCCGGATGGTTGACTGGCTGGCTGGCTGGGCGAGCAATGCTGGCAAAGTCCATCACTGTTTTGATCATTATCATTATAAACATTATAATAATAATCATAATCATAGTCATAATCATAATCGTAGTTGGCTAGATGTAGTCGTCGCTCATCTGCCGGAAGTTGGGCATACGAAAAATTGTTGCTATTGTATTACTACCTTAGTAATTGATGCCCTAACCTATGCTACCCTGGCCTGGTCTGGTCTGGTCTGGCCTGGCTTAGCCGGGTCGAGACGAGTTATTTCGCTGATTATTTGATTTTCATGGTTAGTTGACTATTGTTGTTATTGGTGCAAAGTTTTAAATTTCACATCGAGTTGCTTAATATTTATGCGATTCCTGAAGATTAATTGCTTTGGATAAGGCAAAAAAAACGGAAATCAAAACAAAATTCCTTAGTTTATTTTTAAGTGTATGATAATCGCATGATATCATCCACAGCACAATCAACATTATCGTTTAAATGAATGTTACAAAAAATATATATTTATATATATATAGTAATTATCGTTGTCAATGTGCATTATCATAACCAAAAACGATGTTCAACATCGAGTTAAACAAACCAATACAAACAATCTATTAACAGCAACATCCAAATAGGAATCCACATCAATTATGATGCCTGCCTTGTTAGCTTGATGACAATCACAGCATCACTTTTAAAGTTTATCAATATTGTTTTTTTTTTTTTTAAATACGCAAATGAAAAAATGACAACCTAATGGTTGTGTGTGTGTGTGTGTGTGTGTGTTTTATCTGTATAATGCATTATTTTTAATATACACGTATATACTACGTGTATTTTTATATTTTTTCTTCCATTATATGGTTGATGTAGCTTATGTATATGTATATTCAATCGCTCGCTTTGTTAATTGTGTTAAGCTTGAGTCAATTATCAAATATACAAAACCGCAATGATAATAACAATGATAATGATGACGATAAAACAGCAAGAGATGAGGTGAGTTCGTTGTTGCCAGAGCCGACGGCTTGTTCACATTTTTAATTATAATTCCATGACGTTAACGACTTGTCTGTTGTTATTTTAAATAGTTTTGCCATTGCTATTGCTATTGCCATTGTTTTTTGCGTTTTTTTTTTCGTTGTTGTTGCTGACAGTTGACATGGCGAGTTTTACAGTAGCTGACATCATAAATTGGCCAAAGCAACAGATGCTCATATATGTGTGTCTATATATATATATATATAGTATATATGTGTGTATGTATGTATATGAAGTGTGAGCGAACTTCGGCCGGGTGCACATCGCCAAGGAGATTGTAAGATTATTAAAATTGAACGTGTACAGAAAACAAAAAACTTGACCATGGGAGAAAAAAAGCCAGAGCTCAACCATATATATTTTTAATGACTTAAAGGACAGAGAGATCTTAAAATCTATCATTGACACAAGCTCGATAACTTTAAAAGAATCTAATGACTTTCAAAATGACTTAAGGTAAATCAAATATTTTATGATTCATTTGGTTAATAAAAGCATCAAATCTAATTTTTATACATGACAACTGTAATCCTCTAACATCTTCACTTTATGATGATAGATTAACGATCGCGAGTTTAAAAAGTTATGAGATTCAAACAAAATTGTAATTACAATATCTAAAGATGTTATAAACTCTTGTTGTAACTAGTAAAAGCTTAGCTTGTGCAAAGATAAACCAATCCGAAAAGGTCAACAAATCGAAAAATAAGTGAAAGAGAGATATGAAAAGAGGAATTGAGATAAAGTGAATAAAGTGATCATGGCAACAACCTTAGCTTGAATCTGCGCAGCAAATCTGTGTTTCTCTCTGTTTCATTTTGCTGCTGTTGGATTTTTATTTGAATTTGAAGTTTTTTGAACCCTAGACAAGCGGAAGTCTTGAACACTTATGACTCATTTGATGGATAGATGAAGATAAAGGCAAGGCAAGGCTGGCTGCTTAGCTGACTGACTGGCTGGCTGCTAGGCAACGGCAGAGAGTGTGTTTCAGCCTACAAAAAAAAAGGCAGACATCGCATTACTTTTTTCCTTACCCAAAAATTTTTGTTTTGTGTTTGTCTGACAACTTAAACACGACGAAATATATTTTTTGTTGGCTCACGATTTAAAGATACCAAATTTATATATGGACTTTGTGTTTGGGTGTCGTATTTAAGGTGTGAGTGTGTGTGTTGGTGTGTGTGTTTGTGTATGTATGTGTGTGTGTGTGTGTGTGGGCGTAATTCTCAGCCACTTCAACACTTCATTTAATAAATGGTGTAAACACGCACGAATTGAATTATTTGTGCTTAGTTGTCATAAATTCATTTAGAGGGGTGGGAGGGTAGAGCAAACACACCCACGTACAGCTACAGTATATTGAGGGGAACGTAGCTGATAATTCCCCCACCGCCCTCCCCTTTACCACCCTTCACTCACTGTGTGAACTCGCAGAGCGTCAGACAGATGTGCAGCAATTAAGGCAATGCCGTTGTCAATGACTGACAATCGCATTCGAATGACATATGAGAAAACTATTTTAGAACATAGACACTAATGATTTATGGCTAAAGGGGAGCTGAGACTGAGAGGTGTGGTCTTGTCTATCAAAAATGTACATAAAGTAACTCAACTTCTTGTAATTAGGCAGCAGTTTTGCCACTTCGAAATGTTTGGCAAATGGAATTATGCGCTGCTTACTTGCTGCCTTTTTCGCTGACCCATTTCCCAAGGCGCAAAGATGCCCAAAAGCAGACAAACCTTAGGCCAAATGCCAGAGATGCAGAATCATAGACAGAAACAGAGAGAGAGAGAGAGAGAGAGAGAGAGAGAGAGAGAGAGTGAGTGAGTGAGTGAGTGAGAGGGATGCCACATTACTGAGGCACTGGGCTAAAAGGATGCCTCAAGAACTCAAACAAAACGTTGCAACACTTTTCCCCCTTCCACCCCCCCACCCGTCCCACCACCAACGACCGTAGCCAAGCATGCAACCGTTTTCTGCATTTGTCTGCCGCCGACTGAAATGAAAATGAAAATGGAATTAAGCACACAAGTTTTCCTAAGTATTTACCAAGTGGATGCATATGCACATATACATATATACTTATTTCTATATGTTTGTGTAAATTTCGTAGAACTTGTGGATATTTGTGTACATATTTCTTTAGCTGCTGCTGCTGCAGTTTGCCACATGAGGCAGCGAGTCATGGCGAAAGGCAAAGCGTTGCAATGCGATGCGAAGCGAAGCGCAAACAAAAAGTTCAAGTATCCTAACAGTGTCTTATGAGTGCTTTGTCTGATTGTATGTGCCTGTGTGTGTGTGTGTGTGTGTGTGAATAAGTGTTTAAACTGTTACACTCTTCGGCTTGCATTTGCTTTTGCTTCTGCTTTTGCCTCCTATTGCCCCTTTGACCCTCTACATCAGTGAATTTCACTTGCATTCTCATTGCTGTCTGTCTGTCTCTCTCAGTGTGTGTGTGTGTGTCCCGTTCCTGCCTCAACTAAAAATGGGTCGTTTATGTGCACTTATATTGTTATATTTTCCTTGTCTTGCCTTTCTGTTTGTCATCATGTCTTATCCATTCCATTTGTTCACTTTACTTCCTTTTTTTTTTTTTTGCATATACTACTTTATTAGCTTATCTACATTTGAATAAGACTTTTGTTGTTAGATTTAGAAACTTGTTGGTATTTGTAATTAAAATTTAATAATTCATTATAAGTATTTTGTGTATGAAAACTCTTTGCTTTGCTTTGCTTTGCTCTGCTTTGCTTTCTTGCTGGATCTTTAGACAGAGCAGGTTTCTTTTACCTGAGTACCGATTTATCTGAATTAAAAATTGCTTGCTTGTTCGAGTAATGCAGCTCTGTGTGAACAATGGCAATGGCTCCGCTCCGTCGGAGTCTGGCATCTGGAGACAAAGGCAATCAACTGGCAGACAGACAAACAATGTTTTTACAGAAAGCAGCACCGAATTAATCTCGACGTTGGCTAAGCTAAAAGAGCTGAGAACTTAGAGCTGGGAACTGGGAACTGAGAACTGAGAACGAGGCCGCCGGGAAGCATATGGTGCCTGCGTGACGACAGGACTTTAATCATTCAGTAGCATTCGAGGCAGACAAGTCTGCCACAGAACTTGAGCCTTAGCCCGTTTCAGCCTCTTGCTCTCTCCTCTGACCACCCCGCCCAGTTTGTGTTGCCCCGCTTGCGTCTCAACGTCAGTCAACGAATGTGTTTTGAATTATTGCGCTGTAAATTCAAAAAGGATGATGCGGCCCACTAAAGATCTACCACTGAGTACTATAGGGGGAATACTGAATACTGGGTGCTACTCGAAAAATGGCAAAACAAAAGGATATTGTGACAAGGATTTATTGGTATTTTCTCGCTAGCAGGGTTGTCGCGACCATTGTCTTGCCCGTTGCCCGTTGTCATTTATGATTTTCAGGGTTGATTTGAAGCACACACAAACACATACACACACACACACACACACACAGAAAAAGACAATGCAACCGTGCAGCTACTGTGCTTGGTATTTGTTTGTGTTGTACACTGAGATGAAGAATTAACGATGATTTAGGTAAACTTCTTTGTCGAAATTATTATGTAAAAACAGTAACAGAAAGTTTGTGAGCTTTTTTAAGAGCATCATTTAAAAGTTGAAAACACAAATAATTACTTTACTTTATATTAATGAACAAAGGGAACAAAAATCGTTGAGAATCATCTGCAATATAAATAAGATTGCAGGTCGCTTAGATTTTTTTTCAAGTGTATGTGTTTGCGTATGCATGTGGTATGGGGGTCAACTGGAAGAGCGACAACAACTCGCTCAAGTGTCAAAGCGCAATTATTGCTCATTGCAACGCTTACAGCTTCCGTTCTATGTGTGCGTTTCTGTGTGTGTGTGTGTGTGTGTGTGGGTGTGTGTAAACAACTCCTCCACATGGATAGATCCTGCAGCCTTTAAACTTGAAATCCTCAACTCATCCAGACTCGGTCAGGACTCATCTCATCTCAAACACAACACAACTTAGCTCGTCTCGAATCGTTGCAGCTCAGCTGCGATTTATTGCATTCAATCTGTTTTCAAAAATATGTCGCCTTGCCCCGCTCCGCTCCCCTCCTCACACGCCTCTTTTCGTATTTTCAGCTCTACTGCTTACGGCTTTGTTTTGTGTTGTTCTGCGCTCGCCTGCACGTTGCTTTAATTATACATAGAAAAGTTGCGTTCCATGGCAAATCCTCAATGACAAATGTTTTGCTTCTGCTGCCAGATTGGAAAGTTAAGCTTTTGAACAGTCGTTCGGATAGTTGGGAGCTTTAAGCAGGTGACACAAGATTTAAATGCTGACTTCGATCAGCTATAACTTTGTTGGCCAAAAATTCCAGATATCTTTTAATGGCCATAATAAGATTTAAGGTACACGCAAACCGCCCCCCCCCCCCCCACGCCACATCCACTTAACCCTAACTTGGGTAAAACGCAAAACTGGCAAACAGCAAACATTTGACTAATTTATTTAATGGCTTGGTTATTACACGAACATGACGCTGTACCAAGAAAAAAAAAGAGGGTAAGGAATCTGTTTTATGGCTCCCCCCCCCCAAAAAAAGAAAACTCCACTTAGTCGAGTTTGCCTGCATTTACCAGGCGTTGAATAATGGCCAAATCTGCTGCAAAAGTTTTATTGCACTTGCCAAATTAATTTGCCACAAAGTAGAAGGCGCCAGACTTGTTCTTGTTGCTGTTCTTGTTCTTGTTGTTGTTGTAGTTGTTGGGCTGGCACTTTGCTAATGTGGACTACTTGGCAATAGAAATGGAAATGGAAAATGGAAAATGGCATGGCAAGGGAAATATAAGCTGGAAATGGAAATGACTAAAGCAGAAAGCAAAACCGAATTGTGAAAATGTAAAGCTTAAATTTTCGGGGCTCACATATATTTTTTGGGTCTCCACCATCCGCTTTTAAATGTGCGTTCATTAATTTAATTTTCATTATGCAGCGCCAAATGAAAAGTGTCATAAGACTCACAAGAGACCAAAACCATTGGGGCCATAAACAAAACGTATAAACGTACCTAACTACCTACAAACCAACCAACGAAGACCCCAAAAAGGCGGCAAGCACCTTTTATTTTAATATTTGGTCATTAAAAACAGTTTCCCGACTTAGACTCGGACGCCGACTCAGACTAAGCACAAGACATACGACCCAAAAGCTGGCCAAAATGAGTTCAATCCACGACGTTTTTGATTTCGTTTTTTACTCACACACACACACACACACACACACACACACACGCACGCACGCACATTCACATACACAGATGTTTGCTTGTTTTTTTTTGTTAAAGATGACAACGCAAAATGCCGAGAAAAATGCGTAAAGGAAAAACAAATCGTTGCACACGGCAGCAGCAACAACAACAACAACAACAACTGTTACAACAATAACCTTTAACGCCCCAACAATTAAGGCTAAACGCTTTTATAACATCAGTTGTGGGCGGGGCGAGTCGAAAACTTTGGTTTTATTTTTTTCTTTCGTACATTGCAAAAGCAAAGAGAAAGAGATGGGAGCGGGAGCGGGAGTGGGAAAGGAAAAGTGTGGCCTGTTCGGGGTTTGGAAAGTCCTCAGATTAATGACACTGCGCGATTTTTACGATTGTTTCTTCAAGTTACGACAAAAAAAAAAAACAACAACAACAAAAAATAAGTTACGAAGCATTCAGATGGTTTTTTTCTTCTTCTTTTCTTTGCGCTTTGGTTGGAAATTTATGAAATTTTACCTTTTGGCCAAAGCAATTTGCTCCATTTACATTCTTTATTAGCCAAACGGCGAGTTAGCGGCGTTAAAAACTTTTTGCTGCTTTTTCTTTTGTGTTTCGTTGTTAAAGAAGAATTTCTTCATCGGATGCAAGTTACATAAAATCGGCATACAAAAGATTAAATCGACCTGCACACGGCCAAGCTGGATGGAAGAATGGGGGATGGGGTAATGATGTGAGGGGGTGTGAGGAGGGAAATGCTCGAACAAAGTTTTCTTTGAATGTTTTATAAAGGCATAGGTAGAGGTTTAAGGGCGGGTGAGGTTGGCGTATTGTTGCCTAACTCAAGGCCAAAGTCAAAATGAAAATGCAAACTTTGTCAATTTGTCGGTCATACCTGTATATATATATATATATATATATATTTGTTCCGACAAAAATTATTAAGATCTGAAGCAGCAAAACGGAACCAGCATTAAAGAGCAAGCAAAAACGATGCTAAAACATTAAGGAAAATGGAGATTGATGAAAACTCTCATTAAAATGAATTCGCGAAACTTCTAACAACAAATCGTTGAAAAAACTTAAACTGATCAAACTTATAAAAGTATTTCTTAAATCTGTATCTTTAACCGATTGCAGTTGCGTATTTCTCTCTATCTCTATTATCTTCGTAGCATATAATTGCATAATATTTATTATGCTCAACACTCCTGCGCATTATTTTTCACCCACGTGGATGGAGAATTTAATAAATTCATCATCTTTCATTTAGTTGCCTGCTGCACGGACAAAGTCTGTTACATATTCCCATAGACATCCCTTCTTCCCCCCCCCCCCCCCCCCCTTACAAAGCAAGAGAGAGGGCGAGTAATGAAACAGTGAAGAAAAAAAAAAGTTATTATATAAATGTGTATGGAACAAAATGAAGGGAAATCGCCAGCAAAAAAAAAAAAAAAGAAAAAAATTTTTACAGACATCATGCACTGAGTGAAGATGCGCGCAGAGAAGGCGGCGACAACGGCGGCAAAGGAGGCGTGGCAGTGACGCTGACATCGTTGGAGTTGCCCAAAAAGCACCGAAAACAGAAAAAAAAAAACAAAAAAGAAGCAAAATCGTGACTGTCATTTCAACGAAGCGAAGTTATTTTTCATGACAAAGCAGCAGCGGAGGTAAAGGAGTCCTCGACTCATTTTGGGACAGGCGAGGCCCGGCGGTAAAGCAGATAATGGCGACAGGGATCGGGACAGTTGAACAGAGAGACAGAGTGATAGGTGCACGGTCTACATGTTGTTGTTGTTGTTGTTGTACAGCAAGTTTAAAAAAAAAAACCAAAAAAGAATTGGGGATGCGAAAAAGGAACGCGACTGGGCCATAAGTGGTTTGGGGGGTGGTTCATTGCACCGTTAAAATACCTTTTACTGGCACATTACAAGCGAAACGCGTTCGCAGCCTAAGCGCGGCGCCATCAGTTCCCTCTCTTTAAAACCCCCGCAACTAAGCCTAGCCACCAAAAAATAAAGAAGAAGCATCAACCAAACGAACAACCGAACGAACGAAGGAAACTGCAGCGCTGCCAACATTGCGCTGCGTTTTTCATGAAATTATTACGACTTTGGAAATGGGGTCGTACCAAAATGTCGTTACGTTCAGAGCCTCTTCTTCTCTCTGGCTCGGCAACCCACCAACCAACCAACCAACCAACCAACCAACCAGCCAACTAATCACCCAGCCCGCTTGCCCCCTCTATTAACCGTTCCCCAGTTTCGCTTTCGTCGTTGCTCGTTTTTAGTTTATTGTTGAAAATATCTTGATTGTATCTGCGGAAAATGTTTGGAAATTGGTTAAAATTGAAGCCGAAATTGAGAGCCATGATGCAAGCTGACAAGCTGTGCGTGTACGTGTGTGTGCGTGTGTGTGTGTGGAAGCTTAATGAAAGTCTTTACAAAAAATTGTCATAACACGTCAATATTTAAAACGATTTTTCGTTTCACAAAGACCGATACAAAACAGAGCCAAAAGAAAGAAAAAGCAAAGATTAATTCTTCAAGTTGACCCAGTAATTAAAAAAAAATATATATAAATATGTCTCGTCTGTTCTTATCCGTAGTCTAGTCACAGAGAAAAAGATATTTTGTTTATTTTATTGCACGCTCATAAAGATCGCATTAAAATGCTATTAAAAAAAGAACAAAGAAGAAGAAGCATTACTGTTAACACATTCATACTATAGGTCATATATATGTATATATATATTTTGTTATATTTCACTTTTCGTTCGACTTTCTCGCCCATCAACAAGCATCATGTTCATTATGGTCGTAATAGTTATCATCATCATCATCATTATCATCATCGCCATTATCATTCCAGTCGAGAATGTAATAAGCGTGAAATAATTGACATTTAAGCAATGAGCGCACGCACATAGAGAGACAATGGAACCACGACACACACACAAACACACACACACACACACACACACACACTGGACAAGTTTAGATGATGTCCCCACCCCCCACCAACCAATCTTCTCTCTCTCTTTCTCGGTTTGTAGGCCAACACTAACACCAACACCAAGCGCGCGGCAAACATTAAGTTGAGAATCATGACAGATGACCGCACGTACTCACAGTTCTTCTCTTCATACATTTTGCGTCTTTGCGTCTCACTAACAAAACCCCGAAACGCAGTCAAAACTTCAAGTGGAGTTACTCATGGAGTTAGGAACAGAGTGGAAAAGAAAGGGAAAGAGAAGCATTGCGACGTGGTCGCAGCTCTGAGATTCTTCAGGGGCTACGTTTCTGGGTCATGAACCAAAAATGTAAAATAATGAGTTGGTTTTACGAAATAAAAAAAAATTGTCGTTGCTTCAGCTTACCAACCCCCCCCCCCCCCCCACACACCTTTCACTGCCAGCTGCCTTTTTTTTTATTGTGTTGGGGCGGGTCTTGTCGATTTGCCAAACATTTATTTATTTTATTTTTTTTTTTGGCATTCAACTCTACGACGCTTCACCTGTACGCAGGTCTGGCAACGAGGTAGTGGCAGCAGCAACATGAAACATCTGTCAATTCGACACGTGATGTGTTTGCAAAATGTTGCCACACACACTCGCAGATAGAGAGAACGGCCGCAAATTGCCGTTTAAAGTGTGTGATAGTTGGGTGCCAAGGTAATCAGATTAGATGCCAAACTGATAGAGCGCATGGAATTTTCACGGCAAAATATTGCAGCTAGTATAGAAATAGATGTGATTTTTATGCTATGCTTTAAAATGCTTCATAAAATGGACTATTCAAATATGTATAGTAACAATAATGGGATTGCATTTTAGTATTTATCTTTATCGATTTTAAATTGAATGTGATAATACTTCTCTTGCAATCTGTGGATACATTTTTGGATTATGTTCTTATCGTTAACAGTCAACTAAAGTTGAATATAAAGGTGTACCAAAAATTCATTTAAATAATATTTAAGAACACTTAAGTAAGTAATACTTCATCTATTCAACTTTAAGGTCCATTTATGCATGCAAATAAAATGCTTTAATTACCTTTTTCTTTTTAGTGTCTTAAAAATGAACTTTTGACATTTATACGAAACTCTAAACTTATATTCATTGTAAGCTTTATTTGTAGTTGTAAATATTCATATACATTTATTCAACAAAATCCTCTATTCTTCGTCTTCTGCTTCTGCATTTTTTTTCGTTACAGTCAGCGCCATTGCCATCAATGACCCCAACTAACTCGTAAATGGTAAGTGCAAAATTGTCTGTAAAATGCATTTTAAACTCACAATCAGAATCACTCCGCCGAACCATCAACCCCCACCCACCCCCTCTATCAATCTCTCTCTCTCTCTCTCTGTCTGCCTGTTGGCTGAACATGCAAGCATAAAACATGCCCCCCCCGCCTCGCCACGCACCCAGCTCGCTCTTGCCCTCGACCTTAGCATCGACAACGATGATGATGGTCACGCCCAACGCCTCGCATAATGCGGCGCCAACTGAATTGCTTTTTGCAGCAGCAGCAGTTGAGGGCGGGGGCGGAGACGGGGGGGCAGCTTCACCTATAAACCAAAATGAATGACTAAACGAGCATCCCGCTGCTATGGCCAGAGGGAGTTTCGTGAGGCTGGGGCCGGGGGGGAGTCCTGCAATATAAACGGCTCTGAATGCAAATAGATGCGATGCGATGCTGCGAGAGATATTCCGATGCCGATGCTGATGCTGTGTACATATATCTACATATATATATATATATAAATATGTGTGTCTATGGATGTATGTATGTAAAAATGTCATGCTGACTGCTGCAACCTCGTCATCAGCAGCCGGAAAATGCAATCGCATCGGGCGGTCATAATAATGGGGAACAAGAGGGCTTAACGAAACGTAGGTGGCGAGGGCGGGGGAGGGGGGAAGGCTTAGGGGTTGGCCTCTGTGGTCGTCTCATCATGGTGCTACAAAATGCTTGCCACATTGCATCACCATCACTATCACAATCATGATGATCATCGTGGCTTGCAGCTACAAATGCAACATTTTGTTTTTCACCCACATTAACTTTGACCACGCGTAGAATCCACTAAATCCCCCCCCCCCCAACCATCATCACCCGCCCTCTCCCGCTGACGCTTGACAGCCCGAGTTTTTATTAGGAAAATTTTCTGAGGGGCCAACTTTGGTGCTTGAGCGATGAATCAATCCGATGCAGCGACCCGACAACGCATTTAGAGGTTTGCCAGCCAGACACCAAAGCCATTCCTGCCGGCATTACGTACGCCATCTGCCGGCAGTTAAATGAGTTAAGCAGGCCCGATTACGGTTTGCATCCTGTATCCAGTATCTAGCACACACCTCCTCCTCCCCCCCCCCAGAAGCGCATTGCAGCAGCTAAGAGTTTAACGGATTAGTCCGGACCACTTGCGTGTGGATGACGCCACGGGCGGATAACATGATTATACGCCGTACGCAGTCAGTGTAACTGCAGGCTAAAAAGGGTCGAGACAGGAGATGCTCTTGAAGGACATGGAGTATTGTTTAAATTTAGCTCATTCAGCTCTCTCGCTCTCTATTGGACTTAGCTGATAAGTATCAGTTGAAATTATAATTGCTTGAAGTACCTTTTAATTAGATTGAGGCTCATTTTAATTTAGGCTCAGATGTTTATTGATTAAGTTTGTAGGGAGGAATATCGCCTAATCTTTAAAGATATTGATATTTAAATCACAGACTTAATTTTAATGCTACCTTCAAGATTATATCTAGTTTAAACAAATGTTAAATACATGCAACGATGCACAGAGCGAAAAATTCAAGTACTTAGGTACCAATTGGTAAAAGATCATATTTTCAACTTGATTCTTAATCGAAAGTTAAGATTTATGAAGTAAACATTTGTTTAACTTGATTTATGAAGAGCTTGCGATTAAAGCTTTTATTCCTGACTATAAGGATTATTTATATTTAATTTTAGTAACGTATATACTCAATTTAGGTTATTCTTTTGTAAATCAAGAATCTACTTTTGTCATTGACTTGCTTTTTAATTAAAAGTCTAACAAGTTTATTATTAAGCAACTTCTTCCTAAAAGCGTATATTATAATAGGCAACTTAAACCAATTTTCCAGATTCTAGTCTCTTATTCCAAGTGCATTTTATTGCCGTTTTGAGCGCACAAAATTAAAAAAAAAACATAAAAGATTATTGTGACTATGTTTAGCTAAGGGTTCTAAATGCGCTAATTATAATTATCAATGCTGTAAGCTGTTGTCCTTGTTTAAAGCTCTTCATACACGCACACACACTAACACACACACGCACACATATAGACTAATCCCCTTGCCGCAAACACGTGCACAAGTTTAGCTGTTTTCTATGTTGTTAATGCATTTTGTTGTTGGCGTTGTTGTTGCCATATTTACACAACACAACACCAAAGAGAGAGCGGGAGAGAGAGAGCGAAAAAGCGAGAGAGAGAGAGATATCAGGGTCATAAATATCGTACATCGCCTTTAATATGCAATAAGCTGTTGTATATTTATTTATACAGCTCAGCAAATTCCAATGATTTTTGCTCATAACTCATTTGCCACAGCAACTAAGCGTAATGACACCCCCCTACCGCCCTCCCGCCCTCCCAAGCACCCAACGCTCGTGTAACCCCCCCGTTTATTTGTGCAGCACTCCCTCCGTGCCCCACATCAGTTCTTTCTGGCCATTGGCTAACCACTTGCCACGCATTTCAAATCATGACATAAACACTTTCGCACATCCCAAGCAACGATCCCAACAAACAACAACATTTAGCAGCTATTTTGCTTATTTGTTTGCTGTCGTTGTCTGTTTGTTGTTGTTATTGCTGTTATCGTTGCTGTTGTTGTCAATGACTCTAATGATTTGTGGTCAGGGTTATGCAATTGCAGCAAGGGCCACAGTCACAGAAATACGATACACAAGCTAAATACATCAATAATTTTATATATATTATGTTCAATATTGCACAAGTATGCATTTGCGTGTGTGCGTCCGTGTGTGTGGCAAGCAATTAGCACAAACAGACACTGGACAAGAAATAGAGCTGAAAAAAACAACAACAAAAAACACACAAACTTATCTAATCGCATTTACAAAATGCTGCTGCTGCTGCTGTTGCTGCTGCTGATGCGTCCTTCGGTTTGTCTTCGTTCATCTGTTAAACGTCGGAGCGCTCGGCTATCTCAGCCAAAGCCAAATATTGGCACAAGCTGCCAACGAAGACGACGACAACGACGACGACGACTTTGTTCAATTTATCAGACTACAGAGCGCGAGAGATAGAGGAAGAGAGAGAGAGAGAGAGAGAGAAGGAAGAAAGTAATCATTCGAGAGAACTGTGTAAACCGAACTTTTGCAATTATTTGCACAACTAATAATTCACTTTAGTGTTTCATTCAGTGCAAATATTTATAGTGACAAGCTCAAATGTATCCGCACATTTTTCGGTGATTCGTCTTTCAAACCAAGCCAGCTCCTAGTAAATATCAAGGACGGATCCAACTGTCAACTATAATTTTTGTTTTTTTCTTTTAATTCCCTCTAGAAAATGCATGAAAGAATTGGAAACAATGCATAAGTTTTAAGCTTGAAGTTTGAATTTTTGTTTGTGCCACCTCACTCGGATCTAAGATCTAAGATCTAAGATCTTGGAGCTTTGCATGCAAGTCATGTGCCGCGTTTGTTTCTTCTCCTTTTTTGGGGGGGAGGCCTCGACAAGCATTTTAAATGTTTTTTATTGGGGTCTCCCCACACACTATGCACACTTTGTCTCTGTGTGTGTGTGTGTGTGAAAATGTCAACATCATGCATGTTGGCTAAGAAAATGAAGAAGAACCTTATAAGCCGCTTACTGTTGTTAGCAGATAACAAATTTTATTTTTTTTTTGGTTAGCACGATGACAAAGCGACGGCCTTGAGAATCTCTGTCTTTTTTTTTATATATATATTTTTTTTGGCTTGTTTATTGCTTCGGCAAAAGCATTTCAATTGACAATGCGCACAAACTGAACGAACAGAGCTTCCATTGATGAAACTTAGCCTCCTCCTTCCCTTGATGATTGCCGACATGAATTTTTGGTATTATAAGCTTGCCGCTGGGAACTGAGTTATGTGGCACTTCTACACATCATTCAACATCAACCATCAACATCAACATCAACATCAACTGCAACTGTTTTAAGTTGAAGCTATGCATTTCAATTAAGTTTCGCTTGAAATTTTCAACAATAAAATAACTACAAATAAGTTCACTGCTTTGCTGCTTTCAATTCTTACTCTAAGATATTTTAAAATTATATATGAATTTAGTATTTAATTGAAAAGAACGCTCAATCAGTTTGCTTGTCTCAGTTTGAATGTGATCATAGCCATAATTCATTTGTATGTCTTTCTCACGCTTTCAGTTTCAATCAAATTTCAATTCAACTCCCAAAAGCAAAACGAAAACCAAACACTTTGCTTATCATTCACAAATGTCGCACAAAGTCATCTAGTTTGAAGTGAATCATGAGACCAAATCTGTGTTAACTGCTACGCTTGAATAACTAACGGACCGAACTGAACTGAAAGTCAGTCAGTGCTATTGGACTCTTTGCAATCAGCAGCTACATCAACTACACTGAGTGAGGGAGGAACGGGGGACGGTAGATGGTAGACAAAAGCAGCGGGGCGTGGTCCTCGACTGCGGCTGCTCGTCATTCACCTTGGAAATCTGGAAATGCACATTGAAGTGGAAAAACCAGTAATTAAATGGCTTCACTTTTACGCTTTTTCTCTTTTTCGCCTAAACACAAAACCCAAAGCAAAAGCAAAAGAAGAAGAAATGAAAAATTGAGCGCTCCTCCTCCTCCTTCTGAACTTTTTGTGTCTTTTTCATTATTCGTTATTCGTCGTTTTTCACTTGTTTTGTTTCTTATGTCGCTAGACAGACAGCCCCTAGGCAAGAGCACAACCAGACAGACAACACTAACTAACCCGTACAAGTTTGTAACTGAAACTTTCATTTTCATTTTCCTTTTGTATTTTGAATTTTTGTGCTTATAATTTTAAGGCATGTAATGAAAAACCGGCAAGCGAATGCCGGCAAGATCAATGTGAATGTACATCGAATTTCAATTATTACATACTATACCAGTTGACATTGCAAAAACATATCTCGCCCCGCATCCAACCGCCCTCTCGCTCTACATGTATAACTTTTTGCCACATTTGTTTGACACGCGAATGTCACAACTCGAATGATACAATAAAACCAAAACGTATACAAATTGCAATTATGTTGAATTTGTAGCATAATACAATTACAGCGAAAAGTTTTGTCACATCATATAAAAAAAAAGAATTGAAACGACCTGCAGTGAAAATTGAGTGCTATAAAGATGTCGTGATGATAAAAGTGAATGCTCATAATGTAGAAAAAGCTTAGAATAATCAAAAATATGATCAAATTAATTAATGAAAACAAAACATATTTACAAAATGCAATAATTGAATATTGTTAAAAATTGGCAAAGAAAAAGTCATTGCGTAAAGCTTAATCAGTTTTTTAATTGCATACTTGAGTATAGTATTTGCTTTATATATAGTATGATTGTTTTTTTGTTTTGTTGCTGCAAATTGCACCTGTCGTTGACACAACACTCAAACCTCTCTGCCCCTCTGCAACATACATCGGGCCTCAAACGCTAAGATGGCTCAACAAATTGAAATTTGATGAGTTTATGGCGCTTCCGACTCGACGTAAGGGTTGAAAACGTTGTGCAACGTCTCGGAAAGGTGTATTTGAAGGTGGTAGGTGAGGCGGACAGGTAAATTAATGATATGCCATCCTAATGAATGAGAAGAGGCAAGTTGTCAACAACAAAGCAAAGCAAAAGCTAGTTGCCAGTTAGCGGCAGCAGCAGCAGCAGCAGCTTGTTAACTTGGTTCAAATCAATGGCTCAACTTGACAACAAATGATGAAATACGATATTTGCTTGCAGGGACAAAGCGAGGCGGCGACGTTGGTCGTTGCCGTTGGCTTTGCCTTTTGACGTGTTCGCTACACAAAATGCCGTTCCAAAAAGTGCAGTTAGTGTAAATGTAATCCAAGCCCAAAACACAGACTAACGGGGCCAATAGCAGCAGCACAACCAGCAGCAGCAGCAGCAGTAGCAGCAGCATCGTGGCTAGGACAACAAGCAAAGTCGAGGGGTAGGGGTAGTTTCTGGCTGCATATGTCAACTCAAACTTGTCAACCATCAGTTACGGCCACATTGTGAGTGTGGCGCATATTAAACGCCATAAATAACGCATACGCCGCATAAGCCAACGCATATCACAAGCCCCAACACGGCGGCGCTCGATGATAACGCAAAAAAATTGCCCGTAAATGAACAAAAAATAATTAAAAATGCATTTTTCATTAAGGCATTAAAACACACAAACTCACACACACACACACACATACACACAGAGTTACAAACACATTCACAGATACACTGCCACTGTTGGCCATTCATTTAATTCATTTATCTTGGGGACTTGGCCTGACCAGTTCATTGATTACAACGCCAACTCCAACCACCCCCCTACCCAACCCAACCCAACCGTGTCCTGCCCGCAACAAGCCGAATCCGCTCATCCTTTTGCTCTTGACCGTTGCACGCTGTAAAGCCGTACGGGACACTCAGCCTGGAGTCCTTTTTGGCCGCTTTTGTGTCATTTGGAAATTATCATTAAAGCTCGTTCTGACTGTATAAGGCTGTCGAGGGCTTTACGATGGAACAGCGAGAGGCAGGGGGCAACTGCACAGATATGACCACTTCATTTTGCAAACAAACAGCGGCAACAACAACAGCAACAACAACAAAAACAACTTCAACTGTGTTTGGCCGTTTGGCTTTTGCTGCAGGCTTGCGGCGCGTGACGGTCATTGAAACAATGCGCGAAAAAACGCGTATAATTAAAACAATAAAAGGCAACAACAACAACAGCAGCAACAACACAAACTACAAACAACAATAACAACAAATAAAAACAGCAAAAACAAAATGTTCAGTTAAGTTTTAATTTTCACAAGTGTGAAAAATACTATTGAAAAAGACCGCACACAAAAACGCGCGCGCCTCACCAACGAGCCATTTCCGCTCAGAAAGCAGCAAAAAAAAATTAAAAATAAAAACCTAACAAAAAGAAATACTACAAAAGACCAACAACAAAATAACTCCGAAAAACTGTTTAACAAAATAATAATAATGAAGAAAGAGCAAACGTCTTTGTGCTAAATGAATTGAATGAAAAATGAATTCACCAGCAAAATATGCTTTAGATATTCAGACTTTATGATTATAGCCACAAACTTTAATCAAATCACATAAAAAAATATAAGATTAAGTATTGAGAACTGAGTTAATGCTTTAGGCCACAATTGAAAGCTGTTATTTGTGTATATATATTTTGAAGGTACTTAACATAATAAACTAAAGAGTTTTCCTTATTAACTTCTATTCGTTGCACACATCCTGAACATGCATATACCCATCCGAAAAGTATACAAAATTAAAGCCTCGATATTAAAAAGAACAGAGTGCTTCGTTGTTGTCACGGGCCACTTAACCGAGCTGATTGTGGCCAAGGTGTTAAATTATTTGCTTGTCGTTTGCACTCATACATACATACATACATATGTACTTATATGGACATATAAGATTGTGGATATGCACATTTGAAGTGGCTTAAGAAATGCGACACGAACAGTCCGTCCTTAAGTGCACATTCTGTTGCATGAAAATGTGTTTAGCAAGTTGAACAAGTAAGAAGGCTCTAGTCGAGAAATTCCGACTAGACGATACCCTGATCCCTATACTTTACGCGTACAGTCAGTGCTTGCGAGTATGGGTGTATGTGTGAACGCGCATACTGCACACTGCATAGAAAACTTCAATGTCCCATATCTCCGGTGTTTCTTAACCGATTTTAATAAAAATTTCACAGATTATTATTTTGTTTATTATTTCAAATGCCATCTCAAAGTTTTCAAAATTCAAGATTTTGTTGTTATCGATCCCATGTGTATATCGAAAACGGAATGAGTTATCGAAAATCGAAAACAAACTTGTATAGCCTAGGGATTAGGCGAGCTTAAGTTCGAAATCTGGAGTCTCTAGCTCTTATAGTCTCTGAGATCGGTTGGCTCATACATACGGACAGACGGACAGACGGACAGACAGACGGACAGGGCTATATCGACTCGGCTGTTGATGCTGATCAAGAATATATATACTTTATGGGGTCGGAGAAGCTTCCTTCTGCCCGTTACATACTTTTGCACAACTTCATTATACCCTTTTTTCCCATTTTTAATGGGATCAGGGTATAAAAAGAATATCAAATGGATTTTTGTTTGAAGGCATTTAAAAGGGAGATTTGAATAAAACTTGCCTACACAGATTTCGCATAATTATCGACAGATCCAAAGTTTATATTCAATTTAAATTGCAATTCAACATTATCAAAGCAAAATGTCTTTAATTGTAACAAGAATTGAATTGAACAAGCTGCACAACTTAGCTAAGCAAACAAAAATCCCAAAAAGGTGTCCAAATCTATTAAGATTGGCACACAAAATCAAAAAACCAAAAAAAAAAAAAGAAAAAAGTGAATGTCTGCTCCACAAAATGAAACCAAAAGTTAGACTAAATTCGACGATTATTTCTAAGCACTGTGAATATGAACCGCAGCCAAATGAAAGTGAAAAGCGACCACAAAATTTTTGGCCATATTTGTGGCCGGGTTCGCCAGTCATTTGGCTGCCATTTTTGTTGTGGGTTGCGTTCCGCATTGTTATGCGCTTATGCAATGCAAAGCGATCTACAAATCCTCATTCCCATTCCCAATCGAAATCCCAAACTGAATCGAGTGACAATGATGTGTCACATTTCGTCTGCGGATGCGGCTGCGTCTGTGGCTGCCACTTGAACATTGTCTGGCTACAGCTTTGGCATAACTGTAACTGCAAATCGGAAATGAACAAATGGCTAAAAATCAATTTTCATTTGCTTTACGAGCGAGCAGCAATGACTGCATTTGTTGTTAGTGTTATGTTGCTGTTGTGTGTTGTTGAAGCAAAGTGAAGTAATCACAGTAAACAGTAAAGTAAATAAATAAACTGATGAGCGAGCGCCATAGACTAACAACACACCAACACACACACACACACACACACACACACACACAAATATATTCGACCTGAAGAAATGCCAATCATGCGCGATAATAACAACACCAACAACAACTGCAGAGCAACATTCACAAAGCTGATGCCAGATGATGATGACACGAAAAAGAGGAACTGAATAAAGCGCAGATGAAGTCAAATATGTTTTTTCTTCACAAATATATATATATATATATATATATATATATATTGTTGTTGTTGTTGTTGTTGTTTTTTTAAGGCAACATGTCGAAAATCAATTTAATGCAGTGCAATCAAAAAAGCTCAAATTGACGACTGTGCGGGCAGCAAAGTTGAAAATGCTAGGAGAGCAAAGCGACAATAATAACAACCGCAAGCAATTGCTTTGATTAGTTGCATAAAAGCAAGAGCACAGAGTAAGAGATAGATACATAAATATATATATATATATATATATATATATATATATATATAGAGAGAGAGAGAGAGAGAGGTGTCAGGATGAGGGCAAAAAAGCGCGATTGATGAGTTGACTGTAATTTTATGGGTTGTCAACCATATTTTGAAGTATCCCATAAGTGTTTTCATTATGCAACTTTTTCTTATAATAGAAGTGTGACTAAGCATCAATGCTTTGAACAAACAAACAAACAAATCAACAAACAGCAAAAGCAGAGTTCACAGCCCATGGGAAAGTTGATTGAAAACGGCATCAAAACACTTTAAAAATTATACAAATATCTGCCCCCACCGTATATAGGATAGATTAACCTACTTTTTGGCGCCTTATATTGATCTTAATTATCTTGATTGCTTTGAGTATTGATCGTAACAATAATGATGTTTAAAAGTAAGCTTATAAAATCATCATTCGCCACATCAATTTGCCATTGTAGCAATATATTGAGCCAGCGTTTTATTCAGCAATTAAATGCCAATAGTTTAGTATTTGGCTTAAAGTCTTACTTAATTTAAATTCTATTACATGTGATTTCTTTGGAGCTTAGTTATTTTGCTGCTTTCAATGCAAATGCATTCCAATTACCTTCAACATTTACATTTCAAATTTGATTTTAGCTTATTTTTTATATTTACGTTGATTGTTTTTGTTTTTTGTTTGTTTTTGTATAAATTGTCAAGAGGATTTGAAAAGCTTAGCTCGTATTATTCTACTTCGTTTAATTTGCACTCAATTTGTTTGCATTAATGAAAGCTAAACAACCATTTTAGACGCATTTCAATCAGTTTAGTTCCAAACAAGTGCATTATTTCGAGCTTTTCAAACTGATCAAAACACGACCTTTCTTTTAGTTTATATCGCTTGTGTGTGTTGTATTTGTGTGTGTGTGTGTGTGTGTGTGAGAGAAGAGCTGTCACACATTTGCATAAACACACCATAATAGAGGGATTATCATAAATATACTTGGTCAATCCCACGTCAACGCCACCTTCACTTTCTAAGCGTTGTTTATATAGAGTTGTTGCTGCCGTTGCTGTATATATGTATATATATATATATATATATATATATATATATTTGGCATGTGTGCAAGTGTTAACGGCTATCAAAACTGAATGTCGTGAATATTTACACAACAGTGTAGTAGAGAGAAGCATTGGGAAATATTAGGAAGGTCCCATAATTTCCATAGTTTGCCACACCTGCTGCATAGCCGTGCAACTTATGCAACGAACGCATAGAAACTCATAACTCATCACACGCCATAAATAAAGAGGGACAACAATTTATAATTTATGAAATTGAATCGCATTGAATAGCGTTGAAATGAATTGAATTAAATTGAACGTTGCCTTTTGTGCGTATATCAAACTAATTAGACGCCAGACGCGCTCAATTAAAACACCAACAGCAACAAAAAAATAAACAAAAAACCAACAACAACAACCAACAGTTTTAGAATTGCATGATTTATGGCATAAAAGTTGTTCGGGGGGGGGGAGGGGTGATGGAAAGGGGGGGGGGGGAGGACGGCTTCAATAATTCCTGTTACACAGCTTCGGTCTGGCTAACGTTGCGTATGAGTAATCGTTAAACGATTTGCGGAAATTGCCATGCGACATTTATTTTATTTATATGGATATATACATATATCTGCTTACTGCTGCCACTTCTGTTGTTGTTGTTGTTGTTGCTGCTGTTTTTGCTGCTGCTGAGGTTTATTTTTGGTTAAATTAGCAATTAATCGAAATAAATTAACACATTTAACGTTTGATCGCTCTCACTGTTGAACTGCACATACACAGACGCACAGAACGCAAACAGACACACACATATACACATATACAGCCGAAACGCATTAACAAACAAAATATAAATATGCAAATGCCGCCCGCAGCTTCTGATTAATACGCAGCGCGCTCGTCCAAGACTCAAAAAAAAAAAAAAACCAGGCACGAAACCAAAACAAAACCAAAAGTTCCCAAAGTTGCGTTTAAGGTGAATGAATGAATCATGTGAGTATTGATCATGACAAGCTTGGTAGCTGCCGTTAAAATGTTCACGTATCGTTTGCGTTTTCAATAAACACGCATCTTAACACACATCTGATGTCAGTTATCGTTAAATCGATGAGAGACATATGCAATATGTTGAACTTATAATTAGAGCATCTTCGGCCAGTTTCGTTCAGTTCAAGTTTAAGGCTATAGAGAATTTCATTTGATATGTGTAATAACAGTTATCTATACGTTTTGTCATTTGACCAATTGTTAAATCCAAACGTGCGCTATTTGCAATTAATTCATCATGAATTACTGGGGCTGGACTCTGAAGTGTCAGTCAGAGTCTCTAAGCTACAAACAGCTTTTGTTCGCTTGCACATTAACTACTATGTGTGGGGCATGAATATGCATAAACTGGTTGTTGTTGTTGTTGTTGGTGCATAGAGTAACCGTTATGACTTTGAGTGCGACTCGCCTGCTGCTGTTGGCCCATTTAAGCATATGTTTCAACGTCTTCAATCAATGATTGATTAATTATGAAATCTCTGACTGCAACACACAACACAACACCATACAAATCAAAATCAATGTTGATGATACTGATCATGTTGATGTTGATGATGATAATTATGAACTGTTACCATATTTATTCATTAATATTTAATAGCGGCAATGGCCGGCAAGCCGTTGCTCTAACGATAAAACGCAAACAACACAAAAGCAACCGAATCGAAAAAATACAACAAAAACAAAAACAAATTGCAGTAGCAAATAGAAATACAAATTGTTATTAATGTTTGCTTTAGTTGAGCTCGTTTCGCATTTATACGTTCGCATTTATTCGCGTTGCTTGCGTTGCTTGCGATGCGATGAGTCTTGCTACATTTCTACTGTTTCCTCATTGTGTAAACTTGGTTATTAATAATTCCTCATTTGAACTCTCTCTCTCTCTCTCTATGTGTGATTGAGGACAAGGTTATTCTGGATGCGCAAATAAACACTAACACTCAGGAGTAACTGTGAATTCGCATTCAGTTATCTAGCTGCAGTTTCACCAGGCACCAGCCACTAGCCACCAGCCAATCGCCCGTCGCCTTGTTATAGTTTCAATCGACATTTTTGCTGTTGTTGTTTTTTTTTTGCTTGTGTTGCTTTTTTATGAGCGACCAGACCGGATTGGATCGTGCGTCGACTCAAATATGCTGACCGGCGTGTCGGCCATGTGCCGCTGAACGCGCAACGAGCGAGAAACCGGCTTGACACGTTGCCAAAGTTAGTTTTATATTTATTTGTTGTTTTTTGTTTTTGTTATAATTGTATTTTATTCGTATTCGTATATGTTTTTTTCTTTTTTTTTTTCTCAAATGCCAATGGCTGGCGTTTGCTCTTCGCGACTTTCGGCGACTTTTACAGCGCGGTGTTTTGTTAAACTTGAACTTGCCAAGCGGTGCGTAGCCCCAGTTTCTGTGCGTGTGCGTGTGCGTGTGTAAAGTTGGAGAAAGGAGTTGGGGTAAAGCTGGTCGCCCAGCGATAAAATGACTTACCATAGTTAGCTGACACATTGGCCTGGCCAGCCAATAACCATAATCACTAGACGCCTATGTATCTGCATGCATGTGTGTTATGGACTTAAATGTGGATGCGACATTGCTGGTCTCAGGTATCAGTTGCATAGTTTTCTGTGTGCGTGTGTGTGTTTGTGTGTGGCTCAGGCCTTTGTGAAAGTTCAGTTAAGTTGGAAAACTTTCAAGTGCATCTGCTGCAAAACTTGACATCGGCAAAACGGGCAAAATAAAATCGTTAGATTAACTTGGCGGCTGGCTTAGTAGTAGTGCTTGAGGGTCTGCGTCTGGTCTGTGCAGCGTTGCTTGAACAATTCAAAGTGTACGTTGTGCTACAATCATGAATGTTGACATTCAAGACATGCCATAGCTTAAGGACGGACCTCCCAAAACGCTCTGAGCTTAAGCTGCTCATAAAATATTTGGCAATAAACGTCAGCGCCAGTCATTCAATTTAAGCTCGTTGGTTCGTTCGTTGTGTTTGCAATTTTAATGGCAACTATTATCAGCATACAATTAAAATTAATTCAAATTGAATGAACGAACGAATATGCTAAGAAGTTAGCCAAAAGCACAAATCCAGTAACAAGCAAAGTGTCAACAAATTCATTTTACACAAATTGATTAACTTAGAAACAAAGTCAAATGGTTATCGTGACTAATGAAAATGAATTAAATGCAAAATTAAATCAATTAATATTTCATAACGTATTTGTTTAATTTGCACAAATTGTTTGTTTCTCCGACTTTAAAATTAATCTATCTAGCTTTTGTGCTCAACTCAATTCTGACGAACATTCTAAGAAGCCAACCCTTAAATCAATAATAATAATTGTACTTTGATAAAATTTAAAGTTAACTAAAAACTGACGATTTTGATAAGCAATTAAAAGAGCATAGTGCTAGAGGTTTGAACCGCACAATACCAAAGTGGAATGAACTCAAAAACTTTGGCCATATAAATATTATCTGGTTTGTTTGCTGTGTGATGAAGAGCGAAAGTTGATGATATGGTCTTTTGGCTTTTGTCAGTTTTGGTCAAAGCTTTCGCATAAACGACTACGATTTAGTGCCACGTAAAGCGTTTGCCATTTTAAGCGTTTTGGTCGAACTCACAAAACCCGTTAGTACGGCTAGAGCACAGCACGGCCAAGCACATGCCACAGACCAAAGAGCAGGCAACAAAAGACAACAAAAGATCGTCGCATCGCTGATCGATGATCATCATGATCCGCGAACGACTTTCTTCAGAGCAGCAAATGCGTTGAATGACCGAGGTAGTATACCATATACTATATAGTGAAGCTGATCTGAAATCTGAGCTAAACTCGAATCGTGTTTGATTAATTGTTTCGAATGTTTGACTTGAAAAGGAAACTAAACAATGAATGGCCACCGCATATGATTTCTGATTTCGTATTTCTGTAGAAACAAATCAATGGATTTCTTGT
Source organism: Scaptomyza cyrtandrae (assembly GCA_035044605.1). Lineage (NCBI taxonomy): Eukaryota > Metazoa > Arthropoda > Insecta > Diptera > Drosophilidae > Scaptomyza > Scaptomyza cyrtandrae. The sequence goes on from JAWNNS010000639.1 coordinate 9,135,138, forward strand.
TGAATTATTATACGCATGACTTTCATGTCTTTTTGTCTTATTATATATGTATATAGCTAACATTGTTTCGATTTATTGTTTGCAATAAATGCATTCACTTATCGTGTGTGGGTGTGTATTTGTTTGCCAGCGAAAGCAAAGTTGAGCCATTAATATTTATGATGAACATATTCGTAAAATCTTTGACCATACTTAAAAGCTTAAGAAATTTGCTACTTGGCTACTAAGGAATGAATAAATTCGAATGTTGCCCCTGCAAAGGCGATTAAAATTTGCTTCTCGAAATTTACTAATTGCATTTAATACCAATTTTTACCCTGACAACTAATCGGATTTTGCAAGCGACCTAATTGAAACGTTACTAATTAAATGAATTTAATCTCTGGGCAGTTTTCTTACGAAAAAACAAACAAACATATATACAAATGATAGATTTACAGGATGTAATATTTAATAAACTGTTATTGAACAACAATCAAGCTAAGAAGCTTCTTTTATTGCATAAAATAATTAGTTAACAAAAATTTCAAAGCTTGAACGGACAGAATGAAAAGATGGCTTAACCAGATTAGGTAAAAGCTTTAATGATTAAACTAAATAAAATTCAGTTGAAAAATAAAATATATTAATGAAACATTTACTTTATACTTGCCACAAATCTGTTCTGCTAGAACAATTGAATACTTAAATCTGAACGTATGCATTATTTGTCAGATGTCTTTAAGATCGTACTCTTACGAAAGATGTGCGATGTACCAAATGGCTTTTAAGTTCTTGTTAGCCATTATGTGTGTTCTCTGCCAAGTTCATGGCATACATCAACAACTTTGAATAAGTACAACAACATACAAAAAACTAACAATAGTAAAAAGAAGAAGAAGCAACCACCAAACGCCACTTGGCAGAGGACTTGAAAAGCGAACGCCCTTCAATATTTTTTTTCTCTTTTGTTTTTTACTTTTTGCAACATTGTTTTTTGGATGCATTTGGCTGCACTCTAATTACATTTTAAGTGTGGCCAGCCAAGTCCAAGAGCAAGAAGCAAACTTATCAACATGCTCATCAACAACAACACCATCATCATCATCATCATCATCATCATCATTATGAGCAACATTTTCATTCATAATGATGATTGCAGCATACTTGAGCAATGGAAATAGGTGCCTCAACTCTTGACCATAGACCAAAGACTCTTGCCTGTGCGCTCAAGCGTAAGACTTTTTTTTTTCTAATTTGGCTTTAACCTTTGCCAAAGAGTCAGCCGACTTCCATTATCCATAGGGCGCAACGGTAAGAAACAACCTCAAAAACGTCAGACGAAGATAGAGAGAAAGAAAGAGCAAAGATAATATCCAACTCAATAGTCAAGAGTCAAGACGAAAACGAGCCCCAAAAAACCGAGTGGAGGTAATTGAACCATGCCATATAACCTTGACTTAACCGTGGAATTTTGCAACTGCGGCGCGGCAACCGCTTCGCTAGTCGTACTTCCTCTTTGCTCATCATTTCGTCCATTCCGAAATTAATGTTGCGGCAGGTGGGCGGCAGGTGACACGCCCACCAACGACAATAGCAAGAATAGCGAGATGTCGCAAAGGCAAATGAAAAATGCGCGCATCATTTGTCATGAATTCGATTTAAGTTTTGTTCGAATTTCGCAATTGCAATTTCACAGTTACAGTAACAGTAACAGTTACTGTTGCAGTTGCAGTTGCACAGTTAAGCTGATCCTTTGAGCAATTTTACTATTGCACACGGATGCCAATCGATGTGGGTGACGATTGGGAGGGTAGCGGTGCAGTTTATCAGCAGTTGAGCCAAAAAGTTTTTTGTCAGTCTCCCAAGTTGACAAAAACTACATACATACATACATACATACATACATACATATATATATGTACAAAGTAAATTTCGTAATAAAGCTGAAAATGGGAAATGGGGAAACTGTACAAATAACAATTTTGTGTATTATATGCAGCACGAAAATTTATTTGAAATACTTTTAACTTGCAATGCATAATTGGATAATTGGATGAAATTGATATAATTTTGTTTTCGATGGAGAATGAAGACACGAAATCGAATTTCGGAGCAGAGCGTGCTTAACAACGGCTTCTTGAATATTTTCCTTAACACAAATTAAATATATGCCTACGAAAATATTTATGAAATCTGATGTGTACATCAAAGGAGTTTAAATATTGGCTTCCTGGTGGCCAAATTAAATGCAAATATTTCAAATATGTACATACGTACATGTATGTACACGTATGTATGTATGTATGTATGTATGTATGTACATTTTCGTACTTCACGGCGTGACGCTGTTATGATGCACAACTGGAAATTGTTAATCAAGCGTAATTTGTAATTAATTGAAACGATTTTGCATTTGTCTGTCCACTCTGGCACTCTGGCAATCAACTTGACATTAATCCGAATTGTCGTTTGGCCTTTTGTTATTGTTTACTAAAGTTGCGGCGGCATTAACTGAAACAACAACAACAACAACAACAAACGTTATCCGAGTCAATGACACCTGGTCCCATTAAATGCTGCTCAGCTGAGTTCCTGTTTGACATTTTTGGGTGGGGGGTAAATGAGAGGGAGGGGGGCGGGGGGAATGCTACTAATAAGCTGAGCGTTTGTTCACATTGCGTATACGCCACAGAATAACCTACTCAACTTATCCGCCGCCTTTGGATTAAGCACTTGAGTGCATTGCACTTGACCGCAGCATCATAAATGTGCCAGTCATTGCAAGAGGCTGTTGCAGTTTATACTTCGCTCCTGTCCCTTGCCACCCTGCCTGCCACCTTGCCTCTTGAGGCTGGCTGCCTTTGCTTTAGACGCGTCAACTTTTAATTTGTTTTAAAAACTTTTTGATTGTTTCGCTGTTGCTGGCTATTATTGTTGTTCTAGTTGTTCTTGCTGCTGTTGCTGTTGCAGCCATGCAAATGGACGCCTCACGCTTTGGCGCCATTGCGTCTGCTTGGAACGCTTCTTGATATATATATATATATTCTCTACTTTGGTCGCCTGCTCAGATGCATTCATTTTCAGAGTTGCTTGATTAAATTGTCTTTGGCTCGACTCTAACTCTTTTGCTCTCTTGCTGGCTGGCTGGCTGGCTGGCTGACTGTAATTTAAAGTTTTTAATTTTATTTCATTGACACTTGCACCGGCACTGGCACCGGCAGGACTCTCTTTCCCTGTCTCTCTTGGTTGGCTAGCCACAGCTCAGGACTCAATGTTAATGCCTTGCGCTCGCTGCCGCAAGTTTTTGTCATTATAGTTGCTATTGTCACTGTTTCTGTTACTGCTACTGCTGCTGCTGCTGCTGCTGCTGCAGTTGCTGTCGCTGCATTTGCTGATGCTGTTCTTGACAGTTGCCAACAAAGGCAAATAAGAATCTTTCCGACCAGGACCCTACAGCAGCAGGCCAAAAGCCAAAGGCAGTCGGCAGCTGTCAATACGATATCCGCAAAAGTCTTTGTGGATCTCGTTGTTGTTGTTGGGTTGGGTTGGGTTGGGTTACATGAATGACATAAGCTTCGTTGCGCTACCCATTCGTTATTGATGTTGGCTTTACTTTAACTGTCCACCAGTGTAAAAAAACATTAACTGACAGGCGCAGCAGCAGCAGCAGCAATTTGAACGCAACCTTTTAAATCAGTGTATGTTTATGATTTGCCAGCTTGCAGCAAATCATATTTGATTGTTGCGCGCACGTGTGGCAATGTGTTGCGAGGGACGCGCAACAGCAACATGTGCATGGAAACGTGCTTAAAGCGCCGTTGCCAGCAACAAAACTTGTCTTGCAGCAATATGCGAATGCTGCTGACGTTGCATGTTGCAGCAGCAGTAGCGGCAGCAGCAGTTGGTGCATTCAAAATCAAAAAAAGACAGCTACATATATATACAAGCACACACACACATACACACTCATACGTCTTTTGACAGCCAACACGCGTCAGCTGTTGTTGCTGTTGCTGCTGGGCCAACTTTTGCATCTTGCTGTTGCCGTTGCTGTTGCTGTTTTCTGCTGTTGCTAGGCACAACTAATAGTGAGTCAGCAGCATGGGCAAGCGCGCGGTTTGGCATTCTAATTTATTTATGTTAATGCAATAAAAACACTCTATTTTGCTGCTGCATATTCGAAATATTTTCCATGTTGCTGTTGCTGTTGCTGTTGCGCTTGCTTTGCAAATGCCGCATATTGGCGACGTTATCGCAACGGCAACAGCAACAGCAGCATCAACAACACAGCAAAAACACAGCTAACCTTGTTATTGTTATTTAATTTCACTTTTTTGTTTGGCATTGTTGTTATTGTTATTGTTTAAGTTATTGCTGTTACTATAACTGTAACTGTTACTTTTGCTGTTGCTGTTGTTGTTGTTGTTGTTGCGGTGATATTTTTTGTTTTGTTTTTGCTGTTACCGTTTTGCGTTGGCGTTTTTCGTGCTGGTTGCCCCGTTTTGTTCTTGTTATAGTTGTTGTCGTTTTATGCTGGTCGCATGATTTACGTTGTTGGCGGCAGTTTTTCTTGTTGCTGCTGCTGCTGCTGCTGCTGCACCGTGGTAATGCCAAGTGCTTGTGTCTGTTTGCTCGCTCGACATTTGAAAGTTGTGTCGAAACGGGTCGTTAGTTGCAACAAAATAAGAAGAGCTGTTGATCAAACAGTAGCATTATTAAGCTTATATGTTAAGGGGTATGCTTCACAATCAGATCCCGTAAAGCGATAGAAATAGATACAAGTTTTAAATTAAAGATTTAAGAAACACTTGACACTTGACTAATGAAATAACAGGTTGATGGATCTACAATTGGTGTTTGGACCAAAAAAGTAACATTTTAAAAATGCTGCCATTTGCTTGCATCTGACAACGCTGGCAACGCTGACATTAACGTTTTAGCTGCTTTAAAAATACAAAGTTGTTGTTGTGCTCAGCATTCCCTTAGTTTTTTGTATGCTGTTTACTTTTTAATTGCGTCGCATTTGCGCAGCTCGCGATGTTGACAGCTGCTATCAGTTGTTGGTACCACTGTACACACACACACATACACGCACACACATACGCGCGTGCAAACTAATTTTTGCATAGATTTATTTATCTTTTTATTATAAATATTTTTCACAACAAGTATTTTTTAGCTTTACTGCCCACTTTTGAAAAGTCGCCAACGTCAAAACAGCAAAACGAGTGCGTCATTTGCATTTGTCATAGGAAAAAAAAGGTCGCCCAACTAGACGCTAGACGAGATTGGGTGTATGGGCTCGTTGGCATGGTATCTGTGGGTCGTTTTTCTGCACTGCACTGCACTGCGTTGCCGCCAGTCAGCACGTTTTTACTTTTACTTACTTCTTTGCCCGAGAGAACCAGAGAACCATAGAACTGGCGAATGTCTTTATTATTTGCTCACTGAAAGTTTATAAACACCGCCTATCCTATTTCTCTCTCTCTCTCTTTCTTTCTGTCTCTCTCGCTCTGCATCTTTCTGTCCGTTATTGTTGTTGTTGTTGTTGTTGGTGCGCCCAGCTTTTTAATAAAGTCATTTTATTTACATTTGTGCTTTTGTCTAGTAATTTATTTACTTTTTTATGCCATTACATACAAACATTTATTTGGAGCTTGCATATTTACTTTTGCTATTGTAACTGTTGCTGTTGCTGTTGCTACTGCTGTTGGTGTTGCTGTTACTATTGTTGCTTCTGCTGCCGGTAGCCGAAAACATTTTAAATGCCATTTTAATTATATTTGCTCTTTTGTGCGTTGGCTGGGCGTAAATTCCACTTGGCTTTGGTCGCTCACTTTGCAAGTTTTTCAATTAAAATGAAATAAAGCGACATAAATCAAGTCTTTCGCACACACACACACACACACACACATATGTACAAATAAAAAAGGTTGCCCGACAACAACAAATGCTGCTTTAAAAACTGACAGCAACCGCAAGTAACTTAATTTGGCTCGAGGCAAACGCTGCGTATGAGCAATGTCTAGCAATACAGCATCAGTAACAGTAAAATCAGCAAAACAGAACACTCAACACTCTGAAAAGTGAGCAATCGTTGTTGTCGTCGTCGTCGTCGTCCTTCTCCTCAAGCAATTTACAGCCTCGTGCTGACTGGCATTTGCATGCAAGCATCGAGAAAGACTTGAGACTGGAACTGAGTTGAGTTGAGTTGAGTTTGAAATGTTTTGGGGTTGGGCATGCTTATGTCTGAGTTTATTTTAGGTGTATGGGTCATTGGCAAATGCATGGTGCACTTGGCACATGCAGCATTCGCATAGCCTCAACATAAAGTGCAATGGGGAAAACCACAAAAAAATAACTTGAGAAATTGTGTTCAAAACTCGAATTTATTTTAATTTTCTTTGATACTTTCAATCGCAATAAAATGCACAGACATTTTGTTGTCAGTCACTCAAAGTTGGTCAGATAACAAATCAATAAAAGTCAACTTGACAATTCGAATTACAAAAAAGTCTAAAACTATTTGTCTTTGTCGCAACTATTTGGCAATTTTATTTCAGTAGTTTTCTTTAGAGACTTTTGATACAGTTTGAAAAATAATTTCTTTGAAATATATATTTCAATATTTTGATACCCTGATCCCATTAAAAATGGGAAAAAGGTATATGGGTTTTGTGCAAAAGTAGGTAACAGGCAGAAGGAAGCATCTCCGACCCCATAAAGTATATATATTCTTGATCAGCATTAACAGCCAAATCGATATAGCCATGTCCGTCTGTCTGTCCGTATGTATGAGCCAACCGATCTCAGAGACTATAAGAGCTAGAGACTCCAGATATGAAACTTAAGCTCGCCTAGTCCCTAGGCAGTACAAGTTTGTTTTCGATTTTCGATAACTCATCCCGTTTCCGATATACACATGGGATCGATAACAATAAAATCTTGAATTTGAAAAAATTTTAGATGTCATTTGAATAATTAAACAAAATAATAACAATCTGTGAAGTTTTATTAAAATCGGTTGAGAAACACCGGAGATATGGAACCTTGAAGTTGAGTATGCAGTAATGGCTTAAATATGTTTAACGTAGAAAACCATAAATAAAAACTCATTAAGCAATTCTCAGTTACAGTCAAGTGATCTTTCTTTTATGTTTAGCATACTAAACTTTATCTATAAAAAAAAAAGATTTATCATATTTAAATGAACAATTAACATTTATCATATTATTGATCGAGTTGTCCCCTTACTTAGCAACAATTGTATCACCCAATGACCGATAAAAAGCCTTGAAAAAGGCCAAACTATCGACAAACGGCTCGTGCCAGTTGTTGCATGAATGTGGGCCTGGTTGCTGTTGTTGTTCGGTTAGTTGTTGCTATGCTTCCAAGTATTACAAAAGGCGACAACAAAAACCACTTAAGCGTTGCCTGATTGTTGGTGTTTTTCGTTTGTTTGCCACCCCCACTTCAGCTCCGTGAGTGAGTGAGTTAGTGAGTGAGTGCACTTATCAGCGCCGCCAATTGCAATTGTTTTTAATAATTCACTTTCACTTTGGTGCCTGCCGCACACAAACACACACACACACACCCAAAAAACCTTGAACCGTATTTTCTGCTATATTTTTCTTAGCAACTGGGCAACTGCCAACTGCTGTCGGCCAATAGTAAAACTCGCTCTCTGTTTCTATGGCTCTGTCGCTGACTGGGCTTAGTCTGGTCTTTGGTTTTTGGCCTGTTTGCCACTTGACTTTCTGCTTTTTGCATACAAGTGTCTGGCACTCTCATTGTGTGTGTGTGTGTGTGTGTTAGTATCCCTTTATTTTCAATTTTTTTTTTTAAGAGTCGCACACTTGAGACAAGGCAGCAGACGCTTTTAAAATTAATGAGCTTAGAGGTAAACCCAAAGCCAAAAGCCGATTTAAAAACGAATTTTCACTAGTTATTTTAGTATATAATAATAATGGGTTTACATATATTGTTGAAGTCTTTAAAATCGCAACAAAATCTCAAGTAACATTTTTAACTCTTTTTTTTTCATTTTTATGTTCCCATTGCAGCAAACACAAGAAACGCAACAGGAGAAGTTCTTAACTACAAAGAGCTTTGACGTGTGAGGTAATATGCAATTTAATTGTTATTTCTATTACATTTGGACAGAAAACATATTGTATAGATAAATGTAAAAAAGAAGTCCATTCATCCAATGATAAGTAAAGACTTGACGCTTTAGTTTTAGTTTTTTTTTTTTTTGTATAGCTTATAGCCCGAAATAAATATTTACTTATTCCTATTCCCATTCTTGCTTGGTGTTTTCTGCTACGAAAATCACTTTAGTAAATATTTTATGATTTGGTATTGAGTTTTTCTAATGGATTTTGTTGCTTTTCAAGATTTGCCCAAATAAAAAGAAGAAAGAAATATAGAAAAAACAAAAAAAAAACCATTGCCATTTAATTTGCTTAGCTTGTTATTTTTTGCATTCACGTTTCCCTCATTTTCAGGCGTTTTCTTCTCAAACAGCCTCCAACTGTCCAATCTCTATTGAAAAGAAATTGCTGTTCTTTCTTTTTGTTGTTGTTGTTGCTCTTGCTTTCTTGCCAGTTTCAGTGTTCAATAAGAGCGCAACACACACACACACACACACACACTCAAGTGGAGCCTACGTAAGTACTTATTATATTTTATCTTGCTCAATGTTCCGTGCCAATTGTTGTTGTTGTTGTTGCTGTTGCTGTTGCTGTTGATGCTGCTGTTGTTTTCTTTCCTTTTGGTCACTTTGCTAGCACGTTAAGCTAACCCCTGACCCCTAACTGCCTGCCCACCCGCAACCCCCCCCCCCTCCCTCCCTCCCTCCCTCCTCACATCGTTATTTACTTTTTTCATCTTTCTCTGCTGTCTGTTGCTTTTGTTTTTGTATCGAGTGGCAAGCTCTGAAATAGCCAACGGGCACAAAAACCCCCGCCAATCCTCACCCTCGCCTGCTCTCAACCAGCCAACCAACACCCACAAAAACAACAACAGCAGCAACAAGATGAAACGACTCATGCATTATCCTGCTGACTGGGCTTTGAGTTGAGGCAGCCGTTGCCCCAAAAAACAAAACACTAAAAACAAAACAGAAAACAGAAAAAAAAAATAAGCTGTCGACTGCATTTTTCGCATGGAAGCAAATTTGCCGTTGGTGTTGCCTTTGATTTTGATTTTCGTTGGCCAAGAAAGATTTCTAAGGTCGGCACGCTTTCGCATAATCGGGCGTATTATCCCAGTCCCCGACCTCATGCATCTAATTTATGTGCACACACACACACACCCACACACACACATGAACGCCAGACCTAGAGCAACAGTCAGAACCAAAAGCAAATGTTAACTTCAGATTACAGCCAAAATAGAAGTTGGAGTAAATTTGGGTGTTGAAGACGGTTGAAAAGAAGAGAAGCGCTGCCGAAAATGCTTTATTTCATTAATTATGCAGCGAAAATCAACAAGAGAGGCGCTTAGCTTAGCATACTCCTATATACATATATACATACGTATATATTTATATATATATACATATGTGTGTGTGTGTAAACTCAGTTTAGAAACCTTAGAACTAACCTAACTCCCTTCAATGTTTCACATTTTCACCCAAATACCCTGTACTTTTGTTGTGGATCTAAAATGGATTTGGTGCAATAATATGATTGAAATGTTTTGTAGGTAACATATTTGGTGATTGGAAATCATTAAATTATTTATTGTTATTTATTTTTACCTTATTCATTTCAAGAACTCCGCGATTTGGTTCTATAAAATATCAATTCCCTTTGAGAGATACCCAAATGGCATTATTGATTATATTAGATGGTTGAAAGAAGGACCGAAGGATTTCAACTTTATAACAGACTATTTTCACCGTAGTGAATACCCCAAATCCGATTGTAGATTTTGGCTTGTTTTATACGGTTTTGTATTTGATGTTTTGGCTTGTTTTGTTTTGCGGCCACAAATCTGTTTATGTGCTGCCGTCGCCACAACAACAGCAGCAGCAGCAGCAACCTTCTCCTCTCCTGCATGTTGGGTAAACCCTTCGTCAGGCTGCATACATGACTCCAAATTCAGTAAGCCACACTCCACACTTTTCCTCTTCTCACTGCCAGCTGCCAGTTGCCAGCGTACGTTTTGTGCATTTGACTTTTATATGAACTAATTCATGAAAAATGCATGCCGCTTGTGCTGCTGCTGTTGCTGCTGCTGTTGCTGCTGCTGTTGCTGCTGCTGTTGCTGCTGCTGCTGCTGCTACTACCCTTTACGACTAGCATCCCCTTTTGCCCAACCCTGCACAAATGAAGAAAAACCGGCCACCATAAATCGTCGTCTACGTCTCCGACATTGCTATACTGCATCAAATACGAATGTGACTGCAAATGTGAATGGTAAACTTTATGTGAGTGTAAGCGCGCGCGCGCGTGTGTGTGTGTGTGTGTGTGTGTGTGTGTGTGTATGTATATATATGTTCTGGCTTTGTTCGTGTGGCAAATAATTAAATTAAGATTTTTATAGCTTAATTGGATGGCTGTCGGGCGCCGAGTGCGCAGTAACCTGATGAATGACTGCTCTGCTCGCATGCCATGCCATTCCATGCCAGCTCAACTGGCAGCCAGCCTGACTGGCAACATGGCCAGTTACACACATTTACAACTTGCAACGAGCCACAAGCAGCAAGCAACAGCATAGCAGCATTGCGCTGCTTAATGGCAAGTGAAAGGCAACAAGTCTTGTCCAGCCAATGACTGGCTAAAATCAAATGATGTTGCTGGGGGTGGCATTTGGGGGTCTTGGCCTGGCCTGGCCTGGTTTGGCCTGCATTCAGTCAATCCAGTCTGCTAGCTAACTGACCAATCCTATCAAACATTGTTAATTGACGTTAATACGAATCAAAAGCCGGAGCAACGCAACCGACTGATATTGCAGTCTGCGTCAAGCATTGGGAGCATTATTAATGCATTTCTCTGTTAAGTATGTGCCACTCCAACTACTCAATGATCAATTGAATATGTTTAAATGGCAATGCACCACAAATACTGCAGGTGGCAGAAATGCTAAACAAAACTAAGTTTATACCCTTTTTCATTTTATTCCTTAACTGATTCATATAAGCAATACTTTCGTTAACTTTTTATTGATATTGAATGAAACCCTTTGTTAACACGCGTTTAAGTTTTATTGGCAATAACTAAAACCACATTAAACATTTTGCCTTTTTAATTAAAGCTCTTTTTTTATAGCATTGCTGTTGTTGTGTTTATAATGAGCTGATTTCATTCTTTCTATGCGCTTCTTCTTTTGTTATGCACCAGCATTGATGTGGCTAGTTCAACAGCAACATCATAGTTGCCTATGAATATATATATAAGTCTATATACTCTACATACTTATACATATATACTTATAGATGTATGTATGTGTGTGTGTGTGTGTTTGTTTACTTAGCTAAGTAGTGCACATTGCTAGCTCATGTTCCACATCGGATTTGGCCCTAGGCCCGTGGCATTTGTTGTCGTTGCTGCTGCTGCTGCTGCTGCTAGCTCGTGTGGCTGTTGCTGTTGTTGGTTTTCTTTGGGTTACCTGGCCAAAAGCAAACCAACAAATGACTGCCGCAGCACACAATCTGCACAGAATCTAAGCTCACGACAAGAGCAGCAATCCTTGAACTTTTCGCATTTCCAATATGCATACAGCCATGCAAAATCCGTTGCTCTATGTTGTTGTTGTTTTTGCTGTTGCTGGAGGCTGTTGCTGTTGCTGCTGCTGTTGCTGTTGCTGTTGCCTTATGCCTTATGGGGCTCATGACATCTCGGCCATGCCACGGCAACCCAACCGTTTGTAGAGGGCGCGTTTTGTTGCATCTGCAGTTGCCTTTCATTAACATGCGACGAGGACGACGACGACGACGACGATGTCGGCGACGGCCATCAAAAGCATAAATTGCACATGCAAATTGCGCAGCCAATGTGGGTGGTGGCTTTTGGGCGGTTTTTTTGTGTTTGCGTTTGGGTTTGGGTTTGCGTTTGCGTTTATGTGTATGTGGTAGTGTACCACGCTTTGTGCTTAGATCTTTCTTGTTCGTTGTGTTTGTATTGTACATAGGATGTTTCTCAGTTTTTGCTCTCTTTGCTTTGCAAAGCAAAAATACTTACAAAAGCCACGCAAAACAACTTAAAAAAAAAACAAACAAAACAGGATGCAATCCGTGACAATAGATACTCTGTAGTAAATGAGCTACGAAATACTCAAAAGTATATTAATCATGTGTTATACATTTTTCTTTTTTTTAATCATTTACTTTCCTGAACTTTTACCATATGCCATGTTGAAGCATTTCGTTAAAGTACAGGGTATATACAAAAATACGGCTGACGTCAAATAGCTAACCGAGAAGCCGAGAAGCAACGACTGCAACAACCGCAACAGCTGCAGCATCCAAACAAAATGACCACCCAGGGTTATGTGCCACAACACCATCTGGCACTAAGCATTATCTTAATATATAGATTCATCTTTATACAACAAGTCACAATTGTACAAACAAGAATGTTAACTTACGTTTAATTCTACGTGCCTAACGCTGTTACAACATCAGTTGACCCTATTATAGTTGAAGGGAAAGGGTATACTCGTCACTCTTTTATCTAAGCCGCTTAGACCTCGATTTTGTGGTAGAGTGTTTACAGCTCCAATATTCGTACATCCTGTCTGAGTGCTCACATACGTTTTATTTGCTTTCAAGACTTAACATTTTATAATGAAACTCGATCAATTTTTCACAACAATTACTGTTAAACAGTTTCTTTACTTCAAGCACCTCCCTAAATGCTTTAAAATTGTTGCACTTGTAACAAAAATCGTGGCAAACAGATCAGAAATAACATGTGAATTGCTTGCGTAAGCAAAAACACTTTTACATCATTGTACAGAGTCCATTCACCATGTATTTGTTAGTTGATTATGTAAGATGCTGCAAAAGATGTTAAGTTTTAACCATGCCACCAAAAGCTTAGCACCTTGTTTGATGCTGCTGCTGCTGCTGCTGCAACTATTGACTTTTTGCCGCCACATTAAGCGATGAGCGAATGATTGTTTAAGATATGTGTGTGTGAGTGTGTAAGGAAGGGACGGGGGGGTACGTAGAGGGGGAGAAGACATTGGTTTTTTCTTTCTATCAGAAATTGATGTGCCACAATTTACTTTCGACTCTCCCACTCCCCTCTCGGTTGCATTGCAAATCTCCTTAAATGCAGCCTGCCTGTCGTTCTTACTGTTCCTTACAGGGTTGCCAAGTTGTCGTCGGCGTCTTGACAATTTCGGCATTGTGCGTTGAAGCGTTGCACACGATGCCACCGATGTCGACGTTGATGTCGATGCCGCTGCTTCCTGCCTGCCTGTCTGCCTGCCTGCCTGCCTGCCACAGCTATACTGTATATCTGTCGTCTTGTCAGTCCGTTCATCCTTGGCGCATTGCAATCAAAGTCAGCGCAATGACTGACAGCAGGACGAAGTTTGCAAAGATACGCCGCTTTACGTTTACGTTCTCTGCATGTCATTCAAATGCTGTTGACAACTCCGGCAACTTTGCGAGGCAACCCCTCCACAGCCTCTGAAGCAACTACAACTAGTGACTAGTACTAGTAGTAGTTCCTCTATTTCTTTCGCACTCTCTCTCTCTCCCTCTCCCTCTACCTCTCTCTCTTTGCTTCTGATTCCGTTTCTGACTCTGAGGCTCTGAGTGACTGCCGCCGCTTTGGTGATGGCAGCCAGCATTTGACTGCTTCCTTATGTTGTTAGCAGAAACGTGACAAGAAAATCAAACACGCAAAAATCTGTGGCACCAACAACAACAGCACCAACCACATTAACTGCCTTGTGCCCATGATAGCACTATAGGACTAGGCAGCCACAGAGGAATAAAGAGAAAGAGATAGACAGAGACAGAAACAGAAACAGAGAGATAGACATGTCTTGCAGTTAGTTAGCAGCATGTTCGCTGTGTGCAGATTTCAGTGGCATGCAGCAACGAACTAAAGCCAAAGCTAAACATTTCGTGTCGCATTTATAGCCAACGTGCAGCAAGTCTTTTTGTTTTTTGGTTTTATTTTCTTCTTCTTCTTCTTTTTTTAGCTCCTTCTCTGTTCAGTTAAGTTTAGCTGGAGCTAAACGTTGATTTGCTTTTCGTAAAAATTGTTTCTCAATTCGTTGGCCAGCTCTCGTTGCCGACTCGTCATACACCCATACAATATACGTGTGTGTGAGTGAGTATGTGTGTGTGTGTGTGTGTGTGCTATCTGTAAATTGGCATAATAAGTTGGCAGTCGCAGTTGCCAGGTTGCAGGATGAGCTCTTGCTGTGAGATGTTGCTGCTGCTGTTGCTGTTGCTGATGATGCGGATTGATGTGCTGTGCCCCTTATGGTGGCATTCAGACTCTGCTCTGCTCGTCTCCTCTGCAACTCGTTAGCTCAGTGCATAGTACGTAAGCGTAAGCATTGACGTAACTAAACTTTCCGGACTGAATGTGTTAGCAAAGCAAAGGCGCAATCGTCATCAGCCGATTATCATAATGAACAATTTGGTCGTAATGCTATATTCTCTACCAATCGCAACGTAAGCAATCACATTATGACGAGTCTGCATTTGTGCTACTCAGCTGCATGCGGCTTAATTTCTACTATGTAAAGCTTGAAAATTCTAACAAAAATACTTCAAATAAAAATTAAAAGAGGAATCCTTAAAATAAGCAGCACATTCAATAAAATAAAACTCATTTTGAGCTTAAAGTTTAATGTTTTTACGAAACTGAGAACTTTTGAATGCACAAACGGATTTTCCTTTATTATTTTCTAAAATTTAAATAAAATGAAACACAATTTCAGCTAAGAGTTAAATGGTTAAAAAGAACTGAGAACTTTTAAATGCACAAATGGAATTTTCTGTTGTAATATGTACTTAGATTCCATAGCATTCGTTGGAATGAATACAGATGAAAAGTTTTTAATACGCAAATAACATTACCTGACAAAATGTTTGTTTGAACCTGCAGAATCTGCTTAATGTTATATAATGTTGCTGCTAGTAACTGCGTGTATATTTTCTACATATGTATATATACACGTATATATCTTAAAATGTTTACATTTTGACATTTTTGTGAGATTTTGCCAGCATTTCCCTGAAGTTATTACAAAATAATTTCTTGATTGGCAAGCACTTCCGTCGCATTTGCGTGCCACTTGCCACCTGCACGCATACACATACGTTTGCAGATGCAGAAACGGATACAAATACATATACAGATACAAGACAACGAGCTATATATATACATACATACTGTATATGTATTTTCTGTTTGATTTCTGCCAGTCAATTTAATTTGGTTCTGATATTTTTGGGGGCGGGTCTATTTGCGCAAT
Organism: Scaptomyza cyrtandrae; assembly: GCA_035044605.1. Taxonomy (NCBI): domain Eukaryota; kingdom Metazoa; phylum Arthropoda; class Insecta; order Diptera; family Drosophilidae; genus Scaptomyza; species Scaptomyza cyrtandrae. The sequence goes on from JAWNNS010000639.1 coordinate 9,150,573, forward strand.
TTATTTTGTGACTTTTTGTGTGTGTGTGTGTGTGTGTGTGTATATGTCTGTGTGTGTGTGTGCAGTTCAAATTTACATTTTAAGGTATGCAACCAACCCAAACAAAAACGATCGACGCCCGTTTCATGTCTTTTGACAATTTGCCGCATTGTTTGTTAATTGTTTAACATTTTTAATCACTGCCCAGAAATTGGTTGTTGTTTTTGTTATTGTTGTTGTTGTTTTTGTTGATTTTGTTCTTGCTGCTGAATTTATGAGATACTCGTACATAATTTTCACTTGTTTCTTTTTGAGTAGACAAACAACCAAAAAAAGATATTGCGTTGTTTAAGCAGCCGGCAATAATCGACGTTGGACTGATTGCGATTTTTTTTTCTCATTTTCTCTCGGCTCGTTTGTTTTTTTTTTTTTTTTGTTTTGTGCGCAATTTCGGCATTATTTGAATTGAGAGAATCGCAATATGGAAATGTTTGCAAGTGTACATTTTACAGATACATATACATATACATATACATATACATATACATATACATATACATATACATATATACATATGCGACTTCGTATCCGTAATTTGAATGTGCTTCGCAAATGCTGAAAGAAAATCCACAAATACAAAACAGAAAGAGAAAATTGCAAATGGGGCGCAGCTTTTTCAGCTACAGTTCATAAATCGTTAATCAGTTTCGAGGACGAGTTTTAATTGCAAATTGGGTATCGCACGAGCATCGCGAAAATGCTGTCAAATGCAATCAGACATCATCGACATCATTGACATCACAAAGCTTTGACACACTTCCCTCACACTCAAAGACTCTCTCGCTTTAACATTTTGTGTAATTGCATTACTTCTAATTAAATTAAGCACAATATTATATGTAATGTATCTGCCAGGCAGGCACACACACAAACCAAAGTCGACGTGTCAAAAGATATATAGATAATACCAAATGTCATTCGACAAGAACTGTGAATTTCAACTTTTGGGCGACATAACGTTAAGAAAAGAAAGAGAAAAATATCATTTTGTAAAATCAATCGCCAAGTAAGCCGCGGGGCACAAACGAAGTTGAATTGAAAGATATCGACAGACGTAACAAGTTTAAAACGTATGCTTTGTGTGTGTGTGTGTGTTCGAGTGTGTGTGTGTGACATGCTGTTGCCTGCCAAGCATATTCATGACGTTTGGCACACACACACGTACGCAAATAAAAGGATGTGATGCGAATTAAAAAAAAAAAAGCATAGAAGAAAACGCAGGCTGCCAGCGGATACAGATACAGCTAGACGAGATATATATATCTTAAGATACAGAAACAGTCAGAGTCAGAGATACGCAGAGATGAGAGATACACAGATATGCAATGTGTTGTTGTCTTGTTCAGTGTGTGCGTAGACGCATCCGTCAGATACATTTCGCAAACGTTGGCACGCACGATACTTAAGTTCATTTGCGCCACTTTGCGCCTGTGCATCTTAAGTGCGTGCGACTTTTTTAATAAAAAAAAATGAAAAGAAAAAAAAATAAATAAAAGTAACGAACGTCAACTTGCCAAGCACACACACACACACACACACACACACAGAGAGAGACACATTGTGTGTGAGCTTAGCTAGAAAGTTATATATGTTTAGCTGTCAGATACAAAATGTATCTCAATGCTAAACGGCGGCTGTTGCTGCTGCAAAGCAAATCGAACGGTTTTTTGTGCCACTTTAGCAATTCGCATTTCATTTCTATTTTCTATTTGCTGTGTTGTTGTTCTTAACTGATCAAAATGTGTGTGTTGTAAAGAGTATGAGGCAGAGTGAGAAAGATATAGGGAGATAGAGAATGTTATGTACAGAGAGGACATACAAACATATTTAAACGGTCATTGCTCAGGGCTTAAAAGCAATATTGAATCATTCATAAGCCCAAGAATTGAGCTTGACTCGCCATCAGATCGGATTGAGCGATAATGCTATAATTATAGCAGTCTTTGTCAGTTCCATAAACCTTACATAGAGGCGTCTCATTTGGTAGTCGAGAAAGCTGTCATAAAACCCAAAATCAATGGCTGCCATAAACTTGAGCGCTGCTGTTGAACTGCTATTAAGTAGGAATTGATCTATAAAAAAAAAAAAAACAGTGAAAAAAAAAAAATCGCCCAACACGCAAATGAGTCGAGTTTCATACATATTCAGATACATACATTAACTTCCACGCATGTCGTATTCATTGAATTTCCAATGAGATATTTTACAACTTTCAGATAAGCTATTATATGGGTTTTTTTTTTGTCTAGACTTTGACAGCATTCAGCATATGATAGAATTCAAGAAGCAAATTGATTGATTATGTCAATGAATAGAGTTAATGACGGCATAATTCGATAATAGATATATGATTCAGTATTTACTGCATATATTTAAGCTATTTGACAACACAAAATGTTAACTGTTTTCTACTAAGCAAACATATATTTCTACACAAAGTGAACCCTAAAATATATATGTACTGTAATACGTTTTGGAGCCAAAACATAATGCTTCTTCAATGTTTAAACCATTTAACATTGTACAGAGCCAAATTCTTGAGGCTAGTGTCATTTATTAATGTTAGTTTTAGCTCCCCCTCACAGCCAGCTGCAAGTTCTTATGTACAGAAGTTTCACACGATCTGAACACGCAGAGACGACTCGGTTTTGTGTTGATGCTGCATGCAACTCTTTTCTTCCCTTCTTCATTTTTTTTTTTTGCATTTTTGCAGCCATCCTTCACTTTGCCAAGGGGGCACAAGTTTGTCTCAAAATAAACAATGAAACGCCTCTGTAAATGTGTGTTTGTGTGTGTGTGTGTGTGTGTGTTGAGGCAGCAGATGCCTCGTGCAGCCTGTCAGAGAGTCTTTGTTGTTGTTGGTTTAACTGCTGTTGCTGTTGCTGCTGCTGCTGCTGCTGTTGTTCTCTCCACCACCTCTTGCTCTACAGCCCCCTCTGAAAGCCCAACAACAACACTCGACATTTGCGGCGTGATAAGCTTTGATTACATGCCAGACAACAACTGATCAGCCCCAGTGACTGAAGCCAACTTGCAGTGCAAATTAAATGGCAAAGAAAATGCGCAAATAAGCAACAGCAAATAAGCAGAAGGAGATGGAGAAAATTCTATAAATATTGTGCTTGTGCTTGTTTGTGTGTGTGTGTGTGTGTTCAAATTGCTGCAAGTTTGGGGTCGCGATGCACTGCACTAGCGGCGGCGGCGACGGCGACGGCGGGGGCGAGGGCAGCAGCAATTGCAACAAGGCAATGGGAAACAACTTGGCGAGCGAGTTGCTTCCAAGAAATGTTTGCAGCAACAATGCCTTGTGACACGCATTTCCTGTGACTCGATGCCTGCGGCAGTGGCAGGCTATAGAACAGATACATATATGTATCTATTAAATACATAGAAAGCACACACACACACACACGCACACACCAAACTTGTTTGGTGGCTTTTGCGCGTGCGCAACACACGTTTCCGTTAGATCAGCAAAATACATAGCTCCAATGTAGAGATCAATGATCGCAGCAACAGCAGCAACACCAACAACAACAACAGCAGCAATAACAGCGGCTGCTAATCGAATCTGGGAGCAGAGCGAGTTAAGCATTTTTAATTGTTATGTTGTTGGTTGTTGTTAATGGTTGGAGAAGAACGCGCGTATACAAATTGTAAGTCACTGAGGCTCATTGACCCAATTTGAAAGGCAACAACAACGCTGCCTGTTGCCCAAGTCAATAGTTGAACAAGTAGTGGAATAGTTGGACATCATTAAAATATCTATATGTACACATACGTGTATATACATACACACATACGTACGTACGTACCATTTTTCCTGAGCAGCAAGTTCTTTTATTTGTGTTTTTCGTTTTGGGCGCGACACACATTGTGAGACAGCAGCAGCAGCAGCAGCAGCGTGGGGCCCAGGCAGCATGGCCAGAAGCCACATACAAGATCGAACCTGTTTTGCCTAGCAAATTAGCGACAAAAACAACAAGTACAACTATTGCTGCTGCGAATATTTTGTGGCAACAAAATACAACACAACACAACACAACAACAACAACAACAACAGCAACAACAGCAAAAGCAAGAAGAACAAATCGCATAACCGTAACGAGTATTAAATAGCAAATTGACCCAAATCGTTTGGGTGTTAGCATTGTGCCTGAAATATCAAAAAGAGAGTTTAGCTTAGCTTTGCTAGAAAGTCCCTCAATCTCAATACAGCTTGTAAATGCCAGTGCCAATGTCTGACATGTTGCTGCTTGTTATTTACCCCGATATGGATTTGGGTTAAGTACACGCAGACAGCAGACAGCAGACATCCGGACAGTTAGAAGCAGCTTTTGACTTAAGATTAATGAGCCACTGCTTTGCCTTTTTGGGTTCCAATTCTTTAAACAGAATGCAAAATGTCTTTTCAAATGCAATCAGCACAGTTTCAAAACTTTCATCAAAACAACCAACGAAATGCTGAAAAGCTAGATGCTCTTTTTTTTTGTCTTTTTCTTCAATACAAAAATGAACCTGTTAAATCTTGTATGTCCCTCCACTCCGCTTTCCCCTATCTCTGTTGAGAGGGTATTTAAACTGTAGATTTTAGCTCGGAAAGCAGCTGAAGATGAGGGGCTAGTGCAAATCATCAGAGATTTATAACAACTTCCACACTCACACTCACACACATACACATACACACTCACAAAAATGTATATAGATACACAGATAGGTTTTCTGTGCATATTTCACGTGCCCTGCACTCAGCCAAACCCTAGCTTGAGGATGTGTTTTTTGATGCCAAAAAAAAAAGAAAGAGTTAAAAAAAAAGCGAACCTTGTTGAAAGCATGTTGCAAAATATTTTGTATAATGTTCGCTTATTCTTCAACTGAATGCCTGCTGTCTGTGTGTCTGTGAATTTTTTGTGTGTTTGCTGGGCAAAGTTTTTGCGGCACATGCAAATGAAATGGAAAACACTTGAGCAAAAAACTCTAAGCTGCAAGGATGCGACCTGGCTGAAGGCCTGTGTTTATGTGTGTGTTCTTTGCATTTGCCTGATTTTGGGTTGTGCAAATGTTGCACAAAGTTTTTGATTATGTAAAAATTGCATTAAAGCTGCGGGCGGTCGGAGGGGAGCTGTGTTTTATCAAGAGCTTTTGGTATATTGCCTACCTGCCTGCCTGCTGCTGTTGCCTTTGAAGAAATGTGCAATCCCACAGGCAGGCAATCATAATAGAGTCTCAGGTGTGCCAAGAACTCTCGCCCAGACAGAGAAAGCTTAACTGAGCTGCTTAAGCAGCAGGGCCAACAAACGGTTTAGTACCCAGCAATGGGCAAAGAAACAAAACTGGACATGCAATTTGCTGGGGCATACAGGCGACATTCAGGATATTGAAAGCGCAGACAGAACAGCAGCAGAAGCAAGCACGAACTTAAAGTGTCCGGCAGTGGAGTGGCAGCTGCCATTGTCAACCATTTGCCACAGACAGACAAACGGACAACCAGACGGACGGTTGGACGGTTAACTGCTACGTGCAATTTGTAGACAAAAATTGAGCTATGTATGAATGGGACTCTCAGTTTAACACAACTCAGTTGGAAGGCTGAACGAGTCACGCCTTTTGTTTATCGCATGCCTCGGAGGCAGGTTACAAGGCACACTACCCCGGCTGGCTAGTGGGAGATGTACGGTGTTTGGTGTGGGTGCAGAAGCTCTCTTGCTCTCTGCCAGTGCCATAAATATTAGAGGCATGCCGTCAGACATAACGGCAACACCAACGCAACCGTTAATGTCAACTCAGTCGACTCCAAATTCAACTTCAACTCGACTCTGACGCTGTCGTGTGGCACACAGACAAAGATACAAAAGCGCAGATAGGCAAACAGATTGTCGCCTGAAGTGTCGTGTCGTTTCGTTTCGTGTGTCCAGAGCGCCAGATGGAAACGCAGATGGATAAATGCGCTGCTTGGTGTTGCTGCTGCAACCGGTTAACACTAAAGCGAGCGACTGACGACGAGTGGGGTGTGGTGTAGGGATAGGATTGCATGTTGCCACTTGACCACATAAAAAAGAAGAAATGTGCTTCCTTCCACTTTGGTTGCAATAGTGTGCTACTTTTATCCAATTTGTTTATTTACAATCAGCGTTAAGTCTATTTATTTGATAATGTTAATAATATGGTATCAAATAAATATATATAGATATATAATATATAAATATATATTATGTGGCCAGTTTCAAAGTTATCGGGTAACTCGAACTCCCACTGTGCCGCACTTTTAGATTGTTTACCATTAGGCGAAATGACCGTATTCCGACTCGTCCTCGTCCTCGTCTACGTCTTCGTTCTCGTTCTCAATCTCTGGACGGATGGATGAATGTCTGTCTGTTTTTTACTGGCCCCCCAAGCTCTGTTTGTGTGGACAGTGCTGTGAGAAATATTATACGCAATTTTCAAGCTGACAGTTTGCGTATGAATCTGAATCTGAGTCTGAGGCCTGTGGCCTGTGGCTGAGGAACGGAAATGGTTGCGCGGCTGGCCGACATATTAAAAATGAATGACGGCATTTCATTAGTGTCGCCATTTTGTTGAGGCTCCGAACGAAGGTTGGGTGCACACAAAACATTCAATGTTCTCGATAAGAAATGCAAAGTAATTTGCCATCACCTGTCATCAATTTTGTTATTTCGTAGATGTTTCCCGTGGCCAAACGTATTTCTCTCGTTTATTCTCCTTTTTTTTCTCATTCCAGAACAGGATACTTTAAGTGGAATATAAAGGAAGACGATAAGGTTTTAAGGCAGAAACACAAAAAAACAGATTGCGAGAATGGCGCACTCAAAGGTCATATTAAAGATACTGTTCTCACTATGCGTGTGGTCATTTGTGATCATTGGCCTGTTCAAGATGCATGGGACGAATCTGGTGCCACAAGATTATCACCAAATGCCGCCCGACTATCAGCAATTGCCGCTCAACGGTCGCAGTCTGTTGCAAAAGGATATGTTGCGCTATGCGGAGACCACATCGACGACAACCGATCACTTTGATCCCAGCGAGATACTCGTCGACAATCGCACAGGTAAACAAACAGGCACAAAAACCCAATTGTTATATTCATACTTCTTAACACCTTTATACACTCTCTTTCTTTATTCCATTCTATTTTACAGCCATGGACGATGATCAGCTGGTGCGTGATGTCGAATCAAGGATACCATCGCTACCAATTGCCTACTGGAGCAAGAACAAGAATTTCTTGCAACAGAAGTCATCGACCTGTGCCAAATACCCATCGATCTTTGAGCTGGAGTTCAACAACATCTACTGGCAAACGTTGCGCACATCGAATGGAACCTTTCAGCTTTTTGGTGCCTATTATGATATACGTCGCACCTCGCTGCTGGGACCAACTGTTCGCATTCTGGGCATGATCGATCGCATCGAGCCGAAGGTGAAGACTTATTGTCAATTCTGGTTCGATGGCCAGAAAGAGCCGTTTATTGTGAAGACGTTCGAGTACAAGTACATCTGGTACAACAAATGGGGCAACTACAAGCAGGGCATCTATCAGCCGTATCTGATTGCCTGCCAGATACCTAAACCCTTCCATGGCGTCGTACCCAGTTCCGTGTCAATGGTGGAAAAGGAGTGCGATACGGCCACCAATAATTTGCGTGTCATCTACAATCGGCCACCGGATGATCAGAAGAAGGGCTTTGCTGTTTGTGTTAAAGGTCTGGACTTTCTGTATGATGATCTAAGCGTGCGTCTCATCGAATGGATCGAGATGCTTAACATTTTGGGTGCGGACAAGATCTACTTTTATAATCTGCAGGTTCATCCGAATATCACCAAGGTCCTTAGCCATTACGAGCAGGAGGGCAAAGTACAGGTCATACCCCTAACGCTGCCAGGCGGTCAGCCAAATGTTCCCGGCTTTCAGCATCTCTATCTGACCAAGAAGACCAATCACAAGCGACAGAACGAGGTTATACCCTACAATGACTGCCTGTACAAGAATCTATATCTGTACGATTACATTGCCCTGCTTGACATCGATGAGGTAATCATGCCCAAGGGCAATTCCATACTCTGGTCCGAGCTGATGGAGAAGGTGCGTCCGGAGTCGTTGAAATTCAAACCGGATGGCTATCACAGCTACAACTTTCGCAACGTCTACTTCCTAGACGATCAGCAGCACGAGCACGGCTGGCACAAGGATATACCCAAGTATATGCATATGCTGCAGCATGTGCATCGTGCCAAGAACTATACCAAACCCAATCAGTATGTCAAGTGCTTTCACGATCCGGAACGTGTGCTAACCCTGCACAATCATTTTCCGCTAAGCTGCCTGGGTGGCGTTTGCAAATCATATCCGGTGGACACGCAGGACGCACAGTTGCAGCATTATCGGGCCGATTGCGTCAAAACGCTTAAAAAGAGCTGTGAAGAGTATCGCGAGAATTCCGTTGAGGACAAGACCATATGGAAGTACAAGGATGAACTTATTCGACGCACCATTAAAACGCTCGAGACGCTAGGATTCTTTAGGCGTAGTGGCAATGGCGCAGGGTTTGGTGGCAGCAGCAGCGGCCTCGGCGGTGGCGCCACAACACACTCGACGGAACGGTGATTCGCGGTTCTTGGCGGCTGGTCGTGGCCCTGGCTGCCAGTGACGCCCTATGTGGAACCAGCGGCAGCTGGCCAACTGCTGGGCAATGAGGAGTTCTTCGTCTAGTATGAGTTTTAGATGGAGAGTTCGAAAACAAAAAAGACAGAAACAGATTTAGAGATAGAGATAGAGAGAGAAAATCGAACTCAAATCCAAAACATAAACCCGTCCCCTCCACAAAAAAAAAAAGCAAATAACAAAAAAAAAAAAAGCTCAGAGCTCAAATTGTTCATTTTTTGTATTATAGAAAAGTGTTTTTATTTTATTTTTATTTTCTACTATTATTATGATTATTATTTTTATTTTGTAGTATTGTGTAATTTGTAATTCCCCTACTATACCAACTTAGTTAGTTAGTTAGTTAATATTATAAAATTATTTTTGATATATGTATGCTCTTATCAAACACTTTTTACATCCTATCTATTATATATACACACACATACATACATACATATATATATATAAATATTTATTCGCACTTTCGTATGGCTAGGTTAAAGCGAAAAAAGAAAGCGAATATAAAAAAAACTTTTGAAATTGTGCCTTCAACTTTAGGGTTTTAGATCAGTTACTCTATACATACATACCATATGTACGTACGTACATGCATGCATAAGTATGTATGTATTTATGTACCTATACCTATATGTACATAGATGTATGCACATGTATAACTGCTTATTGGTCAGTTGCCCAACAAAAACAAAAACCAACACAATTGTTTATAAACAAATAAATGTATTCACAAAAGACGTTACAAAATATAAGCCCCAAATGTATAAGTTGAATGGAGTAAAAAAAAAACAAGGACATTTTAAAAAAAGATCAAAATCAAACAAAAAAAACAAAAAAACAACCTATAATAAGTTAAAGACTGATGACTGACGTTTATTAATAATTAGATACAATTGCAAAAAGCCCTTGGAAAACAAACAAAATTATGTGAAATTGAAAGAAATTTCGAAAATTTATTTCAAATAATGTGCGTAAGCGAACAACAACATTTCAATTGATATTATGTATTAACTAAACTAGTTAGTATTTGTTGTGCACTAAGTTAACGACAAACAAAATTATACTATATCACTAAATGCTAAGTAAACATCTGAACAAAAACATCAAACTGTACATAGTTAAATTGTTAAAAACACAAACAAACACACACACACACACACACACAACTAGATATACCTATATATAGACATATACATTATTCATATATAATATACATACTACATATGTTTAACAGAAGCAAAAGAATAAACTTATAATAAGCATACATATATTGAGATATGAAAAACCTAAAACAGTTACACATCTACTACTTTAAGCAAGCTGCTCAATCGAACGTAGTTACATTTATAATTTTATTTAATGTGGTTGTTTTTTTTTTTTGTTTTGATTGTGTCAAACCATTTTTATCCTATACGTATTAAGCTTAGTTCTTGCACCTTTTTATACTACTATTGTTAATTGAAGTTAATTTCTTTTCGATTTCATTGTATATACAATTTAAACACTATGTATGAATTTGTTTGTGTTCAACTAATTTTGATTTGTATTTTAAATTGTATTTTCACTTGACATTATTTTGCAGCTTAGTCAAATTGTTAAAACTTAAGAAAGAGTTGGATTAGGCGTTGATTTGGATATGGAACGTACTATATAAATATAGTATGTAGTATATTTACCAGGTTGCAGATATCTAAACTATTGCACTGGATCACATCGATCTAAAATTAAAATTTAAATATATTATAATATATATATATATATATGTATACTTACGATTTATATATACATATATGTGTGTAGATGCATTATGTATTAATGTTAGTTGATAATTATATATGATGAAACACAACCCAATTTTTTTTTTTTGCCTAGCTAATAACAATTGATAAGAGAAAAAGTGATTGAAGAATAAAATTTTAAAAAAATGTCAAAGCTTCGAAATGTTTTTTTTTTCTTGTAATGTACAATCTGTATCTTAGAGATACGCATCCGACAGATACATTTGAAATTGATGCAAATTTAACAACATTTAACATTCAAGATGCGTATTTAATATTCAACTCAAGCACAGTCGATAACCTTTGGCTTGCAGTAAATCTGTTTAATGTTTGGCATCACACTCGTTTAAGTAACCGTTTAAGCTGTTAGCTGTTACAGATATTTATTGGTAGTGCCAATTGCTGATGCCATTAGCTTTAATTCAACTTTAGTCCAAATGATTTTGGACTGCATTTAAGTACGAGTGTACGTAGTACTACTTGGCTCGTTTAAGATTGCCAAAAAATTCCGGCATGCAAACAGACAAATACTCACACACACACACACACAGACACACGTACACTTGAATAGAAAGCAAACCGAAGACTTTTCCAGTTGAATGGCTAGCTATCCGGGCACCTTGGCTAAAAACGTGGCATCGTTTTGTTGCTCACTGCGCTTCCAGCGTGGCAAGACGTGAGATACAAAACTTCTAAGAATGTAAACAACAAAGCATTTATTCTCGGGCATAAATGAATCCACTTACGCACAACTTGGCGAGAAACGCGCAGCACTCACAGATGCCAGGCTGGCAGGCAAGACCTATAGCCAATACACACACACACACACACACACACACACAGAGAGAGAGAAAGTTGTGCACAAGGACGGAAACGACGGAAGGATACAAAAGCTAAAGCGGCAGCAACAAATAAATAAAACACCAACTTACAGGGTATTTTTGGAGCAAGCAGCGTTGAGTATGTGTGTGTGTGTGTGTGTGAAGAAAGGGATGAATGAGTGGCAAAACTGGAGCCAAAGAAATTTGTATAAACGCAACTTAAGTGAGCATTAAACACGCTCCACTGAAGGACTCCTTTGGCCGGAACCGAGGTCCCCTTTCATTTATTTTTTTTTCTTTTCTTTTTTGGGTAACAGTGGCGCTTAACTTGGTTAATAAACATTACCAACGCCACAAAAACCATTTACGTGAACTATTAAAATTCCATAGCATTTTAGTTGCCTCTTTGCCTTGTTTCACGATTATGCTTATTTATATGGTAAGCACACCCACACACACCCACACACACGCACACAAACGTGCACACACACACACAGACTTATGCGTATGGAGAGATTAAACCCCTTTATGTTGGGTTTTTGCATGTGCGTTAGTCGTTAAGTGAAATCTCATCGCTGCATGATAACGCAAACTTTAAGTAAGTCTATAGATATCATATATATATATACATATATATTCGTATATCCTTTTATGAATAACCATTAAGCGGCTGAGAGGCCATTTCTTAATAATGCATCCATCGAATGTTTTTGGGCCAAAAGTATTCTTGTTAAGTTTATGGTTCATCATTCCAGTTTCATGTACATAGTCGTAAACAACTGAAAAGCAGGTTAGAGTGTGCTTTAAGGCCTTTATCGATCAAAATCTAACTCTTTATACTATAGAAGTATATATGGGAATGACTTATAAATTATTAATAATGCAATTTGGAGCGCGTGTCTGATGCTAAAATGCAAATGCTGGCAAACTAATTAAAATCCACTATAGGATCGTTGTTGGGCAGCATATTTATAATGCATGCGCATAAATCCAGAAATTAAGCGCTTCGGCTTAAAAAGCATGCAAAACTAAAATGTCCAATTACGCTGCCAATTTTCATTTATGCGTACGTACCTATGTATGTGTGTTTGTGTGTGTGTGTGTGTGCATAGAAAGCCAGGTTAATTGCGCCAATTACCCGGCGGGAAATTGTTCAAATCCTTCAAGTGTATTGCTTTCTGACCACTGCTTTAAATTGATGTGTTTTTAGTTGGTTAGTGAATAAGCTAGAGAAAAATTGTACAGAATCAGGTTTTTTCGTGGAGAGATCACAGATGATTGGCCTAAATATGTTTAGCACTTAACAAATACTTGTGCAAATACGTACTACGTACTAACAACTCCACAAACCAAATGGAAAAATGTTAAAAAGAGAAGAGACAGGCAGACATCATCACAATGTTTCCCACTGGGTACCACATGGGACTAGTGTTATATTTTGTTTGGCGTTAAAAAAGTTTAACCACATAAAATACGTGTATGTACTGTTGGTCATCAGTTGTCCGATTTGCCTGTTAATGTTAATAGCAGGAATTGCGGTTCTGTCTATGTTACAATTATTAAACAAACACACATTCCACATAAAGTGTATATGTGAAGTTAGTAGTGCGCGAGTTTATGAAGCGTTCGTAGTAGATAGATTCATGTAGAGCTGAACTGAAAAACTGACACAAAAAAAGTAAACATTTTTAATTGTTTTAAAAAAAAGAAAGTTCTCACATCAAATGGAGGTTTTTTTTTTGTCATGGATTTAAAAAGTCATAAGAATTATAATATTATTTCTCATACAAATTTCAATATTATTATTCTTTTATTATTCATATTCATATTGCAAAGTGCTGCAATATTGTATAATTGCAGGCATAGGTGGCTAACCAATCAGCTGCTGGGTGAACAGTAACTTTTTAGCCACCAGCTGGCTCTAATAAGGGTGCACACACACACATACAGACAGAGCCACAATCGCATATGCATGTGGTATTTGATTTTTGGCTGCGTATTCAATGTAATTGTACATATAAATGAGTGTGTTTCTGTGTGTGCGGTAGAAGGGCACAGGCAGAGGCAGAGGCAGAGAGGGAGAGACAGTCGACAGGGGAAATGCTAATTGCATGTTAGTGTAGAATGGAATTTCTGTGCGTTGGTATGTGTGTGGTGTGTGTGTGTGTGTTGGAAGCAATATGCATGCAAGTCGCGGCCTCAATCGTGGCTCACAGCAGTTGGTTAGATTGCGTCGCACCCGTTTCAGCACCCCGCCTCCGCCCACCTACCCACACACAATTGGTTAACCCAACACACTCGTACAATATTATTGCTCACAATCTAATTAACCGCATTGTGTAGGAAAGGGAGAACAGTCTCTGCACCGGAAACGAACGTCGTCGTCGTCATCCTGCCTTCTTTCCTTTACTTCCTTTCCTTCTACTACTTCCATCGTAAGGCTTGCTACCAATATTTGCTCCTCATTTTGTTAACCCACAATTGGCTGCTGTGCTTGCCAGTTCAAGCTTAAGGTACAACCACATTGCACTTACCTCGTTTCCACATGGCAGTCATTAACCCACACCCACCCACAAACACACACACACGCACGCACAATTTTAACTACACACACATATGTATGTGCTTAATTGAGAACGTTATTTAGCGGTAATTCAATTCGGCTCAACTCCCAGAACCGGATTGCTCTGGATCTACTTGCAGATGAAGGCACCTTCAAGTCGTTGGCTTAGTCGATTTAAAGAGCTGTCTCTCTCTCTCTCTCTCTCTGTCTCTCTCTCTCTCTCGATCTGTGTCTGACATGAACTTAAAGCACATAGCACAAGCACACTTCGCACATGCAGTGACACAATTTTTCATCTAGCTATGCTTTCACTCCTTTCACCCCGTTTTGCCCACTCTGTATTCACACTTGCCGCAACAGCCAGGATGACAAGGCGGACAGGACTGGTTGGGCAAGTGCGAGGTCTGCCACGTTTTGCTCCTGCTGTCGATTAGTCAATTATAGACAAATGGCCTGGGAGTTGTGCGCGGCGCAATGTAAACAAGCCATCGATAGGATAAAAGGAAGGTCTGTACGGCAGCGGAGAAACGGGCAAACGGTGAAAACAAGATAGAGTGAAATGGTGAAATGGAGAAATGGGCAAAAGAAGAAGAAGAAGATAGCCTGAACGAGCCGCGTGAATGAGATAAAAGAATTATGCATAACCAGCAGGAGGTAGCAGAAACCCGTACAAAAGACCAGCGGGCCAGGACGTCAGGACGCAAGCCACGGGCACAATAGAGAGAAGAGCACAAAGCGGAAGCCACAAAACAGAAACATTTTCCTTTTTTCGTTTGGGTAAAGGTACAACGGAAAAACTGCATGAATAAATAGAACATAAAAGCATTCGCTGAAAAAGAACTCTAACTGAATTAATGAACAAGCACCAAGTACTACATAGCTCAATACATATTTTTTTGTTTTGTGAAACGATCATCTTAACTTAACGCCTATTAATATCTGAAAGAATATGTTGAAAAGGAAGCCAAGAACACATCTGCTCGAACTAAAAGCCAATAACACTATAATACTTAGAACAAAATGCTAGCTAATTACTACATTTAACACATTTTGGAAGAAAAAACAACCATAGAAACTATGAAGGGGAACGCTCTTGGTTTTAATACATTGAATTGCATACTTTTAGGGTGCGTTTGTTTCAAGAACACAAGACCTTAAAGCATACTTTTACGATACATTAAAGGTCAGGATGTATGGTACTGGCAAAAACTATATATGTATGATTTATTTCGTTATTTTTAACTAAAGCACATTAATTTGCAATAATGAATTTAAATTATTGAGTGTGTTAATAATCAACGTTTCTTAATATCAAAAAAACATATTTCAGTTATCCATCAGACGAATTTAGCCAATAACTGACAGAAGTTTTGTTTGTACGTTTGACGCCAAACTGGCGCATACGTACGTACATTCGGATATGTTAGAATGATGCAACGAAGCTGTAGTCTCAAGTTTTCTTTTTGCCCAAAACGAAACCCCAAACGGTTATCGAGAAAAACCAGTTTGGTGTTGGCCATTTGTTTTCGACCTGAACAAGGCAGTGTAGCAAGTGAAAGAGAGTACTAGAGCTGAATGGGGATTGGGACTGGCATTGGGTGCTTAGCGACAACGTTTGGTGATAAACAAAAGTTTTGTCATTGCCATTGAACGCGCGCGGACTACGACAAGGTGCTATAAGAACACACAAACAGATACGTATGTATCTACTAAATGTATCTAGAAACTGAATAGTGCGGATAGCCGCATAACAAAACGATGCTCAGAGAATGCAAAAAGTTGAAATTGTGTTAGTGTGGCTGCAACTGCGACAGACTTGGCCATAATGGACCTAAGTAAGCAAAATCTCGAAGCCAGCTTAACAATGTAACAACTGCACCGTGGAATCGTATCATTGTAGAGAATATTTGATCGAAAATGGTAATGCATTTATCATATAATATCAAGCGAAGCTTTTAGGAATTTTTCATTTCCAATAATCCAATTAAGTTTTATTCCTTTTTTTACTGGAAAAGGAATAAAAAGAGTTTGAGTTAAAATCACAATTTCCATTTTTAAAAACGTTTCAAATAAATGAATTTAATAGAAGTTGCTGCAAACTTTTGGTTTGTTTAAATGTTATAAAGGTTTTTTTTTCGAAATATTTCAAATCGAAAGGTTTTGGTTTATTAATTTGCTTTTGTTTTGTTGTTTTTGTTCGTCTAGTGCTATTTAGCAATTAGTTGGATGAAAACATAAAATGCTCCATCATCGTCCCATATACGTGTATATGGTTGCCAATTTAAGTTTTAAGCCATTTATCTATTCGCACTGCCCATGGTTTGGGTCCAAATACAATAAGCAGCCCACAAATGTGTGCCGCTACCTCTCTGTCCTACCTCCTGCTCTCTGCTCATTTTGGGTTGCAACAACCACACGATTTCCGCTAAATGCCAACTGTATAATACTAGATGCTGCCATTGGCAGTGGCAGAGGCAGAGGCAGAGGCAGCGGTAGAGGCAGCGGCAAGCATTTGGGCTATCCCTTTTTTGACCATTGTTGTGCCAACGCTTACACAAATACCCCAACACCAAACTCCTTCTGCTTGTGGGCCTGCAACGGGGCTGACTGGTATCAAAACAAACAAAAGCAAAATCTAGTTAATTGGGTAAAATGCTGTGCGGAAATTGAAAGCAAAAGCAAAAGCACAAACAGCGACACAGTGGCAGAAGCTAAAGCAGCAGCAGCAGCAACAGAGACGCCACCAAAAGTTGAAACCAGTTGCATTGGCAACACCGTTTTGGAGCGGAAATGCCCGGCATACCCGTTCAGCCTGCCTCCTATCATGAAAATGCAATAAATATCTAAATTGGCGCATGGCATTTGCATTTGCATTTGCATTTGGCATTTGGCATTGGCATTCTCGCATTCTGTGCGATTCTGTTCCATCCGATTCTGTGCTGTTTTATTCTGTTTCTGTTTTGTTCTGTGGCTTCTGGGCATTGCCTGTCGCCCGCTTTTTGCCTATAACTAAAGTTTGGCTTTGGCTTCTCTGTCTCTATCTCTGTTGCTATGTTGCTATGTTGCTATGTTGATCTGTTTTTGTGCCATTGTTCATCGATTTATGCAAATTTCTGCGTACATTTTATCAATAAACAATAATAAATTAAAATCAACAATCATTGAACTGGTGAGAGCTGATCGTTATGAAGCTAAACGCCAAAATTGAAAACGAAATTTATATATATATATATATATGTATATATGACCATCGTCAATTGCTAAAATGACCTATAGCTAAAACCCTGCAGCCACACAACAACAACAACAACAACCAAAGCAACATTTACAAACAAGCAAATGAAATTAAGCAAAGTAAAAGCACAAACATTTGATATTTGAGTTGAGGGTGTTTAATATTCGTATAGACACGTTGGCAAATAGACATGCTATATATATATATAACAACATTCAGATATGTTATAATATGCAGATAAGATAATAAACAAAGTAACGTATTATACGTATTAAATGCTTTAAAAATCTTTTTTTCATATCAGCAAATAGCAAAACAACAACAAACACAATTAAAACTCTATTTGCAATCAAAAATAAAACAGCAAAAAACAACCAACGAAACGAAACGAAATGCATAACAAATGGAACGCAAAATGGAAGGGCAAAACAGGCTAATAAACTATTCACCCAATGGAAATTCAATTGTCACTCAAACGAAAAAACAAAAATGCAAAACTAGGCTCGAGAGATATAATTTAATAATAATAACATTAGTTTGAATTAAATAAGGTGTGAACTTATAATAAAAACAAACATTATTAGCGAATAAATAAATATGTACATTGCATTTATTTCACATTTGTTGGCCATCATTCGGATCACACATTTTGGCAAATATAAACTAAACTAAACGGAAACATTTTTTTCGTTTGGCTTTAAGCTAAACATTGAATGTAAACAGTTGTTGAACACCTGTTAACTATCGATTATAAATCTCTTATAACACTTTAACGGATTGAGTTGCGTTGAACTTTTTAAAGTGTCTCAATTTAAGCGGCTTAAAATAAGTTTTGTGGCATTTAAGGATACGATACAAAACAGAGCCACAAAAGCTGAAGATGAGCGAAAGCTCTTAATAAGGCATGCAGAAAAAAATAAGTTGAGAATGCTCATCAGTTGAGGCAAGAGTTACGAACAAATACTTTTAAGCACAAAAGAAAAGTATGAAAAAGAAATGGAAGCAAAAAAACGAAAAAAACGAATATTAAGAAAGCGGATCCACATTTCTAGCGGGCACTTTGAAACCGCAGCGGTGCAGGAATGTTGCGCAGCAGGGGTGCAGAGGGGTGCAGAGGAGTGCAGAGGGTGGCTCACTAGCATTGTTTGGCGCGATTCGTTTTTCGGTTTCGGTTTCGGGTTTTTGGCTTGTTGGGTCAGTTTTGCATACTTTTGTGCCGGGGAACATAAAAAAAAATTTACATTTTCCATTTCACGGCAGGCGTTCGCATCAAATGGAAATAAACCTTCCACTCCTTACTCACCCCTGGTCCAGCAGTCAATGAATGCATGAGAGCCGCCAGTGCCAGTGAAGATGAGGATGCAAGTTGGTCCATGCAAAAGGGTGGGGGAATGGTGGACGGAAGTAGCAGTAGGTGAGAGCTCAGAGCTACAAACCGATGATTTATTACACTTTTGACATCATTGATATTTTATTTGTGTGCGATGAAGTCATTTAGTGCAGCGCGCACTGCAATTGCAATTGCAACAGCAATTCGAATTGCTACCCCGGCCAGGCCAACCCGGGCCGGGCGAGGCGAACAAGCCAACATTCCAGCTTTGAGGCCCCTGAGCCTTTTGAAATGATTTATTCTTAAGTCTCAGCAGCAAGTTATGCATGGCACTCACATACCAAGCCAATCACACACACACACACACACACACAGGCAGGTATGTTTGCATAGACAGAGAGAGAGAGCTGAAGTAGTTTCTCTGTTGCAATTGTCGATTAAGTTTCTTGAGCATATTTGTTTTACCAGTTGCAACAGCAACAAAACGATACTTTCAACCTTTAGTAAAACTCTATTTGATCTACATACACATGTATGTATGTTATTTCTCAACTATTGTGCAGCATGAATATCGTGACATTATTCAAAGATGTTGCACAGAAAAATCCCGATAATAGTAAGACTCACCCTCATAAGCTATCCAGACTTGTTTTCTGCAGTCAATTTTATTCGTCAGCTGCCAATTCGTTTATAGTTTTCTTGTTCAAACGAAAAACCGCAAGTGGAATTGTTTAAAAAATAAATAAATTCGATTATGACAGAAACTTATTTTGAAAAGCCAGACAGCAATTAAATAAGACAAGAGCATGCCAAATAGTAGGCTTGCTTTTGTGGCACAGGCATTGAAACAATCGAAATTTTATCATCTCATTGAAAACACACGTTTCGAAAGCTCGTGACAAAAATTAAAATAAATTTACAGATAACATCAAATATTCTTTCCGTGCGGCATTAAAAATTATTAAGAAAAAGAAACGTAATAAAGTAGAAAAATGACTATCATCAACTGGTCTCGTAGCCGTTGTATGGCTCAACGGATGCTGAACTGTACGCGGCAGCTGGTGCGTTGCAAGGCCGACTACGCGAAGACCGTTGGCAACCTGAAGATCAACAAGGAGACAAAGGTCATGGTGCAGGGCTTTACGGGTAAGCAGGCCACTTTTCATTCCACAGAGGCGAAGGCGTACGGCAGCAAGTATGTTGGCGGTGTGTCGCCCAAGAAGGGTGGCACCAAGCACTTGGACCTACCCGTGTACAAGGACGTGAAGGAGGCGGTCAAGGCGCTGAAACCGGATGCGACAGTCATCTTTATACCGCCTCCGAATGCTGCACAGGGCATTTGTGAGGCGATTGAGAACGAGATCGGTCTGATTGTAGCCATCACCGAGGGTATTCCACAGGTGGATATGGTGCGCATCAATCAGATGCTCAGTTGCCAGGAGAAGTCGCGTTTGCTGGGTCCCAATTGTCCGGGCATCATATCGCCCGAACAGTGCAAGATTGGCATTATGCCAGGACACATCCATAAGCGCGGCATAGTCGGCATCGTTTCCCGCTCCGGCACACTCACCTATGAGGCAGTGCATCAGACAACGCTAACCGGCTTGGGTCAGACTCTATGCGTAGGCGTTGGCGGAGATCCCTTTAACGGCACAAATTTCATTGATGCACTGACAATCTTTTTGAACGACAAGGAAACCAAGGCCATTATACTAATCGGCGAGATTGGCGGCGATGCCGAAGAGAAAGCAGCCGAATATCTCAAAAAGCACAACTCGGGCTGTGAGGCAAAGCCAGTTGTGGCTTTCATTGCAGGCATGACGGCACCACCCGGACGTCGCATGGGTCATGCGGGTGCCATCATTTCTGGAGGCAAGGGTGGCGCCGGCGACAAGTTGAAGGCTCTGAAAGATGCGGGCGTTATAATCGCTCTCAATCCCTGCCACTTGGGCACGCTCCTCCACGCTGAGATGGTGCGCAAAAAGCTTATCAGCCCAAAGAAACAAGAAGAAAAGCAAAAAGAGAAGAAGTAAGAGGAAGAAGCTCCGTAGAGAGGGGCTTGTATCGTTCGGGATAAACGATTCTGCATAACGGATATACAACAATATGGATTGATAACGCTGTTAAAGTTAAACAGATGTTGACCAAAAACTTGATGATTTATAAATTTTTGAGATTCGAATGAACAATTAAATGAAATCGAATCTGTATCAAATAAATTAAGAACAAAATTAAAATACTCAACTCAAGATCTTAATTTGGAGATATATTTAGTATATATCGGATTAATAAAATATCTTCAATTGATTATCTCTTTTGAAACCATTCGCTTAATCGAACCATAAGTTATAAGAAAAGGTAAGTGAAATTGATATTGATTTAATGAACGGCAAAAACCAACTTAACATAACGATTTACCCTTAATACTGCTATGTGATCGGTCGGATAACAACAAAATATACGTAGCTTAATCACTTCATTATGATAGCCAATCAATTCATTGATTAACATTCCCAAACAAAAACAGTTCCTTCGCTTATCGACGACGTTTGATGTCGAAGCAAGTTGTTGTTATTTATGGGTGAACGTTGTTTAGATTGTCCGTATAGTTAGGTAGTAGGTTCACCCTCTGTCAATAGCCTGGCCCAATCCCAGGGGGTACTAACAACATGGGTTTAATTTGCGTTAGCGCCAACTTTAGTCAACTTTGCCGTGTTATTTGTAAGCCAAAAAGCTAATTTTGTTACGTTGTCTGTTTTGCAGTTTTTGTGTATTGTTGTTGTTGTTGTTGTTGTTGTTTGTGTTATGTGTGCTTTGTTTTTGTTGCGGGTGCTGCTTTCAGATTTCTTTTGTTGTTATTGTTGTTGTTTCATGTCATGTTGTGGTAGTATTTTGCCGTGTTATTCCTAACTGCCGGCTATAAAGTAATTACCACACATATTCATTCTTTTTAGTTGTTGTTATTTTGCGGGTGTTGCATTTGCGATGCTTCTGCTAACGATTATGTTGATAATTGAAGTTGTGTTGGGTCGACGGCACCACGCGGCGTATGCGCAACATTTGCAGTTGCTCCCTGAGCTTGTCATCTGGCTGGTTGTTAGCCACGTTAGCCGCGTTAGCAGCGTTAGCAGCTATCTGGGCAACTGCTCGACAAATATTTAAATCATTTGCTGTCATGCAAAAGTCAGGTGTGTGTCTTTCTCTCTCTGTGTGTGTGTGCGTGTGTGGGTGTGTGTGCCCAACTGGCGCATAATTTAACTAAAAGCAATTCAAAAGCAGCCCAACAGCAGCCAGCAACAGCAGCTGCACAAAGTGAAGCCAAGTGTAGCCAGGCTTCAACAACTGCTAAATGCCAGCAGCCATATTCCAGCCACGCCCCCCCATCCTCACCCACCTGTCCCTCTTACAGTGAGACAAGCGAGACTTGCACACTCTCAAGTGCGACACACACACACACACGCACGGACACTTGAAAATATGTATGTGTGTGTGTGTGTGTGTGTTTGTATATGGAACGCCCATCTCTGTCAGAATTTTAGTCGTTGTGTCTACGTCTACGGCTTTAAAGTATTTGCCTGGTTTCTTTAGCCAGCTGCGCTAAGGTGTCAACGCTGCACTTGAGCTACGTGTGTATTTTTGTGAGTTATTTCTTTTGCAAGCTATTTGCCAAATGCCACAGAGCATACCGACCGACCGACCGACCGACCGACAAACAAACAGACAGACAAACAGAGAGAGGCAGGAAGATGGACAGACAAACAGCTATAGAATAGAAGAGTTCCGTTGGGTTCTCAAACAAGTGGTGCACTTTCCTTTTTCTTTTTTTTTTTGCCAAAGTGCACAAGTGTGCAACACAAATGCATTTTCCTTATTAAAAATCTATGTACGTATGTTTGTGTGTGTGTGTGTGTTTCATTTAAATTACTAAGTATATGGAAAGCGTGAAAGTACACTTTTAATTTTTTCATCCTGGCCCCCACAAACGAAACTAATGTCGAAAACTCAATTGAAAACTGCCAGAAGAGAAAGGGAGAGAGATGTGGTAAAAGACACTTTGCCGCTTCGAATCGTTTTGCCAGATAATGCCATTCAAGAGCTTTGAGTGGACCCCTGAGTTAAGTGAGTTTTAGGGACGAGAAAAGCGTTTGGTTAGGGTAGGAAGGGGGGGGTGGCGGCAAAAAAGGTGAGGCAACGAGACAGCCACTCGACCGCATTAACAGTGAAAAGCAATTAAAATAAGACAAGTCAAAAAAAAAAAAATAAAGAAGAATATTTTAAGCTCAGTACAAAGCGACGAACAGCAAGACAGAGAGAGAGAGAGAGAGAGAGAAAGAGAGAAAGAGGGAGAGAAAAAAAAAACGAATTGTCTTTGTTTCAAATGCAATTCGATTTTTGACTCAAAGGTAGTACAAACTGAACTGTATGCCATGGAGCAGATGGATAATGCTGCTTGCGGTTTTGGTGGTTGACAAATGACATACGAATTGAACGGCATTTAAAGTTAATGTTCACATAGGGAAAGTGCTTAAGCACAAATTGCCTTAAAATATTTAATATCGACTCAAAAGTAAGCTGTCTTCAAGCTTAATGATATTTGTAGACTCACTTGAACTTGAACAAAATCATTCCACAAGGTCTGCACAAAATGGTTTGAATCAATTAAGAAGATAAATCAGCAAAGCTGACCCAATGCAATTATCAAAACTTGAAGCCCTTCTCAAGCTGAACAACTTTCAAACATCTTGGGGTAGTAAGCGTGTCTCTCTGTTCCGTTTTAAATGGTTCAAACATCAATTTTACTTATTGTTTGAGATCCATTTATGGGAGACCGCCACACATCAAACAAATTG
The DNA here is from genome assembly GCA_035044605.1 of Scaptomyza cyrtandrae. Taxonomy (NCBI): domain Eukaryota; kingdom Metazoa; phylum Arthropoda; class Insecta; order Diptera; family Drosophilidae; genus Scaptomyza; species Scaptomyza cyrtandrae. The sequence continues at coordinate 9,173,872 of JAWNNS010000639.1, forward strand.
AAAAACTAACCTTTCGAGTTGAGCTGGCAGGCAACGACACTACACGACACGCAAAACCAGACCACAGTAACCTCAAAACAAAAAGAAAGAGAGAGAGAGAAAGAGACTGTGGAGGCAGGCTCCGGAGGGTGCACACTGTGTTGGATTTAGGGATGTCAAACACAAGAAAAGCCCCAAAATGTTGCATTTAATTGCAGCTTTTGAAAAGTTTTACCGCTTCGTCGGCCTGCTCTGATGCTTTAACAATTGCAACCGCATTTTTGCATTTCGAAATGCCAAATTGGTTTATTCTCTAGCCAACTTCTTGTTGCAAGTTGTCAACACAAGCTTGGGTATGATAAGCGTTGGACTGGGGACAGAAATGGCTTTAGCCGGCCACTTTCTACAATTTGAACACACACACATCCTTACGTAACCAAAACGAATTTGTCAATGGTATGCAGAGGCGTGCATGGGGACGTGGTGTTGGCCTCGTTTTCAATTGCCTTAAGCCGAAACCATTACAAAAAATTCAATACCCCAAACGCCTCTCGAAATTCGAGACCGCTTTGAACGAGCCCCAAACGCAGATGCCATTTGCTTGTCGTTTATTTTGCATTGAGTTTTTGCAACAATAAAAGCAAACGATATAAAATGTTGCACGTGCAAACACACATCCAGCGACACACACACACAGTTAAATTGTGAGTGGTGGGGAGTGCTCGGGGGAATTGCCGGGTTGAATTCGCTCACAGATGTCACTGAATCGAAAATTGCGACAATTGAGATTTTATCGGTTGAAGTTTCGATTAGAAATGATTACCAATGTTTTCAATGATTACTAATGATTTGTACACACACATACATATGCTTAGTGGTATATTACTCAATCAACATTGGCGCAGCTAACATTTTTTTTTTAGTTGGTGTATTCGTTTTGTATTTGCAAACAATAAATTTAAAAATGAATACTTGCAACGCTTTAATGCACTCGTACCAAAAAAAAGCTGGTATATATATATGTATATATATATATATATATATATCCGTATATCCAAACACCACGCTTAGCGTTTAGCTCCAGACCCCACCCACTGCTAAATTTTGAATTCTTCTCATTTTTAACAGAATGTCAGCTGCAAACTATGCAAATTTGCCAGCACATGGTTAAAAGCTGTCAACTTTTATGCTTTTGCGCGCAAATAATTAGAAAAGTTCGTTGACTGTTGACCAAAAACCCATAAAAACAACAACACAAACAACTGAAACAAAAACGGCAAAGCATCGTGTGTGTGTGTGTGTGTGTGTGTGTGAGAGAGGAATTCAATTAAATATGCAAAAATAAATCGTATATTCATAAAAGTAAAAAAATTTAGCAGAATTAAAAATATAAAAGGCAAATAAGTGTGTCAAACTTAAGAAACACTCTGTCAAAAAGGTGAACACTAAGGAAAGAATCATAATATTAAAAGACTCAAAAAAATATTTTAAAGAAATCGTTTTTAAACATAAAGTCAAAATGCTTGCTTAAATTATATACTCAATCACTCTATCTAGAGTGTGCAGGGTATAACAACAACAACAGCAATCAAAAAAATGGTATTAAAAATCGCGCGTTTTAATAGTTTCAAGGGTTGTTGTTGGGGCTCGGATTAGGGACGGCTTGCGGCTGCAAACTTCACTGTCGCAATTAATAAAGTTTGTGTCGAACAAAAAACCACAACAACATCGAATTAAATATATATATAAAAAACAAACAGCAAAGAGCAGCAGCAACAAGAACATAACTCTGTGGCATGAGAGCCTGATGGAAAATTTTTGCAATTTGTGTGAAAATAGCTGACAGTGCGTATACGCCGCATGTGACAGCAAACCAGTCCCTGGCCATCTCATTAAGCATCTATGCATTATTTTTAGACAATCCACCAACAACACGAGGGTGTCTTTAATGTGTTTACTGTTTTATTTGGGTTGCCTTTTTGGTTTGTGTTTGTTTGTGTCTGAGTGCCGTCAACAGATTTGATATGCCGCTTAAATCAAATTAAGGAAAGGTAGCGAGACAGCACGAGCTGAAAGTGTTAAGATTTGAACATTTGATTATGTATATGCGTGAAGAAACAGAGACTTAGTCTAGCCTGTTGAATAATTTAAATAGATTGCGCGTAAAAGTATGCTACACAATTAAGCAATAATCAAAATCCCAACTAACTTATTTCAGCTGTTGCAAAAAGGAGCCCAAGTACCGCCAAAGATAATTGAGATTAAGCATCTAATACACTTTCACACATAACAAATGTATGTCTGCTTAATCGTTTATGGCTACACCAAGCACTCTGGAGTAGCTAACAACGTTTTTTTTTTCGTTTTGGAATAGTTTATAATATATTTATGACTGAAGTTAGCCAAACCTAAGTACAAAATAAGTTAACGCTTACTTTACTATACATACCTTCTTTACACTGAGTTTTGCAGGATACGTCTTTATTTAGGAGAATTACCATCACAGTGGCAGTTAGTAGCCTGGACTGTGGTCTTAACATGGCAACATTTTGTATTAGACATGAACTTTACCCAATTGAACGCACTTAAACAGTACATTTATATATGTATCAATATGTGTGTGTGTGTGTGTGTGTGTGAAATGGTCAGCCACTGGACACGGCATCAGTTATCTTTGTAGCGCGGTTCGACAACACGAAACACACGAACAGAGCAAAAGTTGCAAAGTGCATTGGTTACTGTGGCAATAACACTCAGACTTTGTGGCATGCTGAGACTTTGCGGTTTATATGCTCCACTAAAAAGCGCTATCCAAAAGTGGTGGGAGCGTTCGGAAGGGCTTGTGGAGCCGGAGAAGATGGGGGTAGGGGCAGGGGGAGGGGGAATGTAAGTAAGCATCTGCTTTTGCCACCATTGAGGTGTTTGGCCAAAAGTTTTGTCGACATCTTAATTTCTCACTTGTAAACTGAGCTGCGCCAGCAACCGCAAATTAGACCCCAAAGTATACGTACTTTGTGGATGCCAAATATGGCTACACATACACACACACACAGACACAGAACTCAGGCTTTCGCACACAAACACTTCAAAGACACACATTCATGCGTAAAACCAACATGCACACGCATGTCTTCACACGGACAGAGACACGGACACACGGACAAAAGCGCTGACACACACGCACACACACACACTCATACAGACTCACGTGCATTAGGTGTGTAACGAGCTTAAGGTGTGCGACGTGCAACAGGATATAGAACAAGGAACAAGCAGACCGAGAAATATTTTCTATGCATTGTACTTATATTTACATATAGTATGTAGATAGACAGATATTATATCTCTGATCAGTTACAGTATTGTTGTGGCTATTGAACTAAATGCTCTTTCTCTTTGTGACACTCGTATCTCCTCGATGCATTGCTATGTCCTGTTGCAGTTTCTTGAATATTCGACTTATTATCAAAAATATATTATTCGTTGTGTTAAAAAGCCAATAACTAATGACAAAACTGAAAATATGAACATGCAATTTGGCAATTCAACGAAATTGCTTAAAAGCCACTATTAATTTATTTGTTGCATTCATATGTTGTTTGTTTTTGTAATTTTTTTCGAATTTTTCATTGTTTTTCTTAACGTTTTATTCTTTTACAGTTTCGACTTTGGACTGCGTTTCAATTTTAACCTCTTTTTGCCATTTGCCTTATTCCCAATGCAGAGCCAATAATTTGGCCAATGACGTGCAATTATTTGCCCAGCCAAGTTTTGAGACAACTCCACCCCTGCCGCCCTGCCTTTTTTTGTATTATTCTTTGCTATTGCTTGGTCTTTGCCAAGTTCGCTGCTAGTTTGGCTGGCAACCACGCGCGTGGCACGTACAAAGTTTGTCTACACTCTGAATGGGGCGGAGCATGGGTGTGGTGCGTTGAAGGGGTGAGGAAGTAACGAATGCTAAGTTAAAGCTCATGCTGAAGTTGAATTTGAAGTCCAAGACCAAGTCCAAGTCGAATGATTCATGGCTGCTGCAATTTAGCTGGCAACTCGCGAAAAGTACCGGAAACACATTCATTTTCCGCATTTTTCACATCAATAATAAAGTGCCTGCCTGCCTGCCTGCCTGCCTGCTTGCAACCGTTTCCCCACTTGCCAATGGGCATTGGCAAACATGAATAGCTGCACGATAACTTCTCCAACAACACAAACAGCGCCATGCGAATTAAGAATGGTGAATGAAGAATTGAGAATGGTGGCAAACAGTGAAACGAACTGCAAAAGTCTGCAAGCCTAATTAAGTTTGTAACATTTATGACTTGTTAGCTGTGCTCCCAAACAGTTGACTAACTAACTAACCGACTAACTGAGGAAACAGATTCAACTTTAAAGCCCCTGCCCCCCTCCCCCCATTCACTCCTTTCTCTGTTGCACTGAATGTGATTGCTGATTGCTGGCGCTTGGCACTTTGGTCTCTGAGCTAATGGGAAATGAAATATGATGAATATAATCAAGGAAGCTGCGTTTATTTTAAATGTGCAAATGACAGTTTTCTTCAACAAAAAAAAAAAAAAGTTTAAGAAAGAAAGGACAGCTGAATAATAGATTTAATTAATGCTTTAAATGATAAGGATTGGGATTATAAGCTATCCAAACTGTATTCCATTTGAATGCTAAAGCTTTGTATCATTTCAACCCATGCAAATCTTAACATAAGAATCTCCTAGACCAGCCAATTTTAATCCACTCCACTTCATCACAATGCTTAAGCTCCAAAAATATTGTGCTTTTCATCTACTTATGCAAAAAATAAAAACAATTCTCATCTTTGCTACCTCCTGCCCTTTATTTTGTATACCAATTCATTTAATTTCAAGCCAGCTAAAAAAGATGAAGAAAAAATAGCGTACATAAACTGGAACTAAGGTATGTAAAACTTCATTCATTTCACGCTTCGACTGTTTTCCCAATGCCCTCCCCAGAAGATGTCATCGTTATAGTCATCGTCATTCTCATGCTCATCCTCATCCTCGTTCTCATCCTCATCCGCATCGTCCACAATTTCCACAACTTTCACAACTTCCACTTTCGTGTCCAGTCACACGTATTGAACTTTTGTGTACCGCAGTTGTCTCTGTCGCTTGGGAAACGATGACAGTTGCGCTTTTTCTCGCCGCTTTCGCTTAGATTTATACGCAATTTTTTATGATTTACGAGCAGAACAGAGACTGAAAGACAATACGAATACGAAGAGAGCGGGAGAGTGAAAGGTGGCAGAAAGGCATCATTCGAGGTAATCTTGGGCCAGCTATTTGGCTTGACTGCCAAATCAATTTGCTTGCCAGAGTGATGAGCTGGTCGGTCAGGACTGGGCCGGACCCAGCCTAACGCAAAAGACATCACAGTCTTGAGTCAATAGTGCGCCTCAGTTGGCTAAACCTTTTTAAATTTCCAAGCTGCTCGCAGTTGCTATTGCAGCTGGCTTCTTTGACCCTTATTGCTCTTAATCTTCGCCTCGGGTACAGCAACAACAACGATACACTTTGAGAAATCGGTAACATTGTACAAACAAAACTATCTAACTTAAGTTTTGTGCTCTTTAAATTATTGGCTCAGTGGAAAACACGAAAAAATATTATAAAAATGTTTTAAGAATCTTAGAAATTAAGCTATTATGTACAAAGAATAAGTTTTAATAAAAAAAAAATGTATTTAAGTTAAATTCAACTTGAATTGAAGTCAAAGTTGTTTTCAACATGATAAATTAAGTTTTGGAATTAAGCGTTCTCGGCACCTAACTTACTACTTGATAATTTTGCTTTGTGTATCTATATATGGCACTCTCATTGTTTTGCTCGAACGAGTCGCTGATAAGACACCGACCCAGCAACGAACTCAAACAACGCCCATCGAAAAGAAAGACAGAGAGACAGAGAGAATGGCGGTCGGACAACTGACCCGGCTGCTAACTGGCCGATAAGCAGTGACTGCAATGTGGCTGCCTGCTGCTGCCTGCTGCCTGCTGGTTGCTGGTTGCTGCTGTTCATATTTCAGACTTGTGTTTATGCAGCTTGGAATTTAACACTTTGGGTCTTTTAGCTCGCTGGCCTGCTGGCTTGCTGGCATTAAAAGCGAAGCCGTTAAGCGGCTTAAGGAAACATTGCGCATACGCAGCGTGGACTTTATTAAACATAATTATAAAACACACAGACACAAAACTAGTGTAACAAAGCAAAAAAATAAAAAAAAAATTCAGTGAAGAGTAATAATAATATAGTTGAGCAAGCAAGCATAGCACCGCACTTGAGATACTCTTACTCATATTTGAGAGCTATTTCACTAAGCTAAATATCAATCAGGGCTACGCTCACAGCCAGTGCAATTGTTATTGAACTCAAGCTGCTCCAGCTGCCCCAGCTGCCAGCACCAGATCTGACCAGGCCCATAGCCTCACTACGGTCCCTGGTGACACGATCGATGACCTGCTGGCAATTGGACTCCTTGCGCACATAGCGGAACATCGATTCCACAATGTTGCTGGGCGTTATGTTGCTACATGTTTCCAGATGGCGCACCGCACAGCTCTCGAACTCATGCAGATCGCTGCACTGACGTGGTCCGAGCACCAGTTCGGGCAGCACCGCCTGCGAGATGTTCAGCTGGCTGGGCAAATAGTGGCCAAAGCTGTTCTGCAAACAGCTGCTAACATGATCCTTGTGCTGCTCCAGGCACTCGGGTCCCTGCTCGGCAATAAAGAGCGCGATCTGATCACCATTCTTGTAGCACACAAAGTCCAACAGCTTGCCCATGATGCGCACCATCATGGCATTGTGCTGACGCTCCTCTTGCGACAAGCATGGCAACAGAGCCGTATTGAAATCCGTAATGCATTGCCTTGCCTGCGGCATGCGTAGGCAATACTTCTCGAAGACAACATCCAGATCGCCACGTGGTCGCGCACGCTCTACCTCTTCCATAATAACGGTAATATTGGCCAGTCCATTGGCGCACTGCATCAGTTTGCCAGCTGCCTGCTGTATGTCCTCGGTCAGCTTTGTGGCATCCACCTTGCTGGCACTGCCCACATTGGCCTTCTCGCACTTTTGCCGCAGCAAACGTTGCAAGTCCTCTATTGTAACATTCGGTTGCATTGCTGCATAACCAGCTGGCAAATATTGCGCACCCAGCGCATCCAGATCCGCATTCGCAGGCAGTGATAGCTGTGCTGCACTCAAACAAAAGCAGCCACAGCTTATAACAAATAAAAGTGCCAGCAAGCGACGCGTTACGTTTAATGTTCTCTCCATGACTGACGAGCTGAGTGGAGCTGAATAGAGGAGCTATGGAGCTCTATCTGCGCTTATCTTATCAGCGTCGTCGACGCAGTTTATAATAATCGGGGCCCTAATGCGACTGCGTCTAGTACGAAAGAGAGATTAACGCAAAGCTATGCGCAGCGGTCAATGTACCAGATTAACGCTTGCCAACCATACTACTAAAACCACAAAACAATAACATTTCATAATCCAGCTCATGCGTCAACACACAAATATATATTTATAGTCAAGACATATGTGTATATTTGTATGTGTATGTGTGGGTTTGGGTTTAAAACAAACAATTAATCAAGGCATGCTGCACAGCAAAAGGCAACAATTTTGAGAGCTAAAATTTCGACAAAGAGGTTTGGGTCGCAAGGGATGCTAAACATAAATCGTAAGGGCGGAAATGGTTGCCAACTTTCGTAAACATTTTGAAATGCATTCTGCTACAGACAGTAAAATTTCAGCATTTTCTTTCGCAAAACTTTATCATAATGAAGTTAAAACATACTTTTATTGTATATTGTTTGGATAATTGCCACCGATAAACATTCAAGCCTGCCAAACTGTTCATTATCAATGCAATCTTATAGTTTTAGGTAAAGTTTAATTGCTTAGCATTCAGTATTTATTAAGTATTCCAAGCTAAGCAAGATGAGTTGTCTCAAGGTTTAAGGTGAATAAACGAGAGAAGCACATTTTTGAATAAGGCTCACGCCAGCAGCATGTGAGAGTAAATAGTGTTGGACTATGACCCCAATGTCGATTATGTACAACGATAAGAACTTATCATTATTTGAGACTGTATTGATTTGGATCGAAGTTGATCCATAGGTTATTTCCAATTAAATACTTATAGCCAGCCGTTAAGGGCCTATGGGAACTATTTGTTCAAGTATCTACTATCAGCAGCTACTTGTAAACAATAAAAACTATTGTTCGTTTTTGTTTTTGGTTTGTTTTTGTATGTTTTTCCACTGTGCAATCTGAAATGGAGGTGAAATTTGAGCAGCAACAGCTGTTGGCAAAACTCAAATAGAAAAACGCAACACAACAACAAACAGCAACAACAACAACAATAAACACTAAAAACAAAAACAGAAACCAACAACAGCATAAATACAAAAACAAAAAAAATGGGGGAAAAAACAACAAGAAAGCTAACAATTTATCTTCGTTTGTAACGGAAGTTGCAACGCAATAAACAACACGGCAACGGGCGAGGCGTAGACCAAGGAGGCGTGACTCGAGAATGGGGCAAGGAAGTACGATAGTATGGGGTGCATTACACAAAGAATTTTTGGCTGGAAATAATACAGAAATTACAACTTAAGACAGACGGTGGTACGAGCCGGAAAGGGGCAAAAGAATTGGAAGTAACGGAAAGGCAAACTGAAATGAAGCGCATGAAAGGATTCTAAAAAATGATGGCAATTAATTGTTGCTGCTGTTTCTGTTGCTGATGTAGCTAAGGGGCGTGGCACACAGCACAAAAGATTGGCTGCACATACACTATTTATATATATATATATATATATATATATATATATAGGGGTGTGATGCGACAGAAGGGATTGCAAGCGAATTTCGTTTGTTGGGTCACTTTAACAAGTTTGCAGCAATTAGTGTGCGCTTGCATTTCACAGAAAGCGCAAATTTGCATTTATCAAAGTTACAACCACCATCCAATAGATGGCGTTGCTCGCCATTTTAGACATCTGCTCCTACTGCCGCTCCCGCTGCCGCTGCTGCTGCTGCTGCCACTGCCACTGTTGCTGCTGGCTCTCTCAGCTCTCGATTCGCGAATGGCGTTTGGTTTTAATCTGCGGCAGCACAAAATGAACGGCATTAACTACTTTTAAGCTGCTAAAATGCCTTCGTGATTTGTGGCACCACTCAACCTCAGCGGCTAACGTTGTGGCAATCAATATATACTTCATGCTGCTGTTAATTATAGCAAAAGCTAACTAACAACTCGAATTTAAACTTTGTTAACAAATTAATGAACTACTCTTTAAACGTACTTTGATTTTCATTATATAATAACTTGCAATCTGTTATGTTTTTTCAACTGAAACTGACTAGTACATTTCCCATAACTTTTCCACAGTACGTAAGCACCCACACATGCTCAACTTGCAGCATAATTGGCATGAAGCAAGTTTGCCAAATCCCTTTTGCGAGCCTGCACATTACGGAAGTACAGCCAACTAATTGCAGCTGCCAATACAATTGCAACTGTTTAGTCGACATTCAATGTAAGCGTTGAAATTGACGTTGACTTTGACGTCAGCGTTGCCATTTGCCATTTGCCAAATGCTTTTTCAACGCTTCCGTTTCCGCTTTTTGCAGTGCGTGTGTAGATAATAATGATGATAATGATCCTTTGGCAAATTAAGTTGTTTTATTGTTAACACACACACACACACACACATACACATACACATTCGCAAAAGCTGTCTGTTTGCCTGTCAGTCGTGTGTGTGTGTGTGTGTGTGTGTGTGTGTGTACTTGTGTAAATGTCATTCGTGTCACTTTGTCTGTCTGTGTGTGTGTGTGTGTGTGCACTTCAATGCAAACATTTCATTTTCATAATCAGGCAATGCATGAGCGGCAAACTGATGCGCATACAGAAATCCCATTATATATGTATGATACATAATTATGTGTACACATACACACACAAACAAACACACACACATGCGTTTAAATAGAGGCCGCTTTAGCATTGATTCTAAATGTCTCCGGCTTAATAACAAAAGCACAAACTGTTTGCAATTAATTAACCTAACTTTGATAACAAATACCTTTACACATGATTAAATAGCTAATTTCATGTACGTACGTACATATATGTATCTTTAAATTTCATGTTTTTCATGTTGTATTTGCTAAACAATGCTCAATAAACAGTTGATTTCTCGCACAAAAATTGAATACGTTAAGTTTGCTATTTCGATTTCTAGTGTTTTGGTTTTTACGCCTTTGATGATCCAGTTGTAATCGCTATTTCAACAACTGGCAACTGCTGAACAGCTGAAAACTATTAAGGAGCGCATTGAAATTAAATTGAATGCAAACCGCAAACACAAACTCCAAATGGCAAATGGCAAATGCGGCAAATGGATTGAAAATTTGCTTGTTGGTAGTCCGCAACCTATTGTCGCTTGCCATGCGGGGATCTAGGAGGGGTGATGGGAGCACTCCAACTAGGAGTTTGTGTTGGACTAACAGCGGTGTGGGGCAAGCCATTGTTATCGCCTCGAGCACTGGCAACAAAAACAAATGCATTGTGGGATAGAAGTGCAATAACTAAAACGCAACCGCAACAAACTTTTAGCCACCAAAAACAGAAAAAGAATACACAAAATAGAAAAACAATCAAGCAGCGTGCAAGCCAACGAACACGACTTGGAGATACTCTATACGATATATACTGCAGTTTAAAAAGTGTTTTCAATTTTAGTTCTACCTCTTTTGCTGCTCTATTGTGGTTTTATCAAGATCTTACGCGACTGACTAGAGTCAGCTTTAATAATGAGCATTTTATTAAATATGAGTTGTTTTCTCTTTCTCACTCAGCACATGACAAACTGGGAACACCTACTGTGAAATGTTAATCCATAACACGCTTTGAGACTCTCAAAGACGAGCACTATTGAATGAATAATATGAAACGAAGGGCGTGTGACAGCGGGGTAAAATGTATCTGTGCTTGTGATAGTGCGATAGTTGAGTGCGCGTGACACGAATGGGGATCAAAATCAGAATCAATAAACTGACGAACATTGTGTCAAATGGCTGAGTGCCACAACTATGGAAAACAATTGCAATTGCACTGACAGCCAGGCAGGCAACTTGAAAATCGCTTGCAACACAGAAGAAAGAGCCAGCAACCACCCCACCACCAAACCACCCCGCCACACAACCACCAGCCATCCACACACCCAACTCAAGCTGCTATCCATGTGTGTGTATGCATGTTTATGTCTTTGTGAATGCAATGCTTGTGTGAAAATCGCAATGTCGCGTGTGTCAAATGCCATACAGCTTGATATCTGTCAAACTGCATGGATTTTTTGCTGATGCTGTGCCCCAATGCCCAAATAACAATAACACTTCCAGCAACAACAGCAATAACAACAAATATGTGTATGAAAAAGAAGAAAATGGAAAAAAAAAACAATGCTGCAGTCCAATGGCAATCATTAGATAGCCTCGATGGCATCGTCACTTTCATGTCACTTCTGTCACCATCCAATTTTCGAACATATTCGTCGCCGCCGGCTGATCATCAACATCATGGGGCTAGCTAACCCTAGCACATGGTTTCCAATCCATCTAGAGAGGTGTCATTGCCTGCCCCAAAACAATGATTATGATATATCTGTTGTTGTTGTTGATGTTGCTCACAAAGGGAAGCAACAACCTCACACATGTTTATCAACAGCCTACAAGTATGCAGCACGTGATGAAAAACTTATTACTTAGCCTAAAGTTGGCTTGGCTGAATTAATGTTGGCAGGAAAGAAAAATTCTTTAAGGAAATCTTTAAAATTTGTAAGGAGGCCCTCTTCTTATTGTTGTAGCACGTTAAAATGCCAAAAACAAAAGAAAAGCTAAAAACAGCTGAAAAAAAAGCTTAAAAGCTTAAAAAAATATATAATATAGTATATATTGATATTAAAAAAGAAAAACAAATTTGATTAAAAGCAAAATTAAAATAAAATATAAATTGAAATATTATAGCGTTTTTTTTTTAATGAATCTTAGAGTTTCTTTTTGCTTGGGAGTCATGCTGCGGAGTAAAAGAAGAAGTATGAGTTAAAAGGTCGTTTGGCTTTGGGATCATCACATTAAGGTTATGACGGGTTATAATGATCATGGTAGGGTGAACAACAGCTGTGATAACAACATCGGTTCAGCGCAGCTAAACGACAACCATGGAATGTCGAATCCTGTCCTTAGTTTCCCCCATCCGTTCCTCTCTACTTAGTCATATAACTATAGTACGAACTTGATTTTTGTATTTATAGTAGTTAGCACCACGAAAATGAAGTGCCGGAGCCAGCGCGTGCACCCTTTCTTGTAATACACATTCTACTATAGTTAAAGATATAATGACAATTATTATAAACTTACAAAAAAGCTTAAGCTAAACGCTTGGAATACAAAATAATCCAAGAAGCGTAATCAAATTCCAAACTTTTGCAAACATTAGCAAGTGCATTGTATTTTTACAAGCAGAGTTTGTTTAGGGACAAACTTTTAGCACAACAATGTGTAAGCAAAATTTGTTTGGCTCTTGTATGTGTGTGTGTGTGTGTGTGTGTGCGTGTGTACTTTAGCCATAAATCAATTTTTGACTTTTCGCATTGTATTAAAAAACTGAAACATTAAGCACATTCCGTACCCATTTCAATGCCAATCGTTTGACTGGCTGGCCGCACAGATAAAGTCAAATTATATGTGCATATATGTGTAGCCATTGGCCCCCAAAAATCAGTCAGTTGTGAATTGAAACGTTCAACGGACTACCCTTCACCCGTCTCCTCCTTTTTTGCTACATATTGCGACAGGTCGAATCGCAAAATCCCAAGGACTGACTGCTGTCGATGATTTTCAGATACAATACGTTTGTGATGTGTGCTTTCGTGTGTGTTTGATACAGCATCAACAAAGGTTTAAAGCATATTTGAATGAGCTCGTTTTTATCTTTTGATATTTAATTTTGTGAGTTTCACATCTATATAAATGAATCTTTATTTAACAATTTGCAGCTAAGCCTCAAGTTACTCCAATATTGAAGTACTTTAAAAAGTTGTTTGTAAGCCATAGATATTCGATTATCCTTACATACCAAAACTATCACAGGTTATTTTCACTTTATGCCTTGTCCAATATACATACGTATATTCGCAAAATGGCTTAAAGACTATGGTCTGCAGCGTAACTGTTGCAACATGTGGCGATAACTGGAACAACTCAACCACCAACAAGCGTTTATCAAACTGAATTCGATCCGGTTCAATTCTATTGGTTTATATTTTTCCATTTAGCTTCTGTTCTCTGTTTTTTTTTTTTGAGCCGTGTTGTGTTACGCTTGTTGTTGTTGAGTTGAGTTTTTCATATTGATTGCGTTTGAATTTCTGCTGGGCTTGTCCTCCAGCTGACTATAAGCTATGCATGCATCTCACTAGTTTACCTTTCAAACTGCCAAAATTCAATGAATTTTGAGGAATACGCAGATCTGAAGAGCGACCGTCTTTGACACTGTCAAGCAAAATACTCCAAACAAACAAATACTATAGTGCTGCAGACATCTATACATATATGTATATATTGGTTGGGTATATGTATATGTATGCATATGTTGGCACAACCAAACTTGTGCAAACATGTTTGCATTTCAAATTCGAGCGCGCCAGTTCTTTTCATTTCAAAATCATAGACGACGACGGCTCAACGTTCGAAATTGCATGCCACATATGAATGTAGTATATACGTTTACCGAATACACACATATGTATGTATGTGTACATATGGAGAAAGTGGCCAAAAGAAAGAAAGCAAAATAGAGCGCAAAAACAGCAAGAAAGGGTGAGTGAGATAGACTAACTCCTGCCCGACTAACTGACTGATTGACTGACTGACTGACTGACTGACCGACTGACTGCCTGTCGTCTTGTTTACTCCTGTAAATTGAGCACCCATCCCACTCTTAGTGGGCGCCTGACATGAGTTTATTAACGTTTGGTTTGGGCTCTAGCCAACATTTTCGACTCAATGACAGCAAACATTTACATTTTGCATGCTGTCAGTGCTCAATTCAATCTTTTGCCTTCACAACCAACTTCATCCCCACATTTGTGCCATATCCATGTCTTTGATTCTTTTTTGTCGAACGTTACGCGAATTTGAAGCTGTGGATTTAGATTTCATTTTCTTTGTTGCGTTTGCACCTTCTGTGTGTTGTTGCTGTTGCTGGCTTGTCAATTTATAAGATGTCTGCCATTTGATTCTGCTACTAAGCAGCTCATGGCTAAAAATCTGGCCAATATTTATTCAGGGTTCAGTCAAGCCGCAACTCAACCGATTGCCTACAACAATAATAATCTCAAAATACATTGAAAATCGCTTAGCAACATCTTAAAGCGGCTTAAAATTAAGTTTAAAATTTAAATTTAATCTGCATTTAACATATGTATCTAAGTACCTGAAGCTAAAATACCAGTCGCCAACTCCTCAAACTGTAAGATATTCAGATGTTTAATCAAAGCTAAGACACAAACCACACGATCGAGCTTCGCCTAAACTAACTGAACTACAAATGTTACTAAGAGCTTCTCAAACGGTATGTGCATTTTTTTTTTATGAAAAAATTTTCTTTTCAATAAGCCACGTTTTCTTTTTGCCAATTTCACACTCAGCCCGCTTATTGACTTTGAGAATCGCTGAGACCATCATGCAAAATGCCATCTCATCAAAATCTAAATCAAATGTGACTTAGCTCACAATGCAAAACTCAAAACCTTGGAATACCCCATGTTTTTATTGTTATTTTCAATCTTTTGTTTTTTGCTATTTATGAACTCACACATTGAGATATTAAGAAAGTATTTATTTTTAATGATTGGATCGGAGACACATGCAACGTGATTATAATTAAAACTTGTCATGTGCTAAAAAAAAAAAGTAAACAAAAAAGGTAAAGAAATCAACATATAAACAGCTGTTGATCATTTAAAAAACCATTGTCATACTATTGTCAACACTTTAAAAATCTTTAGTTTAGGATGAAGCTACATTTCTGCACTGCGCCTGGGGAATACATACGCCTGCAGAGTTTCGTGCGTAGCCCTTGTTGCAGTAACAGCCATCAGGGCACCGAAAGTGCATAATTAGACAGGGCTGATTTAAGGTTGCACACTCCGTTTGGCAGTTGGGTCCGCACGATAGATATGACTCATTGCGTGGGCAATCGCGAGGACCTGTTAAGAATACAATATTATGAAAGTATTGCCATTGGAAGTTAATAAATGCATATGTACTCACGTAAGTACGCCTGGGCATCCACGAGAACCAGCAAGCAGCTGAGCAGCAGACACGCATTCAGCATTTTAGTAGCAAACATCTTTCGTTTGTAAATAATATTTCCGTGATGTTTTCAGTTGTAGAACTTGTCGTGAACTGAATTGATTAGCTTGATTGAAGCTTGTTTTTAATGAGCGACCGAAAAGATTTGATTGGTTTTGTCTGACGTTGGGAAAGCACCTGTACACACAACGATCATATCTTAATCACAGTTGCTTAAAAGTATGCAAAAAGGTTGTATACGAACCGATTAAATATTACCACATACTTTTTATGTTTGTTTTTTTTTTCTTAAATTTGTTAATCGGTTTAAATATCATTATAAATAAGTAATAAGTTCTTTATAAGCAAACGTTGTCATGGTAAATACTAGATCTTTGTTCCATGTTTAATTTTAACAATAAATATATATTAATGCAGTCATGATGTGCGCAACCACCTCAACTACCTATCGATCACTATCGATAGAATTGCTTTTACTCATTCAGATGATTGGCCACATTTCGTGCTGCCAGATCAGTTGAAGCGCATTTGTGAGCGCTGAGCGCATATTGCGCGGTCCAAACAGGTAAACGCGTCGCATTACTTGATATAGCTGTTTGTGTACCTGTTTTTCTTTCGCTACTGCGCTCCATGCTTAAGTTCAAGCCGCGCTCTTACTCTATTTTGTGCGAGTCGCCATCTCCTCCTTCGTTTTTGGCTTAGTTGAGTTTTGCATGCGGCGTGTTCAACAACGAGCAAAAAATAGAAAAAACGTCGCGGTTCGTGTTTTTTGTTGTTATTAAATTGTTGTTACTTCATTGGCTTCTAGCCATATCGGGTCAATAACAACATCAACAGTGAACACAGCGCTAATTTTTTTCCTACACTGTGTTGCGCTTATTTTTTTTTAACTGTGCTTATGCGTGAGTTGTTTTTGGTTTTGGCCATTTAAAGTGCCCAATTGTGTTGAAGCAACAATCAACTAGCCGCGGCCTTTGAACTCTGACAGTTTTGGCATCTGTTGTTCAAAGTTTCTTTGGTCGCCCACTCTCTGCATTTCGGTTTTTGTTTAATGTGTGTGTGTGTTTTTCTTAATTCTGCTCATTCACACGCGACCTCTCTCTCTATCTCTTGCTCACTCACACGCTGGCTCCCGCTGACTCCTTCTCTGTTGCTCTGTGTGGAGTGCTAACCAGGCCATGCATTTTTTTTTCTGTTTTCGCAACAAGACGTCAATGGCCAAAGGCGCTGCCAACATTGCCGTCGTCGTCATTTTTCGAAACGTTCTCGCTTTGTTGCATTCCAAAGTAAATGCTACTAATAACAAAAAAGCAACAACAACAATATAGTGGTAGTAGTTGTAGTAAAGAGAAAAAGGAAGGCAATCCAAAGCGGCGGCCGCTTCCAATAAAATGAGGAAAAAATAAAAAAGTTGCCTGACTTGTTTCAGCCACGTTCAAGTGTATTTATGTGTGTGTGTGTGTGTTCGTGTGTGTAAGAAAGAGAGAAAGAAAGGAAAAGAGAGGGAGAGAGTTTGTATTTGCTTGTATGTGCATTGCTTTAAGGCGGCTGGCTTTGGGCATGGCCAAATGCCATTCTGGCTTATATACCATTCTGCCTGACTAACTTACCAATTTAAATGACACACAAACATATGTATATCGAATAAACTAATCTGCAACTTAAAATCGTGCAACACGTTACCAACAATTGGAAGCTGCACAAGCGAAATTCCTGAAACTAAAACTGCTTTAAAATCAAACAAATATTTTGAAATAGTCAAATTAATGCGGCCATTAACAGCAACCTAATATGTGTGTGTCTTAGTGTGTGTGCGTAGACAACAAGTTCGTTGTCTAGCTCATTTGTATGATAATAAGCCAAACCGCAGCAGCAGCAGCAACAACACAAACAACTATTGCAGTTAATCAAACATAATCCCAACGCGGTTTTTTCTTTAAGTGTACAGTTCACAAAGTTCAAACTCAAAAAGAACAGAAACCGCTTAAAAGGCATTAAAAAGTCATCAATTGTAAATAATACCACTACTTTAAACAGTTTTTAATGCACTGTAAGAAACTGCAAGTTACCAGGCCGCAAAAAAGGTTTTGATCATTGCTCTTGCTTATCAAATAAAGTGCTCTTACTTCTACTTCCTGTCTGGCAATCTTTCACCTTTTTTTTTCGTTTAAAAACATAGAAATCTAGCTTAATTATTATAATAATCAAATGAAAATTCTCACGCCAGAAACCTGAACAAATTAAATACAAATACCAATACTAATGCACACATATATATATGTATCTATATGTGTGTGTGTCTGTGTGTGTGTGTGTATGGGCAACTAAGAGGCGAACAACATACAAAATTTACGACGACTGAGAGGCGTCGGCGACTCCAATTCGGACGCTGTCGCCACATTCCATGGTAAGTGGTGGCAATAAATTTTCAGTGAAAATTTTGTAGACCGAAAATGTTTAAACATGAAATATATTAGATAAAGACGGGGGAAATTAAATATTTAAATACATACGTATGCATAAATCATATTAGAGAGAAAACAAAAAATAATTGTATCCAGCATCTATGATACATACAAATATTCATGCATACATTTAGACACATGTATGTGTATGTATTGGATTTACAATTTGTATTTGGGTTGCTGTTGGAAAATATAAAAAAAAAAAACGAGGGGTGGTTTACTATTGCCAGCAATGTAAGCTAGTTGCGGGGGGTCATTGCCATGACATGGGATATGGGATATAGGATATGGGATACGGGAGAACGGTTGAACGGTAGAACGGTTAACGTAAACGTTAGCGTTGGTAATAACGGGTCTACTGCGGGCAGGCAGAGACCACTTTCTAGCGCTCCTTTTGGTCGACTTGCTCACTGTTCGCTGATCGCGCTTTAGTCTAATGATGTCAATTACATCGTGCCACTCGCATTGTGAGCAACAACACAAATGCATGCCAGCTTATAAGGCAGCAACAATGTGGCTTGCAGCAGCAGCAACTAGCAACAAGTGTCTTGGACGTGGCTACAACTTCGTCTTTGGCTTCATTAAAATTGCTTTTCATTTTGGTCCATGACTTACGTACATACAAACATGCATATACATATATACAAATGTATGTTGCGGCTTTTCGTGCACAGTTTACTGGCTTTTTAACAACTGCAACAACAAAATGGCCAAATAATTTTAATGAGTTTTAATGAAATTGTATGAGGCAAGTTACCAAGTAAAGGCCACAACAACCAAAGCCATAACCCAAACCAATCGTAGCAATAACCACAAAACAAAAACATTTCATTACAAACATATAAAGTTTTGCTTCACTCTAATTTTGATTCCGCACTTACAAACAAACGACTTAGGCAACGAACTTGAACGAATCAATTGCTATTTCACACAGAACGAACTCAGTTCGATACGTGCTTAAATTTAAATCGCCTTGGGCAGCACACACACACAAACACACACACACATACATACAAACATACACATGACATGATGATCAACAAATTGATTGTTTTGTTTGAGTTGCTTTGTTCTCAAGTGCTTATCAAATAAAGTGCTTGAGAACTATCACCAAATACTTAAGCACTTTTGTATGTCTGATGTCCACTACCTCATCATATTCGTACTCTGTGCATGTGCATCAAAAGTGGGTTGCATGCTAACAAACTTTAAATTTATGGCTCAATTTTTTCGTTGTTCTTAAGTTACTTTTGCCCCCACTCCCCCCCCCCCGCCCCCCCCAAAAAAAAAATGAAGAACGTAACAAAATCGCTGCCCGTCACGCCCACGTTTGCTGACTCAATGAGATAGAGTTGAAGAGTCGGGCTGAAGCGGGGGTTGGGCAGCAGTGGCACCCAACCTTTTCACATCGGCTGTTTACGCCCAATTTGTCACACATTTCAACAGGTTGCAAGCAGGCATCATCAAAAAGCGAACGACAACGACGATAGCAACGGCGACGATGACGATGACGCTGACGATCAACGAGACTCCTCAACTGGCCGGCTGGCTGGAACGATGACTTAGCTCCAGCTTGGACCTTGCCACTAAATCTGATGATGGCCTTTTCTTTACCTTTAAGTCTGGGGTAGGCGTTGTCTTGCGGAATTTTTGGGCATGCCTTGCGGGCGTTATAAAGCGTGAGGAATTTCTTTTTGGCGTTCCTTCTTTCGTTGGCCTCATCTTTGCCTTAGTCACTGCTGCTGTCGATGATGTTGCTGTTGTCCTTTCTAAGTGAAAAATTATGCAAAAGTGTTTTATTTTAATAGCGGAAATCATTTATAGATGTTGTAATAAAGACCCAGCTCGTTCGTTTCTTCGTTCGCTGGCTCGCTTGCTCCTCTGCCCCTGTTGTACGGGGCAGTGTTCTTTGTGTAGTCGTTAAACGACCGCCAACGAAGTTGCCACAGATACGCTTAAAATGATTTGAGGGTGGATACAACCCAAAACAAAATATTTCAATAAAAAAAATTAAAAACATGACCAAGAAATATTATTAACACCTCACAACTGAAAACCATTGAGGAAATTGTTTGTTAATAGTTTGTAATAATACAACATATTTACCATCAATATGATATATAATTAAGACTTTAATCGACAGTCATATGTATATATATATATATATATATATATGTATGTCTTTATTTCTAATGCTTGCTCTTTGTTATGGGAGCAACAAAATCAAGTACTTAAAGTGAGATTTTTTGCACTGTTTTTTGGACCTTAAGCGGAATCATTTCCCGTATGACTTTATTTTTGCCCTGTCAAAGACTTAAAGCACGAATTCCCCAACGTATATGAGAAACCAGCAGGCAAAAGAAAACCAAAAACATTGCTCAACTTTGGCCGACACAATCAAAGAGCTCTTCAATAGATATTTCATTTCGCTTTTTGCGCTCGACTCTTTAATATCAGAGCAGCCATAAAATCACCGGGCCAAGTACAATTATAAAACCATTATTGCGGCTAAATGAGCTCATTTGTAATGAAACTGGGTTTCGTAGTCGTTAAAAAACAAAACAAAAAAATCACTTAAAGTAAAAAAAAAATAAAATGACAAAAATAAACAGCAGCAACTTTTAAAGGGGCAAATGAAGCCGCGTAAAATGCCGCAGCTGCAAGACATGAAAAAACAATCAAAGCAATCAGAGCAGCACTTGATAAGCATTTTACGCCAATCTTACAAAGAGTGAATAAGGGAA
The DNA here is from genome assembly GCA_035044605.1 of Scaptomyza cyrtandrae. NCBI lineage: Eukaryota > Metazoa > Arthropoda > Insecta > Diptera > Drosophilidae > Scaptomyza > Scaptomyza cyrtandrae. The sequence continues at coordinate 9,194,476 of JAWNNS010000639.1, forward strand.
AAAAACACCTTTATGGCATTTGCATTTTATATCGATGATTGCATGAAACTTCTGTTGCGGAAATGGCCAGAATGAAAAAATAGTAATATTATTGTATATTATATAAATATATTTGTAATAATCTTATGCAAATGTGTATGTTAATGATTTCTTTTATCATATTAAACCATAATACCGAAAGTCTTAGAAAATAATAATACCAGCTAAGCTTGCATATCATTAAGAAACCGCAACAAGTTTGTGTCCTAAGTCTTCTGTTGAGTATGCGGCATTTCACGTTTGTCGCCCAAGTCATTGTGATTGCGCGTAACATTTCAATTAATGTTAAACAAACACCATTATTCACACATCCATACCTTTGGCTGTATGGCTTCTGTGTGGCGCGACGGCAACCACGAACCGCAGCACCACCCATTTAATGTCCATCACAAGACAAACAATTTTAACACTCTTTACTTTTGAGTGCTGCCCGTAAAAATGAGATTTGATTTGAGTGATTTGGTCAAATTTTCACATAGCAACCGAGAACGTTTTGGAGTTTAATTAATTTTTTGCTTAATGTGTACTTTCTCTTGCAACATCAACGACAGCTGCCACTGCCGCCAAACTCAATTAAATGATAACAAATTAAATATATATAAAATGTATTTTCACAAGAAGCCAAGGTTGCTGCAGCTGCTCTGAGACTGGTATTGAGAATAAATGAGGGACTGACTCGGGCTGGGATTGAGTCTGAGTCTGAGTTTGAGACTGGGGCTGGCCGATGGTCACGATACTGAGGCGCCGCTGGGAAGTTAAGAGGCAGAATTTGCACACACACAATTTGTGGCCAGTATGCCGTAGGCGCGGACGACACGTCTGAGCCGGGAACCCAAAAACAATTTATGGCCACATTCAATTGTCAAGTTTATGTGACTGCGGTTGCGATTTGCATAAGAGTTGCCGCCGATTTGACGTTGGTCAGCACCAGCAGCAGCAGCCGCAGGCAAAACTTCTCTAGAAATCTCCACGTTGAGGCATTTGAAAGTTTTGTCTCATTGTCTCCATTGCCAGATAAACTATTCGGCCCTCTTTTCTCTCTCTCTCTCTCTCTCTCTCTCTCGAAACATTCTCATTTTTTCCTTTAAATAATAATAATAATGTTGTTATTGTTTTATTTTTTTTCTTACAGATCGGCATGCTGAGGGCACTTTGATGATTTTTGCATACAAATGACGAATTATGAGAATCTTATAAATTTGCCATTAAATTTTAATGCAAATAATAATGAAAACAATGGCAAAATTGCTGTTGGCGAGCATCTATTGAATAAGATGTCGCAGCGGGATTTCTCCGAGGTAAGTCTGGGAATCTAAAAATTAGAATGGGACATGGAACGGAAATATAGACAAAGTGGATTTTTTTTCTTCTTCTCATTCTTTTTGTTCGAAACAAAGTCAGTTTTAAATAATACAAGTTTTGATTTGTTGTTGAAAAAATATTTGCAAATAATTGCGGAGAGGTCCAAATAAGTGAACGATAATTGTTGATCATGTCTACATGTATATATATAAATATCAACATCTATTCGTGTTCTCAATTTATGCATCATGACAATTATTTATGGCCTTGACAAAGACTTGATTCATTCAGTGCGCTTAAAACTTAAGACAGATAACAACTACAAGAAAATGAAAAATAAGAAGAAGAAAACAAAAACAATCAAGGAAGCCAGCGCTAATAATCAAAAAGATGGCAAAATGATTTCAATGTTGGTTAACTGAGCGGCGAGACTACAAAAGGGCTAAGCTACAGCAACAACAATGAAACACACGCCAAATTAAACAAAGCGCAGAGATAAAAACGACAAACACACACACACACACACAACTTCACAAACAAAACCATTTCCAGCTCTGACTACACCCTAGGCCCTTTCATCATATTCCGCGCTGTCATGTCATGGGCAGCAACGACGGCGACAACAACAGCAACAACAGCAAAAACAACAACGTTGTAGCTGATGCTAAAGCTAAAGCTGTGTCTGAGGCTGAGACTAAGGACGAGAACGTCAACGATGTTGGATAAGTTTGTGGCGCATGTTTAGAAGCTCCCTGCAGCTGTCTCAATATCTGACTGTCTGCCTCTGTCCTTCCCGCCTGTCTACGGGCCTGTCTGACTGACTGATCCGTCTGGGGTTTTGGGTTTTGCGTTTGCAATTTTGGTCTTGGCAACTAGAAGACGTTAAATTGATCCTGTGCATTTTGGGCAGCTCAGTGCAACTTGTGGGTAATAGTTGCTGTTGCTGGTGCTGTTCTTAACTCATTTAGCAGTCGGATTAGGAGAACAAAAAAAAAGGTTGGTGGGAAGAGGTTATTTTCCCTTTTTTATTTTTATTGTGTTGGGATATATGGAGAATGGATATATGAGGGCTCTCTGAACGGAAAGCGAACAGCTAATTATTTTATTACGCGTTAAATTGCAACAGAATTCTTGACTTAAGCGCAAAACATGCCAATGTGCGCCACAAGCAATCATGAAATTGTTGGCATTCCGATGCGAGAGGCGACCTTATCGATGGTGCCGTCGGGGAATTAAGGCGGTGCGGTGCGGTGCGGTGTGGTGCCTCTAGCCTCACATATGGTTCGGGTATGGGATCGGGCTCGGGCTCGGGCCACTTGGCAGTTAAGCTAACCGACAACTTCTCTCTTTCTCTCTTTGTCTCTCTCTGTTACTCTTCCACCCCGCCACACATAAGCTACAACATGTTGCATGTGGAATGGCAGGCAACAACTTGCAGTCAACTCCTGCTGCTGCATCTTTGGGTGCCACTTTTTTTTTCTCTACTTTTTTTCTTGTTTTTTTTTGCTTTGTACTGTTGTCCGCCCAGGCCAAGCAGCCAAAGCGCGACCAGTTCTCGAATCGTTTTTTTTTTTTTTTTTTGCTTGAACATTCCTGGCCGCTCCGATCTCTGTACTCCTCTTTCTCTCTCTTTCTCTATCTCTCTCTCTCTCTCTCTCTCTTGCTATCGTTCTCTGATTCTAGATTTAATAAAAAAAAAAAATTTGTTCTTGTCCATCCTTAACTATTTTCTAATATGAGACTCCGTTCCTGTTGTTGTGGTTTGTTTTAGCTGGAATCGTTAAAGCGAGATAGCAAAAAGCAGCGTATCTATTTACATGACTTCTCTATGTGGCCTTTTGGGCGCCAATCCCTAAATTGTTACACTGCACGACGCATGCAACGTGATGCAAAAAGGTCGCGACTTAATCTCTCTCTCTCTCTGTTATAAGAGAATAGAAAGAGAGTTGTTGTGTAGTTTGTGCTTATGTGCAGTTGTACGGAACAAAAAGATGCAAATGGCTTAATCTAATTTAACATATTAAGATTGCGTTCGCAATTTCAACTTATCCGCACTTATGCCATCTTATAAACAACTGTTTTAACAGCACGTTTGACTTTTCCAAATAGCTATATAGCTCGCGTATCCGTTATTAAGTATCCAAGTCATCGACTTATGTTCTTTGCCTTCGATGGGTAAACTCTTTGCGGATAGAGTAAATATTATTTCTCTTCATCCTGATTGCTTAATTTCATATTCCTAAATGACATTTACGTATCTATACGTATCACATAAAGGTGAGCATTTGCAACTTATCTGCTCTTATCTGTTGCTTAGCCGTTGGCTTGCATAAGCGTCAAAGTCAATCTGGCCGCATTTTGGATTTTCCCTGTTTCTCTCTCTCTTTCTCGTTATTAGCTGCCAGTTATTATTATTTTTTAGCAAAGAACGATATTATCTGCTAATATCTGAAACGAAGTTAGCCCTTCCGTTCAGCTTGGCCTTCGACAGAAGAATATGCCTCTAAATGTTTGTCTCTGGGTTATCCTGGGCATGTTTTGTGCGTGTTTATTTGACTTTGACCATTGGCTGACTTGCGGTCTGTGTGTCTGTCTGTCTGTCTGTGGCAAATCTGCTTGCTGAGATCTGCGCTAGCAACGCCAACGCTGTGCAAAAAATTTCATTTTACTAAGATATGCGAGTCGTCTTTAAAAGTTGTTCGACGTTTCAGCGATGCATATATATGTATATGTACACCCAGAGAAATACATAGTACAAATAAGTATATTTATGGTTAAACCAACTTTGTTCGTGTATGGTTAAGCATTAAATATGAATAAGCCGAACACGAAATAAAATAAAAATTAATTATATCAAACTTAGCGAATGCGAAAATGTTTATTTTTGAATATGCGTGCATAGTTGAATTAAATAAGGTTTAATTTGAATATATTTCATATTCGTTTTGCTGTTCAGTTTTAAGTTGAATCAACATGTTTTATAGTTGAATTAACTACGTTTCATGGTTAAAACACGCATAGTAAAACTATTTTCATAGTTCATTTTCGAGTGTTTTTTTCTCTGGGTGTATATATATATCTATATATATATGTGTGTGTGTGTGTGTATATATATATATAGTGGCTTTTGTTTTTATTTTTGATTGTTTTTGGTTGAATTCCACTTTTTCTACATCTTCTGTATATTGTGACGCCCACTTCATTTGGCTTATCGGGTGACTGGACGAATGGATTGCTTGACGGAAACGGGGATAGGGACATACGAGTAACAAGGAGAGGGGGTTGCACGGTTGCGCTTTAATGGTTGCATAAAACATAAATTTCGTTCTGCATCTGTCAGATACACTTGGCGGCTGCTGGTCCTGCTACTTGTAGAGCGAGTTTTCTATGTGTGCACAATCCAAAAGAAATATATATTGCCTGTATCGATGAGCTGATTTATTCACATTGCCAGGACCCAAAAACAAAAACAAAAATAAAACGATACCGAAAAGGAACAACAAAAGCAACAACATACGTTGCTAGAAGGCTAATCTAAGCACGTTATCCATAACCCACGCCCCAAAACTGTACACCACACCCCTGTCCCCCTCTTCGCGACCCCTTTGAAGGAGAACGGCACTTGGCACTTGGCATTTGGCACTTGCTGTGCACGTTTTCTAGGAAACCGCTCATCGCTTTGGTCTTGGATTGGGCTTTGGTTTGGGTTATGGTGCTTTTGTGTGTGTCTTGAAGCTGGGCTAATGCATTTGCATACTCATTCCATTTAATTGCTTCAAAAATATGTAAAAATTTCTACGCTCATGTCATGGCTTCAACTTCGTCTTGGTCGCCATCGTCCTCAAGCACCTTAGCCACGTTCCCATTCGCGTTCTCTGTCCGTCTTGTTTGTGGTGTGGCTTATGCCAAAAAAGGCTCAAACTTCAACACCTCTCTTTGGCCACTGGTTGCCTCGGTTAATGCTGTTTGCTTTCAGCTGCAGCGTCGTTGTGGCTTAGTTCTTGGGCCACGAATTCGTGGAATTGCTTCCGCATTTGACGAGCAGAACTGCTGTTGCTGCTGCAACAGCAATTTGAGAACGTTCCACACAGCCAGTTGCCAGTTGCTAGTTGGAAGTTGGTCGGGAAACGTGACTCAGTGGCTGCATACCTGTAGCCTGGAATCGCGACTGCGACTACAGTTGTAGCACAGTTGAACGCGGCGGCAATTTAACATAATTACAACGCAACGTTGCACAGTGGGACAAATGTGTCATTATGCAAACGGTATATGATGTCTCATTTAACAATTTATTGCGTTATGTTATTTAAGTACTGGAATGCTTTAATTATTAAAAGTTAGGTAACATGTTCAAATGACAAGCTCAAAATTTAATTTAAAAAAATAACCGATAATTATTTGACATTAGTTCAGTTAAAACCATTACTTAATATTCTCATCTTTTTTCAGAACGAACCGGAATGTACGCCGGAGCTACCCGCCGCGAATCGCGCTCTCTTCCTGGAGAAGGTGCGACAATCGAATGCTGCGTGCCAGAGCGGTGATTTTGCCACCGCTGTACTACTGTATACGGACGCACTGCAGCTGGATCCGGGCAATCATATATTATACAGCAATCGATCGGCGGCACGTCTCAAACAGGGTCAGTTTGCGGCGGCTCTGCAAGATGCTACACAGGCGCGTGAACTGTGTCCACAGTGGCCCAAAGCCTACTTCCGGCAGGGTGTCGCCCTACAGTGTCTGGGTCGATATGGTGAGGCACTGGCATCCTTTGCTGCTGGCCTTGCCCAGGAGCCCAGTCACAAGCAGCTGCTAGCCGGTCTCGTTGAGGCATCTTTGAAAAGTCCACTGCGTGCGGCACTGGAGCCAACGTTGCAACAGTTGCGCGCCATGCAGTTGCACGAATCTCCATTTGTCGTTAGCTCAGTGGTTGGCCAGGAACTGCTCCAGGCAACACAATACCAAGCAGCCGTCGCAGTCCTAGAGGCCGCTCTGCGCATTGGCAGCTGTTCTTTAAAGTTACGAGGATCGGTTTTTAGTGCGCTCAGCTCTGCGCACTGGGCGCTTAATCAGCTGGATCAGGCTATAGGATACATGCAACAGGATCTAGCTGTAGCCAAATCTCTAGGCGACACGGCTGGCGAGTGTCGTGCCCATGGCAATCTCGGCTCCGCCTACTTCAGTCAGGGTGCTTACAAGGAAGCCCTTACAGCGCATCGCTATCAACTGGTACTCGCCATGAAGTGCAAGGATACCCAAGCTGCTGCCTCGGCTCTAACATCCCTGGGACATGTCTACACCGCCAGCGGAGACTATCCCAATGCTCTTGCCTCGCACAAACAGTGCGTGCAACTGTTCAAGCAGCTCGGAGATCGTCTGCAGGAGGCACGGGAAATTGGTAACGTGGGTGCTGTTTATATGGCGCTGGGGGAATGCGAAGCGGCCCTGGATTGTCACACGCAACATTTACGACTCGCCCGCAAGCTTCACGATCAGGTGGAGGAGGCACGTGCTTATTCCAATCTGGGATCAGCCCATCATCAACGTCGCCAGTTTGGTCAGGCAGCTGCCTGTCATGAGCAGGTGTTGCGAATTGCCCAGACACTGGGCGATCGCAGTATAGAGGCACGTGCCTACGCGGGATTGGGTCATGCTTCACGGTGTGCCGGAGATGCAGCTGCCTCAAAGAGATGGCATGAACGTCAGCTGGCGATGGCTTTGGCGGCGCGCGATAAACTTGGCGAGGGCAGAGCGTGCTCCAATTTGGGCATTGTCTATCAGCTACTGGGCGCTCACGATGCTGCACTGAAGCTGCATCAGGCACACTTGGGCATTGCCCGAGCGTTGGGGGATCGAGCAGGCATGGGACGTGCCTATGGAAACATGGGCAACGCTCACGCTGCAGCTGGAGCCTATGAGGCTGCGGTCAAATATCACAAACAGGAACTGGCCATCAGTCAGGCGGTGAATGATCGCAGTGCCGAGGCAGCCACACATGGCAATCTGGCTGTGGCGTATCAGGCTCTTGGGGCACATGATGCTGCATTGGCGCACTATCGTGCTCATCTGGCCACAGCGAGATCGCTCAAAGATGCGGCGGGGGAAGCGTGCGCGTTGCTCAATTTGGGCAACTGTTTGAGTGCCCGTCAGCTCTATTCGGAGGCAGTGCCTCACTATGAGAGCTATCTCATGCTCGCCCAAGAGCTGGGTGATGTGGCAGCTGAGGGCAAGGCATGTCATCTACTAGGATATGCTCATTACTGTCTAAGCAATTATCGTGCGGCGGTTAGGTACTATGATCAGGATCTAGCATTAGCCAAGGATGCTCAGCATCGACCGCATATGGGACGCGCCTATTGCAATCTCGGCTTGGCACACCTGGCGCTGGGTCACACTGCCGCGGCGCTCGAATGCCAGCAGCTGTTCCTGGCCGTTGCTCATGCAACGGGACAACTGCCGGCCAAATTTCGAGCGCTGGGCAACATTGGTGACATCCTCATAAGGACGGGTGCGCACGAGGAGGCCATTAAGTTATATCAACGGCAACTGGGACTGGCTCGAGCTGCCGGAGAGCGAGCCATGGAAGCGGCTGCTTGTGGTGCTTTAGGACTAGCGCATCGTCTGCTTCGCCGCTGGGATAAGGCTTTGGGGCATCATACCCAGGAGTTGACGCTACGGCAAGAGCTGGGTGATCTGGCAGGTGAGTGTCGCGCCCATGGTCATCTGGGTGCTGTCCACATGGCTCTCTGCAGCTGGACCCATGCCGTCAAATGCTATCAGGAGCAACTGGAACGTGCTCAAGAGCAACGTGATGAGGCAGTGGAAGCCCAAGCACATGGTAATCTTGGCATTGCCCGGCTTAATATGGCACACTATGAGGCGGCTATTGGCTGCTTGGAGGCGCAACTGGGCACGCTGGAGCGTGTCTCGCTGCCATCGACGCCAGCGGATCGTGCTCGTGCGCTGGGTCATCTGGGTGATTGCTATGCCGCTTTGGGTGACTTTGAGGAGGCGCTCAAGTGTCATGAGAGGCAGCTGCAGCTGGCATTGGGCCTGGCCAGCCATCGGGATCAAGAGCGTGCCTATCGAGGATTGGGTCAGGCGCGTCGTGCCTTAGGACAGCTGGCAACGGCTCTGGTCTGCTTAGAGAAGCGTCTCGTTGTGGCTCACGAGCTGCACAGCCCCGAGATAAAGGCACTTGCTTATGGTGATCTGGGACATGTCCATGCAGCGTTGGGTAATCATGCCCAGGCTCTCAACTGCCTGGAGCATCAGCGAGAACTGGCACGTGGCCTTCAGGATCGCGCCCTTGAATCCGATTCCATGTGTGCTTTGGGACAAGTGCAGCAGCGAATGGGCCACTATGTGGATGCACTGCAGCTTCACGAACAAGATCTACAGCTGTGCACGGAGTTGGCGGCGCCTAGCTTACAAGCGCGAGCTGTTGGTAATCTGGGTGCGGTCCACGAAGCATTGCATCAACTGCAGGAGGCACTCAAGTGCTACGAACGACAGCTTTCACTCAGCACGGATCGATTGGGCAAAGCGTTAGCGTGTGGGGCACTTGGGAGGGTTCATCATCAACTGGAGCAGCATGCACAGGCCGTGGAGTATCTGAGACAGGGTCTGGCCAGCGCTCAGTCCATTGGCAAGTCGGAGGAGGAGGCCAAGATAAGACATCAACTAGGTAAGTGAACAGAGATCTATCTTGATAAGAAAGTGTTGTCGAAACAAAACGTTTGTATATGAGCGATCAATATTTCTATCTTTTTACTTTGAAGGTCTTGCTCTGCGTTCCTCTGGCGACGCTGAGGGCGCTCGCATTCAACTGGAAACAGCTGCTCAGCTGCTTGAGTCTGTACGCCAGGAGCAGCGTAGTCCGGAGGCAAGGTTGGCTCTCTACGATCTTCAAACGAGCTGTTACCATCTCCTGCAACAGTTGCTTGTCGCCTTGCATCGCAATGAGGATGCTCTCGTTGCCGCCGAACGTTGCAAGGCGCGCTGTGGTGCCGACGCCTTGGCCAGCAACGACCCCAAGTTGTCAGCAACAGCAGCAGCAGCATCGACGATAGGAACATCAACAACGGCAAGTCTAGCTGACATTGAAGCCATACTGGAGGCAGTGAACCGTGGCAGAATGCCCGTCCTTTACTACAGTCTGGCCGGAGAGCAGCTTTACGCCTGGTTGCTTCAGCCGCAATCGGGCATTGTGCGCTTCCACGCGGCACGCATCGATCCACAAACGTTGCAGCTGCCACTCTCACTCAGTGAATGTCACGAAGAGGACGAGGAGGAGCATCTTAACGAGCACAACGAACTTGACAAACAGCAGTCGCCACAGTATGAGCACGCAGCTGGTCAACATCTTCTGGAGCGATATGTTAATATGGTGCGCGACACTCTCGGCGTTAACTCTCAGAATTTAATCCACGAGGGCGATGGCAGTGGTTGGCGTGCCAGCAGTGAACAACTGTTGGAGGATCTACCAGGTGCCGGTGCTGGTGGCGGCGGATTCTTGCGCATGGTCAGCCGGAATCAGTTGTTGAACTCATCGAACTACTCGCTCAGTTCACTTTTCTCGCTGGGATCGGTTGCATCGCTGCAGGGCTCCACCCGGTCCGTGGGTAGCCGCAGCTCTCGACGAGCACCCGCTCCCCCCGCATGGCGTGGACCTGCCTGCCTGCACACCCTATACAATCTGCTGCTGGCGCCCTTTGATGATCTCCTACCTAGCGCTGCAAGTGTCTCTCGGCAGGGTAGACGAGAGTTAATCCTGGTGCTAGAAAGCTCGCTCTATCTTGTGCCGTTTGCCATACTTCGTGCAGCTGGCGACGATGGAGAGTATCTATCGGAGCGATGTGCCTTGTTAACTGCACCATCGCTGCAGGCGCTGCGAGGAAAGTCCAGGAGTAAGCGAGATCGCGGCAGGCTGCCAACAGCCCTGGTTGTGGGTGGACCCCGTGTGCCGGCTGCACTCGCAGAGCGTTGGGGCTGGGCCGGTGCTGAATCGCCCGCAGCGCTGCAGGAAGCGGCCATGGTCGCGGATATGCTGCAAGCAAATGCTTTAGCTGGCTGCAATGCCACCAAGGAGTCTGTACTGGCCGAGCTGCCAGGTGCCGAGTGTGTTCACTTTGCTGCCAATCTCAGTTGGAAACTGGGCGCAGTGGTGCTAAGCCCTGGCGATGTTGTCACCGCCGAGCAGCAACAGCAAAAGGAGCCACACGAACCGCAGCTCTCGGACTTTACACTGGCAGCATCGGAACTGCGTCAGCTGCGTCTAGGCGCACGTCTTGTCGTCCTGAGTTCTTATCAATCTGTTGAACCGATAACTGGTTCGGGGGTCGCTCAACTGGCTGGTGGCTGGCTGTTAGCCGGCGCTGGAGCGGTACTTATCTCACTTTGGCCGGTTCCGGAAACAGCGGCCAAAATCCTATTGCGCGCCTTCTACTCGGCCCTGCTTCAAGGTGCACGTGCAGCACGGTAAGTGGAACAGCAATTTTAACGATAACTTTAGCTAAAACTCACTTCCTATCATTGTGTCTCCTTTAGCGCGTTGGCGGAGGCCATGCAAACAGTTCAGCATACAAAGCACTTTGCGCATCCAGCCAACTGGGCCGGCTTTTTGCTGGTAGGTGCCAATGTGCGTCTTTCCAACAAGGTGGCGCTATTAGGCCATGCACTATGCGAGCTGTTGCGTTCGCCAGAGCGTTGCCGGGATGCGTTGCGTGTGTGCCTGCATCTGGTTGAGAAGAGCCTGCAACGGATACATCGCGGACAGAAAAATGCCATGTACACAACGCAGCAAAGCATTGAAAACAAGGCTGGACCTGTTGCTGGTTGGAAGGATCTACTGATGGCTGTGGGCTTTCGCTTTGAGCCCGCTGCTAATGGCATACCATCAAGTGTGTTCTTTCCCCAAACGGATCCCGAGGAGCGACTGTCCCAGTGCTCGGCCAGCCTACAGGCTCTGCTGGCTTTAACACCCGCGACACTTCAGGCGCTGGCTAAACTGGTGAATAGTGCTGAACATGCGGACGACATTATTGCTGTGGTGCGCAACATATTAGCACAATTCCCAGCCAAACCAGAAGCGGAAGCTTGCATCGAGATGCCGCTGAGTGTGCGGCTGTGGCGCGTCCCTGGCTGCCACGAGTTGCTAGCCTCCGTTGGCTTCGATCTCACCGAGGTGGGTGCAGATCAGGTTATTCTACGCACAGGCAAACAGGCCAATCGGCGTCATTGTCAATTTGTGCTGCAGGCCTTACTCGCTCTTTTTGGTAAGTTTTATTTTTACTTCTTTAGCTTATTTTTTATTTTAAAATTACACCTCAAAATTTCTTACAGACACACACGAGGCACCCAAGAGCTTGAGCTTGGACTCGGCCGCGCACAGCAGCAGCAGTTGCGAATCCCTTACCGAGCCCGATCTTGATGCGGCAACTTTACAACCAATAGGCAACAACAGCAACGGCAGCTGCAACGCGATTGTTTCCACAGGCAACAGCAACTCTACACAGGCACCATTGCCGCTGCATCCGCGTAGCGCTTTCATTTCATATGTACGTCGCCGCGGCGAGCCAGATGGTGGCGGTGGCCTGGACTCCAGTCTGGCCAATACTACAGATAGCGAGCACTCGCTCTCCGATGGATATGCAACGCAGACGGGCAGCAATCAGCCAGCTCCGCGCCTGGGCTATGCCAGTCTGCGTGGACCCGTACGTGTCTCCCGACCCGGTGGCGGTGGGGAAAGTGATGCTGCATTTACCCCAAGTCCGCCAGTGACGGATCCAAGTTTGTCGCTGGCACTAGCGCATCAGACGCGCATTCGTTGCCTTTACGCACAGTCTGGAACAACAGCGTCCTCCTCGTCAGTGACGGCACCTCAGGTGAACACAAACCGACGGCCGGATAGCTCAAGTTCGGCCAGTAGCACGACCACGGATTGGGAGGGTTCCGGACACGCAACGGTGCTTCGACGTGGTGCCGCCGTCGGTGCACAGCAGCAGCATCTACAACAACAACTGCAACATCTGCAGCAGCAACACATGCAACAACAGCAGGTGCCACCTCTGCCGCCTCCACGTCCCGGTGTGTATAACAATTTGGGACGCAGCAAGCCGAAAATAAAGCTAGGCAGTGCACAGAGCTCGCTGGCAGCTCGTGTTAACAAGGAGCATGCCCTGTTCATGGATCGCTTGAGCGTACGCACGGAACTAAATGCACCAGCGGCCAACGGGTCAGTGACTGTTGGAACAGGTGCAGTAGGCAACGTGTCCGGCAGCAGTGGAAGGGGAAAAGCAGCACTGTCACTGACCGAGGAAGAGGCAGCCAATGTGGCCTATAACCCGGCCAGCCTGTACTTCTCGCCAGCAGGCGACAGCGAGGTACTTTTGGGTTGCGAGTCCAAGCAGCCACTGGAGGAGACACCTGTGAAGCCAAGTGCCAAATGCATTCAGGATAGCATTATGCGGCATATGAATCGGGAGCTAACGCCCAGCATATCGGAGCTGTATCATGAGCGCAACCTTGGACTTGGTCTCGCGCCACCTCTCTCCAAGCTCCTACTTAGCCCAAACTACGAGGAACAAGAAGCTAACACCAACGATGGCAGCGCCCAGTCTGCAGGCAATGCGGCTGCTATTAAGACCTTCGTGGATGCTGTCAACGAGCTGGAGCTAAGCGGCAGCTCATCGGGTGCCACAATACCAACAGTTATCGGTGGTGATCCGTCGGAATCAAATGCCGTCTCCAACACCATTGATACCACGCCAAATTGCTCCATTTGCGGAGAGCATGGGGATGTTGTCTGCCGTTGCAAGGCGGCCACCTTGCAGAAGAAGGCCACCTTAAAGCCCTGGCTTAGCAATGTGCCTGCTAGCAGTCTAGTGCAAGCCAGCGAGCTTACTACGGCCGACATACTGGAGCGAAGACTGGAGACGGTTGTGCCCGGTAGTGCACCGTTTGCCGCTGAACTATGTCGTCGCGACGAGGGCGACGGACGCTCTGTGGCAGACTCTCAATGTAGCAGCAATTATAAGCGGGTGCTTGCCACAGCCGCTGCCGTTAGCCTGGTGGTTGGCATCGCTGCTAACAATGGGGAAGCGCAAGGAGGTGCCACATCGGGTGCAACCTGTTCGGCCGCTCGCCTCGTCTAATGATATTAGCTTAAGCATTTAGAACAGAGCCGGAATATTAGTAGATATCAATATGTGTTTTGTCAGCACTAAATTATAGGAATAGACTAGAATTTGATATAATATTTATGTATGTTATAACTTTTAGGTTTCTAATTAAAGACACCCTGTACTGATTCATCCTAGCAGTAGATTTTATACATTTCAATTATTTATTGATACAATTTTTAATTCTACACTTTTTTTATTCTGATATTGTACACCTAAACCGACACTTGCATTTGCCTATTTATAATGCTTAAACAAAGCCACTGATTAAATTTTATGCATTTATGTAAAACATCTTTTTTTTAGTTAAATCCATGTAAAATAATTGATGTGAGGTAAGACTCGCTCTAAGAACGAAGCACAAATAAAAAGTGTTTTAACAAATGTACAAAAAAAAGCTTTTTTTATTCAAATACAAATTTTATTATAGGTCAGGCTCACCTGGAGTACGGCTTTTAAAAAATATGACATGTAATAATACCTGATATATATTATATGACTGTTATACGTCGGAAATATAGTAGACTTTTAAAATACCAAAAATATAATCTAAACTTTAAGTCACATTAAATTATCAGCGAACAGTCTCAGTGACCCGAGCTGTCAGTTTTGACCATGGTATGAGTTATTGCAAACATATGCAAAAATCTATCAAAAATATATACTATTATACATTCATCATACTCATATACACAGAGTCGAAGAGTTCGACGAGCATTTAAAGATTACCCAGAAAAATGCGAGCACACATGTTTGATTTATTAATTAATTACTACTGTGCTTATCCGATTAAAAATCAGTATGCACTTAGGAAAAAAAAATTTGCTAAATTTTGCTTGCTCTTTTTTTGGCCACTTAATATGCGAGTAGCTTGTCAGCCAGACGTCTTGGCCTTTGATCCCAACATGTGATCTCTCGTTAAATCAGCGAATTATATTAATAATCATTTAATTAGCAAGCCGTGTTCATTAAAGTAATTGATATGGTTGTGCCATCAAATTGCAAAAACGAAGCCTCTGCGAGAGAAATTTCACTGCTTTAAACTTAAATGACTGATGAGCAACGAGTAAGAACATATATTTATACATATGGATGTGTACATTAAATACGTACGCAATTTCCCATTTGCTGTAATTTTTCTTTTTTTGTGATGCAAGTGCAGTTTATATAGTAAACAAGTATTTGTGCAGTCGCGCGATTCTATTTATTGCGCTTTCTAGCGCGTTTTCCTTGCTATTTTAAGTCATGCTCAAAGCCAAACATTACAAACACATAAATATTTTGCAACATTTCTATTGACTTTAACACAAGAAATATAAAAATCTCGTAAGCGAATTGCTCTCCGTGTCAGTTGCCTTAACACTCCTCAACATAGTTTTAAATCCGAATGTTAGACTACTGAATTTATAAATAAAGTAAAATGTTATTCATTTATATACATATTTTATTCACAAACTTGTAAATAACCTTAAAAAATCGTAAATAAGTAATTTTGTTAAACAGCGCTAGGCGCGTCTCTCTTAATTGATAAGATTTTTATTGGCACCCAACACTCGATCGTTACAAATTGACCTTTTTGTGATGGCAACTGCGTCGCGGAGAAACGAGCCCCTAACACATCCATACAGTGATCGATATCAGCCTGCCCACTCGTGGGCGATTGCTTTATTCAGTATATTTGCTATATTCATTGTAATTTCTCGGCGTCAGAATCCGGAGACGGTGGCCGACGTCATGTTGTATGTGTAAATGCTGCCGTGCTGACTGATAGCTTTTCTCTAGGTAATCCCCCCCTTGATATCACATTATTTCGGCGCTTGATGACGATGTGATTAGATTAGACGGCATTATTATGAGCTTGGAGGTTTTTTTTCAGTACACTGGAATCTGGAGCGGAGATTTGTTCAAGGTGACGCCAAATGCTATCGAAGGCCATAACAAGTACACCCTTAGTGGCAAGTGCCTATAATATAATTTTATTTATAGGATATAAAAGTGTTAACCCGCTGGTTATTTCTAAGTTAATTGTATGTTCTTTAAAGAAAAAACTAAAAAAAATATCAGCTATTAGTAGATTTTATTTTAAAATGAAAAACAGCATAATAGTCGAGCTCAACTTCTCTCAAAATTCAATAGTTTCGACGTAGTTCGAGAGCAAGTAAACAACAACAAAATAAAATAGTAATAAAAATTAAATACTTTTAAAAATATAGTAACACGAGCACGTAAACAAATTTAATTTGACTGTATATTTTTTATTATTGAAAGCAAAACAAATGTAGAAATTAAAATTTAATCAAACCAACAAAACCCATTTGCTTGCATTAGAAACTTTTCGAGTGACATTCGGTTCAGTATGATGAAACCGTTGGACTTGTACTTGCACTTGCTCCATTAAAATCTCAATGAGTTTTCTTTATCGGTCAAGTGCAGCCTACATAAATTGCATTTATATTTTAAGACATATGTACATATACATATACGGTAATATGTATGTTGTATAAAAATTGAATTTGTATGTATACAGATAGATAAGCCGATAGACTAGAACGTTAGATGCGGATGTGGCTCAGACCCTTTCGATAAAACTAGACGAACCCTGTTGTGTGTGGGCCCAAAATAGTCGCATTTCCTTCAACTATGAACATGAGCAATGACTTGACTGGGGTGCCGCATTGATAACTGATTAGGTAGTGTGTTTTGAAAAACAACAAAAGTGCTATAAATCATATAAATGTATACTATGCCCCATATATAAATATTGTATGTAGCCTAGATGTGAGAATTATATAGCAACGATTTGAATGTGATTTCTGCCCGTACCGCTCGGTGATCTATAAAAATGTGCGGCCAGTCAAGCATACGATTCAATAGCATCTCGTTCAGTCATCCGAGCAGTACTTGAAGCTAACAATTTTAATTTTAATTGCTTTCCATTCCCAATATTTTGTTTTTCATTCTTGATCAAGATGAGAATCCTTCAGGAGGTAAATAAAATAGAAAGTGAAACACTTTAAAAGTGTGAACTAATATCAAAACATATTTTGTGTATGCAGCATCAAATAAATTTGCTGGATCCTTCGGAGCTGTTGCGACCAGAGCCCACATTCGCGGACAAGAATCCATCCAAGTTCCGTGACTATAGCGTCGACACTGAGGATCCGCTTAAGGAACGCGTACGTCGCACCTATCGTCAAATGCATTTAAATCAGACTGTTGACTTTGTCAAAGGTAAGAATAAACGATTTGCATTCGATCAGTTTGCTGGATTATTTGCATTTCGTTGCAGGGCGTCGTGCTCGCTGGTTGCAGTTCAACACCATTAAGATGACAATACGCGAGGCGCTGGAAAAGCTGAACGATTTGGTGGACGAGTCGGATCCTGATCTGGACTTGCCCAACATAATACACGCCTTCCAGGCAGCCGAGCGGGCACGCTCCGAATTTCCCCAACTCGATTGGCTTCACTTGACGGCACTTATCCACGATCTTGGTAAGATCATGGCCTTCTACGATGAGCCACAGTGGGCCGTTGTTGGCGACACCTTTGCCGTGGGCTGCCGCTGGGGTGATAGCATCGTCTATCGTGACGATAGCTTTGTGGGCAATCCCGATGGTGAAAATCCTAAATACAACACCGAATACGGCATGTATGAGCCAAACTGTGGCGTGGATAATCTGCTTATGTCCTGGGGCCATGATGAGTACATGTACTCCGTGCTCAAGCATAATAAGACCAAATTACCGGATGCGGCCTGCAACATAATACGATTCCATTCGTTCTATCCATGGCATAATGGCGGCGACTACAAGCACCTGGAGGCGCCCAAGGATGAGGAGACCAAGAAATGGGTGCTTATCTTCAAGTAAGTTTACAAACACGTGTACACACTAAGCATAGTTATAAACAACATATCATTTGCTTATAGCCGCTACGATCTTTATACGAAGAGTGAGATTGTTCCTGACATTGAGGCATTGTGGCCCTATTATCAAACGCTTATCGATAAATATTTGCCCGGTGTCATAGAATTCTAAGCTACATACTAAATTTCTCCTTATCCTAACTTTAAATGTATTTTGTCAAAACCAACAATACCTATCCAGCTAATAAGAAACCAATAAAATGCTGCATTCTATTATAAACTCAAACTTTACCTAACCACTCTACTTAGTATTCAAGTCAAAAACTATATTTATCTGTATATGTACTCATACCTCTCGCCTCAATATTTCTGATATAAAATAATCTTGTAATAGTAACGAGGGTTATATTTCTTAAACTTTACTTTTATTACACTCGATCAAAATCGATAGATCGAGCGCTTTTAAAACATTCTGCTCAACATTAAAAAGAGAAGGAAATGTACAATCTTTAACTTATAAGGTAACTTCCGAAGATAATGCACGGTTCATTTAGAGACGGGTTCGCCACCGCTGCTGCGACGACGTCGCTTGTGGCGCTTGTGACTCTTTTTGCTTGCGTGTCGTTCATGATTTCTACGCCGCGAAGATGTTTCATCCTTGTCACGTTGCGTTGTGCGATGACGGCGCGAACTTGTGGGGCTACCGCTACGACTTCGACTCCTACTCCGACTGTGCTGCTTCAGTCGAGAGCTGCGCGTCGAGCTCTGACTGCGACTTCGTCGGCGGCGTCGGTGATTGGATGTCGTGTCTGCCTTCTGGCGCTTGTTTCGCTGCCGATGGGAACTGCGACTCCTGCTGCGGCTGCGACGGCCACTGGCTCTGCTGCTGGGCGAGGACACGTGTGCATCTGGTGGAGCAGTTCGGCAGCTGTGACTACTGCTTCGACTGCGACTGCGACTACGACTACGACGTCGAGCTTTACGATCTCGTTTAGCTGACGGTGGTGGTGCTGCAGCAGACAACAGCTGCACATCATCGTCATCGGAGAGCAGCACAGCACATGCGGCTGCTGCTGTTGGCGTTGTTGTTTTGCAAGTTTTGCTTGTGTACGTATTGGTGCTATCATCATTAAGTAAATTGTACTTTTCGAGATCACCATCATCCTCCTCGTCATCATCGTGCTCAGCCTTGCGTGGTTGCGGCAGTGCTGGTGCCTGCTGCAAACCGATCCCATTATCGTTGCCCTCATCATCGTCATCGTCATCAGGTCCAAAGTAAGTGATGGGTATGGAACGTACTGATTCATTGGAGTCCCCATCGCTATTTGCGCCCATTGCCTCAGATTCCGCTTTTGTTGCAGCCGTTGCTGTCTCAGACGCTTCTGAAACGACAGCTGCACCAATGCCTTCACCTGATATTCAATTGAAAGTTTGCTTGATGAGTATATATATTCTACTACAGCTGATTTGTTTGTTTGTTACCTTTGATTTGGATAAGGAATGCCATAGCTTTGCGCTTTCGCTCCAACTGCAGCTGCTTCTCGCGTGATATCATGCCGTTTAACTTGTCGCGAGCTATCAGCGCCAGTTTGTCCTTAACGCGCTCCTCAGCTGGTTTAAAGAAAGAAAAGTATCGGTTTATCAATTTTATATTGTACGCTCTCTATATCTCTCTATTTCTGTCTTTTTCTAATTGATGCACACCTTGACGCTGGTCTTTCTGTGGGGATGCTGGGTTACCACTCGCTGTGCTGGAGTCGCTAGAGGCAATTGTTGATTTGGATCCGCCTGTTCTTGCCAATAATTGTGTTTCCACCTGCTTAATGGCACGTTGCACGCTATCCGGCATGCCAGGACGCGCATGATCCGTATTTGTTTTTGTCTTTGACTCAGCATCCTCATCGCTGGCCTCTTGTGCTATTGCTGGCGGCAGCGGCGCGTTCTCATCGCGTACACGAATGGAGAAGCAAACGGGTCCTGCAAAAGATGCTTTAATATGATTAGAAAAAGTATTTTGGCACGTGAAAGCTAAACAAACCTTTTTCAGAACTAGGATTGGCAGAAGCACTACCATTAGCACCACCCAGCCCCTTTTTGCTAATGAGGGCTGCTGCAACGGCTGCCGCTTTACGCGTCTTTTCCTCCTTGGATGCGGCATCCACATCGCCGGTTATCTTGTACATGTAATATGCATAGAACTCATTCTCTGGCAGAAGAAAATTAAAGCGTTCTACGCTCTTGGTGCGTAACGTCTCCTCGAACTGGCGACCGTTCTTAATCACATACGTCGCCGTCTTGTCAATGATGTGACGCAGACTCTCCTCTGGCAGTGGAAAAGTAAGCAACGGTGGTGGTGCAAGCGCCTCTAAAGGCTTTGCAGTGTCGGTGGCATTTGAGGCTGTGGATTGTTGTTGTTCCGCCTTCTTAGGTGGTTGGTTCTGTTCGCTTCTGTTATTAATTGCCTTCTCCTCCTCCTCCTCGTCACTACCAGAGCTGTAGTCCTGAGCCAATGCTAGGGCGCTTGTGTTTTTCAACAGCGTCACCTTGGGCGGTGAATCGTTGCCAGTCGCTTCCGCCTCGTGGGCAAATTTGCTGCCATTGTACTTTAGAAGAACGGGCGTAAATTCCACATTGGTTGCGGATGCAGCACCAGCACCACCAACAGAAGCAGAAGCAGAAGACGTGCCCTCGGAGTTGCAGCTGAGTGTTGGGGAAGCGGTGCCAGCAGAATGTTGAGAAGCCACATCATCATCCAATACCGACTGCAGCGGCACACCCTTAATTTTGCTGATGAGCTGCGTGTAGGCGCAATTGGCCGACGGTTTGTATTTAATAGTGGGCACTGTTATAATCTGTTGACTACGTTTCGGACTGCCGTTTTCAGCCTTGTCCATTTGTGTCGCTTCTGTGGATGCGGCAGCTGCGTACTTGCACTGCTTGATGGCACCCAGTAGATGACGATAATATGGCTGCAACATTCCGCCCTGCGACAGAAAATCAAATTGTGCATTGTTTGCCTGTTTCGCCTTGATTAGAATCTCCATTTGGGCGCCCTGAGTAGCTATGAAACGGGCCGTCTTCTCAATAATCGCATGCTGTTTCATTGTCTCCGGCTGGAATTTAAAGAGAGAGTTAGCGATTATTTTAGGATATTCATACAATCATTTTATTTGTCAGCTTACCAGTTGTATATCCGGACCGGGCGCCACTAGGAGATTGTTGGGCATCGTGTAGGGAAGCTCGCTTTCGTCGGACGGCGTGGATGCATTTGTCAATGCTGTCGATGCACTGTCCCCAGAAGATGCACTTGATTTCGACATGCTTTCGTATTGTAAATCCATCTGGCTATAGTTGCCGCCCGATGCCTCCTGATGCAATCGCTTTAAATCCTCCTCTGTATAGATGGAGGTGAATCGATGATTGGTGTGTGAGTGTGTACAAGTATGAGTGTTGGCAAAAATAAGAAAAACACAAGACAAACGCGTGACTTTAGTACAACAG
This sequence comes from Scaptomyza cyrtandrae, assembly GCA_035044605.1. Lineage (NCBI taxonomy): Eukaryota > Metazoa > Arthropoda > Insecta > Diptera > Drosophilidae > Scaptomyza > Scaptomyza cyrtandrae. The sequence continues at coordinate 9,215,366 of JAWNNS010000639.1, forward strand.
CATCAAAATATTGCGAGACATCAGAAATTGATTACAGAACATTTCATAGAATAAGCTTTTGACATTTGGATTTGATTTTATATAAGGTTGTATTCTTTGTTTATTTTATTACTGCTTCGTTTTTAATATTTGTTTTTGGTTTGATGACTCCCAAACTGGAAATCTGTTGGCATCTGCAAGAAAGTGTTTAGCTTGTTAAATGTGATTTGGTTTCTATTTACCTGAACAACGGCAGCAACCACACGATGAAACTGATGAACTGATGACGACTGGTGTTGTTGTTGTTGTTCTTGTATGGATTGGTTTATTCGATTTGGCTTTGGTGCTACATTTGGGTTCGACTTGATACTAACATTTTTGAGCTTGTTCATGTAAAAATTGGTCTTGATTTTCTTACACTTTTTGGTTTTCTTGATTGAAATATTCTTGATGTGTACTATTTAAGCTTGCTTGCTTTAAGCTTTTTGTTTTTTTTTTTCTTTTTTTTTTTGGTTTTGCTTTTTTTTTGGTTGCGCTAACGCATGGTTCTTGCCACTTAAAATTAAAATAGTTGTACATACAATTTGCATTGAGGAGGAGCAGCGCATACATGTTGCATGCCGGCAACGTCACTTACCTTGCTGCATCCGTTGCTCTTCTTCGTTGTTGTAGAGGAACAGGTAGCGCTCCTCCTCGCACAGTTGCTCCGCCCGCTGCTCCTCGGAGCTCAGGTATTCCAAGCGATTGCCATAGCCGCCCTGTGGCGCCTCGTGGGTCGCTAGTTCTGACAACGCTCCGCGCACGTCATATCTATGTTGGTGTTTGTATATGAGGTATATGTGTATGTTCCAAAAGAAAAGAATCAGAGAAATATAAACGGGAAAGATAACGTTGTTAGTGATATTGAATCGATATTAAGGGGACTGCACGCACACATACATACACACACACACACACACACATACACAAAATAAATAAAATCAAAAGAATCTTTTGATTGGAACCAAAAAGTAATATGCATGTTGAACAATTGCTTCACATACAGTAGTTAAATAAATTGTTGTATTTTTGCATTATTGTAAATATGTATATATATATGCTTGATTTAAATTAAATTTCTATGGATATATTTATATATAATTAGCTTTTATATATAAATTATTATGTCTTAAACATTCATACATACCGCTCCGGATGCTAAAAAAAAGTTAATTGTTTTACAATTACAGTTGAAAATTTTTAAATATATTTATGTAAACAAAGATTACAGTTTGCGAAGCACTGAAAAGAGCTGTTATTACAATGAGAAAACGTGATCTGTAACAGTTACAGTTGCAGAGTCTCTAAGTAAAGTCCCAAAAATAATTGTGATCAGTCTTTTAAGTTAAATTATAAATTCGACTTTTGGCCCAAATTAAAATGAATGTTTGGCTTATGTTGTTATTTTTCTTTTTTTGTTGCAAGTTCATTTGAAAATAAAAAATGGATCCATGTCGTGTGCAGTTCAGGTCGATTCAGATGTGTGCTACGATTAAGAGGTGTTAATTTAAATTTTTTGATTTCTTGTTTTTTTTTCCTGTAGATTTTGCGAATAGAATTTGCAGCGTTGTATCTTCAAAACACATATGTTATTATGCACATACATATGTACTATATAGCGTTTGGGAAGTGCACATACGAAGGTGCTTACATACATGGACGTACTATGTACGTTTATCAGATATGTAATTAGATATGCACTTGCAAATGTGGGAGTTGTTCTTCTTGTACATAAACATATGGAATCCAACGAGTTACGTACATATGCATACATATATAAATATAGTATGTACTATATAGGTATATAGGCGTATAATTATAGTAAAATTAAGTTTAGGTGCCGCTGGCAGGCAGACAGCAATTATTAACCTGTCTATTTTGAGATTTACATCGCCCATCCAGGGTATCAGCTGTTTTCCCTGATCCAAATCTCGTGCCTTTTCATCGTCCCGGAATATTTTGCACGCATATCCAAAGACGAGCAGATCTAAGGCCGGATGGCGTCCATCCGTTCCGGTTGCCATTGCAGAGCCATATGACGTATGCCCGTTGGCGCCAATACAGCAAGAGCTGCTTGCAGCCGCTCCAGTTTTGCGCAAGATGCCATTGATGCTGCCGCCAGCGTACTCACGTACCATGGCGTTGCTGCCACAGGCACGCATGTTGTAGGGCATCATTTATATACACTCCACATATATACACACACACACAGACTCTAATGTACTGATGCACTTTTTTTTTGAATAGAGCACTTTTATATCTTTGCAAGCAGTTTGCATTAGCATTTCCCGCTGCCAAATGCGTTTCTCTTGTTGATGTTGATATGCATGTGCCAAAGAGGCCAGAAACAGTGTAACCCTGAAAAGATCTTTATGATACACTGTTCGTCATGCAAAAAATAACCAAAATATGTAGGTGTACCTAAAAAAAATACCATAAATATACCAATACAAAATTCTTTGCTGTACAGTCATTGGCTTAAAAATATACCAAATTGCATTGCGGTATATCGATTTCGGTTGTAGCACTCAGAAAACATCGATAACATCAACATGTTTAAAAAAGGAATAGTTTTGCCGCCTTATTATTATTTGAAAAATTACAATGCGTTTTAGGTGATATAAAACATATATACTTAAAAAGGTAAAGAAAAAAAAGGCTGTAGTCGAGAAATCCTGACTAGATACCCTAAACATTATACACAAAACCATTATACCCTTTTTACCCACATTCAATGGTTTCAGGGTATGATGGCTTATATTCAAAATATGTAAAAAGTTTAATAATCATAACTGCATATAATAGACATAATACATAAGGACAGTTTTATTAAAATATTAGTCCTTTGCATTTGGAAACTTAAGAGTTCGAAGCTTGGAGTATATAATATCCCAGTCTACATAGGCTCCAACGAGATGCCGCTTGTTTTGTGGCGAATCCTCGTACGCAGTGCGGCCATGCAGCATGCGAAGATTGTTAAATACAAAGACGTCACCCGGACGCGTCTTAAATTCAACGGCTTCGGCCTGGGCTAGCTGCAGAAACTTGTCGTAGGCTTCATACCATGCCACTGCCTGATCCAATGTCACAGAAAATCGGCTGTCGCGCTTTGTGGCATTCTGGTTAATGCGTGCATACTGTCCATCGACGTCCAGACAGATGACTGGCGCACGCCACAAACTGTGAAACGGCTTGTTAGCATCGCCATCGTGCCCAATGTCATACCAGTTAACGGGCACGCTCTTTAATACCTCAAAATACTCTGGATACTCTTGACGCAGCTTGTCAGCTATAAAAAAGCCATCGGTCATCATGTTGGCCCCACCCGGCGACTCCGATTGCACCAGCGTATGTAAAATGTTAATGCCAGCCTTGTACTCATAGTATGGCATGTCCGTATGCAGCGGCAGCGGCACCATCATATATGCATAGTTTCTGGCATTTGGCTTAGACTTGACCTCAAAAACATCTCTAAATATAAAAAGCAAGAAAGTTAGTACTGGATTTGAAATTTCATACTTGTATTTACCCGTATGTGGTGCGCTTAATATAGCCAATTCGTTCGGCCAATTGGCGCGCAACTTGGACATCGTGTGGTGCTCCTCGCAGCAACGCAAATCCCTGCACAGCAAGCGCCTCTAGCCATTCGCACAAAGCTGCATCTTGCTTGATAACATCGTGATAGGCAAACTGACGCGTAATCGCACCAAAATCAGACTTTCCCCAAAGCTGCACAGGCGGCTTGTAAACATCATCCAAATAGCGTTGTCTGGGCTCGACACCAAAGTCGCGCTGCTGCAGCCAGTCCAAGTCGTAGCTAGAATTGTGTGCATCCTCCCAGTTAACGATCAGTTGCTGCTTTTTTGCATCAAAAGTGACACGCTTCGGTTGAACATGCAACGTGCCGCACTCCCAGTGACTTTTGCGTGCTCGAGTTGCTGCATGGAAGCACTCGGAACATTGACAATTGTCTCGCAACCAAATGCTGGGAAACTTGTCCTGCTGCCCGTCTGGATGTGTCAGCTCCACATAACGCTGACCTAGCAGCCTGGCCGTTACGCTACTGCTTACATATCGCTGAATTTGTCGGCCAACCAGCTGGCCAATCATATGTCTACAACTCAGCATTTTGACAAATACTGAACAAGTGAAGAAAGAGTGAACAGTGAACGGCGAACAGTGAACGATTAACAGCCGATGCCTGATAATCTACACAACAACACACTCTGCTTATCAATAAGTGTAATTGCACGTGCAATGCGATAAGCGAGCGCCATCTACAAATGCGCTTATCAGAGCTCTTCTCCTTCTTCTTCGTCAGCTCCTTGTTGCTTTCCATCTTCGTCTGTTTGTCTGTCCAGAGTTATCACTTGAACAATTGCTTCGGAGCGCTCCAACCAACATTCGTTTTGTATGTTGACTGCAAAACGACGATGTGCCCCACACAAACTGCACTCCAGCTGAAGACGAGCCTGGTCGTCAAGAATGGCACTGCTGCCGTCTATTCTCGGAGCAGCTGCTTCCGCTTCAGCTTTATGGGGCTTGCCACGCAAACGCCGGTGGCGATGGCGTGGTTTGCTTGTTACAACTTTTTTGGGTCTTTGCAGTTCCGATTGCTTTTGCTCCTCCTTCTTCTCCAACTTAAGCGTAGTATTGACACCCGGCAACAGCGGCATGGAACAGAGTTTGCATAGCGTGCGTTTGATTGCTGGTGAGCTACGACAAGAGACAAAAATATGTTTATATAATTTGAATACACATGTACATTCTACGACGGCTTACACGTGTATTAGTGCCTTGGTGCCTACGTTGCGGCAGAGCTTGCCATAGTAGGCGGCCAGAGTGTTGTTGTTGCTGTGGGCCATCAAATTGGCCGCCTGATAGAGGAAGTTCATCCTGGAGCAGACATGTCGTTGCGTTAGAAGCTTGCGCTTGCCTTTATTGTTGTTACCCATTCCTAAAGTCGTTGTATATATGTTATCAAAAAAAGTTTGCTTTTATATATTTAAAACAGATTGGATAAATGTTTAATACCAAAACGTTAAGCAAATAGGTATTTAATATGCAATCGATGTTATCGATGGTATCGTATGCGTAGCTGACGAGTTGTGTAGTTCAAATTTTAAAATAACAAAAGCGAAAACTTGTTATATTTATATATTGGACTTGTAATTATTTTATGTGAACTCATATTTGCATTTTGCATTTTGGCTTAGTATTCAGAAGTCCATTTGACAACAACCAGTTTTTCATTTAAAACTAAAATGGGTATCACTGATCTTTTTGCCATTAACATCGCAGCACGGCCACGCAAACAGCTGTCGATTTCCCGCCTTAATTCGATCCCGCAGCTGGGGAGCATGCAGGCTATAAATTTTGCTGAGAGCTCTACTAGAAAGTGCGATTAAGAGCGAATCGGACATAATGCAAAGCAATACAATGGCATATTAAGTGCAGCAAAATAAACATCAACAATTTATTAACATATCGCGTTAGGTGCCGTCAAGCGTAAGTCGAGCACGCATATCATTTTTGTTTTGTTTTTTTTTTTGTTGTGTGTGTCTTTTTGTACTGATTTGTGACACTTTATCTGGGCGTGCAAAAAATGTTTATTGAGGATCTTAAGAATGACTTTTACGCGCAGTTGATAGGCAAACGTATTTTGATCGTTGTGAACTATGACGTCGACGCGATTTGCGCTAGCAAAATACTGCAATCCCTCTTTAAGTACGATCACATGCTGTACACTGTTGTGCCCATAATGGGTGTAACAGGACTGCGTCGCGCCTATGCCGAACACCAGGGCGATGTTAAGTATGTGTTGCTGGTCAATTGCGGTGGCTGTGTGGACATTGTAGAGTTATTGCAGCCGGCGGAGGATGTCACCATCTTTATATGTGATTCACATCGTCCACTAGACGTCTGCAATGTATACAGTGATCGGCAGGTGTGCATTTTGGGTGATCCAGCTCTGGAGGAGAATATACCAGCATTCGAAACCATATTCTATGACTCTGATGGTGAAGATGATGATGACGACGAACATGCTGATCATGATGAAGACAGTGGTGCCGGTGATTCCGATAATGAAGGAGACGATGTGGATAGACAGCGTGCACCCAAAATGAGTCGTATGGAGCGGCATGAGCAGCGAGTAATGCGTCAGCGGGCAAGAAGAAAATGGGAATCGGAAAGAGATCGCATCATGTTCGACTACACTCAGTTTAGCTATTACGGCCGATCGACAGCATTGGTCATTTTTGAGTTGGCATGGAAGCTGTCTAAGGACAACATGGATCTGTTATGGTGGGCGATTGTTGGTATAAGCGAACAGTTGTTGCTGGGCAAAATCGAGAGCGGCGCCTACACTCTTGAACTAGAGCAAATACAGTCGCATGTTTCGCGTCTGACCAACAAGACGAACGATCAACACACGATGAGCGCTTCGAAGATTTGCTTCGAGAATGATTTGCACTTGGTGCTCTACAGACACTGGACAGTCACCGAGTCTATGCGGTAAGTTGTAAACGTTTCAAGCCTTCATAACATCACTTACCTTGTGTTTTTTTTTTAATTTTTAGCTACTCCCGCTATGCCGCCTGTAAGATGAAGCTGTGGACCTTGCGGGGCGAAAAGCGTCTGCACGAGCTGCTGGTTGAGATGGGTCTACCGCTGGTCCACGCACGACAATCATATGGTGCAATGGATCTGATCCTGCGCAAGGAGTTCTACTCCATGGTGGAGAAACTAGCCGAGAAATATAGCATACCGGATATCGTCTATGGCACTTTTACGCTCAGCTATGGCTATCGCAGCCGTTACGCTGCCGCCGACTATGTTTATGCGCTGCTAGCCATACTGCAGTCAGTGAAGAAGCACAAGACACCAGAGGATTTCTTTATGGAGGCATCGGATGCGTTGAGCCGCCAACACAAACAATTGCTCAATGCGGGCATCGATAATGCCAAGTTTCTGCATGCAGCCATCTTTCGGCAGGTGCAAAGCTGCCTGGAGGCTCATCAGGTGCATTCGACTGGCTCATTTTTCTATTATGTGCTTCAGGAGGAGCACGCGTTCTTCTCGTATCCATATGCACTGGCCCTGCTGGCAAAATTTGTGTTACATGGTCATGTGGCCACGACAAGAGCGCGAAAAGCAGCCGATTTACCGCTGATCGCCACATGTCCGGTGGATGCGACGCAGGGCATGTGTCTGCTGGTTGGCATTGCGCCCGTGCGTGAGGACTCGCCGAAGAATTTCTTCGGCAAGGCATTCGATCAGGCGGCGCAGAAGAGCAAAGTTAACCTGCTGCAGGATTTCTTCGAGCCGTCCATCGTTCAGCTGCGTCAAAGCGACCTGACACGATTTTTAGATGCGTTGACCGTGCTCTTAACCTAAAGTTCAATGTACTCCCTTTTAGTTTAGCATTTAAGTTAATAATTTAATAATCATATCGAACTTTGCTTATACAGCCAATCGTATTTAACATAAACTTATTTATAATGACAAATTGTTTTAACTATAATATATATATATACTAAATTTTTTTAGCTTCTGCTTTTTGGACCTCTGTTAGAAAATTATGATATATCTAAATGCGGAATTATTAATTTAAGTCATACGATTGTAAATTAAGACGTCAAAATGAAATATACATTAACCCTAAGCAAATATAGAAACTAAGCAAGAGTTAAAAGCATTCGATTTGAAATTGTATAATGCAGACCTTAAATACATTGTTTTATAACGTGTGTTCGTCATAAGAATTTATGATTTTTTCTTTTTAAAGGGTTGGATATTGAGATGTGGGACCAAAGGATTTTATAAAATTCAATATAAGCAAACGATATAATAATCTTAGCTTAGTTTCTGCTTGAAACTGAATCAACACGCGACAACTAAAAACAAAACGATTTAGAAAGCATTTGTAGAAATGAATATATATAATATATTATGTACAGACTTAGAATTAGGTAGTGAGTCAAAGTAAGCTTCTAGGCAAAAGCTACTGTTGCACAGCAGCTTGTTTCATTTCTTGTAATGCATCCCCACGCACAATACGTGCAGCGCCCATGCAGGCCACATCATCATAGAAGACAGCATATTGTCCCGGTGTGAGGGCGCGCAATGGTGCATCCAGCAGCACCTCACCATTACGCAACTGACACTCGACAAGTGGTTTGGTGTGCTGGAAACGGAAGCGGCAGCGCAGGCTGCCATTTGTGGAGAGCTGTTGTTGCGCCCAGCTACATAACCAATTGATTTCGCCAATGTGGATGCGAGTACTGTGTAACGCAGGATGTTCGTGGCCAGCTGCCACATAGATGGTGTTGTTGGCGGCATCTTTGCGTGCCACAAAGTATGGCTGCAAAAAAGAGCTCAGCCGGCAGCGCTGTCCCACAGTCCACTGATGAATTCCGTCGTGATTGCCCACAACCTTGCCGCTATCGACATCCACAAAGTGTCCCGGTTTGCAGGTTATGTACTAAAAAAAAAATTAGGTAAGAGTTATTAAAGAAAGAGCAACATAGATTTATGTGAGACTTTAAGCATACCTCTCGTATAAAGGACTTAAAATCGCGCTTGCCAACAAAACAGATGCCGGTGCTCTCACGTTTTTCGGCCAGACGTTGCAGGCCAATGCGGCGAGCCATCTGCTTTACCTCAGTCTTAAGCAGTCCACCCAACGGGAACATTGTGCGCTGCAGTGCCGACTGTGGTATGCCGGCTAAAAAGAAGGTTTGATCTTTGAACGTGTCGGCTGGTATGAGAAGGCGGACATCACGTGGCTGCTGGTTGGCGCTATGCTCAAGAAAGTCACCTAGACTGTTGCGGGCATAGTGACCAGTGGCAACGGCATCATATTGCAACGTATCCAGTGCATGCCGGTGAAATAAATCAAACTTGATATGCTTGTTGCACAATATGTCCGGATTGGGTGTCAAGCCCTGTTGATAGTCGTCGAGGAACTGACTAAAAACCGCTGTCCAGTATTGCTTTACATAGTTGACTTGACGCAACTCGATTTGAAGTTGGCGGCAAGCCCACTCTGCGTCCTTTAAATCCTGCTCACCGCTGCAACGGCCAGATTCGTCGTGCTCATCCCAGTTGCGCATGAAGACGCCGAGCACATTGTAGCCGCGCTCCTTAAGCAGATGGGCGCTGACAGCGCTATCTACGCCACCGGATATGCCCACCACTACTCGTCGTATCATAACGGCTTATCCAACATTCAGTTAGGCACAAAACACAAACAAATTTTAACATTCGACTGTTTTATTTTCCTAGTTTCTAGTGTGACCACTTTTGCCAGCGTAGTATTTTTCGGACTACACATCGTTGGCAAATCCATATTAGTATTTTATAAGACGTTCTCATTTTGAGTGATTTTCACAACATCCTAAAGTTATGCTAGCCCTTGCATGAATTGACAGGCCAATATTATTGGAACTGCTAAAAATTAAGGCGGAAATGGGATAAAATTGATTAAGGATGGGGGCATGTTGTTGTAGAACCTTTAAATTACAAACAACTGAGAAAAAACATTAAAAAAGGCTTAAAAATAAGCCAAAAGTGCTTAAAAATGAGTAACGGCAGTTTTTCCAAGAATTCGTTTTAACTAAAATCATTGGCTAGGCCGTAAAAATATATACTTTTTACTCACAAAAGATTCATTTTTAACCCCAAAAATTTTATTTTTACCCCATTTGGGGTAATTTACCCCCGGTTCCCCGACCGCTGTCCTTAAGGTATGCGGTTGAAATGAGACATTAAAGGGCAAATTAAAACAAATTGAAAACGAAGCTTAAATTCGGAACGCATTTAGTATATCTGCAGAAGCTTTCTTTTTTTGGTATATTTAAGTTATATTGCTTATGGTCTCACTTTTGTGGTGCTCGACAACGGACACCGAATTTACAGTTAGTTGCTCGTCAACCTGCACGCGTGCGTTACTTCCAAGAAAAATGTAATTGAAGTTGTTAAGCCGAATTCGATTCAAACGAACATTTACAGTTTAAAGCGCTTGCACTCGGTCATAAACAAAAACATTGAAATTTTTTTTTTCAAGTGGGTATGTGATTTGCTTTATATTGTATGTGAAGAAAAAAACTTAGATGTGCTAAAGCTGCGGCGTTAAGTGTCGCATTTTCAACTTATAATTATTATTTGTAATTCATTCTAGCGCCACAAGGACAGTTGACTTAAAAGCGGCCGCGTTTCAGCTGCACGAGCAAACAGGTAAGCATATTTGTACATTTCTTAACAAAGTTTTAGTTGATCCATTTAACAAATTTAGCTTTGTGGCCAAAGACCGCCATTTTGTTTAAACGGCGCGCTTGCAAAGACCGTTTTGCGAGTATACGTGAATGACATGTAGCATGTGTTTGTTTGGCTATGTTAACGCTGTTGATCAAGTATTGAGCATATATGTATGTATGTGTATGAGAGATTGTAGCTTTGTAGCCAGAGAATGTCAGACAGCTTAAATTTTTGGCTGTGTGTGTGTATGTACGTTTGTTTGTGTACGTGCAGTTACTAGCACAATGCATGTGCTTAGAAATTCAAAATAAATCAAAACGAACTGTAAAAATTTCGCTACAAAAGAACGAAGAAGCAAAGTAACCGAGACGAAAACCAACAAGACCAATTCAAATATTTAGTATTAACAAGACAGAATATTAAATCTGCCAGCACACATTTTCTATGTGCACCCCCCGAGGAACACAAGGAAAAAAGAAAATAACCTCTTTGGGTTCCTTGAGACGAATGCCAAAAGGTAATTTTTTTGCAGGCTTATTAAATTGCAAAACTTTTGCTGTCAAAACCACAAAATCTTTCGGTGCCTTTTAGATGAACGCTAACAAAATAAATTTGCGAGAAGAAAAAAAGGTATGAAGAAAAGGTAATTATGTGTCAGTGCAACAAAGCACAGACCTTAATTACAAATTAAATCCAAGTACAAAAAGTGGCAGATATAAGGATTAGAAGTTGCTGCCAGCCAATTGAAGTCAAAGTTGAGGCAGTCGGCGTTAATTGTTGGCCAACTTATGATTGGCTAACAAAGCGGCTCAACTTAAGAGCCTGTGAAAAAGCAATTCATATCATTTTTTTGTCATCTGAACATTTTATTTTGTTTTGTTTTTCCTGGCACAATTCAAGCAGTGCTTGAACTTTTGGTTAGCCTTTGAGAAGGTTGTACTACCAAGGTTGCTTTGCTTAGCGTTTTACTTATTTGTTTTTACATGCATCTTGTATTATATAAAATGTCCTTCACACAAAATAATATATTCTTGACACAATTCGGTGCATCGTCGTGAACATTTCTTCCAACTCAAAAGCTTACAAGAAATTTTCCAAACATTTAACAATAGCAAAGTAGTTTAAAACTTTTCAAGAAGTTTGAGCTTGTGTGTAGCTAAAAATTACTGCAAGCGAAACAATTAAGAAAAGGAAACGCAAACAAAAAGTGTAATTAAAGAATAGTTTCTTTAATTAATAAAATTTTTTTGCTTGCTTTTGTTTTTTTTTATACATAAATGGAAAGCATTTTTAATTCGAATTTTTGTTCTAACGCTTGACCAGTGTAAATGGGCAAAATGTCTATATGTGTGTATATATATAGAGTGGCTAAAAGTTACTTGCCAAAAACAATTATAAGACAAAGAGATGCAGATACAAAAAAAATTGGGGGAGAGGAAGCAAGTAGCCACAAGTGACAAATAGGCAAAGGTGCACAGTATAAATGTTTAAAGTATATATACATATGTATAGACATTCAAATTTCTTGATCGCTAGTCGATGGGATAAATGGGCAATTCGTGGACTTAATCAGTTGAAAGGCAACAGGAAAGGGGAAACAGTAAAAATGGTAAGGACAGAGAAAAGAGGCTGTGGCAATCGGCTTTGGGGCAACGCTTGGCTTGATTCATTTTGCAATTTGCAAGACATAACAGTCGTTGGAACGACTAGTCCTTTATTCATATATACATTTATCCTGGCAACCTTTTTTATTTATATATATATATTTTTTTTTTGTTGATTTTTTTTTGTTGACTGAGTTCGATGCCTTCCTTTATCTCCGATTACCTTTGACGCTAAAACTTGCGCCCAGCTTTTCGTATCCTTGGTGTCTCGCGTTGACTTTTGTGGAAAGCAAAAGCAAATGCAAAAACAAAACAAAACAAAACAAAACAAAAACAAGTAAGAAGGCTCTAGTCGAGAAATCCCGACTAGACGATACCCTGATCCCTATATTTTACGCGTACAGTCAGTGCTTGCAAGTATTTGTGCGTGTGTGTACGACCATCCTGTGTAGTGCATACTAAACTTCAAGGTTCCATATCTCCGGTGTTTCTTAACCGATTTTAATAAAAATTTCACAGATTGTTATTATTTTGATTAATAATTAAAATGCCATCTAAAGTTTTTTCAAATTCAAGATTTTATTGTTATCGATCACATGTGTATATCGGAAACGGGATGAGTTATCGAAAATCGAAAACAAACTTGTACTGCCTAGGGATTAGGCGAGCTTAAGTTCGAAATCTGGAGTCTCTAGCTCTTATAGTCTCTGAGATCGACGCGTTCATACATACAGACGGACAGACGGACAGACGGACAGACGGACAGACGGACAGACGGACATGGCTATATCGACTCGACTGTTGATGCTGATAAAGAATATATATACTTTATGGGGTCGGAGATGCTTCCTTCTGCCTGTTACATACTTTTGCACAACTTCATGATACCCTTTTTCCCCATTTTTAATGGATGCGGGTATAACAATCTCCGCTAAATTTACGAATGTATTTTGATTATGAAATGGCGCACGTGGCTGGCTGCGGATTGCGGATTGCGGGTGGTGCGTGTTTTTCGGGGGCGTTTGGAATCATTGAAACACGGGGCGTGGTCTCACTTCAGACTTTGCTAGCTGTTGTTGTTGCTGCTGTTGTTGTTGTTGTTTACGTCGATGTTGTTCTTTGCTGTTTGTTGTCGTGTTTGTAACTGTTACGCTTATTAAATTTGTTTACTTTCTTTCTTTCGGGCGCTTCTCGTAAAGCTGGCTAAAAGCATTCGCCCAACCCCCCTCAAACCCTCCATCCTCCACCTTAAGTTACCTCATTCCATACCCAAAAAAAGTTTCAGTTTGTTCACTTTGGACATGGCTTTTGAGTGCTTGCCGGCAAGCTAATGTCGCGCGATTCTTGAGCTCGTATCATCTTCCGGCATTTTATTTCTCATACATATGCATACTTGATGCCGCCAAGCCCCCACTTAACACAGGCACCCAGCAGCTTGTCAGCTTTGATTACAGTTAATTGCCACACAGGCAACCCCCCATCAGGGTTTGGTTCTACGGCCAAAGATACAAAGATAAAGATAACCAAATGTGTTTGTATTAGTGAAATGTTGAGAGTTTTAAACTGTCAAAAGGACTTGCTAAAGGAAACGTTTTAAACATTTCTTAATTTATAGCCTCAGTAAGACATACCTTCTGGTTAGTAAAAGACATATATACAATAAGGCCAACATGTTGCTCGAAGCATGCAATTAAAATGCTAAAATTGTCAAAAATTGGTTTCAGTTTGGTAGGCATTTCAAAAAACAAAATCTGTATGCATAAATAACAATGGAACAACAACTACGATACGATTTAAAGAGGTTTTTTTTGTGGGTCAAAACTATATTAAAGCGAGTATGGAAAATTCACAAAATTGGCAAAACTGTAACGATTCAGAAGGTTGCTTGCATTGTTGGGTATGCAAGTACAAATATTGCACACGCACACACATACACACACACACACACACACAGAACCAGAGGCTGTGGCATTGCGTTGGCAAGCTGGCGAAAATGCATTTTGAATCATAAATTCAATTTTCAGTTAATGAATTTGATCATGCAGCAAGTTTCTTTAAAAGCTGGCGAAAGCACACACTAATAGTGTGTGTGTGTGTGTGTGCTTAACTGCATAAATAACACTTATGGCACTCTTCTGTCTTCTGGCATCGTTGACTTGCAACAAATATGTTACATGAATTGACTCAAAGGCAGCAAAGTAGAAAAAAATGCGGCAAAAGTTTGCACATGAGAAAACTTCGCGCAGTTCTCAAACACACACACACACACACAACACACACACACTTGCAACCACGCGCGTCAGCTGTCTACTAAAATACTTTCGCGTTGGTTTTTTGGGCATCATCAACTTGATTAAGTGCATAACTTTACATTGATGTAAGCTGTAAGAATATGATTTGTTAGGAACTTGCTTTTGTTAGAGTTTTAAACAATGTTCCTTAAACATTTGTTTGCACAAAAAGTTGAATATAAGTACGCATATACACAAACTATACATACTATATATATATACTTGTGATCAAGAAGTGCTCCGGCTGGCTAATCCCTTGGCGCCATACCAATCTACTCGCACAACTTATGGCTACTTGGTTATGCAATACAGTTGCTGTCAACTGTCGCACATCTCGCCCGTTACCTGTCCAGGTTTGCACGCCCTCCCCCCCACCCCCAACGTATCATCCAGTCCATTCAAAAAGCGACAGACAGTTACGTATACAAAAGAGCAAAAACTGCAATACAATGGAGACCAGCGGGTAACGAGTCAGCGGGGCGGGCGGGTGTTTGGGCGTTTGATGCTGGAAATAAGAATGGCCTTGCATGTCCGTGTGGCATGAACGAACCCAGCCCAAAAACGCAAACCATTACACATCACACACACAACCCACTCAACCCTCCCTATGCACCCTTGCTGCACCACAATGTCGTCTGTCATTGTTTGTGAGTCAACAACAGCAACAACAACAACAATAAAAAAAATGAAATAAACAACAAAAAGAACAATAACGAAGTGCATTCAGCTAAAATGAAGGAGAAACATACGAACGAACGAACGAAAATGTGTTGGCCAAGTGCTATCCAAGTGGCTAACGAATGCCTTGACCCTGTGTAGCAGGACGCAAGGCTATAAACACGGCTAGCGGAAGCTGCAATTGCAACACGAAGCTGGCTCTTATTGTTGAAAATGCTTAAGTTTTTATTTGTGGGTACAAAGAACTTAAAAAACAATTAACTAGCGTGTTTAATGACAAGTCGATAATTGTATTCGATAATCATATAACTCGTATTACAGTTTCATGTATCGAATGTTCCAACTTATCGAATGAATAGCGATGCTTTTTTTTTTCATCACTAATAAGCTTCAGATTGCATTACTTTTATGCTTTCTGCTCAGTTATTTAGCAATTGTTCGTTGGCTTTACTGATGTCATCAACAATAGCTGAAACTGCTCTCAATCAATGGGGTTATATCTGTAACTTTGACAGGTTATACCAATATTGCTTACACTTACTCTTGGTAAACACCCTCCCTCCCCATCCATCCATCCAACTGTTTCGATGCCATTTCAAATGCCATTGAAAGAGAGATAGAGTCGGAAGCGAGAGTGCTCAAGGGCCACAATGTCAACTCAGTTGTCAGTTGGTGTCACTTAACGTCTAGAAAATTACAATTTTCTGTCTATAATTCATCTGCAACATACTACAATAAACTCCAAATAAATACCCTAGAATGGACATAACCCAAACTCAAGTAGCTAAATAATTACGTTAACAGAGCAGGACATTGAAATAAACGGTAAAAATATAAGATTATATCCAATGCAATAAGGGATAAAGAAAAAAACTGCGTTAACGGAAAATGACTTTGTGCAAATGGCGGCACTTTGACCGTTAAGATTTGCATGCATAAGATATGTTTGAAAATGGCCATTGGGACGGACAGGGCAAAAAAGGAGCTGAGGAGCAAATAGTATAAAGTATTGTGTGTCCTGAGTGCTGCAAGTTGCATTTGCAACAACAGCAACTCTTGCTCTTCCCAATAATTGAATTTCCCATTGCATTTGCATATTTAAATTTCGCATTTATCCAAGCTTAAGGCGCATACATAATCCGAATACTCTGCAGTCTTCCCGAGAGTATTCAAATCAAATAGGACAACAGGCGAAATAAACAGAATTTCAAACACAACGAAACAGTAAGAAAATGTAAAGAGACAGCATAGATAGAGAATGCCAAAGAACTTCAATGTAATATATAATTTTTAATTTCAACAACGGTTTGCAACTGATTGTGTTTGGGGGTTAAACATAGAATTTCGTATATTAATAAACCACTTTATGCCAGCCGACAAACATCGGATTTAACTTGTAACTTTTTGTTGACACTCAAAGCCAAATGTGAAAATGCCTGCCAAGAACACACACACACACACACAGACACACACACATCTAACATAAGCCACTCAAGAGCATAAGAACATACTTACTATGCATTTGTTCAGCTTTTAAGGTTTTTCGTTGGTGGTGCGATGGTGGTGTTCTGTGTGGTGTGATGCCACAAAAAAGTTGTCAGTTTTGTAAGTGTAAGAAAAGAAGATGGAGCCAAGCTACTAACCTTTGTGCTGCCTTACACTTTGTGTGTGTGTGTGTGTGTGTGTGCACACAACAAATAACGAGCCGAAAATAAAACGCATGCAAATAAGGCGATGGATACGTAAAATAGATGTGGCGCGGAAAATGCAAATCCACAGTCGTCTCATCCACGTGTGTGTGTGTGTGCGAGCTGTTGGTTATAAGGACAACACAGCTGTCGGGCGCACGATGACGTCAACAAATAAAAGGCTTAAAGGCAGCGCGAAGCTACCATAAAAGGGGCAACAAGCACAACAAACACACACACATACACACACACATACATTCACATACACATACATACACATATATACACATACATACACATACATACACATACATACATACACATACATACACATACATACACATACATACACATACACATACACACACACAAATGTTTAAATTGCAAGAGCAAACACACAAACAGAGAGAGAGACACACACATACACACACACACACACATCATTACCATCATCCAATTTTGCATATGGATATGTAAACGTATGTTTTAACATATGTAAAGCCCACCTCCAAAAGAGGCAACATTTTTATTAGGTTGCTTTTATCTGACACCCTACAACACAGTCCGCTGTGGGGTATACAAGATTTGTGGCTTTAAAATGTTTCCTACATAATCAAATATAATCGTAAATATTTTTAAAAACCTTTTTTTTATTTTACATACATTTTTGCATCCAAATGTGCGAAAAAGAAATGTTTAATTTTTAACACAGCTTCAAAGATTTTGAAACAATTTACGAACACGTTCTCTTTCATTTAGAGTGTGTGAAAGTCGAGCGCACTAATTTGAACGTGTGCTTTTAAGTTTTTCTTTTGTTAAGTTTTCTTTTTTCTTTTTGTTTTTGTAACTGTTATACTGACTGTTCTTTTTTATCGCTTTTGTTTCTCTAAGCTTTTTAAGCAGCTTTTGTTAAGTTTGTTTGTGTGTGTGTGTGCTAAAATATTCTAACTTGTCTCCAGCGAACGGCTCGACCTTCCACATCTTTTGCCATTTGCTAGAAGCATTTATTTATTTATGTTGAATATAAATGATTGTCCAGCGTTTAGAGTACAAAGTTGCTTTATCATTCTTTTGGTTTGCCAATTTTCAAGTATCTTTTGGTTAGAAATGAAAGTTTATGAAAACAAATTTAAGTTTGAAGTATGAAGTTTTCTTATTGCTTTTATTAATTTATTATAATTATAATTTTTATTATCTATATTTAAGTGTTATTCAAGTTCAATTAATTTTTTATTGTTTACCATTGCTTTTTCTCATACTTTTGCAGTTTTTTTTTTTTTTATTTCTTATTTTTAGTTATCCCGTAGTTTTTTCCAAGCAAAACTAGTCAGCAAAG
Source organism: Scaptomyza cyrtandrae (assembly GCA_035044605.1). Taxonomy (NCBI): domain Eukaryota; kingdom Metazoa; phylum Arthropoda; class Insecta; order Diptera; family Drosophilidae; genus Scaptomyza; species Scaptomyza cyrtandrae. The sequence continues at coordinate 9,233,241 of JAWNNS010000639.1, forward strand.
TAAAATGGACAAAAAAAACTTTTTAAGTGATGAGATGAAAGAATTTTACAAGGATCGCATTGCTACCAATGAGCGCATTTTTATCCCGATTTTTGATGTTGCTAAGCGTTTTCTATTCGAACGATTTGAGAAAGAAGAAGGGATCGTAGTAGAACCACCAAAGCAAACTATATCACCATTTCTGGACAAACAACGCAATGCAATCGATACCAAGTTAGAGTCACTTGCCGATGACCACAAACGTATTATAAAAAGTCAGATTTTTTACCAACTAAACAAGATTTGGAATTTGACGAAAAGTAAAAAACATTTGATCGAAGAGATCGAAAACCTGGAGGAAAAAAACATGGCTCCTCCCCCACCCAAAAAAGCAAAAGAAGAAAATTTTAACATGCCTCCTCCGTCTTCTTCTCCTCCTCGCAAAAAACCAAAGAAAAATATAAATATCGTCTTGTAAGACTGATAGATGCTTGGACAGTTATCGATGAAGGTAATAGTTAGTTCTAAACGGTTTGTCATTTTCTCACTGATTGTTTATTATTTTATTTATGATCACATATTTATTTGATTTATTTTCATTTTTTTGCATATCTAACTTATAAGGCGCATGGAATGTTTAGATCTCACTTCAAGCTTCTAGTCCCCAGTTTATTCACACTTGAAAAAAAACACATATTCAAGCACATGGAAGTTTTGAATCATTCTACAAGCATCTTATTTACATATCACAACATATTGCGAAGATGAATGGATTTAATAATATATTATACATTATCTTGTTCCTTTTATCAATCCAAATCATTTTTGTTAGTAATTCTTTGCTGTTGTTTATTGACAACATTTAACAAAAAAAAAAAAACAAACAAACCATGTCAATAAAATTGAAATTGTTTTTCATTTCTGTTCGTTTCTTTTGTATTTCTTAAAGCACACATCATCTAATCAACCAAAACAAGCATCAGTTAACAAGGGCCATTCAAAATTGAGGTATATAATCAATGTTAGAGGACACACACTTTTGAACCAGGCAGGCGAATGCTTTTGCTGTTGTTTGATGAAAAGAATATATATTATTTAATAATATTCCAATGTCAAAGAGAAAAGTTTATCTTAAGAAACCAAATTAACTCAATATAAAATTAATATATTGCTTACAAATTTCAAGTCATGTCAAATTCAAGGACCGAGGCAACTTATCCAACGCGCAACAGCAAGGTGCGCAAACTAATTCAAATGTATGAGCAACTTGCCACCGGCCAATCAAACGTAGACCAGGCCGTTAGTGTGGTCGAGCCACCAAGGCGACAGCCATCGACAATTGCCGCAGCCATCACATTGCTGGTGAACGGACGTCGCGTTGCACAAACCATGTCGCAGACGAGGAACAGTGCTGACAATATGATGGGTACAGGGCCAAGGCACTTAAATTCAAGAACGTAATGCGTGATGCGTATAATCACGTCAAAATCTCTAGTGAAGTTTTTTAAAAGCGTTTCGATCTGACCTATTGATGTATTTTTCTATTTGGATATGGAGCATGTGGATGGTGTGTCCTAGAATGCATTTGCTAAATTGTATCTTTTAAGTGTTTGTCCATTATTAATCATTATTAAATGGTACACGTTCTTACTTTTAAACGATAAGCAATATAAATCTACTCACAACTTTTTTTAATGTCATAAGACGGCAACAACATTGGGCAAACAACAATGTGGACAGATGTGTTTGAATTCCATTGATTCTTGGCTGATTGTACAAATTTAAGTCACTTTCAAAAGGAAGCAATCGTTTGTTTCCTTCTTCTTCGTCCGGTCACAAGTTGGCCAACTTTTCTATTGGCTAATTGCTTGTGATTTCTTGTCGATTAGAATTTCTTGACCAATGTACACTGACTGTCAAGTATCTTAAAGTTAGTTAATATCACTCAAATGCATTTGCAGAGCTTATAAGAAAAATCAACTTGAAGATAATAAGAGAATCAACCGATTATCAAATGCAATATCTTATAGGTCATGGCTTTGCATCTAAATCTTTAAATGCACGTCACGTTTCAATGCATAATTTTCACACACACACAATCATTGATTGTATGCAAATGAACGCATATTTTATACACTATTAAATTTTGAAATTCCAATGCAACTCAAATAGTCCAAATACCTCACCACCAGCCGCACCTCTTGCTTATTGTAAACGAGTTATACACAATGTAAGCGAGTTATCCTGCTGTCAAAAACAGGCAAATGCAATTCCCGTTGTTTCTGTCTGAATGCATATAACGCAAATTTGCTCAATGAAAGACCACTGACAATAGCAACAACCACAACAACACCAACAAATAGAACAAATGTCATGCACACACACACACACATACTCGTAATTACATTTATTTAGATTTAGATTTTATTTTCTCTTGAATAATCTTCTACTATTTTGACGATTTTATTGAACATGTAAAATTTGAAAATATTTCCAATCAAATATCTTGCAGCAAAGGATTTTTACGTATGCCTTTTAATTGTGCTTGCACTCATTTAAACAATTTCAATAATCATCCTTAGCACTTTTGTAAGATCCTTTCACAGTTTTTCAATATTCTTGCTTGTCTGTTTTCTTTAAGTTGAGCCGTGCAAGCCGTGCAAGTCGTCGTGAGAAGTTGTGCTCATAAGGGGTCCAACTAACTATTACGCACGCACAACAAGACGTACACACACACACACATACATACGCACGCACACACACACACTTGAAGATGTGCATGACATTGTTTTATTTGCTTGGCGTTGTTTTGCGCTTTGCTTGAGTTGTTAAAATTTTATGCTCGGAAACTTACGTGTTGCACACAGTTGGGCGTGTATATATATATATACATATATATATATATATATATGTGTGGGCGATGGGCGTGTCTCTTTGTACAGATACGTAGTAAAGTAAATAGTATTTGTTTGCTTGTTGTTTCATTTATTTATTTACTTGGTTTTTCGTTCGTTGGTTCGTTTGTTTGTTTCACTGCGTGTTTGAGTCATGTGATTTATGTGTTGGCAGTGTGGCAACTTTGCAGTGTTCATATTTTCATTTATTATTTTCATTTCTTGTTGTTGTCGTTGTTATAGTAGTATAAATATTGCGCATACGCACACGCAAACTGATTTACTACTTTGTCTGCCACGCCCACATCGCACAGCCATAGATAGCAGCGCCCACCAACGCCAAATGTCCTGCGGCAAATATCAATTCAAATTAAACAATAAAACAGAGTTGCCCCAAAAAAACACTGTTGCGGTTTCAGCCAGTTTGTCGCTTCTGCTGTCCTTTTGTGGATTTTTCCGGCTCAAGCGTTATTCATGTGCTTTTATGCGTACTGCGGTTAACCGCCATACCGACAAAAAGGGGGCGGGTTGCGACATTGTGGGTGAGTTGCGGTCCACTATCTAGCTGCTAACGTGCCACATATGCTTATGGAATAGAACATTTTGTGGCACTGACCGATTTTTTGTTAGTGTTTCTTCTTTTGTATTCATTCCATTCGCTGATGGGACTAAAACTTATTTTAACCACATTAAGTTTTGATTATAGTACACTTAACAGTGCGTGTAAAGCGCAAATTTTGGTTGCAAAGCTTTAAAGCCTAAAGCATTATGCTTCTCTGCCACAATAATATGATTTATTTAAGTTATAAACTGTAAATAGTGAGAAAATAAACAAAAATTGTGTTTTTTAGTTAGTTAATACTTGTAAAGCCTTAAAAAGAGAAGAGTTATCAACGTCAAACTTAAACAAGTCGTTAAAGTAGCAACTGCAAGTTGAACAAATTTCGAAAACCAAAAATTTCTGTTTAACTTGAAAGTTAAAGGTGGCAATGCGAGATGCAAAGAGATTATATTAGCCAAGTCGTTGGGGATGGCTAATAACTTAATGCAACTTGAGTAGATAACAGCTGAGGCTGAAGTTTGTATAAATCTATTTAAAACTTTACGCATCAACATTCAACATCATTTCATTTATCAAATGCTCATCACTTGTAGAGCTACCTTAACTAAGCCCCTTCACTTTTTCCTTATTCCTTGCCAGTCGCCCTGTCTATCTGTCTATGCGGCTGTCTGTCTGTCACTGTTGAAGCAGCTGGTTGCAACTTTCAACTTGCAACTTTGCGTTGCGTTGCAAAGCTTCACTTTTTTACTTGCTGCTAATAAACAAATCAACTGCCAGGCTGACAAAGTTATGCAAAGCGCATTAGTGACGCCACGCATACTGATGGCATAGCAAGGCAATGGTTGTTGGCTGGGTCTAGGGGGGGAGTGTAGGGCATGGCGTGGCAGTGTCTTTATTCATTTTATGTCAGCTGGTGACAATTTTGTTAGGGGTAGCCATTTACAATTTATCGTAGTTAACTTGATAAAACTTACTCAAGCTTTGCAAGCAGTTACTAAGCGTATGTGTGTTTGTGTGTGTGTGTGTGGAATGCAAATTGGAGCTGCAGGAGGTTAAAAAGTTTCAGCATATGAAAATGATTATGATATTGATGTGGATGTTGGGCAAGTTGAAGAGTTGAACTGTTTATATGCAAATAGTGCCAAAGAAACGGAAATGGAGTTGATGACCAGGTTAACAGTAATTATCTGTTGAAATGCGTATGCAACATCCTGTATATACACTATCCAACCACCAAAACCACATGTGTATTTGCGGTCGGTCACTGAACATTTTGCTCTAAGAGCGGAAGTAAGAAATAGAATGCGTATGCAACAGAGAGAGATAGAGAGTGAGAATTTAAATATAAAATTGCTCTGGACATACACAAATACACACACACACACACATATTGGTTGTTGTTATTGCTGTTTTTGTCCAATGACCTCGTCCTTATTCACGCCCTCCTTGGCACTTCCTTTTGGCCATTTATTTTGCGGTTTGGCAGCCAACGAGCCAGCAGCAGCAGCAACACCAGATGCATGTGGGCCATATCCGTTTACATTCTTCCGCTTTGGACGCACGCGGGTATTTCAATGTGCGGGCTGCATTTGTAAATGATCATCAGAATGGGGATGTGAATGATGACGATGATGATGATGTAGATGCTGTCGTCCTACGGCATCTTTTGCTGAATATCAAAATGTGTGCAAAATGAAATATATTGCAAGCTGTGCGCACAAGCAATTGAAATCCAATTTAAATTCAACCAATAATAAGAAAGAAGAATGAACTGCCAAGCCAAAATCTGCAATCTTGAATTTTGTTATTTGCCTTACCCCCTTTGACCACTCTCGTGTCTCTTTTTTCATTTTGCTACATGAACAAAAAGGAAAACAACGAGCCTTAAGCTCTCTCTCTCTCTCTTAACTTTTCATCTCTTTGTCATATTTGACCCATTTTAACATTTAATACTAAGTGCCCTAAGATTTTCATAAATCGGCGAAACTTTTCCATTTGCCACGCTTTCTATCGCAAATGCTGCCGCCTGTTCCCGTCGTTCGTTCGTTTCCGCAATTTAACTTCTCTTAGGAGTTTCTCTTTGAGTTCCTAATGTCTCATGACCTTGCCTCCACTCTACTCCATTCCACGCCACTTACATTTATTTCTGTTTTCATATATCTTCGTATCTATTCACTAATTACACCCAATTTAGCTTCATTTCATTCATCTTTATTTTGGCTTTGATGTGCCTTTTTTTGTGTTTTGACTTAAGTTTTGTGACCATGTGGGCAGAGAGAGGCAAACTGGGGATGTGGCTGTGGTCGCTGTGTTTCCATTCAAATATTCAATATTTACTTCCGATATGGAAGCAAATACAGTGAACGAAAGAACAACACATTAAAGTTAACTACGAATTTTTAATGGTCTTACTGGACATTGTTAAATAAGCGAACTTTTATGCTTGATCCAAAAATAAAAACTGTGTTCTATGTGAGCTGCTTCTACCCAACGCTAGGTTGCGCCACACGGCTACCAAATGCAGCTATGAGTTTTTCGCTTAACATCGTGGTCTTCATTCCCTAAGGAAAGTAGTAAAGAAAAACTCATATTAATATTAGATGATTCATTTGAATACTTACGAAGCTGCCAGCCATTGAAGCTGACTTTACCCTTTTTATCCTTGTTTGGCGTTAGGGTGGCGGTGGAAGGATTTGAACTCTTAAGCTCCAAAGATACATCTTGTTTTGATTCCACACCGAACAACACTGTTTTTCGTAGTTTACCCTTTTCAACATTATCCGCCTTCCTTAGCTGTGTCTCTGTCTCAGTCTGCTCCAGTCTCTGCACACTTGGCTCCATGCCAGACAGAAGACGTCCATTTGACGAATCACCACAAGTTTGGGGCACTGGCACACATTGGGGCACATTGTTGTGCTCAAATATGGCTCTCGTTGCAGCAACGCATCCACTTAAGGACTCGCGACTACCATTTGAATGCACTCTAGCCTTATTCACCTTGGGCTTGCACATGCCCTCATATATTCCAATAAGGCGCTGAACATTCCGATTGCAGTGCATTGCCGGGCACGAAGCATGTCTCTTTTCCATTGCAAAAGCCAAAAGGGAATAGATGAAAGTGAAAAATTTATTTCTATTGTGTGAAGTGTGGAACAAAAATTCTGTTTTTATTTTTTAAAGTTTTTGTCGCTAAATGTTGATGATAAAAAGGGTAGCTTTAGCTACTGACAAATGGCATAAACAGGAACTCAGACAAAGCCTGCCCAGATCCAAGCCATAAAGAGCGGGGGGATGGCGGGGGATGGAATGGACCATCCTCCTGCTTTTGTCTACTGACTTGTCCCGCCAGCACATCAATCACAAGCACTGTGACAGCATTTATGGCTGCTTGTTGGCTGTTAGACTTGGCATATTACACATACGCCCTGTTAGCCACCCATGATGACAGCCAGAGGCAGTCAGGCAGGATGAAGTGCCACAAGAGTCTCTCGTGTCACGTAGATTAAACACATTAACGAGACGTGCCAAGTCATTGCCTCCGGCTGCTGAGCTGCTGAGCTGGAGCCAAGCTTTCAACCGAAGAGCCAAAGATTATCGTCCATCAACTTGAGAATGTGCAAAACCTTAACCGGACATCATCATTTGAATGTTGACTATTAGTCAGCAAAATTGAATACATATTCCAACTGTTGGCCAATTTCCTATTTTTGTCTCGTTTTAGGCATTTCCTTTTTTGCTTAAGAGCTTTAGATGCAGTATGGATAAGTAGGACAGATTTGACTACACATGAACTTTTTTATTTGGAATCGTTGAATTAAATATGTATGGAAAGCTAGCTTGATTTTTCAGCTGATTCGATATAGCCACATCCGTCTGTTAATCTCTTTGAGCGCGATATATAAAAATATATATATATATGTATATTAAACCAGTTTCTTTCAAGGGCTCTGTGGATATCCTATTCAAGCTTTCTCGCTTTAGCTTTTGTAAAGAAATAACTATTTGCATACAGGAAACCCATTTAGTTACATCTGAGTTTAATGAGTGCAGTAACTTGACCCAGGAACATAATCAATGTGCAACTACAATTGTTAAATCGTTAAAAGTACCATGTAATTATTAACTGCAACACACACAGCCACAGCGCATAGTTGCAATTAACAGCAAAAAAAAACCTATTTGAAACCAGATGACTAATCCCATCCATTCATGTTACTGCTCATGTTCACAGTCATGTTCATGTCATGCAACTTGCATGCTCTGCCTGATTACCTGTCAGGTAACTCTATATGCATATGTATGTATATATCTGTCACTGTGTGTGTGTGTGTGTTTGTCGGCTTAAAAACCGCATGCGGGCATTCTCATGGCATGGACATGGATACGTCGAGGCCTTTAGCCAGAATCTGAAATTAAAAACGTGCCAATTTGAATGGCGATGGTCGATGGGCGATTGGCAAATTGAATCGTTTGCGAACACTGCATAACGCATCATCAGTTGCGTTACCAATTGAATTGCATTCAACGAGCCAATTCGATCTCTCTCTCAGTCTCTGTCTCTGTCATTGTAGAATCCACAAAGAGGAGCTTGGACAAAAAGCGAGAAGGAAAAAACCGCAAGTGCAACACAAATGCGTCTAATTAGAAATTCGAATGCCCGGGCGCAACGGTAGAGCGTGGAAAAGGCAAACAAACTGGGCTGGTGAATTGTGGATTGCATTGCATTGTTATTTGATAGCGGAAGCGATAATTAAAGTCCAAATCCAGTTGCAATCAAGGCCGCCACATTGGAAGGAAAACGCCTCTTTACAGCAGTTAATAAGTTTTTAACTGGATCAACCATTGCCCGCGAGTTGAGGCAGCTAATGGTAAGTAAAGATACTCTATTACCCACTTTGTTATGGACGTATAATAAAATCACAACTTTCATCAAGTGACCAAATGAACTTGGAATTTTTTTAATTGGTCCAACAAATAACAAGGTCGATTTTCACAATAAAATCATTAAATTTTGTTTTTTGGCGATGAGGCAGTTTTTTGGCGCTGTTTCCTCTTTGTTTGCCTACCAGAAACAACTATGAGCTCTGCGCGGATCAAGTTTAGTCTTATCACCTGCCAAAGAAGAGAGAAGAGACGGTAAAATAAGAGAAACTAACAACAACATAATATAACTTATTCAGATACTTACAGATCTCTAAGCCAACATAACATAAAACGTTGCCATGATGAAATGTTGTGTTACAATATTTAAGCTCTAAAGATGTTTCAACATCGGATAATAGATCCTCCAACACGGAATCTGGCACTGATAGCACACGCTCCTCTTGCAGATTCTCTTTAATCTCATTTGGCTGTGCCTCTAAATTTTGTTGTGACTCTGAAGTTATATTTTCTGTTTGCACCTCGTCCAGTGGCAGTTCATTTGGCGAATCACCACCAGCTTGCGGCACCTGCAAGACCAGCGACTCGGAATTGTCATTGTCCTCGAACATGGCTCTTGTTGCGGCAACACGTCCGTTTATAGACACATAACTACATGTCGCCTGTATTTCAGATGCATCCAGCTGAAGCCGGCTCATATCCTCATATACTTGCACGAGCTGCCTAACGTTTCGGTCATCGTCCATATTTGAGCACGTAGCTTCGTTCCTCAACATTGTGCAGCACACAGAAAGATTGTAGTTATTTTTGTGAGATGTGTAATGTTTAGCTAGAAGCTGAAAACTGAAATGATAAAAGTTTTTGACACTTAGCACCTGTGTTGCCAGACTGGGCAGAAATGAATAATATCGAAAGAGTCTCTTGTGCAAGTATTTTGTTCTGTTAAGTTTTAAACCCTTTTCTATTTTTGCTTGATAGACGAGAAACGCACCGCTCAGTGGCGATGAAACTGACGAGGAGCAGATGGCGACGGGCACAAATGATGACCAACAGCAGCAACAGCCAGTTGATGGTCAGCTGGTTGAGGAACAGCACACAAATGAGCAGCAGCAACAGTCGACAGAACAATTGCCACTGCAGCGACGTCAAAGGCAACGCAAGAAAGTGACAACGCAACAGCAACAAGGTACCAACCAGTCCGACGCCGACACAGATTCCAGCTCATGCGAGACAGGAGGAGGAGGACGAGGAGGACGAGGAGGACGAGGAGGAGGAGCGGGAGTCACCACAACATCGAACGCAACTCGAAACAGCACTCGAGTTAGCTATGCACAACGCAATATTAGCGACCAGGTCGTCTACGAGCAATATAACGATGATGAGGCCGATGACTATGACGAGGATGACGAGGAGGAGGAGGAGGAGGAGGACTACGATGACTATGAGCAGCTGGTCAGTTTGCAGCGTGCACCCATCAAAAAAGCACCGGTGACAGTTGGTTCCGATCTTGCCACGGAGAGAGAAATGAACAGTGCCGCATTACGAAGCAAGCGCAAAACGAAAACACGTCAATTCTCGCAGCGGGCCAGCTCGTATGCCGTCGATGCCGGCCATGGTGAGGCAGATGCGGATGCGCTGGACAAGCGTCGCTGCATCTCCAAGGGTCAAATGCGTGGTATGTGAATAGAATATCGTGTAACAAAGCGCATTTCAGTCATAGAACAGTTTGTTATAATTCCAATTTAAGAATTTCGTGAAGCATTTCGACTCTTCGACAAGGATGGCGATGGCTGCATAACCAAGGAGGAGCTAGGCACTGTGATGCGTTCGTTGGGACAGTTTGCGCGTGTCGAGGAGCTGCAAGAGATGCTGCAGGAGATTGATGTCGATGGTGAATGTGCCCCATATATGTAACTATATTTCTTTTCAACTCTCTCTCTCTCTCTTTCTCTGTGTGTGTGTGTGTGTGTGTGTTCTTGCAACTTGACAGGTGATGGCAATGTAAGCTTTGAGGAATTCGTTGACATACTCTCCAATATGACGTATGAGGATAAATCAGGGTTATCCTCGGCCGACCAGGAGGAACGAGAATTGCGTGACGCCTTTCGTGTCTTCGATAAGCACAATCGTGGCTATATAACTGCCTCCGATTTGCGTGCCGTCTTGCAGTGTTTGGGCGAGGATCTCGACGAAGAGGATAGTAAGTTTTAAGGTTTTTTCCTTTCACACACACACTGGCAATATTTTTGCTTCTCTCTCTCTCTCTCTCTTTTTTTTGTGTCTCGCGTTTCCCATTTAGTTGAGGATATGATCAAGGAGGTGGATGTGGATGGTGATGGACGCATTGATTTCTATGAGTTTGTGCATGCACTGGGCGAGCCGGAAGACTCGCAGGAGAATGATGATGAGGAGGAGAATACAACGTCGCCGCTGCCCACGCCCAAGTCAACAGTATCGCTGGGCTACGATTAAAAGCGGTGGGGGGGAGGGGTTTGTTTTTTTTGACTAACAGTTCTAAAATTTTGCTCAGCATTCGATATGATAACGATAACGATAACGATAACGATAACGATTACAATTACGATTATATACGCTAGACAAATCGCCGTTTTCACACGTATCTCACGCCATTTGCTCCAAACGCACAGCTTAACAAACTGCGCTCAATATTTAACAAGTAATTCAAGTAAATTTATTAACCGTTACAATAACTTTATGTGCATTGTATCACAGCAGTAAGCAATAAAACATATGATACTATAAATACTACCACTAAACGTAAATTACATTAATTAATTAAAATAGCTCTATTTCGATTCAAATATCTTTATTCAAAGTCTGTTTCTTTTGCATTCTCTTAAAACTAATCAAACATTGAATCAAAAGTACTTAAAGTAAGATAATCAGCTAGCACCAATATACACATACTATACTATACAAACCATGTATCTTAACTTTACTCTATCTTAAGATCAAATAGAATCGATTTTTTCAAACATAAACATATCAAAATCGCCTCTGATTAAAATTGTATGCAACACCAATTCGTTTTCAACCATTTCTCATTCAAAAAACTTTCCACAATCAAGTTTTTAATAAAACTAATAAAGCAAATACCCCAAAATTGTTGCCCAGTTTTGCGGCGTTTTAACAAATACTCGAAATAACAATTTAGCATTACTTATTTATATTTATAAACATAAACTTTTTTTTTTTCTTTGGCCTAAGACATAAGCAATTCTCTTCCAAAAAAAAAAAAAAAAATCAAATAAAAAAATCATAATTCAAAATAATACTTACATATAAATACTACTGAATACGATTATGAATACGCATATACTTAAAAATTAAACATGATAAAATTTATTTAGTTAATACGAAATATTTGCTCAATTATTGTAGCAGGCAGCGTCTACAAATTGCAAAATCTTAATTAAAATTTAATGTAACATTTTTATTCAATCGAAAATGAAATAAAAAAACCAAACAAAATAAATACATAAAAAGAGGCATTTTCAACTTTAAGCTAATTCATTATGTTTGCATTATTTATTTGTGGAGATGTGGAGATTAATTAATGTTCAACTGTTGCTCTTTAGGATCTCGTTAAAGATATTTTTGGTGTGTCGACTTTGCTTTAATGTTCATCAAATCAATGCGAATTCACATATACAACCGAAACCTTTTTAGCTCACCCTCCTCCATTCTCTTACGCTGTTACAAATGGGTTTCAACAGGCAACGACAACCCATTTCAGACCTCAACTCAATTTGTCGTAATTTAAAAATAAATTACCATATACACACACATACATATATATACGCATATTTAAGTGTGTCTGAGTGTGTTGTAGAGGCTTTACAAATAAAATACCACTTAGGAACTCACAAACAAACATCTAGATTTGCGTATACTCAGTTGTATAAATATTAGCATGTCGAGTTGACGCATGCCAAAAAGTAGGCAACAGTTTTGTTACCACAATCAATGAAAGTTACTTGCAACGAATGGACCTTTGTTGCGGTCAGCATCAGCAGCAGCAGCAGCAGCAACAGGAACACGAACAGGAACAGCATTTGGTTCCCTAGGCGCACATTCAAGCAGAAACTTGGCGAACTGAAAGCTGCGTTAGCAAAAGTCACATTAATGGTCATATAAACGACGCAAGTCAAGTGCTCAGCCAGCAAATTATTAAGGGCCCCAAGGGCTTAAACACAAACACACACACACATACATACAGATACAGATACAGATATATGTGTATACACAAAAAGCAAAGAGGGGAGCGGAAAGAGCGCACAGTTAGACAGGCTTTTAACGAGCTGTGCGTTGAGTTGCTTTGTGGTTAGTTTCTCGGTTACTTTTTTGTTTCTTTGTCAGTGTAACAATAGGGCGTATGCGTAATGCTGCTCTCAGTTTTGTCCTGGCCACATACATACGCATGTAGTTGTCATCTAATCTGCAAACTGACCGTTTTTTATATAGATTTGAATTGAAATACAATGTTCACACAAACACAAACACACACACACATATACACACCTAATATATATATATATATATATATATATGTAGAATGATTTTAAGTACCAGTTATTGTGTGTGTCGAAGCATCCGTATTCAAATCCCAATTGCTATTCCAGTTATTGTCCCAATGGCCTGACGACTGTCAATTTGTTGGCGCGTGGCAAGGACGCTCCCTCGAGGCACTTGATGCTTGGCAAAATGTTTATTTTTTACTCCGGATTTTGGCTTTTAATTATAAGCCCTTAAATAGCTGTTGGCCTTAGACTGATTAACAAGTTGGCCTTTGGGGACACAGTTGTGCCCGAGAGAATTATAAATACATTTGTTCTTTGTTTCTTTGCAACAATTTGGTGTGGCAAGGTCGAAATTTTGATTTTCATAATTATGATCCCGTGCTATATCTTAAGTATTTGATGTGCCATTATTCTCAATTAAGTTTAATGAGCGATTTAACAAAGCTTCAGCTACTCATAAATGCTTAAATGCCACACACACACAACCCATCCCCCCCTTCCCCCCTTGGGCCATGCCATTGTTTGTATCTGTTGCCTGACTGATTGATATATTGCTAATATATACTTCTACATATATACATTGATATATTGAAGCTGCAAGTGCGTGTGTTTGCCACATAAATCACAAGCTGTTTGGCATTAAATTTATATAAATAAATATATATATATGCAAACTTTTTTGTTGTTGTGTTAATACACTATCTTTTGGTGGTCAAGTTAGATCTGCTGAAACATCAAACTTAATGGTGAACAACAAACTTATTTGTTGAGAAAAAGTATTCGAAAAGATGCAATCAAAGACAAAATATATATATATATATATATATATATATATGCATGGGTTAGTGTATGCTTATGTCGTTGTTTAGTAAAAGGTATTTCCTTATACCCCCCCCCCCCCTCTACCCGCACCCTTCTTAGGTCGTGTAATACATGCATTGTTAGTGTTACTGCTTTGTTGTTGCTGCTATTGCAGGCTTTGTCATAACATAAATACATAATTACGATTATATTAAATGCATTATTGTTGCTTTTGGCCAAGCCACAAAGGCATAAATCAGGCAACTGCCTCCTCATTGTGAATTGATGCGACCATTAAAGCACAAGCTTGCACTTTGCCAACAACAACAACAGCAACAACAGCAACAACAACTTATCATAAATTAGTGCTTAAACTAAAGTTCGCTTGAACTCGAACATTATCAAAATTTATTATGCTCATTCTTTCTAGTTTTATTTTTTTTTTGGCAGCACTTTAACTTTTTTGGGGTATCACACTTTGGGTTCGTTCAACTCAAAAATTCCTTAAATTTATTAACTGAAATTTATGGTGTGTGTGTGTGTGTGTGTGAGTGTCGTTAACATGTGTGTTATTGTGTTTGGTCTCGTTGTCTGTCTGTTTGTTGTATATATACATATATATATATATATTTATATATAAATATATGTTCTAGCCATTAATCCTTGTCAATTAGTTTGGCCTGCAGCAGCCGCTCCAGCTTCGTGCAGAACTCTGACTTGGCAATGCCCGCATCCAAATATACTTCCCCATCCCGTCGCCGCCTGGGTGGCAACGGTGGCGGTGTCTGCCCCCCGGTACATGGCTCAACCCTGCCACGCAATGGCGGCATCAACGCAACATCTGTCTGTGGCGACTGTCTGCCATTGCCATTGTCCGTGCCATTTGCCCCACATCCACGCAAATAGTTGTAGCCGGGCAGCCAACGGCGCAGCAGGCGATCCAGTCGGGCCAACGGGCGTAACTTGGACACACGTATGCTGCTCTGTTGATCGTTTAAGATATCCACACCACCACAGCCACCGCTGCCACTGCTGCCACCGCTGCCGCTACTTCGATTGGCACCACCTGTGATTCTTCTGGGATTATCGTATCGTACTGCCATTGACATTTGATGTGTGGCCATGTTGCATCAGCTGCCGCAGCTGTGGCGTGCCACAGTTGTTCTTGTTAATGTTGTTGCTGTTGTTGTTGTTGTTGTTGTTGTTATTGTTGGCCTAGAATATATTCGGGATATCGGGTTATTGTTTTCCTGTTGACTGAAACAAATCTTACTGTTATTGTTTCTACATCCAATACTAAAATATGTGAATTTCAGTTTGATTTACTTTTCCATGGGCTACGTGATTATGTTGTACATATATGTTTTACAGCCATAACTTGGCTCGCTTCACCAACAATGACATTTCAATTTGTAGCTCTGTTGGCCATTTAAAAGTCGCTTTAAAGTTGACCTTCACCTTCACCAAATCGTTTCAACAATTGTACTTTAAACCAACAATTCGATCACATTTATGCATGTTGTATATACATGATATATATACATATATAATCATTATCGTTATCGTTTTATGTATGTATGTATGTATGTATGTATGTATGTATGTGAGTGCTGACAGATCACAGAGGACATCCCTTGAGCGCTGAGCGCTGAGTACGTGATGGCGATGCTGATTCTGCTGATGCTTTTTGTTATTGGTGTCCAGCATTCTGCAGCTTGGAATGTCGCACGGCATTATGTGTACTTACTGTGTGTGTGTGTGTGTATGACCCCTGAATGACAAGGCCCTTTCAAGCGAGAGAAACAGTTGCAAGTATGCTTTTTAGCCCCAAAGCCTCCACAAAATAATTCGCCATAGATAAATTTGACATATTGCAACTTAAATTCCTGCTGCAAAACTGTGATTGCAATAAAAATGAGTTTAATACTTATTTTTTTCTTGCAGTGCAACTGACTTGCAACACATTAAGCTTCTCTTTTTTAATTTGGATTCCCTTACAGAAAAATAAATTATTTTGCATTATATTTCATACTTTAATAAATGTTGTTTCCTGTTTGTACACTTAAAAAGTAATGAAATGTGTCACGCATAGAAGAAAGCATATCCCATTTTATTGAACATATATACATATTTATATATACATATATATATATAGCCAAGTCTCTGTCTGTTCGTCTGTGGCATGGCCAAAATAGACTTTCTTACTTGTTGTACGCAAGGTAATTTAACAAAGCATCAAACCTCATTAGCCAGTGGGGTGTGTGTGTGTGCCATGTGGCATGTGGCACATGCTTGCGTTTCAAGTGTGTGTGTGTGTGTGTGTGTGTGTGTGTGTGTGCGTGTCTTTGCGTAAGCAACAATATTCAATTAAACACTACGCTTATACACAATATAAAACATAATAAACTGCGTCAAGTTGTGGTTTTTTTTGTTGTTGTTATTTTGTTTCTTTTGTTGTTGAATGTGATGAGGCATAAAATGGGCAAGATACCTAAAGCAGATGCTGCTGCTGCTTATGCTGGTGGACGTTGTTGTTGCTGTTGGATGTTGTTGTTGTTTCTTTGCTTATCTCAAAGCGTTTATAATTGAAAAAGTTTCTGCGCTTGTGTGTCGCCATCGTGCTGCTGCTGCTGCCTTCCCCTTACTTGCCGTTCACACTTAATATTTCACTTAGAGCTTGCCTCAATCGCATCCTTTTTGCCTGGTCGCGTGTCGCAGCAGTGCTGTTAATAGTGTTGCCTTGGTTGGGGTTTGGCTTTGGCTTCGGCTATGCCATACAGATGGCAGATAATAGGCAATGTCGATATACCTCTCTAACTTTCTCGCTCCCTCCATCTCTCTCTCTCTCTCTCTCTGTCTCTCTCTCTCAACTACTGACATTGACAGAGAGACAGACCGACAACAAGAAGTTGATCTTTGATCTGATCTTACTTTAACATGCAGTTGTTCACGACAAAGTTGATGCCCTCGAGTGTTGGTATGTCGTATGTATGTAAAGCATGTTATGTGTGTGTATGTTAGTATGTGTGTGTGTTTTAACATGTTTATCATCATGCTCAGCTCATCTTGTTATTCACGCTGCACACGAGCTTCTGAAGCTAAAGACTTTTCCAGCCAATTTGCATATTCCAAATTAAATTGCTACACGATGCAAAGAGAATTGAGCATAGCATAAAAAACATTACGAAACGAAACAAAACGAAACGAAGGGAAACAAAACGAAAAACAGCAAGTAGCTTAAACCAATTTAAAGATCACGTTCAAGACTAACTTAACAAAAACAATTTCCATATTTAATTTGCTTTGAACTTTTCATTTAACAACACTTCTCTCTACTAATTTGAGAGGCTAAAGGAATTTTCAAACTTAAAACTGGCCGAAAGTCATTTAAATTTAAATATTCAAAGACAAATTAATAATATAAGATGCCAGTTAATCTTATGATAATTCATTTATTTATACTAATTTGTTTGCAATGGCAAAATTAACTTTATTTTATTCGATTTTGTTAATCTAAAAAAAGAACAATTTTGTATTTTAACATTGCCAATGCCAATACAAATGACTTAACCACACTCGCACACACATACATAGACACACGCATACGCCTAATAAACCACATGTGTGTCAGGGTGTTGGGGTGTATGTGTGTGTGTGTGTCGCTTCCGCTTCCGGGCAAAGCGAAACAAAAAGCGATGAATAAGAGAAATGGCTGTGGAAACAAAACAAAAAAGCAACAACAGGCAAACGAAGACTGGCTGCCTGCCGTTGCAGTTGTCAGTTGTGGCATAAAAAACAAAAAAAAACGGAAAATATTATGTGACATAGCCGCTTAGGCAGCAGGCTCAGGCTCAGGCTGAGACAGAGGCTGAAGCTGATGCAAGGACATGCTAGCCAGGACATCATCGCAATGCTGGCAACGGAAGTTCAGCTCACACCCACACACGGAGACGCAAGTGAACTTGAAGGTTACCTACTCGCGTGGGTGAACGAGCGTGCGTGCTGTCTGGCTGCTTGCAGCTTAAATTATCTAAAGTGTTGCCTACTTGAAGGCACAAGCAAAAACACCAATACGATGATTTAGCATAAAACGCTAAGAAATGGAATAAGAAACGATAATATGTGACTCTCATTTTAGACATTTTTATATAATTAAGCACATAATAATGTGGTTTATGAAATTTTAATTCGTTGAATAGAATGTAAGTCGATGTTAAAGATCCCTAAAATACACAAATTAAATAATGTTCTATGGAGCTTGAACTAAACAAAGAACTAAGTCAATAACAAATCGTTAACTCATTAACGAACAACTTGAACTATTTGTGGCAGACATCAACTCTAACTGCAATTCAGATGCAGCTGAGCCTTGTAAACAAAATGTAGACGGTCATTAGGTACATACATAAATACATACATATGTACAAACATACGCCTACTGAATGGAATACCAACATTTCTCTCTCTCCCTCTCTCTCTTTCTTTTGCTCATGTCTAATTATCAATTAGCTGAACGCATTTACCGAAACTTTCTGCATGTTCATGTCAAGAGCTGCTAATGAAGCTGTCATAATTGCCCATGTGTACATATGCACGCAAACGCATTATGGCGGCGCATACAACGTTATAGAATTTAACTAATATAGTTATCGATTATCGACAAGAAATTGCAAAGCAACAAGCCATACGAAACGACAGAATTGTCAACTAAGCTGGTCCCTAAAATCAGATGACATCTGCCCTAAAGCTAACATTGCTGTTGTTGATTTTAAAGTAGTTTTCGATACGAATACCTGCATAATTATGTATATACAACTGAAGCAATTTGGAAAAAAAGGAATCCATTTAAGAAATCATAAATAGTATTTATGTACATGTATTAGATTGAGTAATTATGATAATAGTTTTGTTAGTAAGGTATTTCAATTGATGTGTAGTAAATATCATTATTTATATTTTTATTTGATCATTTTATAAGTTGTAATTAAATAGTACATTTGTCAATTTATATTAAAAGGGAAATAACGTTAAGGTTTGAAAACATGATTGCCTTTGGGTTTGGTTATCTGCTTTGAACGAACAAAAAAGTAAGATTTTTAGCCAAGTTTCAATACAAATCATAGTGCTAAGCCCAAATTGTAGCCATAAATGCCCAGGGACTTTTAGTATATCGTAGTTCAAAGCTTATCCGTTGGGATATATGCAAAAAAGTCTCATACGATACATGTTTTCGCATTATAGTAAAACGATGCCATAAACTGAACGAAGGAATTTTGGGACGAATAGAAACTGTATTGTAAGGAAATTTCGGTGTTCACCATTTAGATGAGGTGTGCAGACTTAATTCAACACAGGGGCAGTTAAGGGGAACGCACAAAACTCACTCAAGAGATTGCGGTCCAATTGTAGCACCTTTCTCACTCAACGGCCAATCGAAAAGAGGCTCAAGAGCCATGCATGAATGGATGAGCTGATGATCCGGATGATGATGATGAAGATGTTGTCCAAGCACATTAACTATAATGGAATCGAATCAGTAGATTTCGTTAAGAAAGCGAGCAGTAAAAGGGAGAGCAGAAAGTGTTAATAGACAAATATGTCAAATTTGAGGTTCGAGGAAATGAGTTTGTCAAGGCTGCCTCCATCCAGAACCCGGAAAAGTCAATTAATTCATAGCAGCAGCAGCAGCAGCAGCAGCAGCACCCCAAAACGCACTCAAGCGACAAAAAGCCAAACCAAGCCAAAAAAAACCCAAGGAATTGTTCAGGACAAAAAGAAAATGATGAAGAAGAAGAAGTTGGAAGTCAGACTTTGACACTGGCGATGATGATGCGAATGATGCTGCAACAGGGAGTACATTGACTTATGGCTCAGGGTCTGGGTGTTGAGGTGTCTAAACACACACGCAAACACACACATACACACAAACACACTTGAGCCATAGAGACGACGCGTCAATTGGAGGCTAAGTGTTATGTGTGTTAGTGTGAAAGAAAGGTTCCCCCCCCCCTCCCCCAACCATACGTACATCACCCTAAGGGAGCACATACTTTTAGGCAAAACAAGAAGTAGAAGGAGAAGGAGGAGAAAAGAACAACAACAACAATGAAAGCGACACCGGCAACCGTTAACTTTTGCGGCCGTGCCTCATTTGATTTTGAGTGCTGCCTCACTTGGGGCAAGCGAGCAAGCAAGCCAGCCAGCAAAAAAAAAAACCAACCAGAAGATGACTAAATTAATGAAATTCATAGAGACAGTGCGAGACAAAGACAGAGCGAGACAGAGCAAGAGAGAGAGAGAGAGAGGGAGTGAGAGAGAGAGGTAGTTGCGATTTATTTGTTGCTCCATTTTGATGATTTTCCGTTTCTGGTTTCTGGTTTTTGTGTTTTTCTTTTTCTCAATTTTTTTTTGTATTTTTTTTGTTTGCCACTTTTTTTGTTCTATGCATGCATTTAACTCAAACTCAAAACAATTTGCCTAATTCGCAGCTTCAATCTTATTTGAAGGCTTTCTTTTTAGCCTCTTTTGCAGTTTGGTCATGTACACAATTTCGTTAGGTTTTGGTTTCGGGTTTGGTTTCGATTTCGGTTTCGGTTTCGAGAGCATCGCGTTACTTGGTTTCGAAATTGGTTGGTAATTTTCAAATACCTGCAAGTATTATGTATTAAACATGTTAAGCAGGCACACACAAACAACACGAAGGAGGCAGAGAGAGAGACAGAAAGAGACAGAGAGAGAGCAAGCCGATGTGTAAACGTTTGCTGTTCCTTACTTTATTTGTGTGTTTTGACTTATCCTTCAGAGCTTGAAACATTTGTTTAAAGTCATAAATAATATTCTCCAGCGACGTGGAAGACAAATTCGCATGCGTTTCAAGTTTTAATTGGATAATATTGAAAACGTACTTTTTCTTCTCACAACTTATTGCGAAGTCGTTTATATTAATATGTATTTTTATTCCCTGATCCCATTCAAAATGGGAAAAAAGGGTATAATGGTTTTGTGCAAAAGTATGTAACAGGCAGAAGGAAGCATCTCCGATCCCATAAAGTATATATATTCTTGATCAGCATCAACAGCCGAGTCGATATAGCCATGTCCGTCTGTCCAACCGTCTGTCCGTCCGTCTGTCCGTCTGTCTGTCCGTCCGTCTGTCTTTCTGTTCGTATGTATGAGCCAACCGATCTCAGAGACTATAAGAGCTAGAGACTCTAGATTTCGAATTTAAGCTCGCCTAATCCTTAGGCAGTACAAGTTTGTTTTCGATTTTCGATAACTCATCCCGTTTTCGATATACACTTGTGATCGATAACAACAAAACCTTGAATTTTGAAAAATTTGAGATGTCTTTTGAAATAATGAACAAAATAATGACAATCTGTAAAATTTTTATTAAAATCGGTTAAGAAACACCGGAGATATAGGACATTGAAGTTGTGTATGCAGTATGCTGTGTGTGCGTACATACAAACACACATACTTGCAAACACTGACTGTACGCGTAAAGTATAGGGATCAGGGTATCGTCTAGTCGGGAGTTCTCGACTAAAGCCTTCTTACTTGTTTTGTTAGGCCTAAGTCGAGGCTAATCGATATTCGATGTCAACTTGTGAACTTTGTTTTGTATCTCTGAGAAAGTAAATTCAACTTCAACTTTTACACACAACAAAAAACAAAAACTTCCATTGAAGAAAATAATATTGTGAGTTGTGTGTCACTTACACACACACACACACACACACGCGCACGCACACGCAGACACTTAAATTGTAAATTTTGTATTTTGAAAATATTTGGTAAGAAACATTTCGTGCTCTGTTGGCCAACTCGAACAAGCACTTCATCGATCTATCGCAAACTACTTTCAGAACAACAACAACAACGAATACAAAGCAAAGAGCAACAAGAACAACAAGAAGAGCAAGAACAAAGAACAAGAAAGAAGAAAAGATAGAAAGTTGGTTTTACGAATCTTTGAAGCGAAGTTTTGCGCATAGTTTGGTGAATTTGTTGACTTGTTTAGTATCCCTAATTGATATTTGTAAGCTGCACTTTAGCCATCCAACAATACCCAAAGATACCCCAAAAACCAGTTAAGCTTTTGGCTATCTTAAGCATAAGTAGTTCATACTACATTCTTTCTAGTTAGCGGCGCATCGTTGTTAGTTGTTAAAAGAAGAAGATGATGATGACGAAACTCTTGTTTCTCGTTTTTCGTTTCTCGCATAGAATGAATTGGAGACATTGTCGTTTATCTGTTTGCCAGACGCTAAACTGCAAGTTTTGGTTGCAAAACTTTAACGGATGCCATCATAAATCAACGAATGCTGCGTTTAGCTGCATGCAACATCAATTTTTTGCTTTTGCTTTTCGATTTTGGTTTTTGCTTTCGTTTGCTTCATTTTGACTTATCATTGCAATTGCTGCAAGTTATGCACTAAAAACGCGGCTTGCCCCATTTAATGGCTCTTCTCATATTTTTGTAGCTTTTACGCAACTTTTAGGGTCATGACAATCAAAAATACTTATTGTTGCTTACAACTAACTGTTCGTAGTAGTTGCTTGCTTTGGATCGTGATGCAGCACTTTAAACTGATTGACTATTTAATGGAGCAAGAGCAAGGAGCACTAAGAGTATTTCTCTTATACGTTTGCTATTCACTATTTACCTTTGAGTTATGAAGCTTTATACTTAAATTGCTTAAAGTTACTTCTTCCCTCTCTCCTATTCCTATCCCTCTCTCTCTCGCTATCTCTATGCAATTCCATTCCCAAGGCAACCCAGGGTATTAAATAGCATTGTAATACTGCTTAAGGCAGTTAAGTATACAGTTTATAGTTTGTAGTTTACTGTTTACACTGCACACCGTTTACGCAGTTTGCTCGCTGCTGGTGTCGAGAGTTGTTCGCTATTCTTTACAGTCGCAGAGATAAGTCACATTTGGTTGCTGACTTGGCTGCAGGTGATGGCAGCGCCTCAAAGTAGGCAACACACTTTTTGCATCCTTCCCTGTTTGATATTGTTGATTCTGGCCACTGCTGCTGGCTATTGTTTGACCAGTCTTGTGGGTGTGTGTGTGTGTGTAATTAACAAAAAACGAGCGCATTCACCCTGTGGCACCTGTCAACTATTAAAGTGCTGTGTAGTTGTGGTTGGGGGGCATGCTGGCTACTGGCATTTGCAAACGAAAAAAAGGGGCAAAAAAAGGTTGGTATAATTAATTAAGTAACTGAAAAAGCATCAAAAAAAAACAACAAACTAACAAACTAACAAACAAACAATAAAAGTACAATTAAAAAAATGAAATTGTTGCTGCCACATTGTAATTTTCATAATTTGCGGTTGCGTTCAGACAATGCCCCAAAACTGAGCAGGTTAAGCGTCGAGGGTATCAGGAGGGGTTAGCGGGGGTCAGCAGGGATAGACATTGAGTGAGGGCATTTGGCCAACAGTTGGCCACTTCGCCCATTGTAATTCAAATGCCAAAAACTTCGCAAGCGCAAAACAAAGCACACAGAATACAAATAAAATAATATCGCATAATATAAAAAAAAAAAAATAAATAAAATAAAATAAATAATAAAAATTGCAGCCGTAAAACGTGCAAAACGTGGCAACGGTCAGAAGCAAAAAATGCGCAAACAACAACGGACGATTTCAATTATTTATTGGAATTTTTACCTACTGGCAGCAAACAGAGGAAAAGCAAAAGCAGAAAAAAGCTAGCAAATAACAAGAAAGAACTGTAAGTGCTTACAAAGCTGAACACATGAATACCCTAACAAATCGTATATATAACTGAATAGTTAAAATACATAAATACATACATATAACATATATATATATATAGAAGATTTCTTTCAATGAAATAATTTCTTAGTAAAATAAATAACAATAGAAAATAAATATTGTGTATAAATACATTAATAAAAAGATCGAGCAAACAAAAGAAGCCAAAAAAATGAAGAAAATATGATGCACAAATATTAATTTTACTCAGATATTAAAAAGTAACGTAAAGTATATAAAATATTTAAATCTAATAAAAATCCTGTTGCAAATCACAAAATTAGTTAGTTATAAGTTAAGATACAAGAAGCTAATGCGAATAATTGTTAAAGCCACAAACAGTTTGTTAACTTTTGGTCGACTTGGCAATGTGGTCCACAAATAGCAGTAGATCTAAACTAGGTCAGGTCAATGCGGTTAGCATTAACAAAAGTGAACTTCATTCAGTTCGTTCTCTCTTTCGTTTGTTCGTTCGTAATCAAGACGCCGCCAGACTACGCATACGGTACTTAGTCTATGATTTATGGTTGCGATAATGTGCCATTCAATATGTTGCGGAAATCGTGACAGAAGTTTAATACACATTTAGGGCTATTCTAGGGTATACGTAACGATATATTACGTATTACATATTTATTTATTACGACGTAGCTATGAACGATGAACGATGAACGATGAACGGTCAAAACGGTCAAAATGGTCAAAATGGTCAAAATGGCAAACCAAAAACCAAAATAAATAAATAAAAATATTAATAATGAGAAAATAAAAATGTGCGCACACACACACATGCACACGCACAAAGACTCTTTAAATATATATATATATTTATATGTAAGTAAGCAACAATAAAAATAGCAACAACAAGAAGCTGAAGCTGAAGCAGCCAGCAACAACAAGAGCAATAACATGCACTGAAACGACAAAAAAACATTTTCACAAAACAAACAGGACGAACAGGACGAAGAGGCTCTATGGCTGAATGTGGGCGTAACACTTGAATGCGAATGCGAATGTGGATGATGTCGACAATGCACACACACAAACACACACACACACATGAGTACACACAGAGAGATATAAGCAGGTTGTGAAATGCATGCAGCAGACGGAAAAATATATTTTGTGGGGCAGCAGTTGCAGCAGCAAGCAAAATGCACAATGGGCATTGAGTGGCATATTAGACAGCTCGAATGCAACATCGATAACAATTATTTTAATTAGCTATCGTGCTGATTGTCATGTCATACACACACACACACACATACATACACACATTAAGCTTGTTTGTAGGTTTTCATTGGAACGGAAATTAAATGCGGTTTTTAACACAATTTTTATTTTTTATTATTTTCATTTATTATTATAATTTTTTTTTTTTTTGGGAGGGGGAGGGGTGTTAAAGCTTTCAAGCTTAAGTCCTTTAGCCCTTTGGCTGCACTCAGACACTTACAGAAACATATTTTTTAAAAAACTTAGAGCTTAGTTTAGTTTACAATGGCGAACATTGAGTATAATAAAAAATACTATTTTGCTTTAAGGCTTGTTTTAACAAACAGCTAAAGTTATAACAAACAAAGATAATACTCGAATAAAGCATGTTATATGTAATTTCCCAACACTGTTAGCTAATGCTCATTGCTCTTAAAGCCTAACTCATTTATAACACTTTGGTTTTTTGATTTTTGACTTTTGAGTGCTGTTAATCAAAAATTTGCAATTGTTTATCGCGTTTGTATTGAATATGAATCTTTGTGCATAAAATACAACATTTAAATAACAATGTGTGTGTGTGCACACAAACACACACACACAGACAAAGAAACAAATCCGTTTCCATTTGTCATAATCTTTTATCAATGCAAAATGATGCCAAGCGTTTCCTATGATGACAATTGGTTGTGTATGTGCGTGTGTGTGTGTGTGTGTGTGTGTGTGTGTGTGTGTGTGCGTGTTTGTGTATGTGATTTTATTATTGGCCATTGAGCCATTGCCTACTACAACAACATGTTTGCATGTATTTTGGCCAAATCCATTGGATATTTGTAAATATTATGCAAAAGTTGCCCACACTTTTGTCTACTGTATCTGGCTGAATCTATATAAGCCTCTCTGCCTCTGCCACTGCCACTGCCACTGCCACTGCCGCTGCCAGAGCCATTGATGCTGCAGATGCTTATGGTATGAATGCATGTGTATGTGGAGGGAGCTTCATGATGGTTCGGTAGAGCTAACGTCAGCGTCAGTGCCTCTCTCTCTCTCTCCCTCTCTCTCGCTCTCTCTCTCTCTCTCTCTCTCTCTCTCTCACAAAATTGGGTTCCTGGTTCGGTTCGCTGTTTGGCTGCATTTTCCATCGTTTTATTATTATTATTCCACTTTTATTTTATCTTATTTATTTTTTGCTATTCTCTGTTGCTGCCTGTAACTGTTTCGTGGCCTTTATACTTTTGCACATATTTTATATGCACACACACCCTCGCACACACACACACACAAACATGGTTATTTTTATTTACAGTACAACCTGTTTAAATGAACACACTCAAGAGAATTGACCCCATAAAACTGGGCTTTTAATTGTCCTCCATGAATAAAATAAAGTATATAAAAAAAACCGGCAAGCGAGATCGAATTGTAATATATCTGTTTTTCATTGACAGCTTTGGCACCTTTACTCCCAAATTCTTAAATCCATACTTCTAACTCCTTACTCCTAACTCCTTTAGCCTTGATCCTTGCTGCCTAAGTTTTGTGCACACAGTTCTCAGTCATTTCATTTCGCTGTACAAAAAGTATTTTGTGTGTGTGTGAAACTAAATTTTTGCGTTGATTATGAGTATTTTTTTGTGGTTTGACGGCTTTTCGCTTTTGTGGGTGATTCTGGTGGCAAGCTTAAAAGTTTTTTTTGTGTTGTTGTTGGCTTGGTTATGGATTTGGATTTGGGGTGGTTTTCCCCGTTGCAGTCTTAGTCTCTCGATCTGCTTTAAGTTTAATTTTCGGCTTTCAGCTGACTCTCGTTATGGCCACACACTCACACTCTCACACACACACACACATGTATAGCAGCACCCACTACACAAAAACCCCGCCCACGCCCCCCTTCATTATCCCATCACAAAACCACACAAATAATCAAAATTTATTGTTGAAATTAGTGCAAATATTTCACAGCCTGTTAGTTAGAGAGCTCCAAAGTCAGAGAGAGAGCGATAGAGGCACATTGTGGTGGAGGGGTGGAGGGGTGGGCATTGGTCAGGGATGAGCTTTCTTGGGAAGAATCTGGGTGTGTGGTGGGGGGGGGGGGGAGTGGGGCAAACAATTTGTATGCAGCGTTGCAATTAGAAATTTTCTGACATTAATAAGCAGCAATTTGTGCACATGACACCCCAAGAGAAACAGCAGGCAGCATACAGCAGACACCCGAGCCGAATAGCGAAACGAGAAGAAGAAGAAGATATGACAGAGATGTTTAAGTTTTATGTAGTGGGTGGGGGAACAGAGTGAGCAGGGCTATGGCAACAGACGGCAAAGCAGACAGAAACGGACAGCGAGCAAAGAAGTTGAGATTAAAATGTAGCAATTAGTTAGCTACTTGGTTTGTTGTTGTTGTTTTAGTTTAACTACCCTGTGTTTATTTAAAAAAAGAACTATAATCGTATCAAGTACGAAGAATCAAGAAAACTTTTAAAAGAAAGAATGCTTATAAATATGTATATTATTACTAAGCAAAGGGTAACTCTTAGCCGAGCATTTGAGCGACTTTGTGCCTAATGCTACTTGAAACTTGAGGGCCTCAATTCATTCTAAGCTTAAAATCTCGGATTTCAATTGTTAGCCTTAATAATAATCGTTTCCATAGCAGCCAAAGCAGCCAGCTGAAAACTGTCAGCAGTCCAGCTCAAGCCTAGCAACAACAACCCCCCCTCACCCCAACCCCCCACCATCCATTCCTTACAGAAAAAGTCGTGTTGCGAACCTATCAATAAACACACAGACTGCGCACACACCATTAACAGAATGAAACGAAACGAAATGATGAAATAAAATGAAATGAAACGAAGCGACGGAATCCTTGCATTGCCCTGGAGCACTGTTAAGCCGATGTTGAGCTTCCAAGTTTGCTTTTAACACTTAAATATTTAAATACAAAACTTATGGCACCCAACTACAATAACACCAACACCAACAGAGAACAAATGAATCCCCAGGAGTGCAAATCAAAGCTGCCAACAGCAGCCAAAGGGTATGCAAATAAGTCAACAGCAACGGATGGTTCTTGAATTGTATTAGAGTAATATCATCAGATGATTGGTTAAACTTATAAAATGCGTTAGCAAAATAATAAAAAAAACCTACTCAAAAGAGTTCAACTTTCGTATATGCCTGATAAGTTTACTACATTAAATAAATATTTCATTGCTCACATTTGTATATATGTATATGTATAAGTATTTATTTAACTTGTGATGCGTAAACTATTAAAAGATAACAATAATTTGTTTTTGAATGGCTTAAATTTAGTTTTTTTTTTTAACATGATAATTCACAGCAAATATTGAGTTTACAATTAAACAATTTATATTTTATTCAGCTTTATACAAAATACAAAACACATTTTTATTGACACAAATCAAAAACAACCAAAATAATTTAAAGTATTTTATTTACATTGAATATTTGTTTGGCTAGGATAAATCTTTAACAAATGTATTTATACATATACACAAATATTGTATGTTTAACAGCTTAAAGATTATCATTCCTGATTAGTTATGAACAAAATAGAAAGTGTTTTTATGGCTTAGATTATTTTCTTGATTGCTTTATTGAATTTGATTAAAATTTAGTAAGTTTTTTTGTTAGCTTTGTGTTAAATACAACAACATTTTGTTTATCAAAATATTAATTTAAATATGCTTGCATTGGAACTTAATACTTGTTCCAAACACTCAAAATTTGTGTAAACACTCGCTAACAAACATTTATTTAGTTTCGTTTAAGACTTGACTCAATGAAGATGAATAATTTTTAATGGATTGTGACATGAATCGTTTGAAAATAAGCAAAACGTGTGTTTGTGTGTGGTGTGTGGCTCATCCAATGAGCAATTCCGGCTGGTATCGTTACACATCCACAAATGGCTATCTCCAGAGATTGGCTTTTAAGGATGCCCTCTTATCTCAACGCGCAGGCTACACAATTTACGTTACTTAGGCTCGCACAGGCTCATACTATATGGTAAGTACGCACTCGTACATGTACATATATTCATATAGGATTGTGTTTGCGTGTGTGCAAGTAAGCTTTAAGGACAAAGTCAAATGAAACGCGTCGCGGCTTCTAATCACGTGACAGCGACGCCAATTTTATGGCCTCAAAGGCTCTATAGGCGCCACCCTGGCAAAAATATGGAGCCGAGCCAGACGCAAAGGCAAGTACCAGGCCCAAAGCCTTTGCATTTTCTTCTATGTGCCGCAACAGCTGCTACCTAAAACAAAACGCACAAAAACAAAAAACTTGAGAAGAAGAAAAATCAAAAGCAATTTCAAAATCAAATGCTGAAGATTGCATACACTTGCAAAGAGAAAAACAACATCTTGGTTTTATTTTTCATTTCTGTTGTATTGCGTTATTTTTTATTTTTTTTCTTTAGTCAAGCAGTAAAATGAAGTCAATGGACGATCGCACAACAGCAATGCATATTTGGCATGCGCCTTTAACTTTCTGTTAAGAACTAAAGCTGAACAGTTTATGGACTGCAAATTAACATGGCAGTTGCTAGTGTGACCAGCTCATGTGGGATTAGCAAGTATGTATACGCGTTTGTCATAGTGTGCATGACGTGAAGCTTAGCTGATTGCTTAACATAGTATTTCAATAAAATCAAAGGCGTTACACAGTTAGTGACCAAATTCGAATGGTTCAATTGGTAAGTGTATGAAAAGCAGGGGGAAAAGGCGGTAGCCAAATGTTTTGCAACTCAGGCTAACCGAACTTAGAGACGGGACCCCGAAAATAAAAAGCAAAGTTAACAAGTTGTTGCCTTTTTTGTGTAACACATAAAATAAGTATACTTGAATGTGTGTGCGTGTTCGTGTACTTTTGTACTTACTCTATATATATACATGTAAATGTGTGTGTGTGTGTGTGTACATTTCAATATGGCTTTCGAGTTATGAGGCAATGGCAATGAGCAGATTTTTGTTATCTCTTTGTTGCCGCGCGCGGTAAATGGCCAACAAGCAAATTATGAGCGGCTCATCTTATTGTTTTCTTTGCGGATTTTCCCCTCTTTTTGGCGGGTGTTTTGTCTTTTTTTTCGGGTGTTTTGTTGGCGGCCTTAATATAAATTCGTTAACGTTAACCTTTTGGCAGCTGGCTGGCGTTATCCTAAATCAACAATGACTGCAACAAGGACTTGGGACCAGGCACCAGGCACCAAGCAGTTGCCTTCAATTGTGCCAATTGCCGGCTGCTTGTCAGTTAATCAAAATAAAAGCCTTCCCCAATACCAACAAAGCAACCAACAAATAAAAAACAGAAAGAAAAATTTTCGAAATATAAAAAAAAACAAGTAAGAAGGCTCTAGTCAAGAAATCCCGACTAGACGATACCCTGAACCCAATATTTAACGCGAACAGTCAGTGCTTGCAAGTATGTGTGCGTGTGTGTACGCATAAACAACTTCAATGTTCCATATCTCCGGTGTTTTGCAACCGATTTCAATAAAAATTTCACAGATTGTCATAATCTTGATTAATGTTTCAAACGCTGTCTCAAAGTTTTCCAAATTCAGGATTTTGTTGTTATCGATCCCATGTGTAGATCAAAAACGGGAAGAGTTATCGAAAATGAAAACTTGCACTGCCTAGGGAGAGTCTCTAGCTCTTATAGTCTCTGAGATCGACGCGTTCATACATACGGACGGACAGACAGACATGGCTATATCGTCTCGACTGTTGATGCTTATCAAGAATATATATCCTTTATGGGGTCGGAGATGCTTCCTTCTGCCTGTTACATACTTTTGCACAAAACCATTATACCCTTTTTAGCCATTTTTAATGGGTTCAGGGTATAGAAAAAAAAAATAACAAAGAGTAAAAGATTCGACAGGACTCGAGCAGGACGACGGCTTGGGCTTATGATATAGACGATATTGTTGTTGTTGATGCATTTAAAGTCTGGCACGCCGCCAAAAACCTTTTGGCAGCGAAAACAAAGCGAATTTGCGTTGCGTTCTTTTACTTTTCTTCTTCTTCTATTTTACTGTTGTGTTAGTTAACAGTTAGTTTGGCTGCTGTTGTTGTTGCTGTTAGTGTTGTTTTGCTTTTTGCCTGCAATTCGGCATACATATGTACATAAATACATATATATATATGTACACATACTATATACGTATTTTTTTTTGCTTTCGCCTTCTTGCCGGAGTCCGGAGACTACGTACCATATTTTAGTGCATCGATGGCGAAATATTTTTCAATTTTTCAACACATTTGGCTGGCAGCAGCAAAACGCTGCTCATATTTTCACAAGCTGTCAACATATATCTTGTTGCAGCAGGGGTTTGGCTGCAAGGGGCTGTGTTTTTGTGTGTTACAAGGGCGTGATAAGCAGGAGAAGGTGGAGGAGGAGGAGCAGTTGGAGCTGCTGCGTGTGCATTTCTGGCAACAATGTTGCAGTTGGCGGCGGTGGCGGCGGCACTGGCAGCAACAAACAAACAAACAAACAGCAAACAAGACATTGTTGAAGTGTGGGCTTATGGCCACGCCCACGCCCGCTTTCGTCCCGTACGTAAACATACACAGATACTCACACTGATTGACAAAATGAGAAAACAGCTGATGGGTGTAGGTATTTGGTGTGGTTTGAGTATAGGGAGGGGGGCGTGAACAGCCAAGGGACTACTGCTAGTCGTTTCCTCGATTCAGTCAACATCAAAAAACATGGCATAAAAATCAGCGCGCCGACGCTCACCGAGTTCGCTGGCTTGTAAATGGGCAAAACACTTTTACAAAGTGCAGCTGACACACACACACATATACACACAGGCACACGCACATGAACAGAATAGTGGGAGAGGGAGAGAGATAGTTTGAGATAGGGAGCGAGTTAAACGAAAAGCAGCGTACATTTGATAACGCAATGGCGCCGCACTTAACACTCAGCTTAACCGACCTCCCCCCACACCCCCTTGCCAACACACGGCACCCGCTTGTCGCATACCATCCGCCACTTGTTTGTTGGTGTTGCTGGTTTTTGAAGAGCGTGAGCGCGTTATCCGCGCGATTTGATGGCGTTTTTGGCAGCGCATTTTGATTGCGCTGCTCCGACCTCAGCAATTAAAGTCGACGCGAACGTAAAGCTCAATGCCCAAATCGTGATACACTCACGTATGCATGTTGCTTGTGTATGTGTGCGTGTGTGTGTGTGTTTGAGTTAATGTGCGTCTGGGTTTGATTTTCAATTTAGTTGGGTTATTGCTTTGCTTGGCCGGCCACAAAAAATAATAAGCCAAACAGGCATAAAGCAGAACGATTTCTCCTACGTTCACTCCTTCCATATATCGTCTAGTTGCTGCCTCTCTCAATTGCCCGAACAGAACAAAAAGGAGAAGAAGAAACAAAAGTGTGGCCCACAATTCAAACCTCAAGACCTACCGATTCAAGCATTTTGCCATTTTTGGTCTCGGTCACACATTGCATGCCAATTGATGATGATGAGGCTTTGAGTGTGTGAACGTGATGAGGGGGGGGTAGACAGGGGATTAAGGTTCGGATAGGTGCAGTGGCATGTGAAAATGCGTTCAATTGAAACTGGGTTACGGCTTAGGGGTTACGGCTTATACGCCATATCAGCTTATGTGGCTAATGGCGCAGATTGGGTGATTTTTTGTATTTTGTCATTGTTTTGTATGTGTGTGTGTGCGTGCGTTTATAATTTTCTTCGAGCACACAACATTGGCAATGGCATTGGCCGTAGCAGCTCAGACAGCGAGGTCAGCTAATAGAAAATACCTTATTGTTCGTATTCATGTATGCGTGCGTGTGTGTGTGTGTACGAACGTATGTATGTAGATGATGTTTTGGAGCAGAAGCTTGGGCTAGGAATGGGACTAATTGATTGCCTGAAAGGAAATGTCAGCGCATTTATATTTGTATGTATGTATGTATGTACATATAAACTTTTGTACATATAGTATACATATAACCAGTATATAGCATACATATGTATGTACATACATAGTGCACCACGGTTTTGCTTGTCTTTGGCGACATTTTGATTGTTTGTTGATTAATTTTAATTGCGTTTGCCAGCGACTTATTGGTCTTGTGGTTAATTTACTGATTGATATTCATAATTGTATAAATAATTTATTTATGTAAGGTCAAACGAGTTAATAATGCATTTGAATGTGGTAAATGCAATTAATTAACAAATATTAATGATTTACAAATACATTACATTGTTGCTTGTTTTGTGGCAAGTATTTAATTAGTTAATATTTATTGCTCGAAAACTTAGAATTTTTGATGGGAAGTTATATGTAATCATCATAAAAAGTAATTGAGTTAGCAAGGTACGCTAAAGATGACACACCTTAAATTGCGATTGTAGTCAGGTCCCTAACCTGGCAGATCATTGTGGAACCAATTCCCTATATTGAGCAAGTTTTACAACCAATTACTAAAACCACCACAAAAATACTGAGCTATCGATCAACCGATATTCTTGTACTTATGCAGCACTGCAGACGTATTTACCGTTGCATTGGGCAAGCTGACGCGCTTTTTTCTGTGTACAGCAGTTGTTTCGCGCACAATATAAAAATTACTTACACAATATAAAAATTACTTACCACGAACAAACGTTACTACTTGCACCATAATAAAATAAAGTGGTACACAAACATGCCAAAAGAAAAGCAAAGCCACAAATGGAGCAACTCCGAATTTTTCAAGAAGCCATACCAACAGGCTGAAGAGACCAACAAGAAGAAGCAACCAAACAAAATTCAAAATGGCAGCGTCGCACCAAAAATTTATAACGAAATCACGTCAGCAGATCCGACAAGTGCGCAAAATGTGCTCAAGTGTTTTATGAAAAACCAGAAAGCCATGACTGAGTCCATCTCAAAGCAGTTCATAGATTTTGATGAGAAACTGCAAAATACAAACGCAAAGATTGCCGAGAAAAATAAAGAAAATGACAAACTTAAAAAAGAGTCAGTTAAAATAACAATTGTAAAAATATACATAAAGTTAAAGAAACAATTTTTTTTGATTTTGTTTTTCAGCACGCAAGACTTAAACAAACAAATCATGGAGCTTAATACGAAATGCGCAGAGCTGATGAAAAGTATAAATAAAATGGAGCAGGAATGTGCCCATAACATACAGAGATATTCCCAGCTGGAAACATGCTACGACCGGCAAATTACCCATTTCAATGCCACTCTCGGCAGGCAGCGCGAAGAGGTAACTGCGCAGAAGAAACAAAACGCAGACTTACTGGAGAAAGTAAGCAGACAGTTAATAGACAGTAGCAGCCAAATCATGTACATTTATTCTCTTCCTAGATTAACGCAGTGGAGCAACAAAAGCAGCAAGTATTAGCGCAAAATGAAGCAATGATGCAGCAAAAGGAAACCCAATTGGCTAATGAACAAATGAAATATACGCAACTGCAAGCGCACATCTTAGAAATGGAGACGGCTTTTCAACAGGAGAAGCTGCAACTGATAGAGCAAAATGAGGTGCGTATTTCTGAGCATTTTTTATTTAGAAGAGACCACTGTAGAGGCTCTACTTTTTTCCTTTTTTTTTTCCTTACACCTTTCAGAAAACCCAATCACAGAATAAAGCTGAGCAGGCAATTGCAACTGCTAAGCAGGACGAGAGCGCTCAGCGTGTGGCTGAGCTGCTGTCAAGAGTTAAGGAGCTCGAGGATTGCGAAAAACGTAACATTGAGCTTCAAAAGCTTAACCAACAACTGTCGATTGAAGCGACGACCGTAACGCAACATTTTGAGATAGAAAAAGAGCAGCAAAAGCAAAAACTTAAACAAACTCATGGAGCTTAATAAGCAATGCGCAGAGCTGATGAGAAAGTTTATCAAATCAAAATCGGAGCACGGAATGTGCCCATAACCATACAGAGATAGTTCCCAGCTGAGAAACATGCTACGACCGGCAAATTACCGCATTTCAATGCCACTCTCGAGCTAGGCAAGCGCGAAGAGGTCAACTGCGCAGAAGAAACAAAACGCAGATCTTACTGGAGCAAAATTAGAATCAACTTCGATTGGCAAACATATTAACCAGCCAGTCGGCACCGCATGTGTCATGAACAGTTGCATAGATTTTGATGAGAAACTGCAAAATACAAACGCAAAGATTGCCGAGAAAAATAAAGAAAATGTTACAAACTTAATAAAAGACAAGCAAGACTTTAAACAGAACAAATCATGGCAGCTCTAATAAGCAATGCGCAGGAGCTGATGAAAAGTATAAATAAAATGCTGAGCATGGACATGTGCCCATAACATACAGAGATATTCCCAGCTGGACCGTCAAAGCAATGCTGAGCGACCGGCAAATTACCCATTTCAATAGCCACTCTCGGCAGGCAGCGCGAAGTAGGTAACTGCGCAATGAAGACCACCAAACGCAGACTTACTGGAGAAAATTAGAATCACTTCGATTGGCAAACATATTAACCAGCCAGTCGGCACCGCATGTGTCATGAACAGACGCGAATCAACTGATTCAATCGAACCGCAGACTGAGGTCGTACTTTTGACTCGCGATGATGTTAATAAAAACTCGGATGACATGAGTGCCATAATCGCAGCTAATAAAGCTAAAACAAATGCTCCCGCTGTTAACAAACAGCAAATGTCACTCAAGCGAAAAAAAATAATAAAAAAACTCCTCCACGCATCTGATTTCGCTACGGACTCGGAATCTGAGCAAGAGTGGCAGCCAAAAGTTTCCAAATTGGTGCGTATCTTATTCTAGTTGTTTTTTTTATAGAATATTTATTAATTGTACTTTGATAGATCAAAAAGCATTCAAATAAAAATGGGAATGGCAATGCTAAACGCGAACGTGGCGCTCCGCAAGAAACATCCGATGACTTTGACAAACTAAAGAAGCCATAACAACAGTATCACGTTCAATTGGATACTTATACACATATTATAAGTGTTTCAAATTGAAATCAACATATTAAGTTATTATTCGCTTATGACAGGCGCCTAAACATTTGAATAACTTTGATTCAGTTATGTATTTTTCATATGCAAACTATGCCAAATTCTTTGAATAGATGAATTTGGTGTTAGTTTCACTTACAATACAAAAAGAAACTTATTTAAGTTTCATAATTTACTTTTCAATTTAAAACTTTATACCAAATTTGTGAAGTTGGTTGATTTAAATTAAGTTTCTTACTACTTTTAATGTATTCATTTATCATTTTAAACAAACTCTTTATGACTTTGTTTTCTACTTAAAATTACATTAATTTCCATCAATATTAAAATATATTCGTTAACAACTTGTTGCATTATTGTCTGACTTTTTGTTGATCCAAACTGATTTTAATGACCATTGAATCAAATTCTAATAAATGTCATTTTTAGCATAATGCTGATTGGCACTAAGATTGATGACTTGTTTGGACTTGATTAAAAGATTGATCTCTGTGCGGCTGACTAATCTATGTCAATTGCTTGATGGGAATACTTCATGAAATGCTTACTCTTCAACATTAATCCGATGTAAACTTTGATTAGCATTTTGCAGAGCATACACACACACATACAGTTTTGATTGATTTGATTCTTTTGGCCAACCCGCTCTCCACGCTTCCAGCTGGTCCGCTTATCCACTTAACCATCCATCAGCAATGGAGAACATTCAAACGCCCAGACACAATTCAATAAAGCTAAAGCCACAACAACATTCCCAGCTTATGGTCAACGCATTGCCAACTCGCCTCATATCTGCCCGCTCTCACCACATCAACCATTGCTAATTGTATTACGTTGGGATAAACGCCGCAATCCTTTCAGGCGCCTCCAACCGCAGCGGCAACAGCGGTGGCTGCGGCAACAACAAGAGTCAACTGTTACTGTAATAGTTACGACAACAACAGCAACAATAGCAGCAACAACAACAACATTGTTACATTGATACGGTTTTTGATTCGACATCAACCGCCGGCTACGCCTACACCGCAAAAACTAAACAGGGCACTCGGACGCTCGGTTTAATCGCAAACAAATGTGCCCGGCCACTGCCAGAGTTGCCACCACCACAACAATAGTAAACAGTACCCGTTACTCACGGCCACCCTAATCCCACAGTCATCGTGATAATTCCTGTTTTGTTGCGCACACAATGACAAACCGTTACACATTTTAGCCCGCTATTAATTTTCGAAAATATTCGTAAACCGAACAGCGAAAGTTTTGGTTTCGTCTGTTTTACCAACAACAGCAGCAACGAGTATTAGCAATAACAACAGTAACAGCACCAGCAGCAGCAACAGCAAATACTCGAATTTCTCTAAGGGGCTTTCCTGGTGGGGGGTGTTGTAACTGACTCACTCACTGACTGACTGACTGACTGTGGGGCTTTGTAGTTGGTTCCGTCTCTCGGATTGAAAATACACAAACATAATTATCAGCGCACCGATTTGTGTGCCCAGCAACGGCAGCAGCAACAATAACAACAACTACATCAGCAGCAGTAACAATTGTGACAACAACAATGCTAAATCACTTACTTACGCTACGTGTATCCAAAAAACTCATCCTGTTCAATACTCTCCCTTCCACCCGCACCCTATCTCTCATTCCACTGGACGCCGCAGGCATTTGATGATTTGTACGCCCGCTCGATTGCAGTCAACAACAGAAGCAGAAGTAGAAGCAGGAACAAGGAGCTGGAGCAGCCGCAGCAACGACAACTTTGATGATTTTTGCCGTTGCCGTTTGTCGTTGTTGTTACAAGCATTTGTTGCAAGGCGCATAAAAAGCATAAGCGCGTAAATAAAGTCAACCTCATTTATTTTGAATATAAACTACATTTTTTACGACTGCCAGCAGCAAACCAGAAACCAACAACCAGCAAGCAGCAGCAGCAGCAACAGCAACAACAACAAAAGCAGCGGCAGCCAAAGCCAAAGTCAAAGCACTTTGCAATAGTCACCGTTGCTGTCGGCAGCAGCCGTTGCCTGACTTTGTTACTGGGGCCCCATCATCAGCTGCCTGCTGGCAAACGGCCATGACAGCTAAGTAATGCAGTTGGGTCGCCACCTCGCACATTTCATTTCCAAATACTTCAAATCTTTTCCGTAAATAAATTTTTAATGTTTACAAAACAAACATTTCCACTACTACTTAAATTAAAGCGTACAGCCTGTGTCCATTAACTAGTGAAAGCTGCTTGCTTTGAAACTTTGCACTGACAATGGCTGTGTTGCATGTGCTGCCAGAGTGACCATCACTTGATAATTAAACACAGCTCTTCCAAGTGATCAGATCGGCATCAACATCATTCATTTGCACTTTTCCTTGATTTTTGAAACAAATTTGAATATGAGAATAAGAATATATACTTTATAGAGAATTCGTTGTTCGACTTAAACCTTTGAACGATTTCAGTTATTGTTTTTATACCCTGTAACATAATACTAAACATTTTATCATCCAACCATATTGCCAAAAGGAATAGTAAATTTATTTAAGTATTTTGATCCTAGACTTTGTAGTAAAACATTAAAATTTTTGCATGCTATCTCGGCTATATCATTTTTGTTCGCTTTTATCAAATGTCCACAACATACTACAACAACGTTTCTTCAACTTAAACTTCAACATAAAATTGAATGTTCTTTTATTTATGAGATCTTTCGGAAATTGTTTATTGAATTATATTATTTTAGTTCCAAATGTTTGTAGTGGGTATCTCGAGTTCAATATTTCTCACCTTTTGCGTGCTGATTATTTTTATTATATTTTTTTTTTACTTTTTTTGTGCCTTTTGCAGCCTGCTTATTGTTTTTATTACACGAGGCTGTTGTTGTTCTTGTTGCTGATATTGTTGTTGTTTGGCGTTGTTGTCGTCTCGCCTCACCAAAGGTAAGCAATTTTTGTTGAGGTCTCGACATTAAACGCAAAAATGACATACAGCTTACACAGTGTGTGGACATTTTGATGCGGGGATGGTTGGCTTTTTTTTGTTGTTTTTGGTTTTGTTTTTAAATATTATTTTTGGATTTTGTTCGTTCGTTTTGCTGGTGAAGTTGATGGTGTTTGTCGTTGGGTGGCAGAGGGGCAACAGTTCATTGCCGTCAATGTTGCTTGTTGTTGGTTCCAAAGAAATGCAAAGAGAAAGGGAAAGGGAGAGAGCGAAATAGAAGGAAACCTACAATAGCCAGCAAATAAAGAGAAATGAATGCATTTGTCATGACCCCGAAACGGAAACAATTGAAAAAAAGCTTTCCCTATCGCGTTGCGGCTGCTGCAAGCAAACGTCGAGGCGACACTGCCTGAGGCAGAGTGGTAGCAGCAGCTGGAATAAACTGAACCGCAAGTCGACCCCTTCACACACACACACACACACACACACACACTCACACACACATACAACTATAAAACACACACAAAAATGTAACTGAGGCGTAACACAAAAATGCAACTGACAAAGAAAAACGGCATTTTATATACCCAAAATCACACACACACATGCAAACGCACACACACACACACAATGTTAGCTAAAGTTGGTTTTAGCTTAATATAAAGACTCTGGCTTCGTTTTGCTTAGGTTTAGTTTTCTTTCTCTCTTTCTTTCATTCTTTGCCTTTATTTTTTGCACACAATGCATCAGCAACTAAGAAAAAAGTATGTAGAAAAGGCAAAAAGGAATGAAGCAACTGCCAAGAAATTTCTTTCCCTCTTTTATTTGCCATTTGAGCAAAGTAAAGTAAGTCAGTCGACTGGCCAAAAGGCACAAGGCACATGATGCACCCAAAGGCGGTGGGGAGGGAAAACGAAACGAAACGAAACGAAACGAGTGTTGGGCAGTTGGTTAGTTGGAAAAAGTGCTTCTGCTGCAACCTGTGCCAAAGGCTGTGGCGCCTACAGTCAGCGGCAGTT
Source organism: Scaptomyza cyrtandrae (assembly GCA_035044605.1). Taxonomy (NCBI): domain Eukaryota; kingdom Metazoa; phylum Arthropoda; class Insecta; order Diptera; family Drosophilidae; genus Scaptomyza; species Scaptomyza cyrtandrae. Next base: position 9,272,859 of record JAWNNS010000639.1, read on the forward strand.
GGTGAGCGAGATTGAGCATTGCCTGTGCCGGGCAGCAGGTTGATGTTGACGTTGATGTTAAGGTTGCAAGTTGCACGTTGCACGTTACACGTTGTAGTATGTATGTTCTTGGAGCTTGTTCGGGTGCGTCAACTTCAAATTAATTGCGCTTCAACTTCATTATTTTGCATGCCTGAGCTGGTTGGTTGCCTTACATGGCCTGGCTTGGCTTGGCTTGGTCTAAGCTGGCTTTTTCGCCTCTTTTTTTTAAGTAGTTAGCGTCAGCGTTGCATACTTTTCGGCGCCGGCCTGACACCATTTTGCGCTTGGTCAATATTTCAAACAAATTAGAGACACAAAGCGAGCAAGAAAGCAACAAAATGCTCCTTAATTGAATGCCACACGCCGTCCAAAGCCAAACGCAAAGCCCAAACCCAGAATCCAACATGCAACCCAGCATCCTAACGATCCAAAGCCAAGCGCCAGTCAGCCAACAGCTGCTCAGCACAAGACATACATATTTAATGAGCCTCGACACGTCTTTGCGACAGGCAGCCGCAGCCTAGAGAGCACGCTGTACATGGAGATGGAGTCGACAGTGTGGCTGCAGGCAACTGGTTCCAATTGCTTTCAACCCTCCGACTCCTGCTCCTCCTTATCCTCCTTCTACTCTTTAGGTGCGTGGCATCGTTAGCGTTTGCCGCTGTCGCAGTCACAATCGCACCTTGGCAGCGGCACGCACACACTTACTTACACACACACACACGCACACGCACAAAGAAACACATACATAAATACATACATAGAGGAATAAGCCGAAACATAAATTTCGTTAATCATTGAACTGGAAATTTAATAGCCAAGCCATATACACAGTCGGCATTAAGCGCCAGGCAGTCTACGCACGCACACAATCACACACACACACTCACAGACACACATTTTCAACACAATTTAGCAACCCGCCCGCCATCCACCCAACAGGACTTGGTTCGCATTGCAGTTAAAGTTTCGCTTCGCATCCATAAAGCAAGCAAAGCGCAAAAATTCCATTGCACAGAGCACGTAGTCGTATTGTGTGGTGGGTGGGTGGTTGGGTTGGAACGCTTTAACTTAAAAACTACGGCAAATCTAATAAGCATTTTACTTAAAACACAAAAACGAAAAACGAAAAGAAAAAAATGGTCTTTTGGGGGCAGCAAAATACTGACCTTAGCGCGACGTCTTCACTGTCAATGCGTTGCGCTGTTGGCCAAGCTAAAAGACATAATTATATGGACGTAATAATAATGCGAGTTGGTGCAAAAGTTCAAGCAACAGCAACAACACCAACTAGAACAAAACAAAATGCCCAAAAAAGGTCAGCCCAAGGGTCACAACATGCGCCATAAAGATATATACACATAGATCAGAAGATAGCCCAAAATGGCCCAAAATGGCCCAAAATGGCCGCACTTTAACTTCTAATGCGACGTTTTTTTCCACCTATTTTTTGTTTCTTATAGCCTTAAGTCTCTTGGGTTTTTGGCCCATTTGGAAATAGATTAAGCTTCGAAAGTAAGCGTAATCAGGTCAATAGATGAGAGAGAGAGAGAGAGACAGAGCGATAGAGAGCAAGAGATCGGGATAGAGAGCACCTTAGCACCTTTATCCACATTATCATTCCGCCTCTTTGTTGTTAGTACTCGTCTAACAATGTGGTTATATATTTAAATGGCTGAGCAGGCAAACAAGTTGAAAGCAATTGCCATTTGGAATTCTCTAGCAACCCGAATCTCTTTGCCACAAGCAAACATGCCACAATGCACAATGTCAGGTCTTTGGCAAACACGCACACAAACCAAATGAAGCATACATACAGATATATTATTATATAATGTTTAGTAAATACAATGTAATTAAATATTTTAGTTGTTTAGTTGTGCTCCATACTCATAGATAATACACAAAAGAAACAAAAAAAAAAATATATATATATATATAAATATTTGCAATATGTTATGATGTTATGTAATTGGAGCTGCTTTATCATAATTAAATTAACTAAACAATAACATCTACTTTGAATATAATTACAGGCTGTGAATTTAAATGCATGAATTAGCATCCAAATGTTGTTTGTTAAATACAATATGCCTCAATCGTTTTTGGTTTTTCCACATTTTGTTCCCAATGGAACCAAGGCTTGCCCCACAAACAAGGTATTAGCTTGCTAACACTAACTTATTTACCTAATGATAAGTATAATCGGCTTACAAGAACTTTTCCAAAAACAACTTTTTCCGTGAAAATCCGTTAAACATTGTGCAGTTGACAAGAATCCCACGAACGCTATTCACATGCATAATAGAGAGGAACCCGAATAGCCATAACAAAAAAAAGAAGAAGAAGAAGAGTGGTTAACATTGAAAGCAAAGTTTAAACGTTTTCATTATCTATTTAATAATTCACTTAAACTTTGTGTGCTTTTGAAGGTCCAACAAAACTCGAAGCTCAAGCAAAAAGCGACATTTATTACAGATTTATGTTATTTGAAATGAGTAAATCAGTTATCGAATGTCATAAGTTGTATACAATACAAACTTACAGAACAAATACTCATAAGTTTTACAACTTTCGATATGTTTGTAATAAATCGGTTTGTCTCAGTTTTGTCTCCATATCCATTATGAAATATAAGAATTGTGTTAATTAAGATATATCAAATGTAGTATAAAAGTGTTTATTGTGTGTGTGTTTGCAATGGGAAATTGGATTAAGTGTCGAATAGTGTGTGTGGGGCAATGAAGAACAGGATCCAAGCGAACGCGACGTAAAGCAAAATCCGTTTCAACTTAAACATATCCGATTCGATTCAATTCGATTCGATTCGTTTTTATCGCATCTGTGTTTTCGTTGTCGTCGTCATCGTCATCTTCATCGTCGTGTGTTTGTATGAGCAGATATGAACTGGTAACCTGCGCTTGGGCAGCTGGCGGGCCATAAAGCGAACAGTGCTAAATGCGCCAACAATTGCAAACGCCAGCTTGCCGCACAGTCGAAATGGCCCAAATGCAACGGATGGTTGCCGTGGCAGTCAGTGGCAGGGACGTACGTTTGAGCTGCGTTGGGGCTCAGCTTTTCAGCGAAATGTTGCACAAAACTTCTGCAGCAAGCAAAGCCCATAAATGCCAAGCACCCATTGAGGAGCAGCTGCACCAAGTTGCGCCCGCCACCTGAAAGTCTGAGGGGGAGTGGCAGTGGGAGTGGGTGTGGGTGTGAGTGTGGGAATGACAGTTGAGTGGCAACTGTAGCTGGTTTTTTGATATGACTGCTATTGTTGTTGTTGTTGATGTTCGTGACGCTGTTGTTGTTGTTGTTTTAACAGCAGCAGCAGTAGCAGTTATGTCTTATTAAGCTAACTCACCTAAGTGCCCCTAAGTGTGGCACTATCAAAGGCAATGGCCTTGCCACTTAATGCAGCTGAAGTTGTTAGTTGAATGCTGAAAGCTGAAGCTGATGTTTCATTTAAACATCGCCAATAGCACCAATCAATTTGCACAAAGGACAACAAATACTGTTTGAGAATGCTTAAAAAAAAAACAACGCAATACACACACACACACACACACACACACAAACACTAGCACAAACATATGACGGCTAGCAAATAGTTTAAGTAAACAAGCAACAACAAAGACTCTATCACAACAAGAAACAAAGGCAACAACACTCAATGGCTACCCTCCATGTGTGCAGAGCACTCAATATCTCCACACACACACACACACACATGCACATAAGCACGCAGTCACACACACGCACAGTTCATATAAAGTTAGTTAGTTATATACAAATATGTGTACAAGTGGCTAGTGTTCAAAAGTGAGGCCAGTCTGGTTCAGTCGGAAAGTCAAAGCAAAGTCCAGAGTCAGAGTCCATTTGGAGTTGAGTTGAGTTTAGTTTAGTTCAGTTGCGTTGCGTTGAATTGAGTAAAGTAAAGTGAAACGGAGTGGAATAAAGTGTAGTGCAGTGAAGTGGAGTCGAGTGAAATGGGAATCGACAGATTGAATGCGATATTGAAGACACAAAATGTACTAATAGTAATGCATGTTCCAAACAGATAATGTGCTATCAATAACTGCCAAACGAATGCCAACAATGTCGATTGAGATATTGCAGTAATTTCTCAATTAAAAAGAAAATATTTAAAGCCTGCAATATGAAACAATTGGCATTGGACTAAACCAAATGGTTAACGCTTGACGAACTCAGTTTTTTAATATTTAAATCGTTAAACATTTTTATTGCCGAGGCATTTACGTTTATTAAAACGAAAACAAATATCAATTCGCTTAATTAAATACCCAAGTAATAGTTTAAAATATTTTTTCCTTTTTACAATTTGTATGAACTAAAAGAGGAATTCAAATATGTTCAATTGTGTGAAATGCTATTTGTCAATGGTCAGTGATTCAAATAATTTTTTTTCAAGTTTGTTTTTGTTTATCTTGTTATTCATTCGCTTTTGAAATTTAGGGTTCATTGTGGTGTCTAACTTGCCCCAGTTCATCTCCGTTTCCTGTTTAGCCTTTTGACGTTATTTAAACTCATTTTTATTTTCGCTTTTTTTCATTTCATAACACAGTCGACTCTTTTTTTTCCCCTCTTCAGTGTTATTTCAGTTCAGTTCAGTTCATTTCAGTTCATTTCTGTGCTCTTGTTTAGTGTTTTTTTTTTTCATCTTCTTTTCATTTTATTTTTTGTTTTGTTTAATTTGACTTGATGCTTGTTGCAATGCGATTTGTTATTTGAAGTGTCGGTTTTACGGCTCATTCTTCTTCATAGGCCAAATGCATGGTTAAAAAATTCTTTCTAAAAACAGGAAGCACCAAATAGAAACCAAGGCCAAAAACTGTAAAAACAAAATCACAAAACAAGCCTTTGAACAACGGAACTACGGCAAAGACCCTTTAAAAACACACAGCATTCACATAGTTATACACACTCAGCACTCGAAACAACTAGTTAGAATAACTATCGCTGCTATTGTGTAACTATCTATAGCTCTTCAAGTTCTCGGCATACGCATGTAATCAACAACACAAAAATCTGAAATTTCTAAAGCTTGTACTTTTTTTTTTGGCATTTTTATTGAGTCAATACATGCTGTCTTTTTGTTTGACCATGGCAATACGTTTTTAGTCTTTTTCCTGTATGCCAAGTTGGGGTATGTTGTGAAGCTGTTTTGTAATTTGTTGGTTTCTAGTTGTAAAATTCGCAAATGGTACACAAAGTTGTGAACTTAAACAAGTCAGCTTATGTTCCAAATCTGGAGTCTCTATATCGACTCGGCTGTTGATGCTGATCGAGAATATATATACTTTACGGGGTCGGAGAAGCTTCCTTCTGCCTGTTACATACTTTTTCACAAAACCATTATACCCTTTTTAGCCGTTTTTAATGGGTTCAGGGTAAAAACAAATGAAACTTTGTCGAAATTTATTCCAAACAAATTATCTTAAGTTGTTGTTTGCTTGCGTACATTTAAATTAAATAATGTTTTCAATACAAATTAATATGTGATTTTGATTAGACACAAAAGTACAAGTGCATAATATGTGTGACAATCATAACTAGGACACAAAGGTACTAAAGCCATAAGCAAGCTCTTAAGCAAAGTTTTTCATACTCACATCTTAAATGGATATATTACATCAAATAAAATTAAAAAGTTGTGTTGTTTCAATGATGTGTGTGTGGGTGTGTGTGTGTGTGCGTGTGTGTGTGTGTGTGTAAGTGTGCTTCAATGCGTTGCACATGTCAGGGCGAAAATATAAACTTTTGCCAAGGGTTAAAAACAAAGCAATAACAGACAAAACAAACAAACAACAAATACAAACACAAATGTGTTACGACATTTATTTGCATACTTTTGTGGGCGCACAAAAAATGTTTTAAAATGATAATTTCAGCGTATTCAAATAAAAAAAAAAAGAATTCCAACTGAAAATATGTATAAAAGTAATAATAAATAAAAAAGAAACAACGAAAGCAAAAGTATGAACGAAGAATGCAAAACAATAAACCTCCAAAAAACCAACACCGTATAATTTAAATTGCTAGACTAGATGTAATTAAGCTGGTTTATTTTTCATTTTATTTTAGTGCTTTTTGTATTTTCAATTAAAATGATTTTAGTCGTATTACATGGCTTGTAAGTAAGTAAATAAGTAATATGTACCACTATGCGTCGAGTGGTGGGCGTGGCCGAAGGGATGCGGCAAATTGTTGTTGCTGCTGCACAAAACGTAGAGCGAAAGAAAAGCTGTGAAACCCAACACAACAATCGAGTGGCAAGCTTACAGTTAAGTAATACGCACTCGTCGCCTAATGGTCCGGCACTGCATGGACCACAGTCATGAACAAGCTGCCTGCCTGCCTGCCTGCCGGGTGGCAAGTGGCAAGTGGCAACCCTAGCGCCAAAGAGCCAACGCCAACGCAACTAGAGGATGACTCTAGGACAGTCCATCAGCGGCCGAAAGCCGTCGCACTGTCCCAGAGCGCCATTACCGCAAAACTTTAACGCTGAGTTGTTACCAGCATCAGCAGCAAACGAACTAAGGAGCGCAAACACGCGCGTCACACACACACACACACACACACACACATAGATATACACATGCCCTTACCTACCCCAAAAACGAAATGAAAAGAAGGCAAGCAGGCAGCAAATCTCTTCTTTAGCCCATTGTCCAAACCCAATCCCAATCGCAGTCAAGCCGTATCAAAACATTCGCAGCGAGACGAAGGCGACATTAACTTGGCGCGTCAAAGCTAACGTTGAAGCGTAAACACACCACTCCACTCAACAACCAACAGCTTGAGTTATTTAAGCTATGCTCTCAATGAGAGCGACCGCGAGAGACCGGCAGAGAGAGAATGTCTGCACAGGCACATGCGAGCTTTGGCTGCACAAAAAGTGTTGCCTACATTTGAGCGTTTTCTTTTGCTTGAGTGCAAATCGTCGCTTGTGTCGCGATTTGAGAAGCTAGTCATTTGCTGCTGCTCCGCTTAGATCTGTGCGATTGTGTGTGTGTGTGTGTATGTGCGTATGTTTTTCTTTTTTATTTTTTTTCTTTGCTACTCTTCAGCGCAACTCTTCCATTTGATTTCTTTGATTCGTTTTTTAGTAGCAAAAGCAGCGTTGGGCACTGGTGGCTCTTGCCAAAGACCAAAAGTGGGTCAATTTACGTGTCCTCGTCGCCAATGAAACGTTGAAAGCCAGTATGCGTGTGTGTCTCTGTGTGCTTGTCTGTCTGTTGTTCTTGTTAAATAAACCATGCTGTGTATAACTACTATATATATAAGTATTTGCAACAGATACTATATATACATATATATATATATATATATCAGTATATCAGTATATATGCACAGAGTATGTACTACTGTATGGTGAAAGCGGAGACAGGAGGACAACCTTGATACGCGTGGGAATTTAATTTGCAACCTAAGGAAATGCAAGTAATGATGGCAAACTTTAAAGTTTTGATAGTGCCAACAGCAGTTGCAGTTGTAACAAAGTAGTGCAACAAAAGCCAAAATACAAAAGGTTAAATGTAGCTACAATTCTTATCTTAGACAAAATGCACACCTACAAACATACATTAATATGTATGTATGAATGTATGTTTGCATATGTGTATTAAAGCTTGTGAAGAATTTACTAGGAGAAGAAAGTAGTACTATATGACTGCACATCTGTCTTTATCTATGCCAGCTATCTAAGAAGCAGTTGCAACTGCAACTGGCAGTGGCAGTGGCAGGAGCAGTTGCAACTTCATCGCCTTTGCCATCTTCAATTTTGCGTAGTTATTTTCGTAAGTGCAAACGAGCAATTTGAAGTGCTTAAATATTTGATGTTGGTTCGCTTTGCCTGTCGACGATGATGACGATGCCGACAACGATGAAGGCATCTTCGTGCATGCAACAGTGGCAGCAGCAGCAACAGCAGCAGCAGTAACTTAAGCTCTGTGCAAGATTTTAATGAAATTGTCGGTGTGCATCCGCATCTCCATCTCCATCAGCATCAGCAACAACATCAGCAACAGTTATCGCAGTGCAACATTCTGTAACAGTAAGAAAAGTTGTAAATACATTTAATACTGCTTCGTTTCTGAAATAATTATAATCGTTGTGCTAGTATGCCTGGTTAGTTGCTACAGGCAGCTTCAATTGTTAGCTGCTGGAGTCGATTGAATAATTTCAAATTGAATTTCTACAAACTTCTAATACCATATCAATTAGGTTATTGTCTGTGAATGTGAATGTGAATGTGTGTGGGTGTGGGTGTGTGTGTGTGTTTGTGTGTGGACATTTATTAAATTGGCAGCAATCGAGAGAACTCGGTTGGCAATTCGTATGGTTTTTGGAATGCATAAGCTGTTCAGTTGTTCAGGCTTGAATGCCTGCGCAAGGATTAAAGGGGCAATAAATAGGCATTAAGTGGGCAAACAGCAAAACTGAAGGAGCTGGAATGGCAGGAGCCTGGAGGCAGGAGATTTGGGTGCGACCAGGCAGCAGACAGTCGACAGCTTGAAGAGCACCACAAAGAAACGTAAGTAAGTCGCATGAAAATGTTTTTGCAATTTGTTGTGGTATTGCTGATGTGATGTGCCGTGGCTAGAAAGACGTTGTAGATGGAGACTAAAGATGGAAACGGAGATGGAGATGATGCTCTGAGGCTGAGGCTAAGGCTAAGGCTGTGGCTAAAGTTGTTGCTTGCGGCCAAGGATGACAGCGAGCAAAACTTGCGGCTGGCTTCAAGTGGATTGCTGCTAGACAGGCCAAAATGATGGCATATAAAAGGCCATGAAGTGCAGAAGCAGAAGCGAAAGCAGCACCAACCAGAAGAAGCACAAAGCACCAGATGCCATAGACAAGCACAATGAGAAACAGACAGAGAAAGAGAGAGATATAGAGCGGGGGAAAGAGAGAGTGAAAGTTGGATTGTAGTGCAGGCAATAGGCAGTACTGGCAGGCAGCACCAAAAATAAAGAAGAAGCTATTTGAGCCAAGCACAAAAAAATATTAAGAAGGAATTAACGAAAAGGAAATCGCAGTGCAAAGAGGAAAAGGACAACGAATAAAACAGCTGATTAACTACTTATGATAATTTCGAGCAAAGTTGCCCGTCTCCATTAACATTACAATTTTATATACTATGTGCGTTTTTAAAAGATTATTTTCTTCTGTTAAGCCCAACAAAAGGAAATAAGCTCTATAGCGCCGACAGTCCATTAAGTATGGAAGGCTTGAAAAAAAAACTTCTAAAAGATATTACAATAAAACTGAACGAGTAAAAAAAGAATGACCAGAAACATAATACAATTTGACATGAACCAAGTCTTCCATGTTTCATCGATTTTGCATATTAAAGTGAAACGCAAAAAAAAAGACAACGTAAATGAGACAACCGACAACAATAACAACAACAGAACAGACCCACAACTAAAGCTTAAGAGAGATGCTGAGAATGTAAATTCTCGAAAGCTGAAAATGATTTGCAAACTTCATTCTTTTTGGATCATACTGGTAGAATATTGAATGAGATGCACCGCAAGTGAAAGCAACTCAACAATATTCGATCAAAAGATACCCTGTTTTATTTTATTAGTGCAAGAAAAGGAAAGAAAACGTTGTGAGTAAGTTAGTTAGTAAATATGATTTAAATCATTTGCAACTTATGAACATGACTTTTACTTCCGTTTTTACAACCCTTTTTTGAAATGCTTATACCCAACTTGGCATATTTTTCTTACTGGGTACATGGTAGAAAATTTATACAACGATAGAAAAAAAAGCTTGTCTTTTGTCTGAAAATGAAATTGAGGAATACAGAAAAAACAATGATCCGGGGTTGAATGAGCAAAATACCCCGAATTGAAATGCATTCGCAGAAAAGAATTTGCTCATTAGAAAAGTAGAAAGGTAGAAAACTTTAGCAAAAAGTCTTGCGAATGCCAGCAACGTTCATCGACTTAAAAATGCGCTTTGGTATCAGTAGCGGGCCATCTTAAGACAAAGACAGAAAGAGTGACAGCGAGCGAGAGTTAGAGAGAGAGATATTGAGAGTGAAAGAGACAGGTAAAGGTCTTTTGTATGCCACTTGCACAATTGCATGGTGGATGCTATAAAACTCGCTGCCAAACATGCATACAACGCACACATCATGTTCATTCCAACATACCCTCTATCTACCTTTCACTCTCTCTATCTCTATCTCTCTCTCTCTCTCTCTCTCTCTCTCTCTCTCTCTCTCTCTCTCTCTCTCTCTCTCAATGAGTCTGAGTCGCTTGTCGGTCTGTCTTGCTCTATCTGTTGCCAACTATGTGGCCAGAAGTGTGCGTCAAGCATGTAGAACAAAACGCAAAAGTTGTATAAACTTTTGCGGCGATCTCTGGCTGCGAGTGCTGAGGAATGTTCGGGTATGTCGGTGTAAATGCGGTTAATATATGTACATGAATATGGGTGTGTGTGTGTGTGTGTGTGTGTACGTACTTAGGAGTGGGTTAATGCCTGAGCAAATGAAGCGTAAGAAGCAATGTACACACACACACACACACACACACATTTACACATACAACGCTTACATGCATGCCGGGGTAAAAACAATACATTTAATTAAAGTTTAAGATGAGTTGGCGCAACAGAGCAACAGCAGCCAACAGCAAGAGCAAAAACAACGATACAATAAACTTCACACTTTTAACATTTTCTACAGTTTATACAAACCTTAACTAAAACTATGTTAAAAAATTGTTAACGCTCTGCTCAGATCTAATTAAAATTATAGCCCCAACAATATCTGCACAGTAAAACTTTAATGCGTAAATTCTGTCTGTCTGATTGTCTATCTTTCGTTTTCTTTCGCTTGCTCACTCGCTCACTCGCTCACTCTCTCTCCCTCTCCCTCTCTTTCCCTTTCGCTTTCTTACTCTGTGTGGCCCGTTTGGGCCGCTGCGAGTTTGTTGGCTTGCAATTTATAGCAACGTGCCTTGCAGCGCACAGTCAACTTTGGCTTAAGAATTATTCGCATTACACTTAGCAAAATACAACCTTGCAACTGCCATACATATTTAGTTCACCAATTTGTAAAGCCTTAACTGTGCTTATTTTGCAAAATACATCTTTAAGATACATGATGAATGGCTATCTCCTACGTTCCTTTTATCCTTGTTAAACGTTTACGGGCTTAGTACAATTCTGAGAAACTTCTCCCTCTAAGACCAAATAAGTAGGAGTAATATTTAGGATCCTTGTGTTACTTAGTCTTAGTCAGGTCTTAGCCTTGTCTTATTTTATGACAGCTTGTGAATGCAACAATTAAATTGAACAGAATCTTTTAAATATTCAACAGATGTTGCAAATTCAGCTTAAACAGGGATCCAGAGATATTTTTAAAGTAATTATTTTCCTTTTTAATGCCTTGCTGAAATTGCCAACAATTCATTATTACAACTATTATTCGATTCTCATCGGCACACATTGCGTATGAAGTGTTCTTGCCTTTATAATAAATGTTTCACGCTTTTAAGATAACCATCGTTAATTGAGCATAAAACGTAAAACGAAGGTAAATTTACATAAAACTCATCGATCTGCAAATTAAGATATAAAACAAAAAACGACTTAAACTTATTGCAGCTTAGCTTTTGAGCTGCTACTATCATTAGCTTAACAGTAACTGTTTTTACTCACACACTATGTGCTCTCTTTCTCTCTTACTCACTATTCTATCCATCTATCTTAAGCTCCATCTCTTTTTCTCGCTGTGTGCCGCTACTATTTCAGTTTGTTGCTGTCGTGCTGCTGCTGCTGCTGTTAAACAACGCTCAACGCTATCTAGTTGATGACTAAAAACTTTTGCACAGTAGTCACGTCGACTGGCACACACACACACACACACCCAAAACAGGGCCTCTCCAACCCCCCACCACACCACTCTTTCGTACGTACACACGCCCAAGCAATCCGAGGCAAAAGGCAACCGGTGCGTGATTGTCAAGTCATGTTTTAAATGTTGCCCAAACAAATTGGACAAACATTTTCAAAGCGCATTCGCGTTCGCATTCCAAATTAGCACATTTAACATAGACCCCCCCCTCCCCCCTTACTCCGCCTCCCAAAAAACCACCTCAGCACCGCAACGTTTTTACAAATGATGGGCGTGGCACTAGTCATGCTCGTTTGATATTGAGTGTGCACAGTTTGCCAGTTGCCAGACCGACAGAAAGACAGAAAGACAGTTGGGAGTGAAGATTACCAACGACATTTGTAATTCAAAGTACGCCTTGCGTTGATTTTTATTACTGCTGCTGCTGCTGCTGCTGTTGAATCTTTTTCATTCCAATTCAAAATGCACTTGCCTAAAAAGTGGGTCGGTGGGTGGGTGAGTGTATTGAGGATTTTGGGTGTGGGGTCAAGTGGGGTGTGTGGTCATGCGGCAGTTTCAATCGCAAAATGCCATTTCCGCTAGCTGCCAACACTGCGCGCGGCTGCTAACAATTTTCAAGATGCCGTCAACGCTGTCGGAAGGCAGTCGAGCAGTCAAAGTTGACTGCAAAAATAATCGAGTTCTCGTGTAACGAGTCCGAGTGTGCAAGCTGTATGTGTTTGTGTGTGTGTGTGTGTGTGTTTGTTTATTTGTTATGCGTTTTGTTTGTGGCATAACAATAAGTTCTAATTTCCTGTTGGTTGCAACATAACGCATTCTTAATTAAAAAATGTTGACAGAGATTGGCTGCAACTGGAATGGCAGTTGGCTGGTTCATTAGACTCAATGATTGACTTACAAACGCACACACCTTTTGCCAAGTAGGCGTGGCAATGAGCGTATTGAAAGCTACTTAGTCTTGAGGTGAGATGATTTTGCATCATTCTCGTTTGACGCCAAACTGTCAAACGCAAGACAAACAAATAAACAAATAAACAAACCAAAAAACAGACAAAGCGACAAGTAAACAAATGACAAACAGACACACACACACACGCACATACATATATATAAAAATGGAAACAAGCAAACAAAGTGAAGGGAAAAACAAATGGCCAAAGTTCGCACATGGAAAGCGAAAGATGTTGACGAAGTCGCAGCCCCAAATAGGAAAAAACAAACCTCCAAGCGCGACTGGCAAACAGACGCAAAGCAGAGTGAAGACGAAGAAGATGGTGGGGCGGGGCTACACATGATGGCACAATATGAATAAAATGAATAAATTGGCATATGTAATGCTTTTGCTTGGCGAGGGGATACTTCCGGCTCTCGCTCCTTCATAGATACTGCTTTTAACACTCAAACAGACACAGACAGAGAGAGAGAGAGAGAGAGAGATAGAAAGAGAGAGGAGGTTAGGTAGTCGGGGAGGTCTGGGCCAGAGCCAGGCCCACCTGGGGATTTGCTTCAATGCGGCGCTGATTATATGCCATGAGATTTTCATGGCGCGTTATCATTGAATCTGCGCAACGTGTGCTTAGCGTAAGACGATTGGCAAGCGGAAAGCGGAAAGCGGCAACTAGAAAATGAGTGTTGAACTAAGCGATGGGAGTTTTCTTGAAAAGTTCAACAGGGGAATAGCCAAATGGCGGACTGCCAAATGCCAAATGCGACTGCGGCCAACGAATTGATGGCCAAAATGTTTGTTTGAATGGCAAACTAAATGAGTGCGCATCAATCGATATCCACATTGCTGATAGCCAGCAATCGATGACAAAACGATTGCCCATCAAATTCGCATGAAGGTCAAACAGTTTTATTGAATGGCACACACATTAAGTATTACCAACTAGCTCGTAAATAAACAATAAAACCAAAAGGTTTCTTCAATTTTTGCTGACCAAACAAAGTCAGTAAACATTTTTACAGCAATTTTATTACCAAAATTCATATTTGTTCATGTGCATTCCCTGAGAACAGAAAAGTCAAAGCGCTTACAACTGGATGGAACACATTTCGATTATTTGTTTTGCATGTTCAGTTAGTATATTGTATATATATATATATGCTTATAATAATTATGCTCACAAGCTTAAATAGTTTCGTGTTTTCGAATGCAAACACAATCTTCCAATATATAATGCAATAACTTTTTACTGAAAGGCGATAATTCCTTTAGCTGTTGTGCTTTGATGTACAAGTTTTGGCATTTCCCAAAAGTATGCACATACATACGTATGTATGTTTATGTGTGTGTGTGGGAAAAGCCAAACTTTTCATGCCAAAAATCCTGTTGGCATTAAAAAATCTCAACAAAAAAAGACAGAAACACCGTACAGATGTTCCCAGACAGGTGCTCCCTGGCCACTTTTGGACATGTGTCCATTTGCTTTTCACATTAAATTCAATTATAAATTTATGCATATTCAAGCGCATATGAAAGATGCAAAGTGTTATTGTTTGCCGTGATTGAAAATCAAAGCTCCAAAATAAATGAATGCCATTCATTTACGAAAGCAATTCAATGAATTTATTTAAGCAATGAACTTATTTAAATAATGCAGTTCGTTGTTGACATCGTCATCATCCTCAACATGCTTTAGCCTTCCCCTACTTAGTACAGAGTAGTAGTAGTAGTAGTAGTAGTTGATGGTGTGATGTCTCTGCTTCAGCCTTGCTCTGATCCAATAAATTTGAAGCTCTGCCAGCTCACTTGGCTGCTTTATGTATGTAATTACAAGCAGCCTTTTTGCACTGGGGATGTGCTGCACTTGCCGCTCTTCTTTTATCTCACTGCGGGCGTGTGTGTGATGCCGATGAAGCGATGCGACTCCTATGTTCTCACACACACGTACGATTTCGCACGCACACATAAAATGCCACGGCATTAGCATAATGAGATTCTCTAAGCTTCTGATTTGCAGGCAGTCACGCAAGCATTCAGGATATAGCCAGAGGGCGGTCAACTTGTTGACTTCGTAAGCGAAAATAGTAAGGTAGGGGAGGTGGTGTAAGCGCATGGCAGGCAGCATCCTGCAGCAGCAGCAGCAGCAGCAGTAGCATCAGGCAAGGCTTCCTGCCACTTTAAACGTAAACGCTGCAAATGAGCAAGAGTCGCATTTTCCCAACGACACGACGTCCATGTATGAATGGGGCACGTTGCCACGAGCATTGATTGCAGCACCACACACACACATACGCTCAACAGCTGACAGTTGCCACCAGGTTGACATCGGTGTGGCTGCCATTGATGATGCACTCTCATTCATTTATATCAGCGTACGTAAATGCAATAAAAAGTGAAATCAACTTGAAATGCAATTTGGAAGCAAGGAAGTGATTGAAAACACGGTATTGAACCCTGAACATAGTAGGGGAAAGTGTGGAGCAGTGGATTGCGTGGTTGGAGAGGCTGGGGGGTGGGGGGGTGTTGTAAGAGATAGTGTGCCATGTGAATGGCACTTGTGTTTTAGATCTGGCAATGCCCTTTTTCGCTACCACTAAAATGTGTCTAACATTCCGCTTCATTGTGGCCATTAAACTTTGCTACACGTATTTGGATGGCATTTATTGTGGTTGCATCGACACAATGTTCTTGTTCTTGTTATTGTTGTTGCTGTTATTGTTGTTGCTGTTGTTGTTTGCTGAGATTCATTTGGCATTTCAATATGGGAGCCTTGTTCAATAGCTGCCAAACTGCAGCAGCATCATACAAAACTCATTTCCAATGCAACTGGCAGCTCTCCTGCTGCTGCCTGGTTACCCGTGGCTATGGATTCGGGGCATAGTTTAGTTTTTGGGTTGCAACAACAACAACAAAAACAAAAAACAGTTTTTTTGTTCGCCTTTGATTGCACTTGCAGCACTGTATGGCAGCAATCTATCTCTGGTTTGTCTATTGCGATCGTCTATTGCGATATAAAACCAGCAAGCACCTTTGGCTTTTGTTTTCCCTTATTCATCTGCATAGCTTTCTCGTTCGGGTGGCAATCTATCTCGTTTTGTCTGCGTGGCATGTGGCATGCGCTGCATAATTTACTGTTCGACTCATACTGTTTTCCCAACTTTAATTAAATTTGCGCTCCTCAACGTTTGCCCATACACTCTCTGACAAGGGCATCGATATATATATATGTTTGGGTGTGCTTGTCTTTGTGTATGTGTGTTAGGGTTCAAATTGTGGTGTGTCTCCAGCACTGATGACCAACAAATCGCTGAAACTTTGATGCAGCAACAGCGTCAGGTGGCAGTAGCATCGCCTCAAGGCGTTTATCGGTTAATTGGCGTCCACACGGTCGAAAGGGTGCGAGAAGCAGCTGTAGCTGAAGCTGCCTTCCTTTCCCCCCCCCCCCCAACCTCTTTTTAGTTGCCCCTGTGGGACACATTCAGCTTACTTTGTTGTGTGTGCTTACTCATTGAGCGCTACGTTCGGTTAATCGCATGCAATTATCGAAATTGCTTATCACTTTGCCAATTATGCTGTTATCTGGCCTGGCTTCAATGGGGGTTACACTTATTTTAGCTGTTTGTGCAAACAGTATAACGAGGCAAACATGTAGATATGTCTGTGTGTCCAAATACATATGTATGTATATACCCATTCAAACAAGGAACAGCAATTATCAAGTGACCTTAAACAGCATGAATATCATTTCATACAAATACTTTTTGACTGTTATCGATATATTATAGAATAACGTTTTAATCAAACATTTCGTTTTGAATACGTAGCGAAGGCATAAATTTTATTCAATTAAAACAAGTTGAAGCTGTTATCGATACATGATCGATATTGCATTTGCAATCGATAATTTTTGGTTTCAATTTTTATTGCATTAATCACAAGCAAAAGCTATTTTTCAATTAATTGAATCCCATTTTTTTTGCTGTGCCCCATCTTTTTTCTCCTTCTCATTCTCGTTCCCATTTTCATTTGTAGGATTGTGTTGTGCTTTCGTTTGTTCGCTCAGCCATTCAGTGTGTTGTTTAAGCAATGCCACCAGCTGCGGCAGCTCTACTCCTACCCATCATATCTTTGTGAGTGATTGCGTGTGTCTGTGTGTGTGTGAATACGGCAATTCTATCAATCACATCACATTCAATGCGCTCAAATTGCTCCTCAGCCGATGGCTTTGCTTTTGGTTTTGTTGTTGTTGCTTTTCATACCCTATACACATGGGTAGTATGAAGGTATTTTTTGTTGCAAATGCTACGTACAAACCAAAGAACCACTAAACATGTTAACAGCTACAAATATCTGTTTGTTTCAAATTATGATTAACTTGGAAATACCATTTGAAAACATAGACAAAATAATGACAATCTGTGAAATTGATTATTGAAATCGGTTGAGATACATCAGAGATATGAAACACTGAAGTTAAGTGAAGTGACTCACACACCTATATACACAGATACTTGCTGACTGTACGGCATTAAGTATAGGGTTTCAGGGTATCTTTAAGTCGAGATTTCTCGACAAGAGCCTTCTTACTTGTTATTTGTGATGTCGCTGTCGGTTTCGCTGTTGCTGTTTTCGTTGCCTGCATGCTTCCTGAACACAGCTTACGTCACGTTCCATTGCACACGCAGTGCTCATTTGGGGGGCTGTGGCCACATGCGGGCAACTGGCAAGGGTAACAGCAGCAGTAGCAGCAGCAACAGCCCCATCACTACCATCAAAGCCAACCGATGCAGCTCCATCAGCGCTCAGCTCATCCTCACCAAGAAGAGCATTAGTTGAAGTTGAAAACAACTTTACCAGGGTTTGTTTGTTTTGTTTGTTTCTACTGATTTGCTTGCACATTTAAACGACATTTAATCAATGCTGTCAGCCAGTGTTTGAACCGCACGCAAAAGCCTTAAGCTATTTCCACAGGAAGCAGATCCAACTGTTGCACAGCAACAGACAACAACAACAACGTCCTTTAATGCGCTCTGCATTTTTGTGATTTAATTAAATGACACTTTGATTGAAATAACCTTGTTTATGCCAGCACATCTGTGTGCATGTGTGTGTGTGTGTGTGTGTGTGTGCTAGAGTGTGGAGCTTAGTATTTGATCCAATAATCACATCACGAAATGGATGCCACGCCCGCAACTCGTCAACGTAACCCGCAGATCAGGCTCAGGATCAGGCAGGCGTAAGCAATGCAATTAATTATAAAAGAAATGAAAACAAAAGCAATGCGTCAAATTGAATAATAAGCACACAAACACACACACACACATGCACATACACAACAAACAGCAGCGGCAGCAGGCAACACCATGGAAACCATAGGACACATTTTTGTGTGGCATCAATTAAATACAAGCTGTGAAAATCTGTGAAAAACAAATTTTTCATTTATCAGCATTCTTGCCGTTTATTTACAAATTGAACAGCAATTAAGGCGTTATTTATTAAAAATGTATAATTAAACAAAGAAATCGAAAATAAACGAATGCATAATTACGTATATTACAATTTTGACTTTGCCAAACTGTCATCAAAAGCCAGCCCAGTTAATTTTTTTTTGCTTCGGTCCATCAATTTGACATAAAATTTATTTTGCCTCAATGCAAAATTATCAAAGAGCACACTTATCAGTTGGCATCAATAGTTTTAGTTGCTTGGCAACCTTTTGGCTTTGACGTGAAAATAATTCGCTTATTGTTTTGTCTATTTCTATTTCTAATTGCTTGTTTCTTTATACACAATATATGTATATATTTTGTTTCTTTGTGCAAAACATTTGAATTCATTAATAGTACATTTACGTGTTGGATAATGTGTGCAGGTGAATTTATAAATTAATATTTAATTAGAAAAGACAAGTTATTTCAAATAGAAACAACTGAACATAAATAATAAAATTTGTAAAATGCTTTTTGTGTTAACGGCTATGTGTACTTAAATTAATTCAGGTTAAATATTTCATTTTGTTTTTCTTGTTTACATTTAAATGGAAAATATGTTGTTGTCTGTTAACGCTTAACTTGTATTAATTAAATCCACGTTAAAAGCCAATTAAATAGAAACTACACATAAAAGGCAATTTTCACACTCGGATATCGATAATAGTAAAGTGCAATTTTGGTGCAATGATTGTTTGTTGTTTCGTTTCGTGTTTAAATGTATGCAGTTGTGGTCAGTGTGAACTCAATCCGATACCGTTAGAGCTAGGGACGTAACGCATGCAAGCAGAGCTTGATACTTAGTGGACCTAGATTTTGTTTAGGTACAAACTATAAACAGCTGCCACATTTTGCCACAAATAGCATCAATTTGGCCCAAGGTACTACTACTAGCACGACCAAGCGTCCTTAGCTTATGTAAAGAAGTGTTGCACGCTTTTGGGCACGACCTGTTCATAAATTGACGACCGAGTAACACAGCGACAGAGCGACAGACCGACAGACTGACTGAGTGAGTGAGAGACTAACTGCTGTCGTGTGTCGGCTGCTGTACGACCTTTCTGTTTACGGTCTGTGGCTTTTGGTGTGCTTTAACACTACGTACGACGTACATAAATACGGTAATGTCGGCGCATAAACCTCGCCACCCTCCGCACCGTTATAATTACAAGCTGGTTATGTTTTTTTAATGAGCTGTCACCGATTTGATGGGTGTGGTACAACTGCGGCAGCAAATGTGTGGTTGAAAAGAGTGGCAAAACCTCTTAACTGATGCCACTCGACTGACTGACTTGTCAAGGTCATGCAAATTGTATGTTTGTTTGCTTGTTACTCAATAGAACAGTTTGTCGTGTTTTATTAGCCACAGATTATAAATAGACGTATTTAAATTTCGATTGCACTAGAGTTATTTAAAACGCACGGCAGTATCGGCTTTTGACCAGACAGGTGGACGAGAGCAATCAATGTTAAGGCTGCGTTTCAACAGTTCATCCAGTTGTTGACAGAAGGCACGCTTAGAGATGCCATTCTCCAGTACGGGCCCATTATCCTGCATGATCTCCTCACTAGGTGCACAACGCTCTATTGGCTTTGGTCTTGGTGCTTTTGGTGTTGCTGCTGGTATTGGGTCTCGAGGCTGCAGTTCGATTTGAGCCTGTGTCGTTATTCGGATACCGTGTTTTTTCGATCTGGATGAATAATGCTCCGGCATTTGTACGTGCATCTCGTAGAGATCCAACTTGACGTTGAATATGGCTCCGCAGTGCTTGCAGTGATGGATCCGTTTCATTGGATCTTTTGCCCTATAAATGGGGCGCTGCTTGAGGCGACGATAAAAACGGGCAATCTTCGCGAAAACCTGTTTAGCCAGTGGCATTATAAACTCAATTAATTTGGTTCGTTGAAAAATAGCGAGTCAAGATAAAAAAAGAAATAATTTTTTTTACAAAAATTTAATTTTTATTTTGTAAATCGAGCGATTTGTGTTTGAGTACTGCCAAACGACATTAAATTGTGTGTCTCATTTGGCTTATGGAATGACAGTTAAGGCCTCGCAGACTTGGTTCGCTGCAAAGCCAGGCAAGTCATTAAAGTTAGTTAACTGCTCTTAACCCTTTTGGCTCGAGTTGAGGCCACTTGCACTCGCATTCGCACTCGCAATCGCCCATCCTGTCAAGTGGCTCGTTTTGGTGTCATAAAAGTTTTATTGCCTACTTTTTGGGGCGCGCTCTTTCAATAAGCCGCTTTAGTCGGCCTGCCAGCATCAATTATTAAGCGTCATTAAATTATAAGTGGTGCTCGGCAAAAGTCTAAGCAGCGTACCACAACATTTTTGCAACATAGACGCGGACGCCAACGCCAACGCAAAAGCTCAGCTCTTTTAGTTAGTTTAATTAAATTTGAACAAAAATGCTGAAGCCAAACCAACGAACCAAAACGCTTGCCCTCTAGTCTAGGCGTTCATTAACAATGCATTGCCCGGGCACTGACTGAACTGGAACATCAGTCCATCAGTAGCACTCACTGACAGCACAGCTGGTAAAAAAAAGAGAGAGAGAGAGAGAGAAAACAAGAGAGTGAGAATGGAAATGAAGTACACTTCACAGCTCATTCGAGTGGCTCTTTAAATGCAACCATGCGCTTCAAAATAATCTCCAGTCTACACTTAATTTGTATTTGTATTGGACAAGTTTTTTAATGTCCGTAATGTTTTTTGTGGTATTCATTTCCCTTTTACTTTCGGTTATTTAAACTTGATCTGCTTTCTTAATTGTATAGTGGATTGTGTTACACAAAATGTAATTTGATTCTTTGCTTTTAATCAACGCAATTGCGCTCACTACAAGTTTTCAAGTTTGCAAAATTGTTGTTTGTTGCTAGTTGAGTGATTGCCTGGCCCCGGAAAGGCATTCTGGCAGCTCCTTAAGAGACATTTGATAAACATTACGGTTATTTAGGGCTTAGCATGATACTAATCGGATTACAAGTTACTGCTATTCAGGGGAGTGAACATAATAAGGCAAAAAACTATCAATAAATTATTTTTATTGAAGGCAACGTATTTGTGGAACAATATGGCTTTAATTTAGCCCCAAACAACGTCTGCTCAATTATTTTTCAGCAAGCTCTAACGAAGCGCGAGAGAGTTCATTTTGATTAAATTTTTTGGTGCCTTTCTCTTTTTTCATAAATTTCGGCACGTACCCACAAATATTTCATCTTGTTAAGTTCTAGTTGAAATTGGATTTTCAAGGCGCCAGCATAGAAAATATATATATATATATATATATAAAATTTACTCGAACCATACACAAACACACACACACACTCGCACACACAAACACACACTTATATTAAGAGCGAAGCTGAGGACACTGCAAATGTAATGCCATTTATAATCGAAATCTTTCATTAAATTAAGAACATTGTTTGTGACCGCGAGCCGCTGCCGTCGACATGGTACACACACAAACACACACACACACACACAAACACAGAGTAAGGAACATGAAATACATACACACACACACATATACATTAACATACATAATTACAATTTAATTAGCGGACATGAATTTCAGCGTCGCTACAACCAAACTGACCAACTGACCGACCACATTCAAGGCGCCCCACCGCCCCCTCTCTACCCCCCTCTGCAGAAGGCGTCATATGATCCAGTTCTTCACACTTTCCCTCTTTGCCTCTCCCTTTCTGTGTCTGTCTCTTTCTGTGTTGTGGCTTCAGGCTTCTGTTGGTTTCAGCTTGCGAGTGTTGGCGCTGTTGTCGTTTCCTGCCGCCCATAAACTTTTTGCTCATCCGCTCATTACATTTACACACACATACACACACACATACACACACACACACAAATAACCACACTCACGTACAGCTGGCGTGGAACATGCAGAACAGATAATGTATAGCAAAAAATAAAAATGTATATATATATATATATGTATTGCATATACACTTGGATGTGTACATTATAGTACAGGAATAACATGATGATATTCATGTGAAATATGACACTCTCATATATTCGCAATTATTTGCGCTATTCATTACAGGCCGTATTCAGCAGCAAGCTCGAAACTTCAGGCACGCTGCACAACGGTATGTGCCCCAAACCGTGCTGCCTGGCTCGCAATAAAGCACAGCAGAACAGGAAAAAACAACAGCAAAAACCAAGAACAACAGCAACAACAACAACAACAGCAACAACAATAATAATAATAAAGCAAAAGATGTGAAATAAAATCGGAAATTGAATAAAATATCATGCAAAAAGTTTGCGATCCCGATGCAAATGTCACATTCAAACTGGGGCTTAAGCAACAAGAAAGCTGCAAGTATTATAGCTTCAGGCCGTTAAGGGTAACAGGGAAATTCATTTCATTTATTTTAATTCACATAGACTTTGGTACAAGGCATCAGAGTGCAACCAAACTGTTCCTCAACGACCCCCACAATCCTTTTGCCTTATATGTATTTATATGCCTGTTTTATCAACCGTAAATAAAAAGTTGCTGATTTTCATTTGAAATTTGTGCAATGAAAACAAGTAAGAAGGCTCTAGTCGAGAAATCCCGACTAGACGATACCCTGATCTCTATACTTTACGCGTGCAGTCAGTGTTTGCCAGTATGTGTGTTTGTATGTACGCACATACTGCATACTGCATACATCTTAACCGATTTTAATAAAAGTTTCACAGATTGTCATTATTTTGTTTAATATTTTAAATGCCATCTCAAAGTTTTCAAAGTTCAAGATTTTGTTGTTATCGATGACAAGTGTATATCGAAAACGGAAAGAGTTATCGAAAATCGAAAACAAACTTGTACTGCCTGGGGATTAGGCGAGCTTAAGTTCGAAATCTGGAGTCTCTAGCTCTTATAGTCTCTGAGATCGGTTGGCTCATACATACAGACAGACAGACGGACGGACGGACAGACGGACATGGCTATATCGACTCGGCTGTTGATGCTGATCAAGAATATATAAACTTTATGGGGTCAGAGATGCTTCCTTCTGCCTGTTACATACATTTGCACAAAACCATTATACCCTTTTTTCCCATTTTTAATGGGATCAGGGTATAAAAATAAATATAGAAATGCAATGCTTTCATTTTGCGGTTACAAAGAATTTTTCTCGATATTTATTTTGTTAATTGTGTATTTTGTATTAATTATATTGTGATTGCGAGTATCGCATATTTGCAATATTTAACAATTATGTTTAAAATTTAATTAACTTCGGTAAGTTGAACTTAATTTGTTTTAATTTTGAAATGTTTGCGTTACAAATAATCGAAAAGCAGCAACAGTAGTATTCAATTTTGATCACGAACCATTCAGTATTGAATGAAAATGTTGTTGCTTCTAAAAGTAGTAAAATAATTTTCAGTTGCTGTTGTTTTCTCTTGACTTTAAGCTTATTGAAATAAGTAAACACTCTCTCTCATTTAATATTGAAATATCATCAATCTAGGCACATTTGTCGCTAACCCAGCTGAATTCTCACGCTTGGCTGGCTGGCTCTGTGATGGCATTGGAACTTAATTGAATATTGCTATTATTGGGTTTAATGCAAATTCGAGTACACTTTCGCTACAGATCTGCATTTGGCGTTACGAATTGTGGTATTAAATTTAATGAGCCGATTTGGGCACATTGCCAGTGGGCGCGTCGCGTATATAAAAATATTAATTCTCTCAATTCCCGCCAGTTATTATTATTATTATTATTACTATTATTGTATTATTTTGCCGTTTACTTCGGTTCGTTGCGTTTTGTTTGGTTTGGTTTTGGTTCGCATTCCATTTCGCATCAGTTTTGTTAGCATTGCTTAATGGCATTTTTTTAAAGCGCGCACACACTCACACATACACACACACACACACAAGCACACATGTGTGTAATAAACGGTCCAAAAAAGACGAGTATGCATTCAGACAGTTATAAAAGGTGGCTGTTGAAATATGTGTGTGATTGGGTTAATGGAAGGGGGGTGGGTTCGGGGGGTATTGTAGCAAACAAAAAATTCGCTTTAACAGCAATTTTCGATGCTGTACAAGTATGTGTGTGTGTGTGTTTGCGTTGGAATGTGCGTTTGACACAGTGTCAAAAAATACCGTAATATTTGTCATAAAACTTTATGATGCACAAAATTAGTTTTGCAGCACTGGCACACACACACACATACACACACACACACAAACAAACACGAAGGACGCTTTGTCAAAGGGCGCACGCCCCCTGTCAATGGGCGCCAATCGATTTGGCAGCCAACATATCTGGCCTGGCTTTCGATGCGGCTTTTAGCCCTGTGGCACATCCAATATCCAGGATCATCCGTTCAACCTTCTTCTTCTTCTTCTTGTGCAGCTCAACCACTCGAGCGGGTGGCGTACTTATTTATTTATGCAATGCTCGTCGCCGCCAATGCAAGTAATTTATTTGTTTAGAAATTTTCTGCCATTTTAGCGCGTAATTGTTTTAGCATGGCTGGCCAATTGAAAATATTTATTCGCATTTAACACTTATAAGAACACAACACACACACACACACACACACACACACACACACCCACTCTCACTCACTCACACATTTTGCGACAATGATAAATAGTTTGTTGGAAACAGCGGACAATGCGTGAAACATTGCTAAATATGCAAATATTTGTATTATTGTTTCAACATTTTTCTTTTGAATTTTATTTATTTTTACACCCCAGCACAACACAACATAAAAACAGTCAATACATTAAAACTGTGTCAAAAAGGCCATTTGACAAATGATAAAATCGGGCATAAAACACTCGCAAATCAATGAAAAATATATATATATATCTCGAGAGGCTTATATTCTAATTCTCAAAAGCTTAAATTGCAGATTTAACACTTATTTTCTTATCGTCTTCTTAAAAAACATTCCGGATAAAGAATCATTAGTTTTAAAGCCTAAATGTAAATAGGAAAACAAAAAAACTTATAAAAAAAATCAGCGGACCTGGGTACAACAACTGGTGTTCCCAACCGCAGTCAATCCGGCTTCTTAAAGCCAAACAAAAAACAACATCCAAGGTTAATACGCAATTTATATTTATAAAAATGCAAAACAACTGTTGATAAAACGACAAGAGACATTGAAAAATGAGGATTGTACGCTTTTACGCCAATACAACAAACCAAAAAGTGGTTTAAACAACTGAGAGGTTATTATTAAATAACTTGAAAACCTATAAAACTTTGTTTATTTTGCAAAGTATTTTCGAGTCAAGCACACACCATCAAAAAATAAACCAAACCAAACATTTATGCTTGGTTTCGCCATTTGTTTTATTTTCTTTCTATATGTTCTCACAGTTGTGCTATTTTTGATTTGTGTGCATGTTGTTGAAGGCTTCATTTTGTTTGGATTTCACAGCCGCAAACTATATAAAATGATTTCAATGAATTCTATTTGCCATAAATTCCACTTTGATTATTTCGCTTTGTGTATTTAAGCATATTAATATAACATATGAACTATATATATATAAATTATGTTAATGTACATAAATATCATTTAAATAATTTTGTACTCATGCATTAATTTTATGAACGCTTTCGTCTTTCTCTTTAAATTATTGTGCAAAATGTTGCGCATACGCTGCGTGCACCCATAGAGCCCATAGAGCGTAGGTCCTAAATGAAATCACAATATTTGCGAAGCATCTTAGCATGCGGCTGTTCCCACTTGTCTTTCAAATTGGCCTCACCATTATGATGCGGCGGCAACTGCACCTAGCAACGTTTACATTTCTGCATCAGTTCAGCACAAAGTGGCGTATGCGTAACAAAGCCGTTCCACAGTACAATGGCATTGCGAAACATAGCAAATATTATATGACGTTTGGTTAACCTAGACATCATTATAATTAAAGACACAGTTTACAAACCAAACTTAACTCCAACTTAACTGAGTGTTGTTAGAACCAATTGAATTAACTGAAAGCAATTTATTTATATTTTTTATCGCCACCAAAGCTCGTATGAAAATAAAAAGCTTTAAATTTATTTTTATACCCTGAACCCTTTAAAAATGGGTAAAAAGGGTATAATGGTTTTGTGCAAAAGTATGTAACAGGCAGAAGGAAGGAGACCTTATAAAGTATATATATTCTTAATCAGCATCAACAGTCGAGTCGATATAGCCATGTCCGTCTGTCCGTCTGTATGTATGAACGCGTCGATCTCAGAGACTATAAGAGTTAGAGACTCCATATTTGGAACTTAAGCAGGCCTAATCCTTAGGCAGTACAAGTTTGTTTTTGATTTTCGATAACTCTTTCCGTTTTCGATATACACATGGGATCGATAACAAAATCCTGAATTTGGAAAACTTTGCGACGGCGTTTAAAACATTGAACAAAGTAATGAAAATCTGTTAAATTTTTATTGAAATTGGATGAGAAGCACCGGAGATGTGGAATATTGAAGTTGAGTATGCACTATGTGCGTAGACACACACACACACACACACATACTTGCTAGCATTGACTGTACGCGTAAAGTATAGGGTTCAGGGTATCGTCTAGTCGGTATTTCTCGACTAGAGCCTTCTTAATTGTTTTTTTCTGTTTTTTTACACTTTTAAATCCCATAAATATGTCAAAGCAAAAACCGATTGTCAGGGAAAATAGTATTTTGTTTATAGTTTACATCCACTACATAAATAACGTATCAAATATTTATAAATTGTGTTTGGCTCGTTTCCCCGTTGCAAGCTGGAAAGTTTTTAATATTGTTTTGAGAAAGAAAGAGAAAAAAAAATAATAAATAAATAAATAAATGTATGCCTTTGAAGGGGAATTAGTAAAACTTTACAAAATATATGTATATACTTATAACATCAATTATGTTGAGAGCATTTTTGTGTTAAACTAAACTGCGTTCATTGCCTGTTTTATTTAGTCAGGTCAGGTCTACAGATATACAGAAAGGCCACATCAATTTAAAGCAGAAAACACACACACACACAAGCGACTTAAATCGCTACTCAGCTGTTGGCCAGGCTAAGCACGCATAAGGAGAAAATTGCTTAAGTAGATGCTTCATCACCTTTTTGGGATAGCAGCTACTTTGGCGTAAGTCGGTATGTATGTATGCGGTAGACCTATGTATGTATGTTAAACTGTTGTCTGATTCAACCACCCAACACCCAACACCCCGCACCCCGCACCCCCCCACCACGGTCCTTCCATTTCGCATTGGTTTTCTCATTTTTTGTGCTTGCCACATGCCACATGCCCCACATAACGACAAATCATTGCCGTTGGGGTATCGGCATTCGGGATTTGGATTGGTTTTTTTTGGGCGATGAAATTTTTGCCTTCGAAGTTTCCCATCGAGATTGAAGCCGCTTTCGACAGCTACAGTTACTCACACATTTGACAAAGACATCAGCCAAAAACGGAATGACGAATGCGAAAACGATTCCGCATCCGAAGGCGAGTGCGAATGCGAATGTGAATGTGAATGTGAATGTGAATATGAATGGGTATGTGAATGTAAAAGCGAATGTGAATGCGAATGGAACTTAGCAGTTATTCCATGCCATAGTCTGTCAATATACAAATTTATGCAAGCTGTTGTCGTCGCTCTCGATGCCACAACAGGCCAATTCTCTATACTCCCCCCCCCACCACTTCGATATTTTAGCAGCAGCCGCAGCAACAGTCATCACTTACCCGACCCCGCTGGCTGCGCTATATTGCTCAAACATATGCGCTCACAGTTGGTCTTATTTTCTTTTCTTTACTTTTCTTTTCATTTCATTTGTTTCATTTGTCTTTATTATACTTCGCTAACAATGGGTAGTAGGTAGTTCAGCTAGAACATACGGATTGAGATAAGTGGATTGATTTTATATAGCTGCAGGAAAGTATCTGAATAATGATGCAGTTTTTTTTTAATATGAGATACAGATTCTCAATGCAGATGATTTTTTTTTTCTTCGTCAACGAATTTTGGATAACATTTTTATTTTTATTATTTGTTTAGATGTTAAAAAGTTCAAAGTTAATATACCCCAGCTTAGTGGGAACATTTCATCATTGACTAACTTTGTTGTTGGTTTATTTTTTGTGTTGCTTTTTCGCTGTTTTTTGTTTAAGCAACAAAGGCGCGTATAAGTAATATAATGTGCATGCATTATACACACACATACACACACACACACACACACACACACACACACTGCACACACAAATGGACATGAACATAAAATTTAGTTGAATTCATTGTTAGCCATAATACAGATGAATATATATATACTCATATGAGCATGTATACTGTATGATTGTGTGTGTGTGTGTGTGTATAATGCATGCACAATTTGTTTATATATCTGGACCTTGTGTAGTGTTGTGTTCAAATGTAGTTACATAATTTGCTGCTCGAATGATGCCGCTGCCGTTGAAGTTGCTGTTGCTGACAAACAAATTACAGCCATGGCCATAACAGTCATGTGCCGGCAGCTCGTAGAAATATGCAATAAAATGAAACTACACTTAAACGCCAGCTGCCCAAAACGAGTATCATTGAAAAGTGCAAATGACCGACAGGGAAGATATATATGTATATACACACACACACATATATATATATATATATATAGAGAGAGAGAGATTTAATGGGGGTGGGAGTGAACTGGGTCGAAGACATGAATAATCAGCGCATTCTAGGAAACATAATACGCAATAACAAAAAAAACAGGACAGCAAAAAAAAAACCGGAAAAAATTGAATGAAAAAGAAGACAACGCAAACCAATCAACAAGCAAATCCAATACAACAGCCCAAGGGACATGAAAACTCCCTAACCTAAGAGCCCACAGCCCCAACCAACGCAAAAAGAAAAAAAAAAATAGATAGCTTGGGGGCCGAAAAAGAAGGACACTAACACTAACTAACAACCTTCAGTTACAGCCACGCCCCTGCTCTCTCGCGCGCCCCCATGAAGAATTCAAATCGTATTGCCACTTAAAATCAAAATGGCTAGCTACACATGTCGCTTTACTTGTGTGTTTGTGTGTGTTTGCGTATGTGTGTGTGTGTGTGTGTGTGTGTTTTTGTATGAAATTCCCAAGTCCTGCTGAGCGCGCTGTGCTTTCAATTATGGCTGCTATCAAGCTCGAAACTCACATGTTTGAATACATAGCCATTTAGCCCACGACAGTGGCAGCTAAGCATAGGAATGATGAGCATGACACAGAGGGGGATGAAGTCAATGATTTGGAGGGGGGGGGGGGAGAGGGGGTCGAATGAGGTGGCATGCCAACACATATATCACGAGTGCGACACAAAACGTAAATCAAATGATATGCGAGTGCAAGTATGACAAGTATGTATTTTGTTAGTAACTTCGTGTATGTATTATCAGCAATGCCATATTGTCCCCCTCCCCCCTCACGCCATGACAACCCATCATTCCGCTCGTTGAAACCCTCTTTGCTCCGCTCATGTTGTAGGACAACCGACATAGTGCGTGCTGTGGTCCTGTTGTGAGTCGAATTGGGTTTTATTTCTTCTCTTGTTTTTTTTTGCTTTTGTTTCTGTTTGCAGCTACTCACTGGTCTAGTATGTTAAGTTCTGATCCCAGTTCCCAGCTCCCAGTCGTATTCGAGTCCTTTATGGTTAGGTTACTGATTGTGTTGCTCATGCTGATGCTGTTTCTGCTCCCGTGAAAGAGCAGAAACCAAACAACAACAAACAGCCAGAACAAGTCAAAAGTAACAACAGCAAAACAAGTGACATGTTTATCGCCATATTTTCCGAGCCATGACTAAAGAGGCAAACGCATAAATACTGTGAAAAGCAGTCGACAAAAGTTCAAGAGCAATGATGAACGGGAATGGAAATGGGAATGGGAATGGGAACAGGCATGGGAATGGCATGTGTGTATGGGGATATGGAGTATGTGTTTGCTTTGGCGTTAGTGAGGAATTGTTTCTTTAATGAAAACAAGCAAATGGGACCTGAAAGTTATAGCAGTCGGATGTTAAGCGCAACGGGAATATAATAAAACACACACAATCCAACAAATTTAAATATGTACAGAGAAAACTTCTTCAAACTCATTAGACTCAGAAATTTAGCATAAAATATTTGAAACTAAAATAAAACATTAAGTCTTCAATTAGAATAGTTTTTTGCTTTTTGTACATAATGTTTATAGTGAAAATTATTTTCGTTCTTAAGCTCCTTACTTATGGGCTTAAGACCTGAATATCGATACAATGAAGCTGTCGATTAGTTAAGTCATAAATAAGCCCAACCACTAAGCCTTCAACTAAATGGTCGTAATAACTGAATTGATTTCAGCTTTTAGAGCAATGGCTAAAATGGCTAAGCTGATGCACATATCCAAAGTACATATATGCATGTTAATGGACAAATCAAAGTTGACTTATCGATAGATTTACTCGATAAAGCCCATAAATGATCGTTCGAAGTACTAAGTCTCCCTTTCAACCGACCAACAGCCATAATAACTGAATTGATTTCCACAATTTGGATACATTTATCGATAGCATGATTTGAGCTGATTGCCTTTACAGATTTTGCTCGCGTGTCAAACGCGTGACAAAGTGCATTAGACAATGTGACAGCTGCTGTACCAAACATACATACAAACATGCATACCATGATATATACGATACGTATATGTGTGTCATGGTTGCCCATTGTGGGTGCTATAGTACATCCGTACTGATGTTGTTGTCCATCAATCTGCATGCATAGCATCCATCATCCGAAAAACAGAGTCAGATACAAGTATGGCGACACAGAAGCCATTTGCAAATACATACTTCTATCTATATTCACACACACACACACACACACACATACATACATACATGCACAGACATGCATACATGAAACTGCGTGCGTGAGTGTGTGTGTGTAAGTGTGTTAGTGTGTGTGTGTGTATGTGCGAAGCAGCAAACAAAAAAAAAACAAAACAAATGAAAAAAAAAAAAACGAAATCGGTAGCTTTTGTCAATTGGTATTCTCACGGTGCGAATACTCATGTGGGACTATACGCATTGTCCATGCCATGGTATACTCGACTGGGGGCTGAAATGCGTCTGTTGTCAAGCGTAAAAAAGCGTCATTGCAACATCCATGTGGTGAGCCAATAAATATCGTGTTTAAGCCAACACCCAACAAACAAAGTGATGCGAAAATAACACAGCGACCGTTGTCTCCCCCAATCGCATGGGCAGCGGGCCGTAAGGAGCATGTAAAGAAGGATGCCGGAAGGGCGTGTGTCAGACTTTCGCCACTGTTGTACAGTGGACGCTCGCAAACTAGAACCAATTGCTTCCTAGGATAATTCAACAAAAATAATGCTTTACTCATACATGTATTACTCATCAGGCAAATCGTTGAGCATTAGATTAAAATATTTCAAAATCTGCCATCAGATATATGATATCGAAAAGCGAGTTAATCTTAAACCGCGATTCCAGTTTCAAGAATGTTCTAATTTTCGAGAGTTCTCATTTACTGAGCGTCCACTGTATACGCACATGGCAAACAGTTGTGAAGGCGTTGGAGCATAAACAGTTTTTGACATTGTCAGCCCCAAGACACATGCTAATGCCTGACTGCCTGAATGGCCCATACAAAAACACACAAAAACACACATTCAATATGGCGTGTGGGTCTTTGTCAGCTTTGTTGGCTGCCACACGACTTGTCCAGCCACCCATGAACGTTATCTGCTCATTGCGACAAATGCATGAATAGTTGCGTCCCACGCTCCCGTTACGATTCTGAATACCCTAGAATACACAAATGCCATATGGTGTGGTGTGGTGTGGGTACGGTTGAGTATAGAGTATAGGGAGAGAAAGAGAGAGAGAGCGAGAAAATAATCATATTCATGCCAAAGAGCAACAGTTCGTAGCAACAGCTTATTTAATAACAGCAGTAGTAAGAGTAAGACATTAAGCTCAGGTATTAAGTGCGAATAAATGTTATTAAATATGTAATCCATGCAGAAATGACACAAATAACTTTTTTGGGTTTTTCTTTGAATTTCATAGCATGTTGATCTTGTTTAGTCTCTTTTTCTTTTTCTTTTTCATTTTTGTTTTGTTTTATGTTGGCCAAATTGTTTTCATTACTTAATATGAATTATTTGTTTGTTTGCATCGAAATTTCTTGTTTGTTTCAAATGTTTCAGCTTTCGCATGAAAACAATTACATCAAATGGTATATGAAACAATTTGTAAATATTTACATTCATATTTTGACTAAAACATATGTGTATTTAACATTAAATACTTAACCAAACCAGATAATCATCAATACTTAATAACATACCATACTTCAAAACAGAAAATTGATTCAATTAGATACATTTATTTATGTAAAAAGCTGTCAAATAAACGTAAAAACTGATTTCAAATAGTCATTTGTAAAATTAACTTTGTATTCATTATTAAGTTTTTCTGGCATTGGCATTTTTGGACTTTGGACTGCTTCAAAATAGAAAATATTCGTTTACTTTGCTTTGTTTTGTTAGCTGTAACAAACATGCAGCACTTAAAAGCCAATTCATTTCCATATGCATGAGAGCAAAGGGCACAAAACGTGTGCTTGGCAAATTATTTATATATATATTTAGCAAATAGTTGGCCTTTAAATGTGTACTAGCAATACTAGTTAAGCTCTTTGTGTTTGTGGATTAAATGTTAAAATGCGTAACTTTTGCACACATTTCACATTTTGCACACACCAATTTCTTACTATCTGTTCGTGTATGAGAGAAAATCTATATAAAATATATATATATATATATACAATACATATATATAAACGTATGTAGTAGTGTAATTTTTGTCTGCTGCTTTTATAGCCTGGCCGAGATTTCACGTTTGTGGCTGGGCCTTTGACTTTATGGAGTAGATTCCGTGACTGAACGTGACATGAAAGCTACCAATAACAACAACAACAACAACAACAACATACACTACGGACATTCACATGTGGCAGCGAAGCTGTGAACCGATTTGTCATTATTATTTGAGACACACGGAAAAGCGGCAATAAAAGCCATACATGCAACATGCACGACCAACAACAAACACCAAATGCTAATGGGAAACAAAAGTCAAAACGTTTACTAACAGCTTAAAATTGAGCGTAACGTTGCGTGACGTGACGTAACGTTACGTTACGTTACGTTACGTTACATTGAATGTTGCCAGCACATAGATATACACAAATATACATAAGTACTTCTATAAATGTATGTACACAAATATTTAGCCTCACACCACAGCCTGTTCGTTTTTGTTGCAGCTTATAAGTTTAGCACTTTCGGAACAAACATCTAGTTTTAACACCATCCAACCATCAAAGGGCTAACAAGTCTCAGCCAAATATGGCTAAACAACCAACAGAAACCATTCGACAATCGATAAGTTGATGCTGGGACAAGCCATTTGGCAGTAACCTCGTTGAGAAAGATGTAAAGCTTAGGATTTTCTTGTAACAAGTTCTTTGGTTTCATGTGAAATCAAAACTATTATTCCAATTGATGTAGGAGAAAAGAGTTAAGACGACAGAAAAATAAACCAAAGCATAGAACAATAGTAAGCCTAAGAAATATGAGATTATTAACAAAGTTAACAAAATTTAAAAGCATGCTTACATAGTATCTTCGAGTCGAAATCAACAATTGTTAGTATTGTTGAAGTTAGAAAAAACTGTTCCACTCCTTTTTGGTTTTTTTAGGATAGCAGCTTAGCATTGTCATCTGAATACATGGTCAGGATTTATGGACACATTTAGAAATGTTTATAATATCCTTTTAGAATCTTGTTTTACACACAATACTCTACAGATGGTGAGTGGAATAGAAATCAGCTTAGTGCAAGCAAAGCAAAAAAATAACAAAACACATATGCAAAAAAAAGTAGTTCAAACTTGGCTTAAGGGCAACATCTTTTTGGATTCTTTCTCTTTACATCTATCTTTTTATCTCTTTATTTCTCTCTGTGATTAACGAGCTGTGGATTAATGTTCTTTCAGAACTCGGACTACTATATGTGATCGGGTAACGGCATTAATGATGCTGTTTTTAGGAATAATTGTAATTTGATGCTGCAGTTGCAAGTTATAGGCTGCTGATTGTTTCCTCTGGCTGTTGCTGCATTTTTGATTAAATTAGGATGTCAGGCACACGCACACACACACACACACACACATGCATGTGTTTGCATGCATAAATATATGTGTCTGCATCGGAAATTCAACATGAATATGGATATGAGTGTGTGTCAGCTCGTTAAATAGTTGGTCGTCAACAGAGACTATATGGACAAAGCATTAATTGCAGGCAACACATGACACAAGCTTCATACATTGTACACGTGTGTGTGTGTGTGTGTGTGTGTGTGTGCAGCTCGTTATACACGTACTTGCTATGCGTGCCACAGGCCTTTTGGGGGCGAAAAACGTCGACTGCAGCAGCGTATAGCGGCATGCAACTCTTCCTCAGCTGGTTACCACAGCCATTGCGAAAATCAAATAAACTCAGTTTTTGGTAAATGCCACGCGCACTTTCTTTCTCTCTCACTCTCTCTCTCTCTCTCTCTCTCTCTCTTTTGTTTCCCCTGTCGCTCTTTGTGCTCTGGCGCCGTCTATTTAATAAGTTGCAAGCGAATTTGTATTCAATTTCGCTGGCATTTTTAGTTTAGTTTCATAACATGCCAACGCTCTGGCCATAAATTATTTTGCCTCCAACTTGGCAATTAAACACTGGCAGGTGCAACGTTTAGAGGGTGAAAGGCCACGTGTCCAAAAAAAAGGGCAACTAGTGATACGGCTGATATGAGGAGGCGAAACAGCCGCTTGCCTCATCAAATTTACACCTAACAAACTTCATAACAAAGTCATAAAAAAAAAAAAATAACATACACCCTCCAGACCCTAAACTCTCTCCACTCCACATGAAAATCCATTGGCCATAAAAATGTACATAAGCTCCGGCAAGCGGCAACCCGTAACCCGTAACCGGAAAAAGGAAGAGAAGGTAGGGAACACACACAAACAACGTGGTGGGTAAAAGCAAATGGAAATGTGAAGACACTATAAGGTGGCAGCACATGGAAAGCTCTTTAAATAAGTTTATCCAGTGCTTTTGCTTTAACACCCCGCACGCTTTGCCCACCCCCTTTTAATGTCTTTACTTTACGGGCTGAAATTCAACATCCGGCGATTGCTCACTCGTTCACTATGCCCAAATATGCATATGAATATAAAACTATTTGGACATTTTGCACAGGCCAAAACTTTTACACACACATACAGACAGACTTTTCCAGACAAAAAGCAAACATAGAGCGAGAGAGAGAGAGAGAGAGAGAGTGAGAAAGAGAGTGGCAAATAAGAGGACAAATAGACTAGCGGACAGCGGAGCATGTTCAGTAGGTTCAGTGTCCAATCTTTAAGCAAAATCAAGCAGCAGCCAGCTGCACCACAGCAAGCAAAGAGGGGCAGCAGGTCATGTGCCAAGGGCAGACACTGTTAGGTTTTCGTTTCGGTGTTTCTCTGTTTACGGGCTTTTGGTCTCCCCTGACACCGAGCCTGTAATGTATTCTAATTGAATGTTGAACTTGACCAGCATAGAACATATGCAATTGCTGGTTTAACTAACACACACACACACACACACACAAAGAACACTACGAAATTGAGAGGTGAGCGTGTGTCCTCTTTTCCCATGTACCATATACAAGGAAAACAAAACAACAAAAAAAAAACCCTGAACACGATATGTTCGTGTTAAGAAAGCCAGTTTCGTGCTTGTCCGCTCCAAGATATAGTACTACAAAGCGAAAACACAGTTTACATGACGTAAAGACAAAATGAATGGATTTTCATTGTTACTTACAGCTTTGTTTGTTTGGGGTTTTTTTGTAGCTGCTATTCTATTGTTAACCTTTGTAAAACAAAACTATTTTCGATACTATCTATCTATGTTGAAGTGCAGTTTTGGAAGTGCATGCTCAATTAAATTCCAATTTCTAGTCGACAAAAAAGTTATTTGGATTTAAAACAAAACAAAACAAACTTCTCTGCATTCTTTCTTAATCCAAAATATTTGAACAGAAAATAAAGAATTTGCTTTCCCTACTATGCAAATGTAAATCGACACAAAAGCACACGATTTTTTTACCGCAGTTTTCAGTTTGTCCTTTTGTTCAGCAATAATGCGCATAAAATAGAAAATACCAGCAGCCGTTTGCATAAAAACCAACGCACACATTGAAACACACACACACACAGACACAATTTCGCAATGCGCTACACAAATGTTTAAGCAAAATTTTACAGACAGCTTGTAATTTTATTTTATTAATAAAGCATTGCTAACCAAAGACCAGACACAACCCTTCACCCATAATTTCGCCAGCATTGTGTGCAATGCGCGAAGATTTCAAATACCATATAGATTATATACGAAATGAATTACCAAATGCAATTTCCATAACAAATCATATCAAAGATTTTATTTCTTTAGCCAAATGGTCAATAGGCAAAAACGATAAGGCAACAGCAGAAGCAGCAGCAACAAGGCTTCAAATTTCAATTTTAAAGCATGCAAACAAAATGTTTCCGCATTAAAATGTGTGGAATTGTCATTGCCACATGCCAGCTGCTAGTTGCCCACATGTGTGGCACATGCAAGCAAAACCAAGATCCAATATATCGAATCATTTAAATTTTTATGGAAATCAATTGTAAATATTGTATCAATACATGAGCGCAATTCATCATTCTGTTGGTAACGAATCACAAAAACAA
Organism: Scaptomyza cyrtandrae; assembly: GCA_035044605.1. Taxonomy (NCBI): domain Eukaryota; kingdom Metazoa; phylum Arthropoda; class Insecta; order Diptera; family Drosophilidae; genus Scaptomyza; species Scaptomyza cyrtandrae. The sequence continues at coordinate 9,310,088 of JAWNNS010000639.1, forward strand.
AAAAACAAAAAACAAAACAATCGAGTTTGTTGACATTTGAGGTTCGTATTTTGTCCACCCTTTGGCAGAGAGAGAATATTGTATTCATGTCACATAATGCTTCAACCTCACACACGTACACACACACACACAAAATCAAAATAATAAATAATAAGAATATTCTTGATTCTGCACAATTGAAAAGGTGAAAGCAATTGTATAATCCAGGGGAGATTTACAAAAAATTCAAGCATACAAAACAGTTTAATGTATTTACTTATAAAATTTCTATTGATCTTTATTAAAGTGGCAATTGCTTAAGCTTATTACTTAAGTCATTAGAGAGAGAGAGAGCTTAGCTTTTTGCAATGTATATTTAATATTTAAGTTAGTTATATCAAAAGTGATTTTGATTGCAAATCAGTATTTAATATTTAAAGTTCATACTTATAAACTGATATTATGTAAATGTGTCTTAAAACTAATATGTTCGATTTGTATAAGCTGTATAAATAATTTAAGTTGAGTGTTTAGTTAAGTTTTGATTTGTTTGTCACTCTTAAGATTGTTATTTGATTTTATCAATTATGCAAAAGTTATAACAATGGTGTTTTAGGTTGCTTGGTTAAAAATTGTGATGTGTAACATTTAAAAATGTGTTGATGGACATTAAGTTGACTAACAACAAGAACAAGCAGAGAGATCAAACTAGAAACTTGTAGCACACAAACACACACACACACATGTAAGACATATGGCATGGTTGGCAAGGGCAGTGTAAGGTGAAAGGGGCAAGTGAGAACTTTTGCCTTGATGCTTGGCCTCGTTGCGCAAACCCAATTATCAACTGCAATGGCAACGGCAATGGCAACGGCAAACTAATCAGCCGAGTGGAAACTTCGATGCACTTGTTTTTAAGATTAAAAGCTAAACATTGTTGGACAGTAAGCCGTTTAGCAAGCACAACCAAATGCTCGCTTATTGCCCAATGGTCAGCCACTCCGCAACGTTGTTTTTAAGCCTACGAGCTATGAACGTGGGTGTTTGTGTGTGTGTGTGTGTGTTTGTGTGTGTAGTTGAACACACTCATTGCTGTTGTGTTGTTGTGGTAGCGAGTTAAGCGTCGCTGAGCTGTGTCCAGCACCAAGGATGTTCTTTTTGGGCTGTGTTGCAGCAACAGCAGCAGTTGCAGCACCAGTAAAACAAAAACGTTAAAAACCACCAAACACCAAATGCTGTCAGCTAGAGAAACCCAAAAGTAGCAACAACAACACCAACAACAACAACAACGGCAGAAGCAACAGCAACAGCAGCAGCAACAGCAAACAGCAGGATGTTGTTGGTGGTATCTGGCAACATTGTTGCTGTTGTTATTGGAGCAGAGCTGCCGTTAGCGCAACTGCTGCCAGCTGTTAAAGTTCACACACACATAGCTTTAATTCCGTCACGAATCCCGCTTCCTTGGTCTGTTTGTGTGTGTGTGTGTGTGTGTGTGTGTGTGTGTTGATGTTGTTCATTTGCGCATCTAATGAAGCTGAGAGCTGCAAATGTGCGTGGGCGGTTAACGGCTGTGGCTGCGGCTGCGGCTGCGGCCACCACGGCTGCCGTCGTCGTTGCCGTCGTTGCTACTACAAAAATTTAGTCAAGCAGAGAGATGGCGACGTCGACGTCGACGTCGACATTGGCAGAGTTAAAGCAAAAGCATAACGTACCATTAGAGATGAGCTGATAAGCATGCATCCCGGCAACCAAAGCAAAGCAGCCAGCAAACAAGTTGAAAACAGGCGACAAAAAATAAACAATAAGATAACAAAAAACATTTATATATATATATATATGTATATTGTTAACATTTACCTGTTCATAGAAGCTTTTGTCAGCGGTCACACCGCAAAAATAAGTATACCTTAAAATTCTACTAATTACTGTAAATTGATAATAAATAATAATAAATTTATTTTGTTTTTTTTCTGCAATAAACCAATTAATATAATAGAATATAATATATTTAATTAAAAATATATTATTAAACATTATATAAATGTGTATAAAAAAGTCAAAAGCCAGAATTGACTTAATTAAATTAGATAAATACCTCATGGAATAAAAAATTTAAAAAAAAAATGTTATTTGCTTTTAACTGGCTTAAAAACTGAAAATGTAGATATAAAAATTGAAAAGCATTTCGAGCGTCCTTTAAAATGCCAACATGATGTTGGCATGTGCTTTAAAAGAAATAAAACAAGTATACGCACGGTTAACATGTAAACAAAAAGTGTCATTATATATATTCTCTGGTTTTTTTTTACCAGTAGTGGACAGACCTGATTGTAATTATCATAAGTATGTCAGATTGTAAAGTGAAATACACGATTGCAACAGCAACAGCAGTGGCAGCATCCTTTGCCTTCCTTGTCTGTTGAACTGTTGCTTAAGCGCCAGAAGGCAGCTGCTGCTGCTGCTGCTGCCATCACTTGTCGCCTGTGCCCGGCACGGAGCTTCGTGTGTCCTGTTTTGTCCTTACAGCACATGCATATGAATGAATATGTATATGTATGTGCTTACATGTGTAAATGTATACTTGCGAGTGTGGCGTATGCGGTATTCGTACGTGTGTGTGTGTGTGTGTGTGCAAGCAATTGTTGTTTTGTTGCTGCCAGTTTGCATGGTTTTTGTATTTGTTGTTGCTGCCATTTCTGTTTTGTTGTTTTTTGTCTGTTTGCTGTAACTGTTGTTTTGTTGCTGTTGTTGTTGTTGCTGTTGCATTTTGTGGTGCCCCTAAAAAATTTCACAGTTTCTTGTTTTGGATGGGTGACCAGCGCAGCATTCGGTGGCTGACGCGTGTGGTTGGACGCACGACAACAACAGCATTCAAATTTGCGTTTGCACACACACATACACACACACACACACACACACATCGAACACGCATACACTTATACCGACAGAAAGCTTTGGCACGCAAATACAATAACAAATTAGAGGCACAAAGGATTTAGCATGTGCCATGGCTTAGCTCTGTGGTATAGCCTGCAGGCCTCTTTCCCACACACACCCCCCCTTAAACACTCGCCCCCTTTCTCTATCCGACGACTCGTGTCTGTGCATTGTTGTTGTTTATGCGTGCAAATTGCGTTCCTGGCCCCGGAACTGTGCAACGCAGCGAAGCAGAGTCCCTCTCTACCTCTCTCTCTCTCTCTCTCTCTCTCTCTCTCTCTCTCTCTCTGTCTGTCGCTGTCTCTTCCGCACACTCTCTTAACATTCAACTTAAAGCGGGCATTACCCGCTATTACCCCGTTAGTTGCCGGGCAAAAAACAAATAAAAAACAAGCACTAGCCGGAAGAGTTACGACAAAGCTCTCTGCGCGTACTTCTATGTGTCTGGGCTTGAATTTGTATACACAGAGCCAAAAAATAAAGTTGCTCGTACATTAATCCATACAATTTAGACATGATTTCATGCTAAGAATAAGTTGTAGTAAGTCGTATTCAATACAAGTAAAGTTGTACTTATTTAAATTAAGTTTAGCCTGATTCAAGTAGAATATTAGTTGATTCAAATCAAATCATACTTGATTTAAGTAGAGATTTACTTGATTCGAGTATAAATTTGCTTAATTCTAGTGGAGTTTCAGTTGTTTCAAGTAGAAATTTATTTGAAATTGAGCTTAAGTTGATTCAATTAGAATTTAACTCAAGTCAAGTAAAGATTAACTAAGTTCTAGTAGAGTTTCACTCAATGTAAGCAGCAATGAAATTGTTTATTTCATATTAAGGTAATTAACATGTTCATAACTCAAATTTGTTTTAAGCATTAGATTAAATCAAACTGAATTTCGCGCTGTGCACACATACAGTTTACACATGCATATAAATAGATATAGGGTCCCGAAACGCTTTCGCTTCCCATGCGCGCAAAATTCCTAAGCTTCCTTAAGCGTAAAGTTACGAGCCGAGCGGCGATAACAAAAGCAACAGCGATGACAGCGTACACAATGTGAAAATTAAACGAAAGTCCAAGGTGGCAATGGACTGGACATGGTAGAGGCGTAACTTAATATGCGTACACATACATATGTAAACGTACACGTATGTACTATACTATATATATATTTATGTACATATATGTATAGAGTGGTTTAGAGTTGAAGTTTGTAGCAACTCATTTGTCAAACTTTAAGCCAATGCAATTACTCAACTATAAGGCCAGTTTTGCACATGCTCATGTCAAAGTTCATGTTATTTGTTGACCTAAAGTTAAATTGTAATCCCATCTCTCTCTCTCTCTCTCTCTCTCTCTCTCTCTCTTTCTCTTTCTCTTTCTTTCTTTCTTTCTATCTCTCTCACAACGAAATTGTCTATCGACTTTTTTTCTGATACGCTTAAGAGTTGACATTGGCGTTGCTCGATAAATTTAAATGCATTGTCCATTTCAAGTAAGTATTTCGCTTTTCGCATTTTATTGTTGATATTTTTTGTTTGGCTCTTCGTTCAATTTAGCTGTTGCTCACCGTAAGGACATATGTATGTGTAAATAGTATATATATATATATATATTGTTTGTGCATGGAAAAATGGCTGAACTGTAAGCGGTCGAATGTTGAGAAATTGATTTGAGTTAACGCAAACATGTTTCATACTTTCGCAATACACGATTGTAAATATTAAAATGCTTGCACTTTGCAGCGCAATAAATATTCGTTATTGTTTATCGGAAGCTTTACGCCCTTTTGGTTTTTTTTTTGCTTTTTTTGTTGTGTTTTATAAATGTTGTTTCATTTTATTTGATGTATCTTCTTTATGGCCTGACATTACTTAAAACTGAAACTTAACTCAATCCCTAGTTGAATAATACTATATATATATAACAATCTGTATAGATTAATATTAATAATTTGTGTGCACTTTTCACATTGAATTACATTTGCGGAAAAACCGCGAGCATACATATTTAACAAGCGTATTATGCCACTTATTGTAAATGTTTTAACACATTCTGGATATCACCTTTATATTCAATTATTTTTCAATAAATTGTTCCTTTATTAATCTGCAATATACACTCAATTTTCGCAACACCATCCGTGTGTTTGTTGGCTACAACGCAGCGAATAGTAGGTGCGATTAATTGAATTTCGTGTCAATACATTATTGCCACACATTATTAAGTATTACGCACGTGCAGGTGAGGATGCCACACTGCAAGCATTAAGCGGCATGATTAATGGGTTGATTGACTGCGTGATTGAGTGATCGATTGAGTAACTGAGTTAATGGCATCAACATCAACTGCATCGCATACACTTGTGTGCAACAATTTGATGCCAATTTACAGCTCCATCACGCTGCTTGCACTGAGCAGCCACCAAAAGGCTTGCGACTAGAAGCAACCAACTCCAATAAGCAAGCCGGCGAATTCATGCTGCCCGAAATGAAATAGCGCATAGATTGCATAATGCACTGAGAGAAACGAACAAGATGGTTGGCAAATGTAATGGAAATCAAAATTAAATAAAAACATTTCTTTAGCTTAGAATAAATAGTTTTCATTGTCTTCTTAAAATCTTAAAACTCTTTAAAATTAAGCACAGATGCAGCTTAAATCAACTTAACAATTCTCTCCTCTGCCCCAAATTTCAATCCAACTAGCTTCATTCTACATCACCGTTGCCTGTTTATAGTGATATTCGCCGTGTCTGAATAAATCACAGTCAACTTTGCTCAGTGTAATATTTGTGCATTCCTTGTGCTTTAGTGTGTGTCTGCGCCAGTTCCTGTCACTCTCTCCCTTTATCAAGGTGAAGCGAAGAACGACCTTTTGAGCCGACCGTAGCCGCAGCAGCGTTAAATGCAATAAATGGCGTAAAACTTTGTGGTTTTCCGTGCCGCTCGGCTCTAGTCATCAATACCGACTGTAGGTGTACCCGCAACATGGTGGATGGGGTGGTTAGGTGGTGTGCCACGTACCGATGCATAAATCAACGCAAAAACGTCAATGAGGGGAACATTGCATTATTGAGTTGACGCTGGCCGTTGACAAGCTGACTAGCAGCCTGCATCCTGCATCCTGTATCCTGCAACATGATACCAGCCAGCCAGCCAGCCAGCCAGCCGGGATACATCTGCTGCATTTGGTCCTGCACTGACTTCCGTTCGCAGGCTCCACCTGGTTGCGGCATTGTGGTGGCACTTGGGCTGTTCGCATTAGTTTGACATTTACTTTGGCACGTCGTTAGCTGAGTGCCATTTGCTAGTCAACCTGCCACCCACAAACCCAATGTCATTCCATAAGTGTCCATGTGTGTATGTGTGTGTGTGTGTTTGTGTGTGTGTGTGTGGGTGTCTTTGTGTGGCACATTAGAGTGCCTGCACGGCAATTCAAATAGTTAAAATTGTTTGAGCTTGATTTAGGCAGAGCACACTACACACACACACACACACACACACACACACACACACACACACACTTACACCACAAGATTAAATATATAAATATATATATGCATATATATGTATATATATATATAAACGCATACCCCAAGCATATTTAGCTATCCGTGGTGGCGTCAAGTTATTTGAAGCACTTTAGCCTGGTTTACATCTTTAGGCACAACAACATTTAAGCATTCAATGTGGATTGGGTGGTGGTTGGTTGGGTTAGTGGTACCACCTGCTGGTGTTGGTGGTGGTTGGTTGGCTCTCATAATGTTTGCGCTGCCAAACCCGAAGCACAACAAATTAAGCCTTTTAGCAAACACAAACAAAAGTCCAATTTGTTGCCAAGTTGCGATGATGTCCAAATGGCCAATACTCAAGAAGTCGCGCATTCTAGATTCCACGGCATTACTGTGGCACCCAAGGCGGGGGAGCGTTGGGAAGTTAGATGAGTGTAGCGCAATTTATCTTTTAACTTGCCTCTTTGGTGAGGCTGTCTATTTGTATGTATGTATGTATGTTTGTATGTAGGTGTTCGGTTCGTAATGCTTGTTTTTGTTTGACTTTGATAAGGGAGGGCGAGAGCGAAAGATTTACAGCTGATGCTGATGAAATTCACAAAATTTGAAGCGTGAAAAAATTTCAGCTAACACTTAAAGCAACGTCATATCTTTTATAGCTAGCTGGCTTATGGCCAGGTTAGACAGTAGCATTTAAAACTGAAATATAAATAAATATTAAAACTAATGAGCCTACACATTAACCAAATTAAAAGCTGGACTAAAGTATCAATTATCTTATTGAAATTGGATTTGAAACATTTAAGCATACAAACAAATTGAAATATATAATTTTATGTTTGTTTGTTCTATTTATTAAATATGTTGTTTTTTCAAACATAAGCGTAATTAAATGAACCAAATATTTGCCATTAAAGTTTATCAATTAAATACATAGAAATATTTTGTTAAAACATTTTTGATTAAGTTTGAATAGGCAATTATTTGTAGTTGCGTTTTAGTTACACTAAATTCTTTTGTTTCACTGTGGCACACGCCATAAAAACAGAGCAGCAAGCAGATTAGGCTCCTCCCATCACTTAGCCCAACATTTTTTCAAAAGCCTAGCCTAGAAACTCGATTGCCAGAAATGATTTCAATTACTTACAGTTACAGTAGAAACGGAATGACGAAAAAGGCACGACACAATTTTTGTATACCAACTGCTACTATGTTTGTAGTAGTAGTAAAGAAAAAGTGTGTGCTCAACAACTCTTGTCTTACTTTCATTAATATGAGGACTACACCAAACGCAAACCAAACGCGACTCCATCAAATCAAAATTGTGTAAAAAACACAACCTACACAAACATAATCAAGTCAAAAGTAAAAGTAACGCAAAGCTCCAAAGCTCTAAAGCGACAAAAAAAACATTCCACAGTTTACACGTTTCTCGCATGAAAAACATTTGTGGTGTTGTTTTTGATGTTTTTTGTTGTTTTGTTTTTTTTTTTTTTCTTTTTGTTCAGCACTATTTGCTACCAAAATGCTTCTACCTTCCACACACTTGTCGAGTGTGGTGCATTAGGGAGCTTTTGTAAAAAGGAACTTTTCCCATTTCTTAACTGTTTTTTATACCCTGATCCCATTAAAAATGGGAAAAAAGGGTATCATGAAGTTGTGCAAAAGTATGTAACGGGCAGAAGGAAGCATCTCCGACCCCATAAAGTATATATATTCTTGATCAGGATCAACAGCCGAGTCGATATAGCCATGTCCGTCTGTCCGTCCGTCCGTCTGTCTGTCTGTCCGTCTGTCCGTCTGTCCGTATGTATGAGTCAACCGATCTCAGAGACTATAAGAGCTAGAGACTCCAGATTTCAAACTTAAGCTCGCCTAATCCCTAGGCAGTACAAGTTTGTTTTCGATTTTCGATAACTCATCCCGTTTTCGATATACACATGGGATCGATAACAACAAAATCTTGAATTTGAAAAATCTTTAGATGGCATTTAAATTAATAATCAAAATAATAACAATCTGTGAAATTTTTATTAAAATCGGTTAAGAATTATCGGAGATATGGGACATTGAAGTTGTGTATGCAGTATGCAGTATGTGCGTACATACAAACACACATACTTGCAAACACTGACTGTACGCGTAAGGTATAGGGATCAGGGTATCGTCTAGTCGGGATTTCTCGACTAGAGCCTTCTTACTTGTTTATTTTTATTTTTATCCCAGCTCTCTCACATTGCTGCTCAGTGCAGACACCTTTCGCGCACTTGAGTTGGCATTTTGCTCATATAACTTTCTTTATTCACCTTAAAGCTGCATTTGCGCTAATCGGTTCCGCTGTCGTTTTTTTTTTGTGGTTTTTGCACCACGGTGCAGACATTAGCGAACGCCACATTCAGTGGTAATGCCGTGCATCGTTGTAAGTCAAACCCATGAGTAATCCTTAATGTGCCCTGGGCAACTCATATATGTACTATATAATCATTGCAATTAGGACGCTTAGCGATTATTTATTCAAAGATATTCTCGTTTGGCTATTTTTGGCTTGGCAATCATTGCGGCAACCACCTGGCAACGGTGGCCATCAAATTGTGGAAACTTTCCCTTTAAGTGGCAAAGATGTCGTCATAGTATTTACTTTATTTGCTGTCTTTGATGATAGCAATAACAAATCTCAAATGTCAACCGTGCGTCTGCACATTTGTTTTGCGCACTAGATAAACAGTTGCGAGGCGCTTAAATTGAGTTTAAGATACGCAGTTGATGTGACTTGTGCTTTAGTAAGTCAACGGCCACGAGAGCGCACTGACCCACCTGGACGAGAATCTATTCAAGCACAACAAAATGAACAAATTGGACGAGCAGCAGCTGCCCACACCCACACTTCCACTTGCACTGCCACACCCACAGTCACACCCAGGGCCAGCAAAAACTGGGCAACAGCCAGCGGATTTTGAGACGGCCATCGATGCGGCAGGCTTTGGCATGTTCAATATACTATTGCTCCTCGTGGCTATTCCCGCTGCAGTGGCTACCATGTATGAAACATCAACGATGTCGTATATACTGCCAAGTGCCGAGTGTGATCTGAAGTTGAGCCTGATTGATAAGGGTGTACTGAATGCCATCACGTATGCGGGCATGATATCATCGGCCATCTTTTGGGGCTATGTGGCTGATACGAAGGGACGCAAAATGCTGTTAATCTTTGGCTATCTGGTCGATACGATATGTGTGCTGGGCGGTGCCATCAGTCAGAATGTGGTGCAACTAATGATCTTCAAATATCTGGGCGGGTTCATGTAAGTTTCATCTAACCAATAAAACAAACGCGACGATGTACTTTGATGTACATCTCTAGTGTGAGCGGACCCTTTGCCGTTTTGATGACATATCTAACGGAGCTGCATGGACGACAATATCGCCAACGCATCATGATGATTGTTGGCATTATGTTTTGCATTTCTTCGCTAAGTTTGCCTGGACTGGCCATCGGCATACTGCCGCTCACCTGGGATTTTGAAATTTGGGGTCTATCATGTAAGTACATAAAGTAAATTATCTGTCCTTGAGTCCCCTTGAAAAGTAAGTAAGTTAAAAAGTAATTTATTTCATAAACATTAAATCAATACCAATTTTACAGTGCATGCTTGGCAGGTATTTGTGGCGATTACTGCTGTGCCCAGCATTTTGAGCTGTGCTCTGTTTCCCTTCTTTCCGGAGAGCCCCAAGTTTCTGATGTCTCGCGGACGCAACAAGGAGGCACTGGAAGCCTTTAAATTCATTTACGCACTTAACACACGAAAGCCTCGCGATTCATTTCCAGTAAGTGTGTTTCTTTTTTTTTTTTTTTCTTAGGAGCAAACTTTGAAATCAACTAAGCGAAAACCATTTAGATTCAACAACTGGCCAATGAAGTACCCGCAAAACCCAATCAATATCAGCCCGAGTCAGGGACACAGCCTGAGCTGAAAGATGACAATTTAAAGGTAACCAGAGAAGTGGATGTTGAGCTGGCAAACCGGCCCAAAAGTTCACTGCATTCGGGATTGCTGCAGTTACGTCCGCTGTTTGTTAAACCGTATTTGAGCTTATCCCTTTGGGTTTACCTGCTTAACTTTTGCGTGCTTCTAGGGTAAGATCAACTAATTAACAAATTCAAAAGGAATATCCACTCATCTTTATCATCTATCTCAACGAACAGTCAAAACACGATGCGCCTTTGGCTGCCACAGCTGTTTGCCTCCATTGCCGAATACGATCAGCTGATTGGCAATCATTTGAACGACAAGAGCGGCACAAGCATATGCAGCATCGTTGAGTACAGTGTGAATCGCACAATGATGCAAAAGGAGGCAGCTACTCTGGGTGATCCTTTGGCCGAGTGTACGGTCAATGTTAGCGCTGCGAGCTACACAAACAATTTAATTGTGGCCTTCGCTGGCTTACTTTCCTATATGCTAGCCGGTTTTTTGGTCAACTTGGTCGGTTATAAGCGCATTATGTGTAAGTACTAAAATATGACTTTAGCTTATCGAAAAGTGTCTATTAGTTAAAAGATACTTTAATTTATCAAGTCGAAAAGTTGCTTTAAATCATTTTGCCAGGTAACCTTATCCTTTTGATAACATCTAACCACATATGCGGCAACGCATATTATTTTTATCGATAGGATATCGATACTATAAGATTTAATGTTAAGAGCAACAAACGGGCATTAGTTAATCACATGTTCTTTTTTCATTTTTTTTTATAGCTATGTGCCTTTTTACTGCCGGCTCCTGTGCCTTGGGCATGTACTGGTCAAGTTCATCAGTGACAACTGTGGCGCTTGCCTCTGCATTTGTTACCATGGGCAGCATTTCGGGCACCTCATTGATCAGTGCCTCGCTCAGCATGTTTCCCACCTCATTGCGGTAAGTTCAATGGAACTTATCTCCTACTAACTATACTTACTATACTTTTCTTCACTTTCCCATCTGCCACAGCACAATGATCGTCTCGCTCAGCATGATGGTTGGTCGCATGGGCTCTTTGGCTGGTAATATATTCTTTCCGGCTCTTATGACTACGGGCTGTCTACCGCCCTTCCTAATGGTCAGCTCTTTTATGTTTTGTAAGTTTCTATTTGCAATTTTCACACTTTCAAATTTGTAACTCTCTCTCTCTCAATTTTAGTTGCCTGCTTGTTGGCCTCGTTTTTGCCAGTGAAGAACAAGGCGGTACTGAAATAAATTAATTTCCATATTCATCAAAACAATGTCTAACAGATTTCTGTATATAGTCGATAATTTTAACTTAGTGTTAAAATTATACCCTTTTATTTTTGTTTTTTTTTTTATAGTTTTTCTGCAGTGAATAAAACATAATTTATAACAAGATGAAGCTTTGTAAGTTGAATTAATTGGTATGCAATTGCAGCTGCTTGTTAATTTACATAAACCATGTTCCTGACACTCCCTAATTGCAGTCACTTATTAATTCGTTCTCGTCGCGTTGCATACATTAATGCCAAACAGATGCAAACCAAGCGAAGTCATAAAAGAAAACTGGCTAAGAAAATGAAAAAGGTTTTTCAACATTGAAGTATAACGACGATAGCTGGTATAACTGGCTTGATAACTGCAAATGGGATAGAACTCTAATCAGTGTGGTTGCGAACACTTTGCATCTTGTTTCTTGTATCTATAAGATACTTATGCAGTGCATGAGGCAACTACGCATTTCGCATCCTAAATGGCTAACGTACAAAAATGCTGCATTAGTCTGAGAAACTTTCAGAAATTTAAACAAACTATGGAAAGGGAAAACTTTTTTTTTTTTAAGGTAAGTAAAGAGAAATTAACTATGTGTTAAAAGCAAAAGTTTCAATTTGCAATGGGCTTTGACTAAAGCTAAGAGAATTTTTTTTTTTTTTTTTTAGTTAAGGCAGTCAGGTTATACTATTAAGTGTTTGGCCACATTAAGAAAAAACAGACTACTACTATTATCATCATAATAAGTGCTGCGATAATTTGTAACTATTTTTATCGCACTCATTCTCAACTCTCCATCTCTGCCTGGTTTTATCTCCTTCTCTGACTGTGCTGCTTATGGTGCACTCTTTTTTCCATGGCTTCGCTCATATATCTTGTGCACGCTCTTGTTGTTGATATATGAGCCCAACCAGCCAGCCTGCTAGCCAAGCAGCAAACCCGTGCAGCTAGACTTGCTCAAGTTAAATGGAAATGTTAATTATCTGACAACGGAAACGCTTAAAGTTAATGTGAGGCAGGCATCAGGCGCTTAAGAGGGCCGTAAACTAGTATATAGCATGCTACAAATATATACACACACATATATATATATATATATCTATATCTATAATATACTATTATATATATATAATAGTTCACGGTATCTAAATCTCAGATTGAATGAAATGGAGGCAGCGGCGTCAGCTTGGAGCATGATTTAGCAAATGTTTGAAATCAGAGAAGCCGCAAAAACTTTTAATTAAAAACTTGTCGCTAAACTTTACCCGAATCGAAAGGGCATGGTCACCGCATCCTTATGCAAATCCCTTCTAAAGGGCAGGAAGTAGAGAATAAACACAAGAAATGAGACAGGCAGGTGGAAAAAAAAGCAAAAAAACTTTACTTTTGTAAGTGAATGCAATACAAATGATTATACATTGATAATAAGGTCGTCAAATAACTTTAATGAATTAAATCAGGTACAAATAATCTTAATTGAAGAGGAATTAATCTTGAATCTAGTAAAACTCTTCTTGTATTCTTAAGGTTACAATATTTATTACTTGAGCTTTTCGCTCTCTGTACTAAGATTCAACCGCAACAGTTAACGATTTTTGTGCCAAGTGTAAAACAGACATTTGCGTCACATTGAATTGATAATCTTATCAGTGCTTTTGGGGGGCACAGACACACATAAGAGGCCGGCGGTTAAGGCACGGCAGGCACAGTCTAGCAAGATGAGCCTCAGCGACAAGGTGGTGATTGTGACGGGTGCCAGCAGCGGCATTGGAGTGGCCATTGCACAGGTGTTGGCACGCGAAGGTGCCATCCTATCGCTGGTCGGACGCAATGTGGCCAATTTGGAGGCAACGCGATCGACACTGCAGCAGCAAACGAAGGGTGTTCAGGTGCTCAATGTGGTGGCGGATGTTACCACCGATGCGGTTACAATAGTTCAGCAGACAATCAACAAGTTTGGACGCATCGATGTGCTGGTCAATAATGCCGGCATTTTGGGCACTGGGCCACTTATCGATCTGGACATTGCTGAATTCGATGCTGTGCTAAATACAAATCTGCGTGCCATCGTCCTCTTAACGAAAGAAGCCGTGCCGCATCTGCTCAAGACCAAGGGCGCTGTGGTAAATGTGAGCAGCTGTGCCGGCATCTGTCATTTTGCCGGTGCACTCAGCTATGGCATATCGAAGGCAGCCCTGGATCAGTTTACCAAAATTGTTTCACTGGAACTGGCACCGCAGGGTGTGCGTGTGAATTCCGTGAATCCAGGGTTTGTGGTCACCAACATACACAGTCGCATTGGCATTGTGGATGATGCATATAAAACGCTGCACGATCGAGCCGTCAACTCCCATCCCATGGGACGTGTGGGTGATGTCTTTGAAGTGGCCGAGGCTGTTGCGTTTCTAGCCAGCTCCAAGGCAAGCTTTACCACTGGCGCTCTTCTGCCCATCGATGGTGGCAAGAGCAATTTTACGCCACGTTAAATCACACCAAGTATTTTCTTCTAGTGACTAATTGTGTTTTGAGTTGTTGTTTCTTTGCCTGTTAATAATTGTAAGTGAAATAATGCATTTTTTTTTTAAAACGAATCGCTTTTAATTTTCGAGTGCGAGACGACCCAGAAATGACCGCCAGTGTTTCTCACCTACTTCACACGATGACAAGCTTATCAGCTTATCAAAAAAGCCACACAAGTAGAATTCCACCAGACATATTGCCGGCTTAAAAATGCCAATCATCCATCTCATGAACATTATCTTTATGTCTGCCCTTATCATACACTTCGAAATATTGGGGTTTTTCTTTAGGTGAAGGAGAAAAGGTTAAGACATGGGTCAATATTAACTTAAGGGGAAACAACATATCGGGAATTTGACTTTGGGACAACTTTGGGACTGCTGTGAGTGCTCTAAAAGCTTTCGAAAGCTTGTGGAAAGCTTTAAGTGAAATGTAATAATTTCCTTGCATAGGTCTCGTTCTAAGAAATATTCTGCAAAGCTTTTAAAAAGGGAATTCCAAAGGCAAGGTAAATTTCTTACTAAGATATACTCCTGAATCAGGGCCCAAATAACACGATAAAAATTTAGGTTTTCTATCGTAAGTAGCACAACTAAATATTTGAATCTAAATTTAATAAATTAAATTAAATATTTTGTCAACTTGTTCAATCTTCTGTTAGTAATCATAAAAAAGAAATAAAATATTTATTAAGTAACATAAAAAAAAAGAAATGTAAATTGCAATGCCAATACATTGGGATAAAGTTAGCCGAGTTTTTTCTTTCGTATACTAACTGTACGCAACTACAATATCCTTAGAAGTAAGCTCAATCAGCTTTGCAAATTTTGATTCTTTAGTGCGGACAACTCTTTGTTAACCCAAAACTTCCTCTTGGTTAAAAAGGTTAAAGCTTAGCTTATTTTTATCTCAAAACCTTACCATAAAACGAACATTGTCAACAGATACTATTATTCATTTACTTAGTACAAAAGGTATGGCATTGAAAACCGTTTGCACCATTAAAGCTTCTTCAGAGAGTTGTATCACGTATTTGGTAAACTTTTAAGCTTACGCAATTTTCCATTGCGTGTGGTGGGAAAACCACAAAACTTTCATGACAATTGCAACCCCTAAAAGTGCGAAGCTTAAAGCTCAATACAACCCCATTGACAAAAGCTCGACGGCAATGGGAAAAGTGAATTCAACTGTTAGTACTTCAGGACCAGTCGACGCGACTGCAAGCCAATCAGCCTGTAATTGGCCTTGTTGCCCATGTTATTTTTTTTTTTCGTTTGTGGCGTGCCAACAACACTCGAGACACAACTACCCACGCTCACATACGCCCACACACACGTACACGTACACAATTCCATGTGCAAGGAAACTGCCCAGCTGTTAGTGGAAACTGAGCAAATGATTGATTTTTCGCGATAGAAACTGGAGCGAACAAAGATTGGATTTGAATTGAGTGAATGAGTATGGCAGGAGGAGCAGGTGGAGGCAACCATATGGATATCAATGCCACGCTGGCCGAAGGTCAGCTCATAACCGCCAGCTGTAACAATGTGCAACAAAGCACAACAACAACAAAAGCAGAAACAGAAGCAGCAGCAGCAGTTGACTGTGCAAAGGTTCTAAACATGGAAAATCAAACATATGCAGAAACGGAAGGGGATGTCGATGCAGAAGCACCATTAAGTGAACGCTGGTCACCGTTGGGTGCCAACTATGATGATGCGAACAGTGCGAGCTCGGAGCTGTTGACAACATCCGGTGATTGTGAGACGGAGCCAACGTTGTTGCAGCTGGAGAAGCAAGCTCCACAATCGGTGACACCTGCGGCAACAGCTGTTGCGGACAATGCCAATGAATTGGCACGTTTGCGCAGCATTGAGGAAGAGCAGGAACTGTTGACCAGCTCATTGCTGGCGCTCACCTCACAGTTTGCTCATGTCCAGCTGCGTGTGCGGCAGATTGTGGAGGCGCCCACGGATGAGAGGGATCAGCTGTTGCGTGATCTTGAGGATTTTGCCTTTCAAGGCATACCCGAGGTGGCTGAGGCGCATGACAATGACAATGAGAACGCTGAGAACGTAGACGTGGCACAGTTGCAGTCCCCACCCGATGGACAGCTAATCGAGCAGTTGAAATCACAGCTGACGGAACTGGAGCAGCTGGCATATGATTCGGGTGCGCCGGGCGTCCTGCCGCAGCATTTGCTGCTCGAGAAACAAAAGTTCATACTGGATGAGCTGCGCACCAAGCTCAATCTGCAGGTGGAACAGCATCAATTGCCCACACTCAGCACCGATCAGCTGCGTCATCAGGTGGACAATGCAATTGGCGAATTTGTTGGCCCACTCAAAATGAAGGAGCAACTGGTGGCACAACTAAAAACCCAAATAACCGATCTGGAGCGTTTCATTGCATTCCTGCAGTGCGACACAGCGGCGGGTGCATGCGGTACTGGTGATGGCACCATCAGCGCCAGTGAGAAGCTTAAGTTGCTCAGTGGTGCTTACAATAGTTATGCCGCCAAACAGACAGCACGACAGATGCCGACTACCACAACAGCAAGGACAACAACAACATCAGCAACAGCAGCAACAGCAGCAGCAGCAGCAACGTCAACAACATGCAACAATAGCATAGCAGCAAATGGCACATCCAGCACGGAGCATGCACCACGACAGGAAAGTTTGCACAGCAAGGCGCACGGTTTACTGGACAAAGCATCGTTACTAATGCAAATGTTTGCCACAACGCATTTTGCAAAGCGACAGGCGGACTTTCAGCAGAACTCCTTGAAGAAGACGCACAAGGGCAATCACTGGGGGTGAGCATAAGTAATTTAATAATAATTATAATATAATCGCATAAGTTTCAAAGATCTTTACTTTGTTTTATGGTATTGATAATTGGGAACTTGTTGATAAGCCAATACAATATGGTTCAACTGAAAAAAAATATATTTTCTAGCAATGGCAATGAATATTAGGATTGGTAGAACGCATCTCATCGAAGCGATTCCGTACAACGAATCTATATAACGAATGTATTTTCAAAAAACAGCAATTTGGTTCAATATAAAAATGATTCTATCTTGAAAATCGAAAACTATGCAACTCAGTACTTATGCACTTAGGGTCGTTTTATTAACATATGATAAACATTTTTTTTGTGTGTTATTGATTTATGAAGTTTACATTGAACTGTGGGAACAATTTTCAGAGCTACAGTATGTCCCAACTTGTAGCCAGTTTGACCAAATTCACAGTCATTGCAAATTAAAAAGTGATTTGATTGACAGAAATGTTAGAGAACGTTAAAGAGACTAACTGAGACATACTAATAATTCCACAAACAATTTTCAACGATTTTGCGTAAATCTTTAGAAAATGGTTTTAAACTGGTAATGAATATTTTTGTGAAGCTTAAAGAAAGACGGTTTTTTTTGTGAGGCGTGAAAAAATTTGCAAATTGACAATGATAGATTTGAAACAATTAAGCAGGCAATAAGAACATAGCTTTGGCAAAAAAAATAAGAAGAATTTGTTTAAAAATAAAATAAATGTACAAACATTCTAACAAAAAACAACAACGTATTCGACAGGGATTTGCGGGCACAGCTCGAAGTGGACATTCAGGAGGTGGCTGCATTGGCCGCCACATTGAGCTGCGATCGTGAGAAGTTGGCGAACATTAAACGTGCGTTGCGTCAACAACAGCTTAAGCTGCAGCAGCAACAGGCGTCCAATGCCAGCAGTCCAACATCCAGTGGATCATTTGATGCAGAGAGGGGTGCATTAACCACATTGCCGCCACGTTGCAGGCGTGTAGTTGCCGCAGTGGTCGGTCACGAGCTGACGCCATATGCTGCTGGAGCAGCTGCTACTTCATCCGATTCAGATGAGGAGATGTACGAGCGCTATGATTGGGACAAGGACAAGTCGCTGGGACGTCGAATTGTGCATATGCGTGGCGATTCCATAGCTACCATTGGACGCGAGCTGACCAGTGTGGTGCGTAAGAATTTTGCACGCACCCTGCAACAGCTGATGCAGCACGGACTGCGCATACCGACTGAATCGGCTGCCTCCAGTTTGATGGTGCCGTTCATGCGTTGCCTGCATCCGGGCGCACAGCGCACGACAGGAGCGGGTGGTGGGACAGCGCTAGAGATGCAATTCCTGGGCATTGGTCGTGCCATGCACGCATGGGAACTAATATTGGAGTACTACAATCTGAAGAATGGCGAGGAATATAACAATACGCCGGCAAGGAAGTTGTCGCAAAGTTTCCAACTGGACATTGTCGATGCGCATGCGGTGACAGCCAAACAGAGCCTGCTCAGTGCCATTGGCATGATCCTGGCCATGCATTTGCCCTACAAGCGCAGCTGCAATGCCCACTTCAAGGCGCTTATCTGTGCAGGATTAAAGTAAGTTAGTTATTTTGTAAAAAGGGTTCACATTTAAATTTATAAATTTTACATTTTACAGCTCACATCTTCTGGTGGAATGGCTTAATCTGATACTCAGCTGCAATGAGCTAATTGACACATACTATACGTCCAACAGCTATGTGGCATGCACCGGTTTTCGCGACTCCTTGCGCTCCATTGACACGCTGTCCAAGTATGACTTTGATCTGCCCGTGGATTTGGCCATACGCCATTTTCGTAATATCTAAAAAGCTGCGTCGTCTCCCTTCTTTATTTTGTGCTCCCTCGAAAATGAAATTAGTCCAAATCATCATAATTACTATATCTATCTATATATCTATATATAAATGTATAAATATGTGTATATAACTTTAGATATGTCCAATTAACTTATACCTACTAATACAATTACTAAACCTTAACTACTCGAAATCACTTGTATAGAATCGATGGATGCACTCGCTTAGCTTCTCGCCCAGTGGTCGCTGTGTGGGACCACAGCTTAATGTAGACAGTAGGAGTCGCGCCTCTGACTCATCCTGGCATTCGTCATAGGCATCGAACAGCAGTCGCGGTGTTGCATATTGCTCCACAATTGCGATCGCCCGATCCAGAGAGAGTGAGTGTAGCTGCAACAGTTGCTGAACGAATACCTCGCGCACTGTCAATTGGGCATTGCGCGCCGAATCCTCGTACAATGTACGAAACTTGAGCAGACCAACAGATTGAGCGCTGTTGCTGGGCTCTGTTTGTGCGTCCAACTGGCTCTTATCCACACTGTGTAACGATTTATTCCCTTCCACATAGAGCTGCTGCAGTACACTGCGCACTCCACCCAGATAGCACATGGAACGATAGTGATTATCGGTGCGAACAACCTGAATGCCGTTGGACTGAATACGTGCATTGGTGAGCGCCTGCAGAAGTGAGTCCAGCGGCAAGCCTAGCTGCTCATTGTCACCATAATCCTCGATCAAATAGATAATATGCGGCAGTCCGCACTGAAGCAAGCGATGCTTTTGCTCGTGAAAACGGCCATCGCGTATGCTGCTGGCCAAATCATCCATACGCTTGCGCTCCACAATGTAGGGCAGCACCAGCTCATTACCGGCTGCATCGCATGCTATCCACAAAAAGTCACCAACTGTTAGTCGACGCACTTGGTATTCCACGCCCAACGATTGCAGATAGCTGCGCGTCTGATCCAAAACACGCTTGTTCTTGCCACTTGTCTCTTGCGTGTCCACCAGCAACACAATGCGATAAGTGCCCGCTGGCATGCTTACAACACGCTCACGTTCCTCAGTAGCTGCTAGTTCCAGTTGTGCCTTCTTTGTCAGCTTTTTGGGCTTCTTTTGGTGTTGCTGTTTTTGCACAGCTTTAACCACCAGCTGTACCTGCTGTTCATATAAAGTGTTGTCCACAGCTGTTGGCAGCGCAGCCTGGCTAGCCAGCAACCTGTGTTGCCGCAGCTCCTCATCAATTAGCTGACAGAGCGTTGAGCCAAATCCACGTAACACGGCACATTCGCGACCGCTATAAAGCGGCAGCGGATAAGTGCGCAGTGCTTGCAGCGCCTGTCGCAATTTGTGCTGCGATTTGCGATTACGCTGCTCAGCCTCATGAAGCCAGCGTTGCAGCCAACGTGCAAACAGGGGATTTGGTTCCTCGAGCCTTATTTCTAGACGTGTTTCCATGTCCGCGCCAAACTACGAAATTGAGTTGCCATCTAGTCAAACTTTTTTTTAAGCTACCACCACAGCTGAAAATGATGTACGTGTTGGGGTGAATGACAAAAACAAAAGCATCGTGTTGTGCCGCCATCTATTGACAATTCCAAAAAATGTTCGAATATATACTCTATTTGGAACAACATTTAATTGATTTTAGGGAAGCTATTGCACTAAAAATCAATTCTTTCTTCATTTCCTGCAACTATCAAGTCGCGCATAGTGAGCTTTTTTGCTAGAATCAACTACCGCCATCTATGGTAAATTTTGTTATTTGAGTTGCCACATCATTAGATAGAAATTGTGAAAAGCAACCTCTCAACTAAATATATTACGCGCCGCCAGTGCTGACACCTTTTGCAGAACTGCGTCACAATGTGAGTGCTTGTAAACTTTAAAGCGTGCGTAGTGCTTTGCCGCATATTGCAATTGAAATGTCCGACAAACCATCTAGCAGCAAAGGCAATGCAACTCCCAGTATTGATGACATCCACTTAGAGGCGTTGGCATTGAGCGAGGGCATTCAAGATGGGCCCGTCTGCATTATTGTGCTTGGCATGGCCGGCTCCGGCAAGACAACGTTCACGCGCAGCCTCATCCAACATGCCCAAGCTAAGTTCAATCCGTATGTAGTAAACCTAGATCCAGCGTGTCGTGAAGTGCCCTATGCAGCGCACATTGACATCCGGGACACGGTCAACTACAGAGAAGTGATGAAACAGTACCAGTTGGGTCCCAATGGCGGCATAGTGACTTCCCTAAATATGTTCACCACCAAAATGCCCAAATTTACGGAGTTGGTGCGGCGCGCAGGTGAACGTGGTCACAAATGGTGCATTATCGATACACCAGGCCAAATTGAGGTATTCACATGGTCGGCATCAGGCAGCATTATCACTGAGGGTTTGGCCACCATGTTTCCTACGATAGTTGTATATGTTATGGATGTAGTGCGCTCTGCATGTCCCACCACATTCATGTCCAACATGCTCTACGCCTGTTCCATTTTATATAAGACGCGACTACCCTTTCTGGTCGCTCTGAACAAGGTGAGTTCGATGCAGATTTCGATTTCGATTGACTAGAAGCTGTTTATTTGATTACACAGATTGACCTAAAAGAGTGTAGCTTTGTGCAGGATTGGATGACCGACTTTGAGGTGTTTCAGGATGCACTGGAGGAGGAGCATAGCTATGTTAACAATCTGACACGCACCATGTCCCTAACACTCGACACATTCTATGAGAATCTAGTTACATGCGGCGTTTCGGCCAAATCGGGTATCGGCTTTGCCAAGCTTATGACCCACATCCTCGACTGTGTCACCGAATACGAGCGCGACTATAAGCCGGTGTATGAGAAGATGCGTTTGCAACGCTTGGCCGAGCAACATGCAGATACCCAGGCAGCGGCAAACATCGATGAAGCTGGCACAGCAGTACACTTGGGCTTAGATCTAAGTGTAAGTGTTCAAAAAATACATATAAAAACTCTTATTTTACGGTTACTATTTTTACATTTTGAAGGATCCGCCAAGCAATACAGACAACAGTGTATTTCTTATGGCGCCGAGTTTTGTGCCCCTGCCAATGGATACAGCTGAAGAGATCGAAAGCGATCCCAGAGCCAAAGGTGAGGAGCAAAACTTTCAAAGTTTTGTACAAAATCATTTAACAGCGCAGCAAAGTAAACGCGATAAACAGCAGCGGGAGCAGCAGGAGCAAGGGCAGCAGCAGGAACCGAAACTTTAAGTGATAAAAACTAATATTAAAAAAAATCATAGTTTTAAGCTGATATCGTCTGTCTGTACAATTCAGAAATGAAATCTTTTCAAATAATGCAGTTTGTTTGTTTTCTTTATTTTAATTCACTTTAACAAGCAAAAACATTCAATATAGTGTTTGTGTTCTTTTTGTGTTATCATAATTATATATATATAGTTATGTATGTGTGTATGTATATATATATAGTTTGCATGCATAGTTCTCTGGTATATGGACTTAATTGTATAGCTTCGCAAATTATTTGTAACAATTACAGTGATATATGGCGGATATACTAAGTATACATCCATTTTTTTATTTTTTTTTTTTGATTGGCTTTTAAGTTAATACATATATTATAAATTTATGTGTGTGTATGTATGTATGTATATATATATATATAGTATAAGTGTAAATGCAAGCCGTCGTGTCTTTTTTTTAATCTTTTTCTGCCTTTATTATATAGCAAATACTTTGAACATACTATCAAACGATACAAAGACACACAAATACATGCATATGTATGTGCCATAGTATATATGTATATATATATATATATATATATTGAGCAAATCAATTGTGAGTGCAACTCTGTCACGCCCAGCTCGCCTTTACCATACACATACATAGTACATATAGATTTTTGTCATAGTATTAAATATTATGCTTACAAAAATACAGATCATCTCAAATTTCAATTACAACTCTCAATGATTCACAGTTATACACAGTTACATATACATATAGATCGACATACAGTTATAAAGTACGTAGTTACATTCATATTCATAAATATACATATAAATATGTATATATATTTCTATATATATATATATATATTTAGCGTGAGCCAGTGTACATAGTATTTTATTATATCATTCTTATCAATCAAACTATGAACTCTCCTTCGAGCTCACACTTGAACTAAATCTCTCTCTATCTTTCTCATCCAATCAACATAGTTATATGTTTCTCTGTTTCTCTCTTAGCCCCAAACAATTTTCAATTCTTAATCTCTGCTACGATCCGCAAAAAAAAATATTCCTAATACTTACGTTTCAAAACCGTTTTGCTGCATTATTTTTGTGCTCAAGAGTTGGTTTTTATTTTATTGATAGACTGGACTAAGTGCGTACATGAGTACTTACTATTTTATATATCTATTTGTGTACAGGAAAGAAGAGGTGTAGTTCCCCCCTTTTCTCTCTTTTTCTTATCATCCTTTTACCCATCCTTTGCACCATCATCTAGGTATGCGTGAGAACACACAAAATTTGTCATTTTTTAAATGCAATTTAAAGCTTAAAATAGTTTTGCAAATATATTTGTGCTAAGAATTAAATACTGATAATTGTTTAATAATAAATATATATATATATACATATATATATATGTATATATATATATATATACGTATGTATGTAGTTAGTGGTTTCAGGCACACACACACACTTATAAAATCGAGCATTCATACACTCATAAAAAAAAAATTGATTTTGTGCAAATAGTTTTTTGAAAACAAAAAAAAAAAATTTTTAAGTAATAGCTAACATTAAGAATCCTTATAATGTTTTCAAGAAACAGTCTTCTAAATTTTTTTTTTTGTCTGTGTTTGTTTGGAAACATAATGAAAATTGGGTTTAAATTGAATGTGATTAAATTTGTCAACGTTTTCATTTAAAATAAGTTTGCGGTGTTGCGTAGCTTAGCTTGGACAATATTTTTTTGAAAACGTTTAGGTTTTCAGTACATTAATATATGTATTTGCTCTTAACTATATACCCAATACAAATATGAAAATATGTGCACGAGCTTTTGTGCTTTTTGTTTACATTATTTTTGAATTTTGAATCTCTTTTACATATTAAATAAATTATTTTTGAATCATTTCAATGGATTATTTGGAACACTAAGTTTTGAATGTTTTTATAACTTTGTTTCAAGGAAATCAAACTTTTTTGTTATTTACGGTTTAGTACTAATATCATGTGCATATATTTAAATATTTGCATAAGGTATATATGATTAAAATATGATTTCTTTTGTATCAAGCTATAATTTCTTTTTGCGTTTTTTGATCAAAATGTATTTAGTTGCCAGTATTTGTTTTGTATATATATATCATAAAAATATTTAAATACATATAGTATTTAAAAGGACAAAAACAAAACAAAAGAACGTCAAAAAGCGATACTTAAAAAAAAGCAACAAAAAAAAACATTGATAAAAACGCACAGATGAGAATCGTTCGTGTTCTTTTTTTTTTTTAATAATAAAATGTGAAATTAATCATCGTCGGACAGATTTGTTGTCGTCAGTAATGTGGCATTATCTTCATCACCTTGCTCTTCGATATCCTGCGTGGAAAAACATGGAAAAAAAAAATAGAATTGTCAATTTTGTTAAGCAGAATCACAGATATTTTCGGTATTTCCCCAATCCTAACCACCCTTTAAAAATATGTGAAAATCTTGTTTATCTTATACAAAATATATTTATATTTATTATATATTTAGCAAATTGTTTTGTTTCATTTTGTGTTACATTTTGTTAGGACGTATAAAAATCACACGATCAAAACTGATAAACTGACATTAACAGTACATATGGTATATGTTCATAAATCTATGTATATATATAACACATACTACATAAATATATATATATATATATATATACATATATATACATACGTACGTATGTCTACATATTACATTGCTTTTCTTTTGATTCTCAATTACACACAAACACACACATATGAAGAAAATTAGAGATAGAGAGAGCGAGATAGAGAGAGAGGTGATAACGCGTTTTTTTGTTCACATTATTTTGATTTCAGGGTTCTTTTATTTTTTGTGGCATTTATGTATAAAAATAAAAAAATTTGTTTATTTCAATTTAAAAAAATAATTAAGTTTTGTTATATGTATATATATATATATATATGTAAACATAATAATTATAAAAATATTTAAAAATAAACATTACAAAAAAAATAAACTTAAAATGAATCAAACATTTCGGACAAATATATAAGATTTCGCTCCGAAATGAAAATATTTTTTAAATGCAACGTGAGACGGTAGAAAAATGTGTTTGTTGTTGTTGTTGCTGTTTATTGTTGCTTGGTGTATGCTTGAGTGCTCCGAGTTAGCTGATAGTCTATTCCGATTGTGTTGTTGTTGCTTTTGTTAGCTGATTCTTGTTACAATTACAATTGATTGAGCGTCTGGAAGTGTGCGGAAGATTTTGTTATTGTTTTGTTCAAAACTCTGGATTCACTTGAGCTTCTGCTTGATGGGACTGGGCTGGGATGCCTGATCCGCTTCGGGCAGATCGCTCTCCTTCTTGCGCTTCTTGTCCTTGTCCTTGTTGGGCGCTTTCACCTTCTTCACCTGCGCCGCCAGCAGCTTAGCCTCCCGTTTCGCTTCACGCGTGGCACGCAACTGTTCCGTTATGAACGAGAACACCAGATAGCCCTGCAGAGCGATCAGTCCGATCAGCGAGATGATCGCACGCAGCTTATAGCTGCCACCCGAGCCGGCAATGCCATAGTACAGCGTCAGCACACCAATTACCGAGGTGGCAAAGCGTGCCAGAACAAAGCATACACTGTTCACGATGCGAACGCGCGCCAAACGCTCCTCGCGATCGAAGACGCCAACCAGATGGAAGACGTGGGCGAGCAGCTCGCTGACATAGTGGAGGGTGAGCAGGACAAGAGCCAGCCGCTGATAGTTGAGCGTGTAGGCAAGAACGACGAGCGTGAAGCCGCTAATGGAATGTATGATCTTGGGCTGTTGCTCCTCCTTGGCGCGTATCTTTTGGAAATAGAGTTCCGGCAGCATATGTAGATAGTATGACAGCTGGATAATGAAGTAGAATTTGTGTAGGAAGCTCATCGCATGATCCGGATAGTTCTCCCACAGCAGGGCCACCTGACCCAGATAGCCTTCGCGCAGTGCCACATGTACACCCCAAACGAAAGATATTAGATAGAAGGCAAACAGTTGGCCGGATTCATTGAAGCGGGCCAACTTGAATTTGGACAAGTGCAGACGCTTGCTAATCTTGTCCAGCACAAATTCCTGAATGATGGCATGCATAATGATGCAGGTGAGCGTATAGAAGAATATCGCACAGTAATCCTTAATGCCAGCCACATAGGTATATGACTTGCCATACGGCTGCTCACGGCTAGCTTCCTCGCCGCTAACATTGTGATGGAGCGATATGAAGGCGCTGGCAAATGATGCCGTCGATTCGTTCATTAGGCCAACAACGAATACCATTGCCACACAGGAGATGATATCGGCATGGTTTTGTATGACAAACTCGTGGCTCAATATTGGTGGATTCTTGCTTGTTGTCTTTCGTCCCAGTCCTGGTTTGATGGCCATGTTGATTGCTATTTTTGTTTTGTTGTTGTTGTTGCTGTTCTTTACGTTTTTATTGTTATTGCTGCAAATGTTTAATGTGGTTTAGTTTAGATTTGCGAATCTTGCTCTCGCGTGTGCGCTCCCTCTCTCTCTCTGTCTCTCTCTCTCTCACTCACTCAATCACTCATTAAACGCGCGGTTGTGTGTTCGTGGCGCTTGCAACGTCAGCAGCAACAGCAGCTGACAGAGGCACGCAAATTATGGCCATGTGCATGCCCCATGCCTATGCTAATTGGCTTGAAGATTCGGTGCAACAGCAGCAGAAGCGCACACGAAAACGCATACACACACACACACACAAACACGCTAACAAACATGCAACACAAATTTGCCTTGTTGGCACAAACACGCACGCTCACACACACACAAACATACACACACAGCGGAGAGAGAGCGCATGCAAGCAATTTCTTTTTTTTTTGCGCTTTTCACTCAATTATGTTGTTGTTGTTATTGCTTACAGGATTGGAATTTGTTGCTGCAATTTGCTGACGTAGGCGTCGTTCAGTTGTGTTAAATTTATTTTTTTATTATTTAATTTTAAAAAGATTTGTTTTTAATTAATGTATTTTATTTTATTCCAGTGCGCCTCTGGTCCAGCCGCCTCTGCTGCCTGCCTGCTTTTGGCTTTTAGATTAGCTGCTGCTCACCTGTGCGTGAGTGAGTGACTGACTAACTGACTGACGGACTGGCTGACTGAATGAAATGTGTGGCTACGTTTTACCAACAGCGCTCTGCGAATGCCAAGGCGGCCTACTAGCCAACAACAGAGCCAAGCAACAACAAGAGCGCTGCCAGCAGCCGCAACAGCAGTACAACAAAACACATTCAACAAAAATAAAAAAAATAAAAAAACTGCCACGCAAACGACTCTCGGCTCGAACGTCGCGTTGTTGTTGTAGTTTGTTGGTATTGTTGTTGCTGGTGCTGTTGGTTCACTACCACTTGTTCACGTTGTTTGTTTATTGCTTGCTCGCTTGCGCGCACACTTCGAAGCGCCAACGTATTGCCGGCTAAAGTCAAGCGCTCTCGCTTTCACACCCCAAAGCGCCACAATATTATTTTGGGGCGCCCACTCGTTTGGCCACGATGTCCGTTTTCATTTTCGTTTTGCTTCGTGTGTCAGCCGACCGTGACGTGTAATTTGGTGTCTGTTTGTGTTATCGATAGCCATAATACGCGTCATCAATTGTTTTACAACTCTGCTTCGTTTGATCTCCATGGGCACAATGTGATAAGGTCACACACAGCTCACAAGCAATTTGATGTCACATATTCACAAAATCATGCTTATCAAATTTACCACTATGTTTAAGCAAAAGTAAATTGGTCCTCAAAAATAAAAAACGATCTGAAGCTTGTATGAAGCTTAATAGGACAAGTTTTTTTAAATCAATCTATTCACATTTTCATGTTGACGTCATGCGCACAAACGGCAAACCAACGAGTATGTAAATATACAAGAGTGGAAAATACGGCTCCCTCTATCTGTTAACTTATTTCAACTTATTTAGCTTATTTCATTTAAAACGCAAATTTTCTTTTTTTAATTTTAAAGTTTTGTTAATTTGCCCTTGGCAAAACGGCTTCAGGGTGGCCTAATCCCTTCCTTGTGTGTATGCATGTGAGTGCGCCCAACGGGAATAGGCCAAACGAAACAAGACAAACAACAACAACACGTGATGGTTGTCGTTGCTTGAACGCACAGGCTGCACACTGTTTTATACCCTTTGTTTCAATATTCAGTTAAGGTCAATGAAATTAATTATGAAAATACACTTAATTCAAGGACAATTAGTGTCAACTTAGTCATTTTAAACCTGTTCAATTAGCCATTAATGCTTTACCTAATTCCCAATATATAAATTAGCATATATGATGGAAGTTATATTTAAGTATCTCACGTTCGGTCATACAATTGTTCAAAGTTCCCATGTTAGGCACAGCGAAATGAAGTATCTTTCTTCTAATCTTTGTCTCTCGCAACGCACACTTTGATAATGAGTTTACAAAGCAGGAAGGGTACTTATTCTTCCACGAGCTCTCGGTATCGGTGACGTTTTCTGTTAAGTGGAAGGGCGCGCTGTTTTCCACTCTTGTTTATTTGCATACTCGTTGACTCGTTGCGGCAATTGAGTATCGAAACTTGTTTACAGAGATGCTACCCTTAAAACATTGTGCCATTCACATTAAAACGCGCACATAGTATGCATTTAAAAAAAACGGTACGTTTTTAAAAACCAAAACACGACTGTATGCACATATTATGTACTAACTTTAAAGGTAATTCATATAATGCAGATATGCCTTAGTATGTTTCAATGTTAGCTAATCTTTCAGTTCTTAAGCTATTTTAATAAAACTGAAAATTTATAAACATTTTTCTTAAGCGAGCTTAATCAAATTATTAGATCGATCGGAAAAGGTCCAAATAATCAATTTACTGTGTTAATTGAAAATAAATTATACATGTTATTAAAGCTTAGATTGAATATTACGAAGTTAAAATTTTTC
Organism: Scaptomyza cyrtandrae; assembly: GCA_035044605.1. Classification (NCBI taxonomy): domain Eukaryota; kingdom Metazoa; phylum Arthropoda; class Insecta; order Diptera; family Drosophilidae; genus Scaptomyza; species Scaptomyza cyrtandrae. The sequence goes on from JAWNNS010000639.1 coordinate 9,339,169, forward strand.
CAAATAAACCTTAAAATCCTTGTTAAAATAACTAGCCAATCTCTTCGTAATATTTTGATTTGAACCAGGTTAACTAATATTTGGTATTCAAGCTTGCATACCTAGTCCCAAGGGGAGGCAATTAAAATTGCGTTCTTACTAATAATAAATACGTACATATGTATGTATTTCAAGGTTTTTTCAAGAAGGTAATTAAATTGACATTGTTGCTTACTCACATTACGATTTCGCTTGCGCACGGATGAAACGATTGTGCGCTTGTTGCGTGCCACCAAACAGACCGTTATAATTAGAATCATGCCAATAAGTGCAAACCCAAGTAAGGCGGGTAACAGCACGCTATCCTCTGCCTTGTAGCCCTGTGAGGAAGAGAGGGAGCGGGAAGAGGAAATTAATGCAGGGTTCCCAATAAGTTGGGCAACTCTTTATACTCACCGACCACTGGACATATGAGGATGGCATATAGGCCCAGCGTGGATTCATCCAAGCATTGTTGTTACTGCTGCTTTTGCTTTGGATCTGTGCCTCATCCGTGTTGCTTGATTGTTGTTGCTCCTGCTGCTGTTGCTGTTGTTGTTGTTGTTGTGTGATCTGCATCTTGGCCAATACGGGTGGCATAATTGGTTTCTTGGCTGCCGACTTGAGGAGCGGTACTTGTATAATGCGCGTAGTTATCGTTCCACCCAGACGATTGCTCAACGGCGGCAGCGGCGATTGTGCAGTTGGTAATATCGGTTGCTCCGTTGTTGTTGTGATTGTTCTTGCTGTTGGAGGACTTTCTGTTGTTGTTGTTGTTGTTGTTGTCGTAGTAGTTGTTGAGCTGCTTGTCAAAATCGTTTTGTTGAGCTTCAAGATGAACTGTTCGACGCCATTGCGATTAATGATCTGAACAGTTTGACCCACAGCAGCCAAGGGATCGATTGTTGTTGTTTTTGTTGCTTCTGTTATAGGTGGAGCTGCAGGCGGCGGTGGTAGTGGAATGTGTTGCAGCTGGTGCAACTGCTGCGACTCGCCACTGTGCGTAAATGCCGCCTTCGTTTTGAGGAACCATTCTGTGGGACTGGGCAAACATTCGGCGGAGACCAGAAATGGTATCAATACGGCACCAACGATCACCGTACAAACAAAGATCAGGCCCAGATATGCAAAGGATGTGCGACGTTTACGTGGCGGCGTTGAGCTGCTCCGCTGCTTCGCGCCACCAATCACGCAGGTAGTGGACGAGGAGGCTGAAGCGGTTGCAGAGGAGGAGGAAGCAGATGCAGTGGCATTTAAGGAGGATGAGGAGGAGGAAGAGTTGGTGTTCGCTGGCAGGCAGCTGGCATTTGTCAATTTGCCCTCAATGCGAAAATCATCGTTTTGCGGTAATATTGTGTACTGCAAACTATTTTCGCCGTGTCGTATCGTTTTGTACATTTTCAAACTGTTTCTTTCCCTTTTTTTTGTGTATTTTTTTGTTGTTTTTTTCTTTTTTTTTGGTTCTTCCTGTTTATCTTTTTTTGTGTAACTGACAATGTTGAATTCACTTTTTATTCGAACTTGTTTCAGGTTTTTTCAAATTAAATTTGCGCTAATCGCTATTATGCCAATTGTTGTTGTTGCTGCTGCTGCTAATTTTAATGTTTCTGCTGCATGCATGCTCCTTGCGCACTAAATTTTATGTTTTTATTGATTAAACCTTGTTGTTCTGTCAGCTCGCAGTGAGAGAGAGAGAGAGAGTTGAGCAGGCCATTCGAAAAATGACAATTATTTGGCGCAGTCGCATTTCGTTTTCGGGCGCAGTGTAGCAAAACATATAACGGTTCTATAATACATATACCATATGCACTTTAGGCAGTGCTGTAAAACGCATCTATGCAATGATTGCCATGTACAAATGCATCTACGCGAAATGAAAGCAAAACCAGAAGACTTAATTATATTTTTATTTGATCCAGGCAGTACTTTTTATTGTAATGATGTTAAAGGCACAAATTGAAGCTCAAGGTTACACATCAGCACTTACATTTATCAATAAGAAAGATATTTTTACCCATTTACTATATACCCAATGGACAAAATTTAATTGCATGGTTTTATTGACTCTCTTGGTAGTATGACAAAATGCTTATTGATCTGCATCATTCTCAATGCCTGACAAGTGCTTTATGCTATGCGACCCGGAAACATTCCAGACTTCATAACGATAAACTGATTTGAGTTTATGATATACAACAAGAATTAATCAAAGAGGCAGAAAGCAATTGCCAATTGATTTATGAGCAGAAAGCAAAATGCAGCCCAAAACACTTGCTAAATATCAGTAGAAGGGGCTGAAAGGTACAACCGACTGATAAGAATTTCATATACTAGATTAGTTTACGCCGTCCTCAAAATAGCTTTTCACTAAGTGGTTTGTTTGCGTGTGTTTGTGTGTGCAGACAGGTGTTCAGTGTGGAAGGGAATGTCGTGTACATACTTCGAGTGCTTATCAACGCGGCTGCTAAAAATGGTCAAGAAACTTTTGCCAATACAATGCCAATGAAATGGAATCGCTCAGTTACGTATATGAGCATCAAGTGTGAGCAACATGTTCATTCTAACGGTTGTTTGTTTGAGCCTGGGCATTTTGGTTGCCCTGCTTAGCCTGGCGCTGTTGCTACTTAGCCAAAAGTCGGCGCTCATCTTTGGCAAATATCCGAGCAAGGGCATATTCTATCGTGTTAAATATGGGATTGCGTTGCTTGTGCTGCGCCAGCTGCGCTATCGCCTCTACAAAAGGAACGAGGAGGTGCTCAGTTCGGCGGCACATCTCGCGACTTTGGACCGGCCACAGCCATTGACAAACGATCCCAAGAGCTATGATGTGGTCAGCATAATGGCGGCCAATGCTGCAGGTCTGAAACTTATGGTAACACTGGAGCGACGCAGACGGGGATTGCTCAAGGCAGCTCTATACTTGTGGCTACCCGGCAGCGGTCTTTACAGTCTGCCTAAATTGCCAGACATGATGCACTTTACCAACGATGGCAGCGAGGAGAGCACCGAATTTCGTGGTGCCGGCTTTTATCTCTATCCGGTAGAATCAATGCGTCGCTGGCGACTCAAATTCGATGGTCAGTTGCGCAAGCAATTGACGGAGTCAGCGGAAACTGAACTACTTAAGGTGCAACTGGATCTGGAATTCAAGAGTTCCCACGAACATTTTAACTACAATCGAGATCTGAGCTCAACGCTAATTGCCGATTCGATAGCACGCGAGGCCTGGAACGAGGAGTTCTATAGCATGCTTAAGTGTGTCGGTTACCATGTGGACAAGCGCACACACTACGAACAGAATGGTGAGCTGGTGGGCAGCATTGAACTTGCCGGCAGCCAGAAGCTGGAGTTGAAACTGCGTGGCTTTCGGGATCATAGTTTTGGCACCGATCGGTGCCTCAGCTCGATTAATCGATATGTGTACTTTGCCCTATTGCTGGACGATGGCAGTAGCATGGTCGTTGGCAATCTAAGCCAGCCCTCGTTTTTTCTGTCCTCATTGAAAACGGGCTACGTGTGTACGCCCGATGGCGTCTATCAGCCCATTACGGCTAGCAACTTTGAGCTATACTCGTATGGGGAGAAGGGTATACCGCCACAGCATCAGAATTTCATTGTGGATACAGCGGAACGTGCGTATCTTGTTCAAGTACGTGTAGAGCATACGGCTGTGCGGTATGTCGGCGGTAATTGGGAGTCAAAGGTGTATAATCAGTTTGTTGCCTGCACGGTTAATGGCATCACTGGCCAGGGACATGCCGAATATCTCTATAGGCACGACAGTGGACGACCGGATGCTGTTGCCGAACAGGATCCACAGTGGTATCAACGCATTAAGTGTTACGAGCGCAGTCTTAGCAATATGGAGCTGGTCAGCGAGGAAGATTTTATATTCTAAGCCATGGTATAATCTTATAATAACTACTATCTATGTACGTGATAAACGATTTACTTTTTGTTTTAAATATTTTTTTTGTTTTTGTTTTTAGTGTCAATTTAATAAAATGCATTTTGCAAATAATACAAATAACTGTGAATGGATACGGTACACTTGAGTATAAAATACGGTACCCGAAATAATAAATAATACTGTGAATAACTGTGAATGGATACGGTATACTTGAGTATAGAGTACGGTAACCGAAAGATAAGAAAGAAAAAACACAGATAATTATTATGAAACGTTACAAACGTTACTGCGAATTTGTTTATTGTCTAATGGTTTGTCACATTCCGCGACATACATATACATATGTATATTCTTTTGAGCCACATAATAAATTGTGATTTGTGTAACGTTTTGCATTAATTTTTTTCTTTCTTTTTGCCGATCACTGCATCCACCCAACGCCAGGTTGTGCCACATGGCTTGGACTGACCACCGATTTACCAAATGCAGCTTAGGGTTTTGCGATAGACCCGATGATATGCTTCAACTGGTTGAACTACAAGTAATGCGTTAAAATAGCTAATCGTAAAGATTAGTTAGATACTTACTTGTCCAGCGGCCAAATTCCTGGATCGGATTAAGGGTGGCATTGGAAGCGTCGGAGTCTTCTAATTCAGAATCTGTATATATATCATCTGTCATGTTAGCATATTGCCCCAACGCTTTCTCTTTCTCTTCTATCTCATCATCTTTTATCGCCATATCTAGCTCTTTCTCTTTCCCATCCATCACGTTCTTCTTGTTTCCCTCCTTAATCTCATTATCTTTCTGAATCTTCACTATCTTTGTCTCAATCTCTTCATCATGCAACATCTTTTTCGAGTTCAGTTTCTTCGATTTTAAGTCGACTTGTGAGCGTTTCTTTGACGGATCGCCAGATTGTTGCATCACCGGAGATTCCAGTGTGCTTTTCTCGAACATGGCCACAGTTGCGGCAACATGCCCATTCATTAGTTTAATGCTATCAGTCGGCTGCGTTCCAGCTCTCTGCTCCTTGTCTCCCATGTCCTCGAACATATTGATTAAGAGCTGAACATTTCGGCTCTTGCTCATATTCGATCCCGCAATATTTTCCTTCACCATTTTATGTTTCGAGATACTAATAATATATATTATACTATTCAAGAATATGAATAAAAGATGTACAGTTTTTATCACGGTATACTATATATATATATATATATATACTACTTATCGCGAATATGAATAAATGATGCACAGTTTCACTATGTTATACAGTATTTATATATCGCGTAATGGAAAAATATGTAAAATGTTGTATAAATGTGAAAAAATAATTATTTTCAAAATGTGAAAAAAAATTATTTACTGATGTGAAGGAGAATGAAATATTTCTACCTACTGACGAATAAGGCAACCGAAATTTGGGCACAGCCAACTTGGATCTCAAAAACTTTTCTTGGCAGCATAAATTTGAAGTTAATCGAAAAAAACCAATTGAGTTTCTTGATTCATTCTTCGACATAATATACATATATAGTAATATACATTTTCTTAGAATTTGACATGAAAAAATATTTATTTCTGTTTTTTTTTGTATTATATAAACTGCATCATATTAGCCGAGAGTTATTAAAAATATTTTATTTATTTGTGGATCATCAGCAAGTACTATAAATATTTATAAATAAATAACACTTGAGCCACATTGTGGAAAGCTTGGTCAAAGGAGGAAGTATGAAGGGATTGTATGGTCTTTAATAAACAATGGCGGGATAAGATTACAAAATAATTTGGGATTTTCTATCAATAAATAATAGAGAAAAGAAAAAAAATACGCCGTGCTTATTACGTACTGTACGACTATATAAATTGATTTATAAATCCAAAGGCAACAGCTGTGTTATCGAAACGGCCAAGTAAGGGATTAATTACGATCTAGTCCACCTGGATAGGAACGTGCAATGCGATAAGGCTTACTTAAAAAAAAAATGCTGACAAAGGCAACATATGCAAGGACGGCAAAAGCAAAAAATATCAATTATGCTGACAATGCTGCTTTATGTTGATGTTGATGTGGGCGTCACTGACCTGCGACAAGTTATTTGTTATATGTTGATGCCAACGATATGTAAATAGATTCATGGGTAAATGACTTCCCAATGAAAAGAGAAAAAACAGCTAAAGTTCCAAGTCCTAAAGAAATGTTCATAATAGAAACGATCAATGTTTTTGATTTTTTGTAGACAACGTTGAGTTTATATTTATTAAATACAGTATGATTAAACTCATTTAATCGCACTGAATTTTGATAATCGCAATCGTTATAATGTTGGGCATATCTTTTTAAGTGTCTCTATGGTAAAATACACTTCAGAAATCTTAATCTTGATATTCAATTAAAGTGTTATTCTTTGTGCACTGCACTGAAGATATGCTAGAAAAAATAATAAATATAGTAGTAATAGTAAAATAAATCAATATAGTTTATAAACATTTAAATTGTTTAAGTTTGAAAATTCTGTATCAAAATTCAAAGGTTTCAAAATGTTTAACATTGGTTCCAGTTCAGATATGGGCTCAAATGCAACCATTATCACGGTTAGAGAGGCAACGAAAACGCGTAGTAGAAGCCGCAGCCGAAGTCCCGATGGCGTGCAATTCAATCCGTCGGAGATGCCATCAAATAGTCGTCGCGCCTTCCTCCAGCATATGGTCGATAGTTTGCCCAAAACGGTGCAGAATCGTGTGCTGGCCCTAAAACACAATCAACTGCAGCAGATTAAGATCTCGGAGCAGTTCTTTCGCGAGGTCTATGAGCTGGAAAAGCGGTTCTATGGACAAAGCTGTGCGCTGTTCGATGCCCGTCGCGATATTGTCGCCGGTGATGTGGAGCCACCGACAATGGATCGCTATTGGCACGAGGAGCCCGATGAGTTGCTCGAGGAAATCAAGTCGTCGCAGGAGTTTAAGCAACTGACCGAACAGCTGCAGCATTTGCCAGATAATGTAATGGGCGTGCCACGTTTTTGGCTAACGGTCTTTCGCAATGTGGCACTCATCTCGGATCTGGTGCAGGAGCATGATGAGCAGCTGCTCGAGTGCCTGATGGATGTGCGCATTCGTTACGAGTCGGACAGCTACACTGTACACTTTCAGTTCAAGCCCAACAAGTATCTGCACACTTCGTCGTTGCTGTTGACCAAGAAATACATTCTGCGCCATGAGGCCGACAAGGACTATCCGTTTATGTTCGAGGGTCCAGAGATTGTGCGCTGCGAGGGCTGTCACATACACTGGCGCGATGGCTCCAATCTAACGCTGCAGACCGTCAAGCAGAAGCGATTGCGAAAGGGTGCACGCAACTTGCCAAAGGTGATGCCGCGCGAGTCCTTCTTTCGATTCTTCTCGCCGCCACAGGCAATGGATCTGTCGCTGGCCGATGAAAAGACTAAAATGGTGCTTGGCGCTGACTTTGAGGTGGGCTATCTGCTGCGCACACAAATCGTACCCAAGGCCGTACTGTTCTATACCGGTGACATTGTGGATAATGTCAATGATGAGCTGTGCACAGCGGACAATACATCGGCATCGTTATCCTCCGAGTCGCATGTCGGTGACCAAGATAATCAACAGGATCCCAAAGAATTACCCAGCACCAGTAGTGTTTTTTCTTAATAAATATTACATGATACTTATATTAATTGAACGCATTTTTCACTTTACATATACAATAAATACGAGTAGATATCTTTTTTCTTAATCCTATACAGTTATTTAAATATGCTCGTGTAGTATTCTTCCTCCAGATCGTATAAATCCATGGACATTTCGTCCCTTAGCTTCATTAACTTCTTATCGCATTCGATTTGCGTCGCCCGAAATAGTTGTGAGTTGTTTGTGATCGCCTCATTCACAGAATGAAAGTCATTGAGTATAAGATATTGCTTAAGATCTGCCACCAGTTTCATCAACGATTCACCAGCTCGCACTTAAAACATACAAAAATGTTTTATCAAATTTAATTTATTGATATGAAATTTAAGTTGATGTGCATCAAAAACAGAAACAAACAATATGTGTGTGTATGAAGACAGATATAGTAGTACCAGCCTCTGCCTCAAATAGTAATTATTTATACTTCATTCCTTGTTATAAATGTTTATTTACTTGGGATGTTTGGTTTATTGTATTTATGTTTGTGTATTTGTGCATGCTTACCCATATTCGCGGATCGCACCTGCATCTCAAGGGCGTCCTGCTCGCATTGTGTTATTCTTGAAATTTGACTATGACTCTCTCGCCTCGCCAACTTCAGTATCTCTGTAAACAAACATTAAAAAATAAATCAATTTAAAAATTGTTGCCAAAAGGGGAGAGAGAGAGTGAGTTTGTGAGAGCAAGGTAAAAAGTTACGCTCTATTTTATATGGAATAGCATAAACAAATGGGCTTAAAGCGAGGCTTTTGCTTGGATTGTCTCTTGGTCAGCTCAGTTGAAGTTAGAACGCTCTAGCCATTGCCGTTCTTTGACAAGCTTACAAAACGATATTGCAGTTATTACTATAAACGATATGGGCACATCATTTTCGTACTTCTTCGATCGGTTTGCTGGCAAGGAGGATGTGCGTGTGCTGATGATTGGCTTGGATGGAGCCGGCAAGACGACAGCGCTGTATCAACTAAAGCTGGACGCTACTTTTACCAACATACCGACGGTTGGATTTAATGTGGAAATGATGGAATACAAGCGCCTGCGTCTGACCGTCTGGGATATTGGCGGCCAGAGACGTGTGCGACCCTTGTGGCATTATTATTTCAATAATGCAGCTGCTGTTATATTTGTGGTCGATGCTTCCGATGATGATCGCTTCTACGAGGCGATGTCCGAGCTTCACTCGGTGATGTGCGTTAGGGAGTTAAAGGATAGCGTTTTACTGGTGCTCGCCAACAAGCAGGATCTGCCACATGCCATTTCACCGACCGATCTTGCGGTACGCCTTCGTTTGCATCAGCTAAAACAGCGCTGGAAGGTGCACGGCATCAGTGCTACCTTTGACAGGGGTCTTCATGAAGGCATGGATCTGCTTTATCGCATGATACGAAAGCGTCGTCAGCGTGCGCGTGCCGAGCGTCACGTTAAGACACTCTCCTAGGCCGCCTCATATACATATACAACAAACGTCCACTTACATATGTATCTTTTCTTACCTTCGAAGTTTTCCAACATGCTACGCACATCGTCTTTAAGGCGGGCATTGTAAGATTTCAGTAGAGCCTCTTTTGACTGAGGCAATATTGTGATCCGCGAACTATTGGCCATGTGTGATAAACGGCGTTGTTGCAGGACTAGAAATTTTATATATTTTTGTAGTTTTCTTTTATAGTTATTTTTCTTTTTATTTTTTTTTTTCTATTTTTGTTTTGTTTATGGTCTTTGCCGCGTTTTATCTGCCAAGCAGGGTTGCCTTTATCTATGCATGGTGAGCAGTATTGTTCTTACAAGGTTACGCCGAGCACAATTCAACTGTTACGTCACAAATACCGTTCACATCAAATCAAGAGAAATGTCTTTCCAAATATTCTAAATATTTCTCTGGCATTAGTTATTAATATTATGTACTAAATATATTTTTCAAACATGTAAAACTACTGATAAAATTTAAATTAATAACTAAACATATACATAAACAGAAGCCTGTGTTTAATAAACAGTAAACGTATGGCTTCGGTACTTCAAAATAACAATATTAAAATGTGCTTGCGCATTTAATATTTTAAATTTTCATGTAAACTTGATCTGACAAGCTATCTATCAACAATAAAGATCCCAACTCATCAACTATATAGATATTGATGTCTGGCAACGCTATTCAAACCAGTCATGCCTATATATCGATATTTCAGCAAAAATATTATTATACAGATGTAAATGTTTTACTGTGGGCCACCACTAGTTCTTGACCTGCAGAGGTAGTGAAAAGAGACTTTATCAACAACATCGATATAGTTAAGCAAGGCACACAGCCCTGCAACGTAAATCCGATCAAGATAAGCCAACGAAGGGGATTTTACACCTGTAATGCTTTAATGCTAAAGTCCATACTCGGCGGGGACACGAATGGTTCTGCGGAAGAGGGCGTTGGTGGCAGGAGTGGCAGCGGAGGCAGCAGTCGAAGCACCAATAGTACGGGCGTATTAAGCCGACCCGATAGTGGTCTGGGCTCCAGCTCAATATCCAGTGGCTTAAGTGCTGTCGGTGGAAGTGGCAGAGCAAGTGGTAGCAGCGGAAGTGCCAGTGGCAGTGGTGGCAGTACGCCAGCAACTGTTTATTGCCAGGCATGCGCAGCCAGCAGCTCACAACAGCAGCAGCGCGATTCGAAGTCGGGAAAGCGGCAAAAGCCGCGCAAAAGTGCATCGACAGCCGGGTGCGTAGACGTGCAGCATATACGTAACAATTTGATGATGTCCACATCGAGTTCAACACGCAGCACACGCGGTGGCAGCAACAGCAACAGCAGCTGCAGCAATGCCTCTGCCACTGCCTCCGCTTTAATGCAATGCAACAATGGCATTGCGTATGATGCCAACAGCAATGGCAACGGAAGCTGCAACAGCAGCACCTATAGTGGCAAAGACGGCTCGCCGGGCAGCTACAGTTACAGCTGCAATGCCCTAAACGTTGATTTCAACTCCTATACGGCAACACATCAGTGGACGCGCATGCTCGAATGTGCCGAGTTTGTTGGCGCCAAGTAAGTCAATATTAACTTTGAACTGCTAATTGAACCAAACTTAATATCGATTATTATTTGAACAACATTATAGACGCAGCAAGCACACGGTGGTTTCCTACAAAGATGCGATGTTTGTGTTTGGCGGCGATAATGGCAAGAACATGTTAAACGATCTTATTCGGTTTGGTGTTAAGGACAAGTCATGGGGTCGAGCATGTGCAACTGGTACGCCACCAGCGCCGCGTTATCATCATTCTGCTGTTGTCGCCGGTAGCTCGATGTTCATATTTGGCGGCTATACGGGCGACATACACTCCAATTCGAATCTGACCAACAAAAATGATTTGTTTGAGTACAAGTTTCTCAGCGCCATGTGGGTGGAGTGGAAATTCTCTGGCAGTCAACCAGTTCCACGTTCAGCACACGGTGCAGCCGTTTACGATAACAAAATGTGGATTTATGCTGGCTATGATGGTAATGCCCGACTTAACGATATGTGGACCCTGAACTTAACGGGCGACAATCATCAGTGGGAGGAGGTGGAACAGCAGGGAGATCGTCCCCCTACATGCTGCAATTTTCCCGTTGCCGTTGCACGCGATGCAATGTATGTGTTTTCGGGGCAGAGTGGTCTTCAGATAACAAATTCATTGTTTGAGTTCCACTTCAAGACGCGCACTTGGCGTCGCATTTCCAACGAACCAGTGCTACGTGGCGCCACATCAGCACCACCATCTCGTCGCTATGGCCACACCATGGTCCATCACGATCGCTTTCTATTCATATTTGGCGGCTCAGCTGATTCGACGCTGCCAAACGATTTGCACTGCTTCGATCTGGATTCGCAGGTATGGTCTGTGATAACGGCGGAGCAGAACTCTGATATGCCGTCGGGTCGTGTCTTTCATGCATCAGCAGTCATTAATGATGCCATGTACATCTTTGGCGGCACTGTGGACAATAGCGTACGACGCGGCGACACGTATCGTTTTCAGTTCTCCAGCTATCCAAAGTGTACGCTGCGCGATGACTTTGGCAAATTTTATCACGAGAAGCAATTCTGTGATATTCAGTTTCTGGTTGGTGTCGAGGAGATACGTGTACTGTCGCACATTGCGTTTGTTGCAGCACGCTCCAAATATTTGCGCAATAAGATATTGGCGGCACGTGAGGCGCGACAACATCAGATGGAAAAACTTTATGGCGTTGGACAGGTGGATACGTTGGCTTTAAATACGGGCGTCGGCGGGGATCGTGTGCCTATGCTGGAAGTGCGCTTGCAACATGCCTCACCAGAGGCATTTGAGATTATACTTAACTATATCTATACGGATCGCATTGATCTGAAGGACACGTACAGCAAGAACATCATCATTCTCATCACGGACATCTATCAGTTGGCTGGTCTATTCACAATGCCGCGCCTGGCGCACGGCTGCATTCAGTATCTGGACTATAAGATCAACAAAATCAATGTGCTCGAGGCGCTGTACAATGCTGACAAAAGCAAGTACGTGTTCGCGTCCAGATCTTCGGCAACTAATTGAATCTTAATTAATTAATGTTATACTTTTGTTGCACGAATTAATGTTAGCATCAAAATCATTAAGGATCATTGCATGCAGTTTATCATCAAGGAAGAGAACTTTACCGAAGTGGTCATGTCGAGTGAGTTTAGCGATTTGGACAAGCCACTTCTGGTCGAGATAATACGCAAGCGTTTGCATCCCAGCAAACTGGTAATAGACACTTCCTATGAGTCAAACATTGGTAAGTATATAAAGTTTGCACACACAAATCGGAACTCTTTCATTGCAGAGTTGATGCCTAACAACCACTCTTTATATAGGTTTGGGAATATTTATAGCAGCAAGTACAAGGTTAAACTTGTACAAATAACTAAACACCTCATGTAGATACAATTGTCAATGTCTAAAGAAATGCATTGCAAAACGAAGCTTTTATTTGGAGAAGTTTCATTTCTGCAGCAATAACAATATGATTCTACTGACCGATTTGTACCTGTTCGTTTGTTTGTTTATGAATATTTGCTCATGTTTGTTTAGGCACTACGCTGGAGCATGATTTGTCCATGTTCTTGGAGACAACGGGCAAGGACTTTTGCGATATAAGTCTATTACTGGATGATCAAGTGATACCAGCCCACAAATCTGTGTTATCATCACGTTGTACCTACTTCCAGGGCATGTTTCGCTCTTTTATGCCACCGGATAATACCGTTAATGTAAGTGCACTTAACTTTTGCTTATATACAAACTATAAATTTATGTATATGTGTATATTAAAATAGATACAAATTGGAGAAATTTCTCCCTCTGTGGAGGCGTTCCATTCTCTGTTGCGCTATATATATTATGGAGACACAAAGATGCCACCACAGGATGCACTCTACTTGTTCCAAGCACCATGTTTCTATGGGCTGGCCAACAATCGTTTGCATGCATTCTGCAAATACTCATTGGAGCATAACATAACGTCGGAGAATGTGTTGCAAACGCTCGAAGCGTCTGATATAACAAAAATCTATGACATCAAAGATTATGCATTGAAACTAATTGTCAAAGATTTTGCCAAAGTGGCCAGGCTGCCCAAAATAGCCGGTTTGTCGCGCGAACTGTTGCTGGAGATAATACGCGCTGTGGCCGATTCGCAAGGCGAGTTTCTCACTCGCATCAATATCAATACAGATATATGAAAGCTAGTGCTGCTACAGCCGGCATTGCAGTTGTTGCTCGCTTGGTTGCAAATCGGACGTAGCACGTAAAGCAGCAGTAGCGGTTGGTAGCGCAATAAATCCACTTTCACTTCCAATCCTCTCAAAACTTCCTATACCTGTACCTTAACTCAAACTCAAATACCAACACCTACACCTAGCAGACGTCAGCACGAATGAGACAGAGATAGAAAGAACGATATTTTTTTGAATTATGAGGAAGTAGTGTTCGTAATATATAGCTGGTTATTGTTAGGGTAAAGGCATGACTAAACATACAATCGATTTGCTTAGTGCTCCTGTTACTAAACGATTAAAGCTGTCCACTTAATACTTATTGAATCCATCGAAAATCTAAAAATAAATCAAAAACAAACATATTGCTCGAGCTTGCGGTGTCAAAATAATTATATTTATAATATTTACCGGAAGTGATAAGCAATATTAGTGCTATCTAAACTATACTAAAAATTTCTTTATAAAACAAGTCAAGTAATACAAAAGACAGTTGGACTCATCTAGGTCTTTTTTTTTAGTTCCAGGAAATCTGTTGTAAACATATACACACAAAATGTATATTTAGCAATGAGTCTTTACCGTGATAGTATACAACAAAAATACAAAAAAGCAAACAAACATACATGCATACATCATATATCTTTAGAGTTCTGGCAAAACGTTAATTAAGCATACCATCAATATTCATGAATTTCCTCAACTACTATATAACTGAAGATGATATTGAGTTGGGCAATACTGTCATCCGTTCTCTGTTGAATAAACTCATCAACTTAATCGAATCACGCGTGTATGAACGCAATCGAATAATCACTCAAGGATAAATTGCTAACATTACTGCAAATAATTGCAATTTTGTCGTACAATTAACGTATAGGAAAAGCAAAGGTATTACAGTCAATATAAATTGGCCGGATTTCGATTCGTTTATGACAATCTATCAGTCCATTGATTACTTATATGGGAAAAGCACATCATATAGCAACAAAAAAAAAAAAAAAACAATGTGAACGTGTTCAAAATTCTTCCAAGTCAGTTAAGAGGTTTCTTCTTTTATGTCGGAGATCCTTATGTGAGATCCTTGTTTTTAGAACATCTGGGCCAAAGAGTGAAATTAATAATCGGATGTGGTCTTTTCCTTAAAGCCAAGTACAAAATAATAATTAACAATGATTTTGTTAATGGACAAAATGATTGTTGCGCTATTGTTTCTAGAGATAGAGATAGTTGTTGAACAACAATAAATAACGAACTAACAAAAGTGTTCACTTAAAATACATATACTACTTTAAAAATAAATTATAAAAGAGCTTTTTGAGACTTTAAAGTGTTCATTGATGAGTCTACTCAAGGGAGATATTTTTTACTAGCTGAAGATATTCTTGATAAGATTAAACAAAAAAAAAAACAGAAACAAAAAGTAAAGAAAAACTTATAGAACTCTACAGATACATAAAGTTGTTAAACCAGGTGAATTATAGGATGTAAAATGTTTTGTAGGTTGGCATTGGGCTTAAGATAAAGTGTTATTTGTCGCCATCTATTTAGTATGTTCTGAATGAGTATATAAAACAAGAAATATTTAACTTTACTCTAACATTATATTACACAAATGTATGCATGCTTTTTTTAAATATACATATGTACACACACACACGCACGCACACACACACACACACACACTCGTACATGCACACATGTTTTTATAATGCATGAATATTTGTCGATTTATATTTATTTATAATTTACTTTTATATTTGATACTTACTTGAATAAGAAACTTTTAACTTTATGTCCATGGCTCAAAGCTTTTAAATTATATACACGCAAACGAACAAAGAAAACAAAATAAACATAGTGTTGAATCAAGAAACAACAAACAACAACAACAGTAACAACAAAAAAGCTTTTAGTCACAATCGTTAAGTACTATATACAGATCTAACAGCTGCTCTTAGCTTTTATTTGCTTGTTTCCAATTAGATCTATTAACAAAATATAAATAGAAAATAGAACAATTAATAAACAAATAGTAAACGTTTTAGAAATTCAATTTTGTACCAAAAAGATCAAACATATTGAGAACATTTTTAATGTCAATTGCAAAGCTATAAACTAATTGCATTTTATTTCTTGCCAGAGACTTTTAATATGATAGAATTGTGATAGTTGTTTCTGTTTGAACAGATTGTTTCTAGTCTAAGTTATTCAAATTATCATTTAGCTTGTATTTTATTGTATTCTTAAATTTATATTTTATACCAAATAATATTGATTTGCAGTATTTATATTTTTGGTTCTAATACAAACAGACATATACATATAATACATATATATATATATATATGTTAGTTGTGAAAATTTGAAATAAATTTTTAGTTTACCTTAGATAAACAATGTTTACAAATACGTATGTAGCTAGAGTTCATAACGAGCAATATTGATAATACTATCAGTAAGTAGTTAACTATCGTTCTTAGCTTTTGATTATCTAATATTGAGCTACATAGCTTGGATTTGGCTCTATTTGCAACTGGTAGTCCAGTGTTAGATAATCGTGTGTGTTCAAATAATTCAAATAACCAAACAAAACCAAACAAAAACAAAAACACATTACACATCTTTTGACAGTTAAATAATCAAACATCATTCCCATTGTTCGAATTAAACGTATATTTCTTTGTTTTTGGGGAATCGCATCGGAGAATGTAGACTTGCGGCTAGTAGAAATATTAGTAATACAGCTCTCTCTTATAAAGGACACATGAGTGGTGCCTTTAGTGCCTTCTCAAGTTGAACACGATAATAGATAAACTGAAGAAAAATGAAATAGATTGATAAAACATACACAAATCGAATGACACCGAACAAACCAAACAAGTGCCAGATATATATATATATATATAGATATACTTCTCCCTGTTTCCTGTTCATTTACATTACGAAGACTTTTTGCTCACCTACACATGTCGTTTTCATCAAGCACTTAAGTACTACTATCTTTAAATAATCTGCATACTTATTTGTTCGATTTAAAAAAAGGTCGTCTTGCAATTTTGATATGGAACACATTAATGCTTTTGGCAGTAAAATCAAAATCAAAATCAAATAAATGTTAAATCAAAATCGAATCGATTTAATCGATTTTTTTTATTTCCATTTTATTAACATATCGTTAAGGTTTATGAGAACTATAGTACAAATTAACATAAAACAAATTGATAATTCTTCAAATTTTCTGTTCTATACAAAATTGTATGACGATCCGGACAATAAG
Organism: Scaptomyza cyrtandrae; assembly: GCA_035044605.1. Taxonomy (NCBI): domain Eukaryota; kingdom Metazoa; phylum Arthropoda; class Insecta; order Diptera; family Drosophilidae; genus Scaptomyza; species Scaptomyza cyrtandrae. Next base: position 9,355,862 of record JAWNNS010000639.1, read on the forward strand.
TGCAGAACTTATTTATAAATCAAAAAATCAACTTTAAAAAAAATTGTGGGGCTCAGGAATCAATATAGATCAAAAAAACCCTTTGCGTTGCAGCGAACGAATACAACTTTTGCTTAAGCTACTATTTAATGCATTTGAGTCAAAAGTTCGTGTTTTTGGGATACGGGCTCTTTCCAAAGACATAATTTTGTTTGCTATCATGCAGATGCATTTGTATCTTGACTGATTCAAACACAAACAAATAAAAAAAAAAAACTGTTTAGCTTTTTTCATAACACAAAATAAAATAATTATTATTAATCTTAAGTATAAAGTTGATATACGATAAACGAGTAAAATATACAATTGGTACGCAAAACAAAAGGAAAAATGATTTTGTTGTTTTTTTTATAGTGTATATGTATAATATTGTATGCCTAAAGGGAATAATTGAGGTTGCTTCAAGGTTGCGACTCAAGGGTATAAGCATAATATGTATGCAATTGTCAAACGGTGCCCTTGGGCATTTTTAATTTCTTTCAGTTCAAAGCAGAGCAAACACACACACACACACACACATGCACATATATTCAGAAGAATGTGCTAATGTGTACACATACATAAGCTTGACAATGAATGGCCCGAAAGGAAGAAGGGGGCGGGTTCGAAGGTGGCAACAATAAACTGAAAACGAGTATGCGAGAGAATAGAAATAGAAATACAAATACCTAATAAAATTGTAGACAAACAAACAAACGGGCTTGCATTGAGCCTTGAGATAGGGCATGATGATGGCAACATCTACGAGATGAATATTATAAGATAGCGTAAGGCAGCAAGCAGCAAGCAGCACACAGGCAGGCAGCACACAGCTCAATGAAATTAAAACAAAACAAAAGGCTGGCAAGGACAAAGCCAAATCGAGTTGTGCTCCGCTTTTGCCTTGTCTCAACTTCTGCTTCTTGCTTATCAAATGCAAATTACAAAATCAAATATGCCAGGACCAGAGGAGTCGAAACCCTCGGGCAAATAAGCTGACAGAATACCAGCACATCAGAGCTGTGGAGAGAAGAGGAGAGGAGAGCAGCAGGCAGCGTGTTTGGCAACTGTTATATGTATTATTGGAGTTGACAACGTGTCGTGTCATTTTTTTTTTATATTTTTTGGTTTTTTCTTAATAAAAATGTATAAAACTGAAGATACAAAATATGAAATACTTCTTTTTAAGCATGATGATTGCTGCGAACAATTAAAAATTAATCATCGGTTAGTCCGGCGGTCTTCAATAAATACTCAAATCTCTTCTGCTTTGATTTTAGTAGTTCTGTGATATTGAAAAGCTTTTTGTTTGGCGCGAAAAGTCTTTGTTAAAAGCACAATGTAAGGAATGATATTATTTATTTTTACGTTCTAACTTCAGTCTGTGCCTCTGATGATAATCAATTCTCGCCTTGTTTGCCTTTGTTTTTTTCTGATGCATAAGTTGTATTATTGTAAAGTTTCATTAAAATCAATTCGGTAGCTTTTGCGTGAAAGTCTTAGAAATAATGTTAACAAACTTTCATATTCATATTATTAGTAGGATTTTTTTTAGTAGTTTTTGTATTTGTATAGCGAGCTCAACAAAGTATAAAAAACCGATGTGATTTTTTTTTAAAGTTGAACTTTGGTTTTACTATTGCGGATACAAAAAATCAAGATTTTTATGATAAACGTAAAACTTTTTTTAAGCAAATGTTTTTGACTTGTGTTTAGTACAGCGATTGCCAAAGAATTTAGCACGCGTTCATCTCTATGTCAAGCTCAAGGATGAGCTCAAGGGTATTTTGGCCTTTTGTCTGTCAAACTTTCAGTTACATATACAGAAAAAGAGATAGAGAGAGGAAGAGAGAGAGAGGGAGATAGAGAGAAGTGCACGCTTTTCAGTGCCTACGTTGACAATTCAATTTATTGGCATGGAAACATGTTAAATTATTTGAAAACTATCATATGAATTGAGGGGCCCCAGGGTAAGTGTGTGCGACCACAATACGATTGTTTATATTTGCTTATGAGCAACTTTATGCCTGCAAAAACATACATACATACATACATACATACATAAATGCTTGAGATATATTTAGAGAATTTCGTGAGAGTTGAGGTTTGCCCTTTGCACTTTGATTGGTTGTTTATTGGATCTAACTAATCGAATATGAGTTTATATACAGTTTTGGGCAGTTATGTCAAGAATCATCTTATCAACTTTTAAAATGTGTACAATATATATAGCTTATTGATTTGCAAATATATTGTGCTATGTTATCGATTTCAACAACTAACAAATCATGGCAAATCGAAGCAGGCTATGCTTAAATTTAGTTCACATCATTTGTCGGCGGCTACGAATAATATATTTTTCAGTTCACATTTCACATTTTCAGATCGCACACATAACAAACAAATATTTTTCACAGCACACAAAATAGAAAATTTTTCCCAATTTTTATTTTTATTTTATTTAATTTTTTTTTTTCAAATTTTTCGACTCGTGTACAATAGTAGACATTCAAAATCTTTTCTATTTTTATTTTCGTGATTTTAATAAAACACATTTGCAACACGAACATAATGGTGAAGCAACATTATTCGTACTCCAACATGCACAAGAGCCGCAATGTGCAGATCCTTATCAAACTATTTGAGGACATGGATAACGGAAACGAGGAGCAAACGACTGTAACCCCTTCGATTAGCAGTAGCCGTCAATCACTGTCTGGATGTGTTGCGGCAAACGTGGCTATATTCGAGAATACGACGCCGGAGTCTCCGTTACCGATACCGGTACCAGTACCAGAACAGGAACCAGTACCAGAACAGGAACCAGAACCAGTACAAGAACCAGAACAAGTACTAGAACCAGTACTAGAACCAGTACTAGAACCAGTACCGGAACTGGTACATACACCTGGCGAATCATTAGTTGAACAGTCTTCGACCACTTTGGACCAGGGAGCTCAGACCGAGATGGAGACAGAAACTGAGCCGGAGTGCCACCAAGAAAAGGAAGAAACTAACAATACGAATACGAATACGAATTCGAATACGAATGAGAAGGATAAGGAAAATGAAACTGAGAAGCGGACAGTACCGGAAACAATGATGCAGAAAGCTATTAACAAACCGAAAACATCCAAAAAGATAAGAGGCTCGAATGAAAAAAATGCTATGCCTTACGCACCGAAAGCAGGGTTGTATATAAATATAGCAAATATAGCTAAGCAATATAAAAAACTTAAGTCTGCCAATGCCAATCAAAATTTTCTAAAGAATCTGAAGGTTCGAGCCCCATTCAACGGCTTCAGTTTTTGTAAGTATCGTAACGTCCTTTCCAACTCTATTTTCGATTTCGATTTCCTATTCGAACAGGTAACAAATTACGTCGTATCGCTCGCCGTACCCTCAGTTGCATTTGGTAACTAACATTGGCTACCACAAACCAGCCTTGAGGCACACACCTAGCGTTGGTTCGACGCAGCAACAAAATATATATAAGCCGTATACAAAGCAAATTTAAATCAACCAAAAATGAACCAACAATGAACATGCCGCAACCGCTATGGATGTACGGTTAGGCAAATAAAAATTCGCAGTCTAAGTAACATTTAATAAGACTTTTTTTTTTCTCAAACTTGGGGTAGAAAGTGTCAAAAGATTAGTTTATAAGTCTTAAATTGGGTTAACTTCGATTCACCAACTGCACTTTAAAATAACTCAAGTTCATTCTTATCCCCAACTAGAAATCAACTTTCGAATTCTCTGGCAATGTCAGTTACGCCAGACTCACCCTTTTGCCCAATTTGAGGCACAAAAAGAAATAAAGAGCGAAAGGGGTTGGGAAATAAGAGGAAAATTCCTTTGGCGCCTGTCAGTTTCTAAGTTCATAATTTAAGCCAACAAAGCCAATGCGATCGAAGTCAATCAGCTATATAATATGTCTATATGCAGTCCCATTGGTAATAGGTCCAAAACGAGTTTGGGGTTAGTCAAGGGGTAGTATTGGGGGTTGATGCTGATGCTTTTTAATATCCGTTTCATGTGGATTTATGCGCTTCAAGTTCATGCTGAGCGCCAACACCATAAATTTCATGGCAATTGAAGCATACCAAAAAGAACTACAACAATATAAAAAGAAAGGGTAAACCCCAAACGCCAACCCCCTGACAAAAGGTTAACTCGTTATGGTGCTGTGTTTGGCTGAAGGTCTGCGAAAAACTTTACTTAAATTGACTTGTGGCATTTTTCAAAGTATTGGTTTGAGTTTTTCTTTTTTCTGACCAACTTCGATTAATTTATTGGTTTAAGGACTTGGCGCCATGTCGCCCTCCCCAACCCCCAACACTCATTCTCTACTATACAGGGATGAGTTGGCTCTCATAAAGTGTCATTAAAATGGCTGCCTGATTAAAGGCGTCAATTTGGTGCCCATTTCGGCTGGTTTGGTTTTATCACCCAGCAGCAGCAGCGGTTCAACAATTTGCCATTGCATATCCATAGAGAAGTTTAATTAAAAAACTGCGCCCCAAGCACCCAAAACCTGCAATGCACCAACATTATTACTGTCTACGAACTAATGAATACCCTGCGAAAAACATTTAACTTAACATTTTTGCAACAAACAATTTTATTAGTCAAACTTTTTTTCAGTATAATTTCTTAACATTAATATAAGATTGTTAATATTTAATTGCAATTTGTTGCAAGTTGCAATTAAAATCGAGCTTTTGGCATACATATACCCTGGTGGCTCAATGTGCTCCCTTGGGGTATTAAAACAGCACCTGGCAATTGAAGTTTAATTGGGCAGACAGAGAAAAATGCAAAATAAAGTAATTACGTTTTACCTGCTGCTGCTGCCGCTAAATGCTGCCGGTGTTGCTGGTGTTGCATGGCAAAGTTTAAGCGTAACCCAATGCTTAAAACTTGGTACAGTTGCGCTCGCTCTGCTGCGCGGGGTACATTCAACGCAAAGGTATTATTAAGTCTCATTTGCTGGTTAAGTGAATGATTCTGTTCTGTGACATTCGCTGAAGGGCATTTGATTTTATATCGTCAGCGATAGTTTTCATCTAAGCTTTATGATACATTCATCTAAAGTATCTATGTGTGTCAGAAGGTTAAAGTTCAATGCATGGTATTTTAAATATTACACACACACACACACACATACGTACGATTATGTTTGGCACAGGACGTGAGAGGAGGAATGTGCCGAAAGTTTATTTTGTGTTTGCTTTCTTTGTTTGTATGTTTGTGTGCGAGTAGTTGTATGCCTCAACTGATTTCCTGTCGCGATGTCAACGCTTCCTTTTCTGCCATTTAACTTTTATATAGCCCCTGCCGCCTGCCGCCTGCCACTTCACGTGTTGTTGTAACATCAAATCCGTTTGGCACATGACATTTGGGCGCATCGTGTGCTTTATGGACCAAATGATTGCCTGCTCAGGGGCTCAGTGAATTTGGCATGGCGTTGCCAACCAAAACGGTGAAAAAAAAAATGAAATCCCTCTCTCTTTCCTGTTTTTCAGTGAGCTAGCCCATAATAGATGTGCATGTATGTGTGTGCACACACACACACACACACGGACATACGTGTATGAGATACTTTTGCTAATAAGTAGAACTCTTGAGCAGGCTTCCTGCACACACACTAACACACACACACACACACACAGACATACTTACTTACTTGTTTATATATTACCTGCAGACAGTTCTACAGTATCCACCCATACAAAGAAACTCTTAGCAGCAGAGTTTTTGATGTCAATTTTTATGCGCTTGGGTAGCAATAATTGACTTGGAATCTCTTAAAGAACTTTTATTTTCGTTTTGTTTAACAACAAATTACACTTTACTTACTTTATTTGAAAAGTTTTAGCATTTATTTAAGTGATTTGGGTTAAGTCAAGTCAATTTTAATAGGTTCAGCTAGCTTTTTCTTTAAAAGCATTTATTTTTGGTAATATTTTTGAGCACAAGTTTAACTAAATTCAAGCTAGATTATATTAAAATATAAATAATATTTAAATAATATCTTTTAAGAATATTTTGAGTTTGTGTTCATTAGAGTAGTATAAGTAATTCAAATAAAACAAGTAGAGAAAGAAATTCTTAAAATAACTTAAAGTCTTTTTGACTGCCCATTAAATGCGAAATGAAAGTAATTTGATTTAATTTCTTATTATTTTAAGCTGTTACAAATTATATTCTCAATTCTTACCATAATTGCCCCGATCAAACACATTGATTGCCACACAAAAACAGACTTTAGGGCAAATGTCAGTTTCTATCAGCATTAAATTAATGTTGCATGTTGTGGAGAGGCAAGAGGTCTTTGTCAAGATTAAAATAGATTAAGTATACATATGTCCGACAGCACAATAAGACATTAATTGAATTGCATTGCATTGAATTGATTTTAATGTTGTGCAAATATAAAATCAAGCTGCTAAATCGCATAACTAAAGATGTATGCTGGCTGCAATGTTGTTATTATTGCATTTCAATACTTGCGCACACACACACATACACATTGAGACAAATGTGAAGGGGTTGAATGTGTGTTGATTGCAATATTCATAAATGTTAGGCTACTATGTCAAATAAAACTGTCAATTGCCGCTGGCCATACGAGGGTTAAGCCAAAGTTTCTTCTTTCGCTCAAACTCAATTTTAAATGCATAAGACAACACACAATGGCCAATATTAAACCATAGTTTTGATGCATGTAATTATCGCCAACACACACACACACACACACACACACAAGGCGTTGCAAGGTGGAGAAGTTGTGCGTGGCTATGATAGACACTGTATATTTGTATGTATGTGTGCGGCGTGTGCGCCTAATAAGATTACAAATTATTTTGGCTAATTGCCTCTGACATAACTAATAACAACTGCAACAGCAGTTGAGCAAAGCTCACAAAGCTCCACGAAGAGAAAGGTTGATGCGTGGCAAGCGGGATCGGTGAGAGTTGGGGAGACGGGGGCGTGTGGAAGTTCGGCTCACGTACATACTACATCATAGCTCAAAACGATGCCGTGCTAGTACGTGGCTGCTAGCATTTCCGACTTGCGCCTAATTGTATGCCATAAAATAATAATTACATGCCATGCATATGCATGCCAAGTCAAGAGAGAAGAAGTTAAGAGTCGGAGCGAAGCGGAGGAGTTGCAAGATTTCCGTTTCAACCCAAACCTTCAACAAATGCATATCCGCCCCAAATTGCAGCAAACGAAGTATATATATATATATATATATATATGAACATCGTATTAGCGGCAAAGCAGCTTAAGAGCTTCTAAAGGGATTGCTGACGGTTGTGTGCAAAGCTAAAAAGTAAACGCATTATAATTGTGATTAAAATCGTGTACCAAATTCAAGATTTGATAAGGTATGATGAGCTGAGACCAAAATCTAACTAGCTAACAAGATTTGTTTTGAAGCAATTATTTATTAAACATCGAATAATATCGAAAATATATTAATGCTCTTTGCATTTGGTATCAAAAATGAAAGCAGGCATTTTAAAAGCAACTATTATCAATATAAGAATAAAAGCTACTATAATATGAAAAAATACTCCGCTATATATTAACAGTTCGCTGTAACAAAGTACTTTGTATTAGGATTTATTTCAAGGGTATCAAATAATTTACATAAATATATGTAGATATGTGTATGTACCATATATATATTATAAGCATGTATTATATATATATAAGTTTTTGCGCTTAAGTCATGTGCAGATACTAGACGCACAAACAACAGATTGCCTTAGACTTGGATGGCACTTGAGCCCGTCTCTGGCAGTTCTTGAGCCTCAGCTCACGTCGAACGGTAAATGTTTATGACGTACTCAAAATTGTCTATCAAGTTCAGCTGACGATGTCGCGATGTTGCACAGTTTGCAAAAATGTGAGAGAAAATGAGCAAAAGTCGCTTTGGAAATGAAATATTTAATCGTTTGAGACAAGAAAACTTCGACTTCTTAAGTTGATATGTTTATTTCCATGAAAGTAAGAATCATGGTTATGGTAATTTTATATTCAATAACATTAACAAGGGTTTCTCTCTGCTCATTTGATTTTATAATATTTTTTTTTGTGCCAACTCAAATAACATAATGAAATATGTTATTGTACTCGTAAGACTCATACGGATCACAGCATTCTACTTTAGGCCTGTTCAGTTTGTAATCTTACGTATCTATTTCATACATTTTGCTTGCCGGTTCCACTGTGCATTCAGCGCAGTCATAAAATGTCACTTGAAATAAGTGAGAGATACATACATAAGTGGGCGTCACTGATTGGGGGGTGGCATGGTTGCGTGGCAACTTTTGTTCTTATGATTGAATATTTATTTCAATATGTCGCGCGACCATTTTGTTGAGCGGCACTTTTTTATGGCTTGGCAAGCGAGTGAGCGAGCGACTTGAGCCAAAGTTTTGCCTTCTAATTAGACGCATCATAAACATTTTATGCCAGGATAACAAAAGAAAAAACAACTTAAGAATTAATGTTAAGCAGACTCAAAATTAATGCTTCTCCTTTAAGTTTATGGCATGCAATCATAAAAGGCCATTTTCCTAATATTCATTAATAATTGTTCATTTTATAATTAGTTTTCCTAAGTTATCAATTTGGAATGCGAAGCAATTAAATAAACAAATATTTTCGTTTCATTCGTTTTCTATTTTAATACGCTTTCAAAACTAAGCAATATAGATTTTTTTCAAATTAAAAAGTAGCATTAGAAAGTTTTGTATTAAACCAAAATTGGATCTTAAGGTTAAAGATTAAGATTGAAAAAAATCAGGGTTGTCAACTAAATGTAAATAGTTGAAAGTGCTTAATAATATTAGTATTTGTAGTTAAGTAACTTTTTTAATTTATTCTCCAGTTGAAGTTTAATATGGTAGATAGATAAGTATTGGTAGGGTATTACATGATTGGTTTGCCACTGATTGTTTTTTCATTTCATGTCGTTATTCAAGCTTCAACAACAACAAACAGCACCAGCTGCACTCATAAAATGCTGGACCCGCTGCCCAACCGGAAACACAAAATGACACACACAGAGAGAGAGAGAGAGAAAATGAGAGAGAGAATGAGACTGAAGGTGAACTGTTGGGTGGGGGAAAAAGGGGGGGTGGTCTGGTTGGGAGTTTGTAATTTATGGACCAACAAACAACATTGTTGACATTATTGACAAGCAGCAGCACCAACAACAACAGTGTGTGTGTGTGTGTTTTTTTTGTTCCTTCCTCCATTTTGGACAGTGGACAATTGAACGGGTGGGAGGTGAATTGCTGTCAGTTTTGGGTCCCAAAACAATATGCTTTTTATGATGCTATCTTTCTCTCTCTCTCTCTCTCTTTTTCTTTTGCTTGGTCATAATTTGGCAGCTGCCGACCTTTAAGTTAAGTTCGTCACCCTCCAGCTCCACATCCAACTCCGCCTCCGCCTCCACCACAAATTTTTTTTCTTTATTGGCCACTTTTCGTTTCCGTTTGTTTGACTTGCACATAAAATTTATTTTGGCAATTTTAATGAAACATTTATACGTTAAGTTGGCATCAGAGCCAACTGTCAGGGACAGCTGAAACTGTTCAAGTTAAAGGTCAAATACAATTCTGATTAGCTACGAAAGTTATCAAAATGTTAAGTTTTCTTAATAGGCAATGAAAAAATACAAAAGTTTTAGTGTATCAATTATGATATTACGTTAATAATATAAAGCTAGCACTTGAATTACGTTCTAACCATAAACATATAGCTTTGATCAAGTTTCTTCTTATCTTCTGCAAAATATAATAAGCTTTGCATGATGGCAGGCGATGGACAGCTTTTTGTAACAAATGGCCAAAACTGACTGATTTAGAACTCTCCCCCCTCTCCGTGTGTGTTGGCAACTTGCACGCTAGTAAATTGGCAATTAGGCATTTAGATTGGCAGCAGCAATGGCAGCCAGGCGCGATGCCAAACTACGATTTGCACTTTTCTAAGCCAATCAAAATCATATTACGTATACGCGAACGTTAGCAAGCAACAGGGACACACAGAAATACATTTATATATATATATACGATGCAGACAGATATCAAAACGCATCAAAGTGTTGCGCTTAACTTTATTCACAGGCTGCCACAGCCGCAGAGGCAGCAGCAGCCAGCAGGCATTGAAATATGAAATAGAAATTGCATTTCAAGTAGCCGCAAAACTCAAAAGCAAAAATGCCAAAGTAACAGAGCTTATGTCAGGGAAAAGGATGAGCGAAAAGAAAGATGACGTGCGGGAAGGGGATGAAAGGGGTGGTGTTATGATTGTGTTTGTTTTATGCCACAAAATGGAATGCAGAATGCATGAATAGAAATATGTTAATCAAAACCCACTCACATGGTAAAGAACAATAAATGCCATTCAAATGCAAGCCACAACGATGCTTGAATACTTTTCAAAAATGTTTTAAAACATGATCGACTGAAGATGGCTTAATGAAGAAGTTTACTTATCATCAGCTCGAACTTAAGTTATCTCAGTTGACAAAATCGTTAGCTGAAAGTTTGAGATAAGGAAATGCCCTTACCTATGAGTAAGGTAAGATTTTGCTTAACTGCTAATAGTTAAAACTTTCTAAAGCGTATAGAATAGTTGGATTGAATCTAAAAGATATTTCTGATTTAACACCTTTAAGTTGAATTTCTTATAATCATTAATATTTGTGTTCATAATGTTTTTTGTCCAACAGACAACACTTGCACCACAAATAAAAGTGAGACAAAAGGCATGCGAATGTTGAAATGCCCTAGCCAGTGTTGGGAAGCGTCTTACTGGCGAGATGAGCGCAAAATGTTTATCGTTTTGCAGCTTTTGGCGTCGACAACGTTGCGTACGAAATGTTATTGTTAAATGTTTGTTTTGTTATGCAAACACGTACACAGACAGACTTTCTCTCACTCGCACACGCACACACACATATAGACACACAATCACACAATAGTTGTGAAAATATGAATAGTCAAAGTCGAAGTCTCAGCCATATGTTCGCTTCAACTTTATCCCACAAAGCTGTCGACGGCTTTGGGGCACAGTTGCAAGCGTTTGGTTCGTTTTTGACGCACTCGCAAAGGGTTGAAAGGGGTTGCAGCTGGTGTGGGGTTAAAGCGGTACCAGTCAAATGGCAAAACGCTAATGGGAATTGTGCGCTGTCTGGCTTGCACGTCTTGCGCTTAAGTTGCAATGAGCGTGACTGCAACAGCTCTAACTGCAATCGCAATTGCAATTGCAACATTGAAATGTAGTTTTCATAATGTTCGCGCCAACAATAGAAACAACAGCAATAACAGGGTTGCCAAATATTTTTCGAAATTCATGAAAAAACTGTACAAATTTGCTGCGGATTTTAGGATTTGGGTAGCAAAGTCGTCGTCTATAAGTCTGCCAAAAGTTTTCGGCAAACGCCCATGGGCCCATGCCCATTGTGACCAGCAAAAATGACAAAAAAAATATATATATATTACGCATACGCCGAGTTAAATCCTTTGGAAAATTCCTTTTATGTGTGTCGGTCGTATACCGAATTTGTTTATTTATTTATATATATATATATGTACATATTTGTTTCAAAATATGAATGCAAGGCGCGCGCGCTACACAAACGCTGCATACTTTTCGGCGTGCATGAATATGCAAGAAACGGCAACAAAATCAATGCGCCCAAAGCCCAGCAAACGGTTTTGTATATTGTATATGTTTATTTATTTGTTGCATGTATTGGTTCATTCAGTGCAGCCCTGCGGACATTTAGCGACTTTTGTTGCAAGCAGGCAAACAACTCAACTTGAATGTTAACTTTAATGCACTAAAAACACAAACAAGCTATTAATAATATGCAGTCGCCCCTTGCAAACGCCCCTTTGCCTTTGCCACCCGTTTTCTTCTGTACATTTTTGGCGCTGACAAATGAGCAGGGAGCCAAAAAGAAAGTGTACAAAAAGAAATGATTTCAATTTTCTGTTACAAGGAGCATAAAGTCGAGAGCATTCTTTGTTTGTTTGTTGGTTGCTTGGTTGGGCGCGTTAATGTTGCAATCCATAGTTGCCGCTTGATGGCCAGCAAATTGAAAATGTCAAGTGCAACAAACACATACACAAACACAAACAAACACAATCACACACACACAATCACACTGAACTGCTCTGACAGGCAATTTTGTACCAAGGCTACGAAAAGTGTTTGCTTATCTTAAATAAATATATATTTTCTATATTATATTGGTAATTTTTTTAAACTTAAACCAATTTGTATAATGTTGCAAATTTATATAGACCAATATTTATAGCATTGATATTAATTCAAGTGATTAACTATATAAGAAAGTCATGCCAAAAACTTAAAGCTCATTCAAACCGGAGTTAAGTAATCAATAATGAAACAAACTAATTGATAAACCATAAAAAAATGGTTTTTTTATACAAAAGCCCATTCAAAGCCGATTGCTTCCACAGCAAGCTTGATAATATAGGTATCTGAACTATTCTACTTCATCTTATAAAGTCATGAAATGTATGACGCATAGAAGAAAGCGTATCCGATCATCAAAAGTATATATGCTTTTGATCAGCATCGCGATCTGAACCATTGGTTAAGGTTTTCTTTTTTCAAATTGATATAATATTCGGCATGCCGAAGAAAGACTTTCCTACTTGTTTACACATAAAATAACCTTTCTAAAAGTAGATTTGTTTTTTTACTTTAGGTTCCCTAAGGCAATGGGAATATTTTTAAATATCTTGTTTTTGGTCAAGCGAATTTTTGATTGAAACTTTAAAGGGCAACAAATGAAACTATAACCCAACCATAACAAAATGGCTGTGGAGCGGTACAAGCAGCAGCTGTTTTAAGGACTCGTTTCACATCCACACACATGCAAACACACACAAATACACACACACACATACACATTACTCGTACGGAGTGGGGATGCTAAAACAAACTTTTCAATCACCGCCAGAGCCGGCGAGTCAACGTCATTGCCAAAGCATTAAATGAGAAATGTTGCAGAGTAAACATGCAGCAAATGCAGCGAACTCCAGGATCCCTGGATCCACATAGGTTTGCTGTTATTTTTGTTGTTGTTGTTGTTGCTGTTGTTGCTGTTGTGCAGGATGTGGGTACGTGTACGGCATTTCGGTCGTCTTCTGGCTGCTACTGTGGCAGTCAATCAGCGAGCAGTCAGCGCAACAGCGCAAAATAAAAATACGAAAAGAAAAAACAAAAAAGAAATGGGTAAGGGGAAGGGGAAGGGGGAGAAGAAAATAAGTCAAGAAAAATAAATAAAATGTTCTACAGCGTTTAAAAACAGACGAAGCGTGAAGCTGGAGTTGGAGTTTTAGCTGGCAATGTTGCAGACATGTTGGCAACACTTGCGAGTCGCAAAAGGAAGGACGCGGAAGGGGAGGGGGTTGGGGTTGCAACACGAATGACGAGCAGCAGTTGAAAAGTGTGTGACAAATACAAATCACTTTAGATTTATTTGATGAAATTGTTTGATGATGTAGAAAAGGATTAACGCCAATGATATTTGTATAACGGTACAACTGTGTAACGCTATCGTCGTCTAGTTGCAACAGCTGCAGCTGCAACAACCCTAACTAACACCAACACCAACAGCAGCAGTAGCAGCACCAAAATTGATTCAAGATGAAGACGAATACAACGAAACGCGTTGCATGACAGTAATCAATGATGAATGAGCCAGGGGCTAAGTTGTAAGTTGTGGGATGTGGCAAGTTTCAGGCATTGACTTTATGAAAAGGTCGCTCCAAAGTTAACTGAAAACTATGCAACAGAGTTGTTGCTTACTTAACTTGATATAAGCTGCAACTAGCTTAAAGTCAATGATTTTGCTAATTACTTTGTAAGTAAGGAAACACTAAATACTTTAATGCATTAATTAATTGCCTTCTAGTAACATTTTAAACATTTTAATTGTAAGCAAAACAAATTAAAATATGTGCTTACTCTCACTTGTGTTGAACAAAAGGTGGTCCCTGACAGCTGCTTAAGATAATTTACGCCTGCTTAACCCTTTCTAAAATTGGGTCACATCTTCAGCTTCGAGTTCAGCTTAAGCTGCAGTCAACAACCCTTAGCTTCCTACCACGTGGCTTGACCCGGCTTAACTTGTTTTCTTTTTGTTTGTTTTGTTTTTTTTTATTTTAGACTCTGTCTCTGTGGTGGGACGCCTTGTTTTATGCAACGACTTTTGAATTATGTGAGAAATCGCTGGTGAACGATAAGCGAATAGCTCCAACCAAAGGGAAGCTGTGTATGTGTATGTGTATGTGTGCTTGTGCTTGTGCCCCTTTTTTGATATAATCGGCGAGGCATAAATCTCAAGACCTGCCCGGCGGCTGCAATTTACGGCACGGCCGTAAATTTTTATAAATGTCCTTGTAAATAAACTCGCAAATATGCTGATTTAGCATATTTGTGATATATGAATGCGCATGGCCTTGTGGGCGTGGCATCACGTCTGTGGTTTATGCCACATCTCAGTCTCTGCGTAAGTGTGACTGTGTATATGTGTGTGTGTGTGTGTGTGTGTGTGGCAGTTTTATTGTGCGCTTTCTGCTGTGTCCTTGTTGTATTCCAAATATATTTTATATATATTTGTATATATTTTATTTTTTATTGTATTTCCATTTGATTTTAGTCTTTTTTTTATTGTTGGTTTTGTTTTTGGCCTTTGTGCCCTAGGGGCAGCATTTCAAAAAAAAGGGGGGGGAGGGGGGCAAAAGGAATCCACTTCGAAATATCCTGTATTTTTATCATTGCATTGCATTTACTAATATTGAGACATTTGCCTCGAAAATTCAGTTATTTTTTTTTTTTTTTTGCAAAAATCCAAACTAATAACTATAATAACAATCTTTCCATTAACAGATAACACAGAAATTTATGCTAATCGAAGTCACAGAAACCAGACTGTCACAAACTATACTCCTTTCTAAACATTTTTTATTTATACAGGGTATTATAAAATAAACAAACACAAGTGATAAATAAAAAACGAAATTTTATATTGCATTGTTGTTTTTGTTGTTGCGTCGCATAAACAAAAGCATATGTGTAATAAAATTTATGCACATAAACATACGAAACGACAACAACAAAACCAACAAAGACCATTGAGACAATGAAAAGCGAGTTAAATATTTCATAAAGCCGCCGTGAAGTATGCAATGTTATTTTCACCAGTTGTTAACTCGCGTCTTTTTCGTTTGTTTTGTTAATATTGTTATGGTACTTCTGTTAGGGTAAGGAACACGCATATAAAACGCTCATAAATAGTTAGAACAGCTGAGTCAAGAAGCACACATAACATAATTATGAATGCTTCCTATCGGTTCTGGAAAAGGATGCTTTAAGAACAGTAACTTATCAAAGCTGGCAAAACAAATAAATACAATTTGCCAACTTATCAAACATTTGAAACTTAAAACTTAATTTTGTTTGTGCCCCGACCGTTGACCATTGAAAATGTTTCTCGCATAACCAATTGCAGCCATCAATTTGTGATTGTGAACGGAACACTCGTGCATGGAGTGCATTTTCGGCCACAATTGCCACAAACCGAGCGAGCGATAGAGAGAGAGAGAGAGATGGAGAGAGTGTGTGTGTGTGTGTGCACAAATAGCCAGCAAAGTGGCATTGAAAGCGATTTGCTAAATGCATTTAGATGCCACAAAGTGACCACAATATGCCAAATGCATTCACTTCAGTGTTTCAAAAAGAGATTCACAAATGTCGTTGCCAAACACATACATACCTATATGTATGTACAGTTGTCATTTTGACCAAATCTGTGGTCGAAAGCTGTTTATGGCTGACATCAAATAGAATTAACTATTTTTAAGCACTGAATAAGTCACTTTCAATACAACTTGTAAGAATTCCTTAAAAGCTCAAATAACAAATCGCTTCAGTTTGCGGTTTTTTCCTTGATTTTTTTAAGTTGATTAAAATATTTGTATTACTTATATCAAGTAATCCGTTCTGAAATCAGGAATTCATTTTAAGGAATCGAGCCTCTGTTATCGATAACTGCACACGGCCGTATATCTGCCATCGTCTATCGATATTGCAGAGTCAAGCAATATCATTATTTAACTGCATCTTTTACATATTTGTCACCAGCTTAACGCTTAAATTCAAGCAAATTTATGGCCATTCAATACACAGCGGGCGTTTCCCAACATTTTCTTCTTTATTTTCTGTCTCTCTCTCTCTTTCTTTTACTCTCTTTCTCTCACACTCTCTACCCCTTCCATTTGATTGTAGTTGGGTCCCCCTTTGCAATGTGCTCGACCCTGTGCTGCAGCATTGTAATTTTTGCTCACTTACAACAGTAATTCGTGTTAACTTTTCGTGTAATGTGCAAATTTATGGCACAAATTTCACACACAGCCCCTTGCAACGCATGTGTATGCGTGCGTGTGTGTGTGTGAAAAATGTATAATGAAAGTAAGTGTTAAGGTCAGGCAGCGAACATCTATAGTGGAATTTGCTTTAACTAATCGATATCACTGAAAACTCTACGATATTATTTTTATTGTTTATTCTACATGTAATTAATCAGTTTGGGGACTACTCAACCTTCTATACAGCTAAAGCTTACTTAACTATTAAGTTTTAGAATCTATCGATAAGCTGTCATCGAAATCTATTTGCCTTGTTTCAGCTGCGAAAGCTATTCACAGCCAATCTACTATTTATTGTCAGGGCGCAGTTGCTGAATCGTATATCGTATATTGTTCTATTCATCTGGGAGGGATTCGCATTCGCAATCCTTAACTAAAATATATTGCTGCAAAATGCGCACATGGCAAATATCTTAAAGCCACAAGCGATTGTCCCCCAATGGTTGCCCGAAAAATGTCGCTACCATCACTGCATCTATCCCCTCCCCATTGCCTCCACGTGCCCATGTACCCATGTGCCCACGTACCTCTTGAATCCTGAGTCCCCGCTACAACTCTTGCCCTCACCCCTCTACTCTCTCCCCGCTAAAAGTCAAAGTCATCGTTGTCGCTGGCGACTGTGGCCATAATTTACAAGTTGCTGGCGCGTACCAATTGGCTGCAGTGCATTTCCCTCCCCCCCCAAACCTTACTTCCATCATCACATACACATGCACATGGTTTTCATATACATATGTGTATGTGTGTGTGTGTGTGTGTGGTGTACTCCAAGTGTTCTTTGTCTTTGGCAATTTATGGCCGCTGGCAAATGTAGACAGTATAAGAGGTTAATAAAGTTTAATAATTTTCTCAAGTGTTAACTGTGAATGACTTTAATTTTATTTTACTTTATGTTTATTTCTCTTTTCCTTAAGCCTAAGCATATGCAACGGTCTTTGTTTTTGTTTTCTTCCAGCCAACCAGCTGATGGTCATAAAACCAACCAAACACAAGTACTATATCGTAAATATCTAAGAGTAACAAGAAAAAAAAATAAAAAATGTACAGAATTCCGTCAAGACTTCATTCTGACTCGTTGCCTCACCTGGGTCGCATGGCTTGTCGTAAAAAAAAAAAAATATATATATATATATTAGTTGAAATGAGAGCGTAGCGCAGCTGGCCGAGCACAAACGCATCTATCAAAAATTTATTTTTACTACACACAAAAATTAAATTATATAGTCAGTTGCTCAACTTGATGAATAAGTAGCCGTAAAATTGTGAAGTCCGTTGGGCAGTGCACTCAACTTTCCTTACCAACCCCCCAACCCCCTTGTCAGACTGTTCCGTTGCCGGACGTCAGCATAAAAATCAATCTAATTTCATTAAAGTCAGTCAACGTCATAAAAATGGTTGAAAACAAAAACAAAAAAATACATCAAATGCCAGCTGGCCAAGACAATGGCTTTGCTAAGCTGCTTGGTGCACTGGACACGCTCCTCCTGTCAGTAAGCATTGGACATTTAATTTTGAGCACGCCTCCAAAGGGAGTGGCCTTGATTTCTTTTGTGCGCAACTTATTGGATAGTAAAAAAGCGCGTGAAGTTGAGGAATATATTAATTCGATAGAAAAAAGTATTATCGAAATCGGATTAGTTCGTCCTTTTGAACCTGTGAGTAACATTACCTTTCTAACATCGCCAAAATGCAATAAGAATCCCATTTAATTCGTTTAAAATCTGCAACAAACAGAATTCTCACAACTTTTAAGCTTTTAGCAACATTTTGTGTATTCAAAAAATAATTTAAACATTTAAAAAGACTCTAGTTGAGAAATCCCGACTAGAAGATACCCTGAACCCTAGACTTTACGCGCACAGTCAGTGCTTGCAAGTATGTGTGTGTACTGCATAATCAACTTTAATGTTCGTTATCTCCGGTGATTCTCAACCGATTTCAATAAAAATTTCACAAATTGTCATTATTTTGCTAAATGTTTCAAACGCCGTCTCCAAGTTTTACAAATTCAAGATTTTGTTGTTATCGATCACATGTGTATATCGAACACGGGATGAGTTATCGAAAATCGAAAACAAACTTGTACTGCCTAGGGATTAGGCCAGCATATATTCCAAATCTGGAGTCTCTAGCTCTTAAAGTCTCTGACATCTTATAGTCTACAGACAGACGGACGGACATGGCTTTATCGACTTGGCTGTTGATACTGATCAATTATATATATATATATACTTTATAGGGTCGCAGATGCTTCCTTCTGCCTGTTATATACTTTTGCACAAAACCATTATACTCTTTTTACCTATTTTTATTGGGTTCAGGGTATAAAAAGGAAAAAACTCAAGCTGGAAAGTTTTAAGTTGACTTAAAATTGATTTACATAAAATGTCAGGGATGTTAAGATATGTGGATTGGGGGGGGTTGCGGGTCGTTGAAGGGGTGCGCAAGCTGAGTTGACGCTAATTTCTCAAGCAAGGCGTTCGCGCATAATGTGAATCTCGTGTTGGAGTCCACACATAACTCAAAGTAAGAACAAAAAGAAAAAAAAATAAAAATAAATAAAAAACACACATGAAATAAAACATTTACCTTTGCCCCGTCTGCAATGCCGCTAATGACACGCCCACGCGATGCACACACACACACACACACGCACGCATCCACGCACACACATATGGTTAGCAGAGCAGCCATAAATTCAATTCAATTCGACCAGCAGCTGCTGCTTTTGAGCTGAGTTTCGAGTGATTTTCTTAATGTAGTTCTAAAGCGAAGAGCACTTGCAAATGGAGTGAGAAAGGGTTTCCCTCTTATTTCTTCTCTTTGTTCTCAATCTACTTCGTATTCCTTAAGTGCTTAAAGTTGGGGGTGGGTGGTTGGGAAGTAATTCATGGGTTGCCCTTTCTAATGTTAGGTCTAATAAATTTAGCACAACGCAAAAGCGTTAGCGTAACTGATTTTTGAATAATATTTTTACTTGCAGGTGAAAGGTACCATGTGTGTGTGTGCGTGTATAAGCGTGTGTGTGTGTGTATGTGTGATGCTAGGCAGTTGTTGCCAATCCATCCTGCCCGCCAACCCTCCTGGTGTAATTGTTTGAAAAATTACCGTGTCTACATGACACGCACACACGCACACATTGGCATTAAATCAAATTTTAAAGGTGTGTACATTTTTGGTGGAATGAATGTGAAACAGAAAGTAAGCGAAAGAGAGAGGGGAGAGGGGAGAGAGAGATATGTTATGACTGTGATAACTTCTGAGAAGAGCATAGAACTTGGCTAAGACGAGGAATCAAGATTGGAAGACCATCTTTTTTAACAACTAATGATGCAAAGGGACATCAAATCTAAGCCAGGACATATTCAAACAAATGTTTCTTAACCTTTTTGCATTTAATGAAGTTTTTTTCAATGAAATAAGTAATTACTAGAGCAACTCTATCATACAATAGTTCAAAAATGTAAAGCCTATGCGTCATTCTGATATATAAGCTATGTTTTTGTTAAGTTTTATATAGCCATGAGAAAATATTTTAAGATATTAAGTCTATATGTTATTCTTAGCTATGAGCTATAGCTTTGTTAAGTTTCATAAAAATCCATTAAGTTGCTTATGCATAAAAGAGTTACAAACTTTTACACTTAAAATATTAGTAGAATCGTCTTAAAAACTTCATTACTACTAATTTTCTTACTTTTTCTTGTTAACTGATACTTGTTCTGCTATTAACTAATAAGTTTAACTTTAATTAAGTCATATATTCAATGATTTTTGCTTAATCTTTTCAAAGATTCTCTTCTCAACACTGATACTTGTTCTGCTATTAAGTTAAACTAATAGGTTTAACTTTAATTAAGTCATATATTCAATGACTTTTGCTTAATCTTTTCAAAGATTCTCTTCTCAACACCGTTTTGAACTTTGCTAAGCTCGCAAACATTTGATTGAGTTGATTTTCATTAAATTTGGCATCTGATTTAACCTGTAACTAAATTGTATGAATCAATCAAAAGGAACAACAATAAAATACAACGCTTTTGATGCAACAATCTTTATGTTCTTGTGGTTGTTGTTGTTTTTGTTGTTGCATGATATATCAGTGTACTTGTTGTAATACACATGTGACAGCTGTCAACCGTTTGTCAGGTGGCACTTAGCACATTTTTGTTGTCACGCCCAACGCGCAGGGGAAGTTGTTGTTGTTGGGGCAGTTGTTGGGGTGCCTGTCATATCAAATCTCAGCGTTTATTTTATTTTTGATTGAAACTTTGATTAATTTTGGCTGGCAC
The DNA here is from genome assembly GCA_035044605.1 of Scaptomyza cyrtandrae. Classification (NCBI taxonomy): domain Eukaryota; kingdom Metazoa; phylum Arthropoda; class Insecta; order Diptera; family Drosophilidae; genus Scaptomyza; species Scaptomyza cyrtandrae. The sequence goes on from JAWNNS010000639.1 coordinate 9,376,668, forward strand.
TGAAGGCCCACTGAAGTCCGCACCGGCTACGGTTGCCTGCCCCACATGCAACACATTCGTAGATATAGCACGTTCCATTGCCCAATTCGCGATGGCGTTTATAAGCCAACGCACAGTGGGATCAGCTTAATGTTTGCATGAACTTTTTGTTTTTTCTTAAATAAACTTTTTAAAAGTTTTTTTAAAGAGTTTTTTTTAATTACAAAACTATTTGAACACATTTTAAATTTGAGCTTTTTGTATATTTAAAGATTAAAAATTACATAAGAAATAATAATAATAATACTAATAATTATAAGGTATTTCTATTTTTACAAATCTATAGAGCATAAGAAAGAAGTCTATCAAAACAAATAAATAATGTTGATTTTAAAAATACGTTATAAGTTTTGGTACGATGTACTTTGAACACACTGTGCGTTGTCTGGCTGCGAAAGATACTCTAATGGCACAACAATACATCGTTTGCCATCCAGTTTCATCTAGAATGGCTGATTTCATTGCTGTTGTTGTTGTCGTTGTTGTTGTTGTTGTCAACGCCTTGGCACAGGTGTTTCATTCACCGGGGTTTTCATTTGTAATGAGTACCGTACCGAGGCAGTACATATTGTACACGTATCTCGCATTGCCAACATGACTGTGCGTGTGTGTGTGCGTTTGTGTGTGTGTGTGCGGGAGTTGGGTGCGAATGTTGTGCACACACAGGTCACAGGGACACATAGGGACAACAGAAAACAGAGACAGAGACGCTTTCTTCACTTCTCCCCCCACCATAAATGCTTGAAATAATCTGTCATATGTTCTCGAAATACCCTACTTAAATACGCAAAGTGTACATTGGCTTCGACTCTAATCTTGCGGGTGACTTATAATTTTTTCATTTACAATAATGTTGACTACGCTTATTAACAATATATTGCAAATTTAATAATAAATTTATAAACTAAAGATATGATTTGAATTTCTGTTCATATTTCAAGCCAAAAAAATAAATATATCATTCACATTTGGTGCATTTATTTAACTTTTATTATTTAATGAATAAATCCAACCACAGGAAAAATATGTTAACATTATTTATGAACTAGTTTGATACGATCAAAGGCATAGTAGAACCAGTGGTTGAATATTTAGCTAAGATACTATTGTACAATTAACATCTAATGATCTTATCTTATCTTAACTTTCAACTTTCAATATCATACAAATTATTGAGAATCTGTGCTATAAAAACAACAAACAATAATAATAATAATAATGATTTTGATAATATTGCAGCGCTGTGGATTGTTCCAGTTGGCCGAATGTGTTGCCTTTCTGGCATTTAATGTTTATCAGTTCGCACGTCTTATTCTTATAGTTTATAGTTCAGTTGCAAACAGCGACACCTTTCTCGACCACCTCTCCCCCCACCCACCCTTACTTAGCGTTGTTTTTCTTGTTGCTTATAACTTTTACGCGACAGTCATTGTTTATGCGCAATGCGTGATCACATTTAATGTCAAGGTGCTGCTTTATAACATTTTCAGCTGCCTGCTGTCATCCTGAATGTCCTGAATGTCCTGAATCTCTGAAGGTTATACGCAGCCGTTTCAATCATCGCCTCCTTGGACTATTCAAGTAGTAGAATTTTGATGAAATTCACTTGGAAAAAAGATTTATTAATAAATATTATTTCCCTTTAATGAAAATATACCCAAAGAAGTGTTTAAATGAGTGACATGAACCCATTGAAAATGGTTCAAAAGGGTATAATGAGTTTGTACAAAACTATGTAACAGGCAGATGGAAGCATCTCCGACACCATAAAGTATATACACTTTTGATCAGCTGAGTCGATATACATGACATGACTGTCTAACCGTCTTTATGTACGAACGCTTCGATCTCAGAGACTATAATAGCTAGAGACACCAGATTTGGAACAAAAGCTCGCCTAATCCCTAGGCAGTACAAGTTTGTTTTCGATTTTCGATAACTCTTTCCGTGTCCGATATACACATGTGATTGATAGCAGCCAAATCTTGGATTTGCAAAACTTTGAAACGGCGTTGGAAACATTGAATAAAATAATGTGAATCTGTGAAACTTTAATTGAAATCGGTTGAGAAACATTGGAGATATTGAACATTGAAGTTAAGTCGAGTATGCAGTATAAGCGTACACACACATACACAAATACAAGCACTGAGATACTTTTTATTGGCAGTTACATTTGTTGAACAGAAAAGAAAATCAAATTAATTTTAATTAAGAACTAAATCAACGCAACTTAAGAAACAATTCGTTGAATAAAATTTGTTTTCAACATTATTTTTGGTGTTTTCTTTTCGGTTGTCCTCTGTGGCTCACAAAATCACGGCAGATGTATAATGGAGTAACGGCTGGGAGTGCCTTAGCCTTAACTGACCACATCTAGAGCAAGCTATCTATGGCATCCTGTGCAGAACAAGCAGCAGCACATTATCCTTAAAAGCTTGTAAGACGTTGTGGCCATAACAAAGTTAAAAGCAACTAAAATAGACACCTGGGACAATGGGGCAGGCGAGGGCTCTTCTCAGCCAGGTCGGCTGACTGGGCGAAGTGGATGGAGGATGGAGGTGGAGGAGAGGGGGGGGGGGTGCTGCAACATAGAGTAGCTCAGCGAGTGGATAGCCAGGCTAAATAAGTGCAGCTCAGTTCAGCTTGGCGTTGGCCAATCCAGTGCCACAAAATTTATTGACTTTGTCGTTTGTTGTCCTCGTCGTCCGTGTTTGTCCTACCCGTTGTCCTCGTCGCTATGCACAGTTGCAACCAAGGCATGTAAGTATGTGTGAGTGTGTGTGTGTGTGTTGAGTTGTGCTTGCCTGCACTTGGCAGAATGTGGCAGGATGCCGCTTACGAGCCTGTCTTAATAATTTGGCATCTTGCTAAATTAAAACTAAAGTCCGGCTACATAAATCTTTCGACCCATGCCGCATGATGAGCATCTGCTTTAGTCAGGCTCATGATGTTGTTTTTCTATACCCTGTAACCATTAACAAAAAAAAAACACATGTAAGTAGGGCATCTTGATTTGCTAAGAAGAGAATGGCAAGTTTTGTGAATTTCAACGTTTTTTAGGTGTGTTAAAAAGAAGAAAAAAATATTTAAAAATAAAACAAACGACCAAAAATCAAGATCCTGTTAAAGACGAATCAAGAAGTGATATATATTTAAGCAAAAAAAAAAATCGAAATTAATATATTATTCAATCAAAACATGTTAATAGTGATATTTCCTTGAAAAAAATGAAGTTAAAGCACATTCAAACACATTCAAAAATCAAATAAACATAGTTTTAATACTATATAAATAGAGTTTCTGTGATTTGTATGTTATTGTATCTAGGGTATCTATCGATCGGTCAGACTTTTTTAAAGACTCTTCCAAGCGTTCGTTTGTTTGCTGTCTGGCTGGCGTTTACAACTTGGCCCGTTTTGCTAGCATTTATGTTGTTGTTTATGGCCACGTGTAATCACTGGCCAAAACGGTATGGTCCATGAACCACTTCATTGCAGGGAGCACCTGCAGTGCATTGTGGCAACACTGGCCGGAAGCAGACCCCCCCACCACGGTTGACTGTTGTTGTTGTTGGCAAGGCGTCTGGTCAGTTAACGTTTGCTTCATTTATTGTTGCCATGGCGCAATGTTGTATGTTGTATGTTGTATGTTGTTGTTGGCCATGTCACCGACACTTGGCCACTTCAACTTTAGATGACTACGTTGTTGTGCTTCATGCACATTATTGTAATTGCAATGACTTGATTGTTGTTGTCACTGAAGTGTCCTCGTTGATGATCCCAGCATGTGTGTCCTGATGAATGCTGATGCATCAAGTACTTCAGTGTTAAATCATGAAAGCTATGCGAACCTATTCCATTCAGCTGCATATCCAACTCTAGGTGTGTGTGTGTGTGTGTGTGTGTGATATAACTTCACCTGAAAATCCATCACTTGATGACACTCTATTTGCCTTGTCAGAGTCAGAGATTCCGATGCAAGTTTCAAGCATCAGTTTACATCGCAAAACTTGCGAACGGGGTGTTTTTTTTTTAAGTATGCCATGTTCATGTTTAAGTCAAAAAGTTACTTTAACAACTTGGTTTATGTCATAAAATCTCAAAAGAAACTTTTTTCTTTTCTTTAAGAGATCAAACCTTTTTTGTTGTCTCAAGATTTTCGGATCAAACTTATTGTGAACAATACATTTTTAAGCTTTCATTGGAAGAACTTTCATCATTTAGCTATTACATAACTAAATCGATGGGAAATCAAAATTATCTGTTTAATCGAATGAATGCTTTTATGAAATTTAGTTTTAAGCTTAAAGACAAATAAAAACTAAATAATAAAAAAAGAACATTTCTTACGAACAGATCAAACAATTAAGCTTAAAAGCTTCTTAATGAACATATCAATGAATTGAGCTTAAAAGCTTCAAACCAATCTTGCCACAGTGGTCATAGGTTTATTTGTTTGAGTTTATGTATCGTGGTTGTAAGTTTACATATTTATGCAACAATATTTAGAAAAGCTTAAAACGTATGCAATTAGTTTGGAACTTCATCTCGAAGTAACATTTCTCTCCCTTTCTCCCTCTGCCTCTCTCTCTTTCGCATTCGCATTCTCATTCTCACGAAACTTGAGTGTTTGACAATGCTTGAGAATTGATTGCATCTGTTATAAAGCAATTAAGTTGATTGCAAAGGACCAACGGATATTTTATTGATGCAATCAGAAACTTGAAACCCGTCCAACAATTCTCCATTGCAACCTTACGAGGTGAGGTGGGGTGGGGTGGTGCAAGGAATCAAATTTCTTCGAGTAGTTACAACTGTTGAGCAAATCGGACATGCACACCTGTGCAGACATGAAAGAGCTCCCCCCCCCCCCCCCCTCACACAAGGAATAAACAGTCGAACATATATACGTTAGAGAGAGAGAGAGAAAAAACAAACAACATACATATGTATATGTGAATGAGCGCATTGCTGTGAATTTTTGTGAATTGCCATTTTTGAAATTTCCCGTCAGTCTGCAAGAGGCCAGACACATTGGAATGCCGTTAATTGTTGTCAAGCCAGACAACATTTGCCACAGGACATTGAAGGCGGAGCCGAATCCAAGTTCTTGCACCTAAACCTGACCATGCAAAACGAACGACGATAAAAGTTTTATTTTACAGTAGAAGCTCAGACTAGCTCTCTCTCTCTCTCTCTCGCTCCCGTTTTAAAGCGTGTGAATGAAAGCATTCAATAAAGATCAGTATAAAAAGAAATGCCCTAAAGTGGTTTTGTTTTTTAACTTTTACGTCTGAATATCTCGTAAGCTGACATGCTGGGTCTATTCTTTCATTAAATTCGGATTAAGCACGTCAAAAACCTTTCGAAGACTGACTGAAAATTGAATGAACTATATAAGACCTGTGCAAATACACCAAAATGTAAGCAGGATTAATTTGTTGCGTAAAACCGATAATAACAGTCGAACTTTAACAGAGAAATAAATGCCTTATGTTATTGGGGTGGGTGGGGGGGTTTTGCAGCTGTGCTTTTTAGCAGCGCACTGTTAACACAAACAACTGTTGAGCAAGCTTGAGAGCGACGACTCACTCGCCGCGCTCTCGTACAGTTTGTTTTCTGCGAAAAAAAGAAGAAAAAGCGTTGTACAACGACAACAAAAGCATAGAACACTCAACTAACAACAACAACAAGAGCAGCGCGCGTGACAGCTGCGACGTCGACGTAGCCTGACTACGCTGCCTCGACATGTTATACTCTCTTTCTTATTGGGAAAGAGCAGTTTTTCAGCAGCCGTCAAGTCGGGTCCGTGTCGCGGTCGCTGTGTCGCTCACTGTGTCGTCGTCGTTTTGACTATTCATTCTAATTTGTTGTTAATACTCAATGTATATAAAAATTCAAATATATACAAGCTTTTAGTTAGCTTTTACTTGTTTTGTGTTTTTTGTTCTGGTGCGGTGTCTTGTGAAATATAAAACGTACGAAATAAACAGCGCGCGTCTCCAGCAACAATAACGACAACAACAAGTGCAGCAGCAGCAGCAGCTGCAGTAACAACAACAGCAACAACAACAATAACATATGTACGAGCGAAATCGACAGCTGTTTGGCCAGTTGACAAGTGTCGCAATGCTTGATATGAAATTAATTTAAAGCCAGTCAAAATAATATAAAAACCAAAACTGTTCCAATACCAAAATTTACCGTTTTTTTTGTGTGCTTTGGTGTCAGAGAGAGAGAGAGAAAGAGAGAGAGAGAGAGAGTGGGAGAAAGACAGAAGAGACGCCATTTGACAACGGCTACCGCAATAATAGCAACAACAACAATAACAAAAGCAGCGGTGGCAACAAAAAAATGTTTTTGAAATTGTAAATTTTTTGGTTGTTGTTGTTTTTCATATATATTTTTCCTGCGCAGTTTGGCGCTCTCACGTGTCTGCGCCGACTGCGACGCCGACCGCGCGGCGTCGCCTTTTGATAAATGCACAGAAATTCCCATGCGGCCGTTTAGTACATTTTCTACAGTTTATTTTGTGTGCCGCCTTCTGTTATACTATTGCCCCAGCCACTGCTCTTGCGAACATAGCGGACATGTAGTGGGCCATTCATTTACTTGGCCTCTGCTGACGTCGCCGTCGTCGTCGTCGTCGTCACTACAACAAGAGTGAGAGAGAGGTGAGTTAATTTTGTTAGTGGTCATGATCTTCTTAAATGTTCCAAAGGTGCTTGATCAATGCAAAAGCTCAGCAAGCTTCTTTTTTTTTTTTTGCCCACTTTCTACTACTATTAGTGTTAACTAATGGAAAAGTGTTATTGCGATTTGAGAGTTTAATTTCAAACGTAAAGACACATTTTAAAACTGTTGTTCAATATTTTTGGGTGTTCGTATACATTTAGATGGTCACACTGTATTATTCGTATTATTTACATTGCCCCTGCAGTCAGGCAGCTGGCTATTTGGTGCTATTTGCTATCCTCGTTGCGTTTCGTAGCAATATCCTCTCATCGCTTTCAACACCCCGTTGCCCCCTTGCTGATACAGTGCCATCAATAAGTATGTCAACCGAGTCAACAGCATTAGCACTAGCACCAGATGGACACCGAGCGACAGTGAAAGATGGCAAGTGGGTTGGAAAACACCAAAAACCAAATAACAAAAAAAAAAAAAAAAACAAAGAAAAAAACCCAAAAAAAGAAGTAGAAAATGAATCCACTATTGCGCCAGTGAAAGACAAATCAAGAGAAAAGGCGTTAAAAACACTCTCTTCATCCGCCACCACCCCCAACCCACTCAACACACGTAGAGCCCCAAACAATATACCAAACAATTCCATTGATTTTTCTTGTGGGAATACGAGACATATAAGTGCCGAGTAGTTGGTAACAGCAAGTCCATAGACATAGACATAGACATAGCCATAGACATAGACATAGACAAAGACATAGACAACGACAACGACATAGACATATAGACAAATCCACCACAACTCCCTCGCATTCCACACACAACCCCCCTCGCCCCCGCCCCACCACTCCCCCTTCCCACTATACTCATCAAGCTTGGTGCCCGGCGCAGTCCTTGCTCGCACCCTTTGCGGCGAATGTTTCGTTCGTCGTTCGCGTCGTTGAACTTTTTGCAACATGCTTCTTTGCTATATATGTACATATATAGTATATACCCTGTATCAGTGACAAACTATGCGAAATGTGTATATACATACAAACAGTACTGGTTTTTCCCGATACTAAATCTCAATGAAATTTATTTAATATATCCTATGCTTAAAGACTTTGATTAGTTATAGCAAAAATACTTAATGTTCCCTCAAGTACAGGGTAGTATGCAAGTCGACTACCTGTTACGAAACCAACACTTACTATTTTCTTTTTGTTTTGTTTTGTTTTGTTTGTTTGTTACCTTTTACTACCCCATCCAAGCTCGACTAGGACTAGCTTGATCTTGGCTTGAAAAACGGAATTTATGTTAATTTGGTGCAACATTCCAGGAAGCATGTTCCTTTGTCTTATTTGTTTAGCTATGGCTTTGTTTTGGTTTTGGTTTGCTACGGTTTGGCTTTGCTTTTTCTTTCGGCTTAGTTTACTAACGTTCCTGTTCGTTATGTTCACTGTCATTTTTTTTTTGTCTTGTGTTTTGGGGTAGGTTAAGTTAAGTTCTATGGCTAAACCCGTACGCAATACCCCTCCACCATCACCACCGCGTCCAGCTTCAATTTCCGTGTGTTTGATTTGCTTTTACTGTTTGGGTTTGGGTCATAAGTTTGGCATTAAGATATTTACATTGCAATCGAATGTTTCGCATTTCTCGATTTCTCGATTTTCGCTTCTAGGGAATGTTTGGTTCAGTTCGATTCGGTTCGGTTGATAGGCGAAATGAAATAGTTGTTATATACTTGTTTGTAACTTAAATCCTTAGACAATTTTTCAATCTGAACTGAATTTGCTTTATTTATTATACAGTTGTATTTATTGTCATTTCTCTCTCTCTCTCTCTCTCTCTCTCTCTTGAGTTACGTAAAATCGATTTATTTACTTATTAACTATGTACTGAGATTGTTTTACCCTTCACCTGAATATATGTTCACCATTATTATTATACTCTGTGTGCCATTATCAAGCAAGAGCGTATTGCAATTTTGCAATTTCCTTTTTCGTTTTCTCAATAATTCTTTCACCCCATCACATATACCTTGATGATTTTATTGTATGTTTGTAACTCTTTCACGTAAAAACTAATGAACGGATTTGATTAAAACTTAACAATAATATAGCTTATGCATCAGAATAACACATAGGCTATAAATTATAAAGATATTGCTTTGGGTACTAAACAAATATTCGACAAGTTGAGCAAGTGTATCTTGCAGCCCGCAAATATTTCGCCACAATATTTTTATCTGCTTTTCCGTGTACAATTTTCCTCAATTAGTTGACAAGCAAGCGTGTCATTGTTTTGTTTGTATGTGTGTGTGTGTTTGCTTGTGTGCAACATTCACTTGCAGACTTATAACCTTTTTGCAACCACCTTGCCACCAGCGTGGCAAAAATTGCAATTGTTGTCATTTTCATTTTGTAGATTTTGCGATTAAGCTTCGATTTGTTTGTTTTTTGTTTTTGTCGTGTTTAACGAAAGGAAAATTTGTTGTTTCTAATTGATTTCTTCTTTCGTTTAGTTTGCTTTGCCATGTTTCGTTACACTTGTTTGTTGTTGCAACAACAAATTGGGTCAATTGAGGTTTATTTGATCACAGTTTTCTTTTTCTCTCTCTATTTTTCAAAGGTCAGTTGAGCTTGAACTTGTTAGCTAAGGCGCAATTGATTTGGTCTCTACGAATAACATTAATATTGTTTGACATATGATTGAAGGGTTTTTTTTTAAAGTAAATATCAAGTAAGTGAGTCTCTATTTGACATGCCCAATATTATATACACTTGAAAAGCTTAGTTGTCATTCTTCATGGTAAAATCTATATGACATAGTTGTTCGATCTGGCCGATTTTGACAAATGATCAAAGTTTCAGCTTGATAGTTCAAAAACTGACGAAGAAGTTTGCATAGAAACAGAAGAACAAAGAGACTTAGCCATATCGACTCAGTTCGTGATGCTGATCGAGTATATATATATATGGTCAGAGATGCTTTCTTCTGTCTGTTACATACTTTTCAACATTTTCAATAGGTTCAGGCTATAAGCATGATAGAAAAATGATTTTGTTATCCAGTTAAAAGAACTTCAATGAATTCAAATGGCATAAGGGAATATTTTGAAGTATACTTTCTAAGGATCTTTTCAACGTTTCGCTATCTGACCAAATAAATATAATTTAGCTCACTCTTTTAAATTATGCAGCTGTGATTTTGCAAATTGCATTCTGCATCAAATATAACTCGGAGGTTTTTGTGTCTTTTTTGTTTGTTTTTTTTTTGTATTTCGGCATCAGCTGGATGGTGTAAAATGCAAGCCTTAAATGCCAATTCTATGAACTGTGAACACGCACACAGCATAAACATAACTTTGCCACAACACACACACACACATACATATATATACTACACCCTCGCATATGCAGTAAGACACTTTTATTTTTGTTTCTAGAGCAATATTCATTTTTTTTTCTTCTTTTTTTAGATATAGCCAAAAACACATACGGCTAAACAAGTTGGCCAAGCAAAATAGTTGTCAAACCAAAACAGACGAACAAGTCTAGTTGGCCTAAGCATGCCAAATATTAAATACTCTTTATTTTAAGTATGAGTATATAGCGATTTTACATTGATAGAAAGAAGAAATATATTATTATTAAGCACTAGAAATTCCTTGAGAAGATTTATTTTTTTTTGTAAGAATTTTCGAGTTTAAGTATTTTAATTGAAGAAGACTTCTGCTTAAAGTTCATAAATGTGAGAACATTTTTTTCCTTTCAACTGGTCCTGATCAACAAACTTTGCATCACTATAGATATATATATATTTTACTTATTCTACATTTTGTCTGTGGCAATTTAAACCTGTTAAACTTTTTTCTTACCTTTTTCATACATATAAAGAGTATACAGATTTGATGATGAATGAAGAAACATACATTTTAAGAACACTTTTCGTTGCTGCCACTGCGTTGCAAGAGTGCCAGAACTAATGATGCCAACCGCGCAACCGCCTGCAACACCATCAAACGCCTTCATTTTTTACCCACTGCTCACCTCCTCCGTTTCAAGTCGTTTTTTTTTTTGGGTTTATTATTTTTATTTGGCCACCAACTATTGCTGCGCGTTGTTGTTTTTTGTTGTTGTTGTTGTTTTTTGTGGACTTGACCAAGTTTATTGCCTGCCATATGCAATTGCCGTAGATTATTTTGGTGCTGTGGCAACATCGTCAACATCGCTGTCGCTCTCGCTGTCGACGTCGGCAACATGGTAAGGGCGTTAACGGTCTACCAGTGAAATGAAATCTTGTGCACAGACTTGACACCCACTGTACATACACTGCAAGAAAAACATTTAACTTTTCGCAGTAAGATATGAAAATGCAATTTCAGTTAAGATTTTTGTAGCTTACCCTTAAGAGATTTTGTTTTTTACTTAGAAACATTTTTTGTTTGTCTGTGTCTAGCAAATGATTTGACTCCTCCCCCCTATACCCAACTTTCCATGAGTATATCCTTCTCCCCACCTCCTTCCCCACCACCCCGTGCCCATTTTAAATTGCTGGCTCTGGCTCTACGTGATGTTGCCCAACATGGTGAATTTTTGGACACGCGGCCTGCTTTAAGAGTGCGACTGCCACTTGAAGAGTTTCCGCCTGGTGCCTGGTGTTGCAAGTGCCTCCTTGGGCAAGTGGGGCAAGTGTGCTGCAAGCCGCACAAATGAAATGCATCCAACATTCTTGTTGCGTTTTAGTGTCAAGTGCAGCTATACTCTCTCTCTCTCCCTCTCTTTCTCTCTGTCTTTTTCTTTTTTTTCTCTCTCTCTCTCTCTCTCTCTCTTTCTCTCTCTCTCTGTCGATAAGGCCAAAGCTAATGGTGCTAACGAAATGCAAAACGATTCCTCAAATCAAAGACTCTGTTCCTTGAACTAGTTCAGTTCGTAAGCTGTGACCTTAAGACTGCATTCCATAATCAAATGGATTCAAATGGTTTTCAATAACTGTTTAACTTGCTTGCTTGCTAGTTCCTTAAACTAGATTTGGATTTTGATCACTATTCAAGCAAGCGAATGCTGGAACTAGTTCGTTCATTTCAAAACCATATTTAGCATTTAACGAACTTTTTCTCCGCTTATTAAATGAAAACGTATTTTTAATCAAAATTTAACTTTAAGCACGACTTTAAGCAGAGCTGAGAAAAAGCAATACGGAACTAGTTCGTTCAACTTGAGACCTTTAACAGCTCTTAATACAGCTACATATTCTATTTCGCTTACCCGTTTTATTTTAAATGTAGCTTATATTATGCAGTTTAGTCAAATCCAATCTTAACCGATCCGCACCAGCTTTTTTATAGTTGAACCAATTAGTCGAACCACTCTCTCGAACCAACCAATAAGTTTAATAGCTTACGTTGCATTCGATTGATTCAATTGATGACTTTTATGCACACTCTAAACTGTTTTTCTAGCCGTTTTTTGCTCCAGCTTAGTTTGTGTGATTTTTCCAGGATTTTTATTTGCCACTTGGCACCTACGATTTGAGTGCTCGATTGAGTGAATGAATGAGCGATTGAATATTTACTTCCATTCACATTCATTCGAGCATTCATGTATCGCCATTCAAATCGCCATTTGAAGCTAAACGAAATGGTTTTTCCCCCTCCCCCACCCAAGCTTAGCCAACAACTACTTGGCAACGTAAGGACCAAAACTGTTGTACATTTAATTAATTATTTATACAAGAAAAGGTAAACGTGCCACGATGTTCTATGCCCCAACAACACACACACACAAAAACACACACACAGGCTAGAAACAAAAAAAAAACAAAAAACCAAAGCAACAGCCAAAACTGAGCTAGTCAAGGTTTTGCAGAGGCGGTTTTGGTTTGGTAGGAGCTACCATTAGTAGCCAGCAACATTGTACCATACACGCCCTAGCCAAAAAAAACACACACAAACACACTCACTCACACACACACACACACACATCGGTTCGGATACATCGGTTCGGATACATCGTTCGTTGTCGACGTTGGTTTTTTTGCATAATTGATTAAATGCCTGGCCATATAACGTGCAAACACACAGCGTTCAAATTGCTTTGCCTTTTGCTTGTGCAGCATCCCACACCCTCATGCCCCCTCCCCTCTACCACCGCACACAGCCACACACACACACCTTCACACAGCGTTAAACCAACAACCTCTTGCAATAACAGTCCCAAAAAATTGGTGAAATTTACGACTGAAAGAAGTTGAAGCAGCATATATACTATAATCCATGGATCCTACAGAAACTCTCTCTCTACGTATGTGTGTGTGTGTGTGTGTGATTATTGGCTACATTTAATATGTAAAAGGTAAGGAAAACACCAGGCTCGTACGTCCTTTTTCGTTCTCCATCGAACCAATTCCAATATTTATATTACTTAATAAGCATCATTTCTTCATTGTGTCCTTGAGATAATGCCAATATTTATATTCCTTAACAGGCATCATTCGCTTCGCTTCCTAGTTCCTACAAAAACGAATGTGAAATAAAGTTTCGCTTGAGAGATAATATTTTTGGCAATTGGGTGGAATTGAAATAAAATTGGGCTTATAGTTGAAATCGTTTGAAATACAAGTTGCATGACAACAGATGTTCCGAATTTCCTGACCTACGGCATCCAATTTTTTGAAGCATGCTTTTTAATCCTCACTTGCAGTCAAGAGAAAAACAACTGTCAAAGTTTGAGCTTTGTAACTAAGGAAAGTTTAGGTTACACATCAGTCTGTCGAATAGGAAACAATATATATACATATATATACATCACTATCAGTCTGTCGAATAGGAAACAATATATATATATATTTAACCGAAGTTGTATTTGTCTTTGTTCATTTTTTGCTAGATTCTAAAGTTGTTTATAACAATTTTTCATTATTTTTCTTTGCTTCCTTTTTTTTTTTTTGCAATTCTTTGATTATTTTTTCCAATATTTTAATGTCTATGTCTTGAATGCAATTGTTAAGGTTCGATATAAGTTATTTATTGTGTGCGTGCGTGTGTGTGTGTGTGTGTGTGTGTGTGTGTGTGTGTGTGTTGCCTGGCCTGGCCCCATTTGCTGCTTGAACTTTGAACTTCTCTTTTCTCTTTTGTGCCCTGCCTTGGGCCTTGAGTCCTTGGCCCTTCACTTTGCCAATGAAGGAGCCCCAAATTAAACAACCTTTTTACACTGTTTTTGTTGCTTTTGCTGTTGTTGGGGCAAATAGCAAGCACTCTTAAGGGAATTCCCCTTTCCTTAACATGCCATATGCTAATGTGTGCGTCAAGTATATATATATATATATGTGTATCCTTTTGGCAAAGTGAGTGCACTTTCTTGTCAACGCTGACATTTTCCTGCACTTCGGCCTTGTTTTTCCCCTTTCCCCCTTTTCCCCTCTTCACCCAGCCCACCAACATCTACATCAACATCAACAAGCCCTGTCTTGTTCTACTTCTTGCTTCTCTTTGTGTGTTTTGCTGTTGTCGTTCTTTTCGTTTAATGAGCATTTCGCATTTTTATTCTTGTGTCCTGCTTAAAGCCAAGAAATATGATTGCTCCATATATTTGTTTATGCTTTTGGTTTGTCAGCAAAATATACACAAAAAAAAATAAAAATAACAACAAGAACGAAATGATTTTTATACATATATATGTATATACATTTTTGTATGTTTTAGGTAAGACTGAAAGTATTTGGTTTTTAATTAAATTCCACTAAAGTTCTACTAAAACTGCCGAATGGATATTCAAATCCATTTGAATGAAACTTTCCAATAATATAGCTAATCCATAAGAATAACATATAGGACATAAATTATAAAGGTATTTGATATTTGTTATTGGCTTTGTTCTGTGTTCTTGTTGTACTGTCTTTGGTGGAATGTTAAAGAGGATTTTGAATATAGATATATTTTGCTTTTGTATCTTTTTATACCCTGATCCCATTAAAAATGGGAAAAAAGGGTATCATGAAGTTGTGCAAAAGTATGTAACAGGCAGAAGGAAGCATCTCCGACCCCATAAAGTATATATATTCTTTATCAGCATCAACAGTCGAGTCGATATAGCCATGTCCGTCTGTCCGTCTCTCCGTCTGTATGTATGAACGCGTCGATCTCAGAGACTATAAGAGCTAGAGACTCCAGATTTGGAACTTAAGCTCGCCTAATCCCTAGGCAGTACAAGTTTGTTTTCGATTTTCGATAACTCATCCCGTTTCTGATATACACATGGGATCGATAACAATAAAATCTTGAATTTGAAAAAACTTTAGATGACATTTTAATTATTAATCAAAATAATAACAATCTGTGAAATTTTTATTAAAATCGGTTAAGAAACACCGGAGATATGGAACCTTGAAGTTGAGTATGCAGTATGCAGTATGTTCGTACACACACGCACACATACTTGCAAGCACTGACTGTACGCGTAAAGTAAAGGGATCAGGGTATCGTCTAGTCGGGATTTCTCGACTAGAGCCTTCTTACTTGTTTTTGTTAAGATAATTAATGAAACGAAACTTGTTTGTTTGATCATTTTCATCACCATCCCCTTGCCCCACCCACCCAAAGTCAAGGACAGGGTTATCTTCGTTTACTTGAGTACACTTGCCCCCCCCCCCCCATTGCCCCTCCTGTCATTTGATGCTTCATTCTGACTGCAAATTAAAAGTTTCGCTTTACCAAAACAATAAACAACAAATCTTTCTGTGGCGCCTATTTATTGTTGTTTGTTGTTTAATCGATGGCATCAATTGCTGCAATCCACTTGATACGCAAGTCATTTGGTTATAGTATAAGATAATGTTTATGTGACTATGATTATTATGATGTATGGTATGTAAACAAAGTATGAATAATAAACTTTTGCCGATAACTTTATAGCAAATTGTTTAGGGTAAGGGTTTTAAGTGTTTATAAAGTAAAATACTATATATATATATCTATACAAAATGCATAAACAAAGGGTATAATCAAATTGTTCATATGTACACGTATGCAGCGAACTGAGGGAAAAACTAGAAAAAAATAATAAAAATGAAATAAATGCGAGGTAGTCCACTTAAAGTAAACAAACAAACTTGGCCTAGCTTTTTTTGTTTTTGTGCTTTCTATAGAGCAGTATTAAGGGAGCGTGCGCCTTTTGCTGCCGCAGCAAAAGTAGAAGAAGCAGACAACCTCACCCACAACCTCAACCACACTCACAAGTAACCATTACCTGCCGGCACACGCCCATTTAGTTTGCATAATGCAAAAACAAACAAACAACAATAACAAGAACAACAACAACAACAACGGCAACATAAAAAGGAAGAGCAACAATAGTTTGCAAGCCGCCTGCATTGTTTGCTGTTGAGAAACAACAACAACAACAAATATGACAATAACTGACGTCTGTTAAGTGCTAACAGCGACGCAACAGCGCATTTCAATGTAACTGGACTAACTACTCTACTCGCTGAGAGCAGCGAGCGGTACTAAGAGAGAGAGAGAGAGAGAGAGAGTGCGAGAGCGCAAACTGTACAAGTGGGGGAGCAGCGCAGTCGTCGCTTGTAGTGTGTGCGGCTGTTTTTGTTGTTATTTTCTTTGCATTTTTTCTTCTTTCTTATTGTTGCTGTTTGTTGGAAATCAGCATTTGACGTTGACGTTTTGACTGCTGCTGCAGTCCGCAACGACTGCAACTGCTGCAGCCAGTACGTTAGTTGTTGTTGTTGTTGTTGTTTTTGCAGTCCATTGACTTTTTCAGTTTTGCACAGTTTCTTTTGTTGCTGCTGGCGCTATGCGCAGTTGTCACAGTTGCTGGCACTGCTGCTGCGGCTGCTTTTGTTGCGATTGTTGTTATTGTTATTGCCATTATATTGTATAGATTTTGTTTCTCTCAGTTTTGCATGGTCTTATTCTACTTTATTCATACGTATGCATAAGCCTGGTTTGTTTATTAACGATAAAGCTTCAATCTGTAAGCTGACCCACACACACATACATATATATATATATTTTTTTTTAAATACACTTGTATGTGTGTGTATAACTTCTGTCTGGCAATGCCATTTTTTATTATTTATATTGGATACTCTTTTACACAATGAAAAAAAGGAACTGAAAGTCAAGCTTAAATATTTTGGTTTTCCAAAAAAAAGGAGCTTCCTGCTTAAAAAGTATTTTTAAAATGGCTTTTTAATTATTTGCTGTTCACAATTTTGATGGTAAGCATGTCAAAAACACATACACATATATGTGTGAATGTATTTTTGATTTTTTGAGATTCGAAGTTTTTATTGATATTCATTTGCTGATCCAAAGGTACAGGGAATTTGCTTAGTCAACCCAGTTTTCATCTTTCCATTTGTTGCATTTCAATTAAGATAACTTTACTTTACAAACACACACACACACACAAACACACACTTAATCATATCAGTTATTTTACAAAGTTCATTGTGGGCTGTTTTTTTTATTTTATTTTTTTATATTAATTGAAGTTAAGGAGTGGGCGTTAAATGTGTGTTGCACAAAGTCAGCGATCAGCTAATCGTCTATTATAACCAGACCTATTATTATTGCCATGCATTGTGCATAACTGTAAAAAAGTAGTTGAAAACATTTACTATAGTATGAGTAGTAGTGAGTATATGAAGTGAGGTTTGAGAACTTCTTTTTTATACCCTATATACCTGTTGAAAACGGGCTTAAGAGCTCGAGACTTCAGATTTGGTACATTAGCTTTTCTAAGCCCTGGGCAGTACAAAGTTGTTTCGAATTTTCGATAACTCATCCCGTTTCCGATACACAAATGTGATCGATAACAATAGAATCTTGAATTTGGAAAACTTGAAAATTTCGTTTGAAACTATAGACGAAATAATGAAAATCTGTAAAACTTTTATTGAATTCAGTTTAGAAACACCGGAGATATGAAACATTAAAGTTAAGTCAAGTATGCAGTATGCGCGCACGTACAGTCCGGGGGTATATATGGAGTTCAGGGTATCTTCTAGTTTTTTTTTTGTCGTATTAATATATGCAAATAAATGCAACGAAATTTGATTGTAAGTAAGTAATAATGTGATATTTATTTTAAATTTTATATACCCAATAGATAGTAAAAAAAAAAAATAATAATAATAATAAAATGTACGTTAAATATTTAATGTTGAATAAATAAGTATCTAATATGAAAGGAATTCGAACTTATCGGCCTATTTAAACTGCATTCGTTTCGGCTGGTTAACAAACCTACCTCACTGCATCGCACTCTCTCTCTCTCTCTCTCTCTTTCTCTCTCTCTGTCTTTCTCTTTGTCTCTCTCTCCAACTCATTTCTCTTTCTCTGTGTCCGATGTGTCGTGCAACAACTTTAATTGACTTTAATTAAATGCAAGTCGTAAAGTCAAATGTGTATGTAACAAGAGAAAGAGAAAAAGCGGGAGAGAGAGAGAGAGAGCGAAACAGTCAACCAGGGTTGTCTTACAATTTAATTAAAGCGAATGTGAATGCGAATAATAACAGCGCATTCAGCAGCTGCAATAAAAAAAGAAACCCCAATTGTCAAATAACTTTGGGGGCTGTTGAAACGATTTCGACCTCGAACTCAGCTGGCTTCCAACGCAAACAGAAAGTTGGCCAAGTTAGTAGGCTTCAAACAAAACAGTTAACAACTCGAGCATCGGTTCCTGTTCCTGTTCCTGTTCCAGTTCCAGTTCAGGGTTCAGAATTATGGCATATGACAATGTAGGATCTTCTTGATCAGACTGTATATATATAGACTAGATGAAAAATTAAAATATAGAAAAAAAATTCTTCTCAAACTTAATTTTGTTTTAGTTTATTTATTTATTAAAAGCAGGTGTTTATCATTTTTATGAACTATTATAATTATTATATAAATCGCAAAACGTAATCAAAATTTCGTTGATTATGTAAGAACTGTGATTATTTTCAAAATTTCTTTCACCTTTTGCAAATTTAATTGGTTTTTTGTTTTTTAATGAATTTTTTCCAAATATTTTTCTATTTTTAAAGGACTTGTGGCTTGGCTCTTAGACCTTAAACAAATGTTAATTACATTATTCCAAACATTTTTTTAAAAATACTTGGACGTGGTTCTTAAATCTTAAACGAAACTTTATATATTTTTTGTTTTAATAATCTTCTTTTCTTTAAATTTATTATTTTTCAAAAATCTTTCTTACAATTAAAGTTAAACTTTCACACATCGAAACCCGAAAGGCTATATGAAACAACTTTGTAATAAGGCAAACTCGTTATATATAGAACTTTTTGCTTATGGATCGAAATCGCAGTATTCTGGAATAACTTCGTTAACAGGAAATTCCGCTGTTTATGAAAGCAAACAAATTTTATCGTATGAAAAACTCATAAATTTATCAAAACATTCTATATGAGATATGTATGTTTGACAGGGTATATAATCTTCTTTATATCTCTGTTCTTTATGTGCACATATGATGGTGGTTTTTTTTTCGGTTTTTTATAAGGGAACCTTACCAACCTTAGTTCAGTTAAAGCGACAAACTGCAAACGGGTCCAAGCGAAGGTCGTTGCTTGTTTGGTTTCGTTGGGTTGGATTTTGGGCTAGGCTAGGCTGGTTTCATGTGGTCTGTTCTGGTCTGAGTTGAGCTGAGCTGAATTTGCTTTGGTTTGGTTTGTTAGTCTTTTTGTCTGGCCAATTCAACATGCCTCTTAATTAGCTGCTTATATTTGCTGGCACTTTGTCGTTGTTGTTGTTGTTGTTTTTGTTGTCTCATTAGAGGCAACGCTTTTTTTTTTTTTGCAACTACTTCTGTTTTTTTTTGAGCGGGTGGCCAAGTTTTTCGTTAACAGCAACAACAACCGCAACGAACCGGTTTTTTTTAGAAGCACGACAAAAACTTGATATGACTTTCCCATAAGTTGGCGACATTTGAGTTTAGTTAAATACTTAAAAGAGTGTTTTTTTTTCTTTCTTTTTTTTCGAAAATCTAAACAAACGAGTTCTTTATTAAAGTCGGAAGATAATTAATGCTAGAAGCTTTAATATTCAACGCTTGTTTATTGAATATATGAATTTAAGGTTTGGTTAGTATTTATTTATTTTTTTTTGTGTTTCTTAATCGAGCTTGAAGACATTTTTGCAGATAATCAAAATGATGTTTGAAGTATCCGATAAGAAGATTTATCAATGATAAAAGCTATTTATTAAGCTGACGAGTATTTTTTCTTTCATCCTTGATCGATATTCGCAGTCCATTAAGAAATTCATTTTGATGATCATTTTTGAGAGTTTTTTTGTTGCTTTTTTTGTAGCTTTTGCAACACTGGCTTTGCCATTGAGCTCCATTTTGATGAACTGAACGATTGCGATTGCGATTGCATTTGCCATGCATTATGCAGCTGCTATTAAGAACCATAAAACCAACAATGATATACATATATATGTATATATATGTATGTATGTATGTATGTATGTATGTATGTATGTATGTATGTATGTATGTATGTATAGACGCATATATTTTTATAACTGTCACGTAGGTTACACAGCGACAAACTACTTCCCTTTTACACCCCCCCCCCCCCCCTACCACTTTCCCCGCCCGGCACCCCACACTCCGTTGCTTGTTGCTTGTTGTGTGCATGGCCAACACCTTGTTGTCTTCTGTTGCCCCAGAAGTACTTACTTACCAACTAGCATAAACAACACCAACAACAACAACAACAATACCAACAGCAACAATAGCAATAACAATGACAATCATTTTACAGCTTAACCGCAGCGCAGACAGAAAGGTCCCAGCCGTCCAACCTTTCCCCTAACCCCCCCCCTCCCCCCTCGCTCCACCTTCCCCTACCCCCTAGTACTTATACACCCGCGACATTGCTACCTCTCTCTACTTGTTTGTTGCTTGTATGCCAAGTGGCAAGGGGGTGGTGGGTTGGTGGAGGAGGTGAAGGGGGGGGGAGGGGGGAGTTTACCAATTAAAATGCGCGACATCACATGTGCACGAGCATTTATTATAAATTTTTCGTTGGAATTGACTGAAAAATAGTTGGTACAGAAAAAAAAACAAAGCCAGCGAGAAAGACAAAAAAAAAACAACAACAAAAAACCATAAAAAAGGAGAATGAAAAAAAATACAAATAAAAATAAATAATAAAAGCGCATAAAGAGTAGACAGCGGGATGTGGATCCATGGTGAGAGAGAGAGAGAGAGAGAACAGGGTGGGGGTGTGGAGAGAAGAGATAGAGATAGAGCGAGTGAGCGGGATGGGGGAGGGGGTAGCTAGAGCTCTCTGTTTGCCATCATTCCGTTTAATTCAACCGTCTCGTACTTCTGCTCCCCTCTCCCTTGCCCCCTCCTCTATGTATGTTTCGGTGCATGTTACAATGTTGTTAATATGACGCTTAGTAGTTGTCTCACACACACACACACACACACACATAGACCATGCAGACAAAATATGCATTGACAATGTTTTTCAAATTGACGACGCATTTGAAGAGTGTGCGAGACGCGAGGCTAAGAGTGATAAAAATGATAGAAAAAAACCAACAAAGAGAGAGAGAGAGAGAAAGAGAGAGAGAGAGGGGAAGAGAGAGGTGTGCGTGTGTGTGTGTAGGAGGTGTGGCAAATTTTGCTGCTTGAGGGGCAAAGTTGTGGAAGCGTCACGTTGTACAAAATTATTGGCATGCGAACGATGCTGCAACGTTTATTAAATTTTTGAAGTGCCACAACATAGGGTGAAGTATTGCCAAGGGGCAATGCCTGGGTGCAGGCATTAAATTGTAATACACATATGCAGTACATACATACACTGCCCAAAAAAGAAGCATAAACATCATTTTAAAAATCTATTAATAAAATCAATTTCAAGTTTACTTTTTGTGTTTACCTCAAAAGTTTGTATTAATTTTCGCATATAAGTTGCCATATCCAACTCCATTAAGCATATATATGTATATTTATGTATACAAATATTCTCGATCGCGAGCTTAGTCCGATATGGCCAAGTTTGTCTGCCTGCCTGTTAACGTTTTTTTGATCTATTGAGCTGAAACTTTAGTCAAGGTCTTCTTTTTGTTGCAGTTGATTGATTTGTTCAAATCGGCCAGATCGTACTACTATATCATATAGCTGTCATACAAATGAAAGTTCTGCAATAAAAACACTTTACAAGAACATAACATACACTTGAAACGCTTGAAAAAATCGTTTTACATAATCAAATATTTGTATATAATTTTTTTCTCTCTGTACATACATATGTATGCATTCAATTCCTTTCGGTTTCAATGTGTGTGTGTGTTTGACATTTTATGTTGTATTAATTTAACAGCTTGCATTTTGTAGCTTTACAACATCACCAACATATATATATATACATATATATGTGTATATATGTGTATATATATGTATACATATGTGTTATATTATGATTGCCAGCTAGCCTGTATATAATAACGTATGTGTGTGTATGTCTGTGTGTGTGTGTGTTCGTGTGTGTGTCTATGTCTCTCTCTGTGTGTGTGTGTGTGTATGTCTCTGTGTGTGTGTGCGGTCTATCATGTACAAAAGGCATTGCTTTATGTAACGAGAAGTGTTGTTAATTTGCCATCGAGTTGATTTCATTTTGCGTACAATTAAAGTTCATTAAAAGTCAGTTGTAATTTTTAATGAATTTTTATTTATTGCATTAACTTTAAATGTTAATTAGCCAATTGTCATTTAAATGACAAACACAACTTAATTGACCGATCGATATGTCTTTATATTTAACATATCGCCATTTAATATAATATAAAATTGTTGCATTAAGTTAATTACAAAATTTTTCAATTTCTTTGCTTTAGCGATTCAATTTAGCTTAGAACAATAATAAAGTATAATATTATAACTTTTGTTTTTTGTAAAAAAAATTCAATTTTAAACTAAAAAGAAAAAAGTTTTAAGACATTTTGTAGCTATTTATTTTTGGTGTGGCCAAAAAGTTGCCAGCAATCGCAGCTTAGAGGCGGCACACAAGAAAGTTTTTAGCTATTGAGTACGTAGCACGGATGTGCATTGCGTTGCAAGTGATGCAAGTGAATGCTTGCAGCAGACACATGTAGCATTTGATGATACATAAATACATTGTCTAATATTTGCCACA
Organism: Scaptomyza cyrtandrae; assembly: GCA_035044605.1. Taxonomy (NCBI): domain Eukaryota; kingdom Metazoa; phylum Arthropoda; class Insecta; order Diptera; family Drosophilidae; genus Scaptomyza; species Scaptomyza cyrtandrae. The sequence continues at coordinate 9,399,554 of JAWNNS010000639.1, forward strand.
AACAGATGCAGAAGCAAAAGCAAAAGCAGTAGCTGTAGCAGAGCCAAAGCAGCTTGACTGTCGTCGTCTGGGGTGGTCTCGAAATTTGCTTTTGTGTTTCGGATCTAGCTGCAAGCAAGAGCTTGCAACATGCCGCACTTTATTGCAACTAAACAAGTTTGCTAACTATTTGAATGAGTTTTCATGCGTCGCGACTTTGCTATTCTTATACTTATTTGGTTTTTCATCTATTTAGCTATATTTGTGTGTGTGTGTGTGTGTGTGTGTGTGTGTGTGGGTGCATTAGCAAGTTGTTGCAAGCTTAGCAAACCATAGAACCAATGAAGTCGCAATATGAGAACTTCACTTATCCACTCTTATTCAGTCTATCTTAGAGTATGTTTGTGTATGTGTTCCTGTGTTTGTGTGTGTGTGTGTATGTGTAGGTAACTTCATATTAAGCCATGCCACAAACATGGATAGTTACGGCTTATACAAACATGCATATATAATACAACTGTAGTTTGCCAGTTAAATATTGCTAAGCAGCTTATATGATTTGTAAGCCCCAAAGTGCTCTCTCTCTCTCTCTCTCTCTCGCTCTTTCTCGCTCTTTCTCTATTGCAGGGCTAATGAGTTCATTCAACTTGTTCTCTTAATAAAAAATAATAATAATAACCATGCAATATCCTGTTGTTGCATGAGTTTCTAAACCCTTTTCAATAGTCAGTTGACTTCATTTTTATACCCTGAACCCATTGAAATCGGATAAAAAGGGTTTAATGGTTTTGTGAAAAAGTAGGTAACAGATAAAAGGAGGCATCTTTGACCCTATAAAATACTGTAATCTTAAAGTTAAGCTAAAGTTAATGAGTATCTGTAAAACTTCTATTGAAATCGATTAAGAAGCAACGGAGATATAGAACATTAAAGCTCAATCAAGTATGTACCCCAACACACACACACACACAGATACTTAAAAGTAGTGACTTAATGTGTTGAATATAGAGTTTACCAGTCGAGATTTCTTGACTACAGCCTTTTATTACTTGTTTTGATAATCTTAAACTTTCAAATTGCAATTTTCATGCAATTTTGTTAAAGGAGTCGACTCGCTGTTAAGTAATGTTGATAATTGCTGAGCAGCTGTGCAAGCACTTGCAACCATGTTGCAATTACTTCAATTGCAAACAATTTTGCTGTTAAATGCAGTTGGCCGGAAAGAGAGAGAGAGCAGAGCCAACAACTTGAAAATGATGCCCTCCAGTTTCAGTGTGCATTTTGTCAAATCAAAAATGGAATTTCAATTTCAATCAACTTAAATTGAAGCCAAATTTGTAAAATGCAATGCACATGCAAACAGAGTGAGGAAGAAAGAGAGAGGGAGAGAGAGAGAGAGAGAACACACACACACACACAGACACTGAAACATTTTGAGACGCACTCGATGACGAGAAATGAGTAGAAAAACCCTTAAACTTAACTTAAATTTCTATTTCAATTTCAATTTCAATTTCATGGACAACTGCCAGTTGACGCCCTTTTACATCGTTTTGCATCCTTTTGCATCCTTTTCGTCCAACATCCTCTTCGTAATCAGCACAAAATTTGAATATAATTCTCATGAATGCCCCAAGAGCTTAAGTTGGGGTTTCTTACAGCAGAAGCTAAAGGCTCTTAGCCACAAAACATTTACACCAAAGAAATGTCGACAAATGCATTGGTTTCGCTTTTGTTGTCTTTTTTGTATATTGTTGCTGTTGTGGTTGCCGTTGTTGTTGTTGTTGGTGTTGGTGTAACCTGCATGTGCTCCAAAAGCCAAACAGCCATCAACCGTCTGCTGTCGGCCGTCTTTTGTACCAGTTTGTACGGGTTTGGTTCGTTTGTTCGTTTCAGTTCGGTTCGGTTTTCTTTTTAGACAATTTTCTGGCAAACCGCACAAAAGATGAAAGACCGACCAGAGAGAACTCTTTCTTGCCCCTTTTGTTCTTTTGACAATTGAAGTGGCATTCTTCATATCAAACTGATGTTTCTTGCTTTGCTCTTTGGTTTTCTCGTCTGTCAACTTCTTTTGACTTACACATTCAATTTGCCAAAGTTGGACCTGCACTTTGGCTATAATTGCTGCTTGCCCAAGTCACAATGAAAAGGAATCAATAAAAAGGGAACTTAACTTTTTTGATTAAACATTTCTTACACGTAATCGCAATTGACGCCCCAGATTCGCGCACCTGTTGTTGCCACCGACATTGAAACAGAACACTTAGCCAAACTCAGTTAACTGACAGCTTTCCAGTTGTTATTGTTGTTCTAGATGTGGGGGCTATAGTTTGCCCAACCAACTAGAAATCTTGCTGTCTATTTTACTTCCTGTTTAACAGTTTTGCAATTTCCAAATTCCTTTAGCTATGCAACTTCCAACTAAAGTGTCAACGGTTGGTCATTCGCTAGTGATTTGCCTGACTTTTAAGACCCTTTTCACTTAGAGTATTTTATGTTTTAATGTTGCACAAGCACTCGCCCAGTATCAGTTTATTATTGAATGTGTTCGAAGGTGTTTGATTCCTTACACTGAATATAGTTTCAAAGAAGTACATTAGTTAAGAACGATTAAAGAAAGCAAAACTTAACTTATATAAGTTTAATTTGTTAATAATTATCAAAGAAAAACAAAGAAAAATCGATTTTTCGATAGATTTTTATCGATTTTGATCAATATCCATGATTTCGCAGCACTTATATATATGGTTAACTTATGTATCTACAGTTTTTCAAAACTTATTCCTCTTTTTGAAACACTTTTCAAAACTTGAATGAAGTAATACTTAAAAACATAAACTTTACAAATGAAGCTTAAGCTGATAGCTTAAGAAAAAAAGTATGTTCGGGCTTATATATCTATAGCTTTCTTCTTAACTAAATATTCCATAACTATGTTTAATTAAGTTCATTTACATTTCTTGTCTGGATCAGCTGACGTCGCTTGCCTAAATGTCTGACGAAGTGCCTTTGGGTCGTTTATCGCAAATTTTTGATACGCTCACCAATTTACAACAACAACAACAACAGCAGCAACAGCGACAACAACAGCAGCAACAACAACAACAACAACAACAGCATCAGCTGCAGGTAGCTGCAGCTGTAGCAGAGCAGCGACGTCGTTCTGCTTCTTCATCGCCATCGCCGTCGGCGAGCGCCTCAGCGTCAAGTTCTGGCCGTGCCACGCCCTCACAAGTGCTGGGCGTGGCCGGCACGCAGACACTATACTACACCCACACGCATAACTACTTTCTGCGGCCGCAAGATGGCGCCAGTTACTTGCACACGTTTCCCCAGCATGCTACACAATACTATCAACAACAGCAACACTTTTTGCAACATCATCAGCAGCCTCCGTCGTTGCCCGGACGACTGTCGGGACCGGGTTCTGGTACTGGTTCAGGTTCCGGATCTGGTTCACAATCGCTGCACGCCTCGCCGCTGCTGGCGAAGCGAGCTACCTCGTTTAGTGGCCAGATGCCGCTGACGCGTGCCACACAATTGCATGACGCACGTCTGGTTGCCGCCTCGACACCAAACAGTCCGCGCCTTATGCCCCGACGCCAGCCACGCCCCCCGCCCATACCGGCTAAGCCCGTCGGCAAGGACATGCAGGCAAACACTCCAGCTGCCGCTCCTGTTTCTTCTGCTCCCGCTTCTGTACCCACTTCTGCACCGCCGCCAGCCGCGGTTAATCCTGTGCTGGCCGCCTTAGATGCTCCGGATGCGCCTTGGCCGCACTTCTCCACACTAACCGAACATCTGGACGTGCATCAGCTCAACAACTATGGACAGGCATTGCCAGAGGTTGGTCAATGCTCAGTCGTATTCAATCAAGTTTGGAATACTTAACAACTTCTTTCCCAATACAGATCAACTGGCAGGAGCGCTGTCTGGAGCTGCAATTGGAGCTACATCGTTCCAAGAATCAAGCAGGTCGCATTCGTGACATGCTTCGTGAAAAGGTGAGTTTTTTATTTCAAATTCCAGACGGAGCGGTTCACTTTAATGATCATGAAACCGTTCAATGTTCTTTGAAATTTATTCCATCTCCCAAATAACATTAAGGTTTAACTTTGTAATAAGCAAATCTTATCTGAATCAATGTTCAGAACATAACTTTGGTTCAAAAAAAAAAAAAACCAATGAACGTTGTCCAAAGATAGAAAAATGATTCGCTATAAGGAACTTTGAACCAGAACATATTTTTCTCCTTTTTTTTGAGAAACGCTTTGGAAAAAAAAGGAATTTTTTCCAATTTCAGGTTGATATCTTAACTCAAAACTGGTTCGTTTCACAGTTTCGGTTCTTTCACTTCTTTTTATTCTTCTCATAGGGAAGAGAGAGTGTTTTTATGGTCTTGCTGTATTCGTTGGCGCTAAGGGACTTGTTGATTAGTGTAAATGAGTTAATAAGTGAGCATAGAGAAGAGGAAGAAAAAAAAGCCAGCAACAAATGTGACGCACAGACACATTAATTACACACAGAGAAACAAAGAGACAAGGAGGGAAAGAGAGAGGGGGAGAGGGAGAGGAAGAGAAAGGGAGAAAGTGAGAGACTAATGTACATCTTGTGCTTAATGATGATTTATGGGGCCCATGGTTAAAATATTTTTATGACGGCCCCCTTACAATTATCAGGCCAAAAAGTAATCTACTTGCTAGCAAGAGCCGCCATTTCTCCACCGCGCTTCACCTCCCTTTTTGGCTAATATGTAGCGGAAATAGTGCAGCTGTCTGTTGACATGTCATGTCTACATATTCATATATAAGTGTGTGTATGTGTGTGTGTGTGTGTGTGTGTGTGTGTGTGTGTGTGTGTGTAGTCCTTTTATGATTAGGCTAATTAAGTCATTAGGCATTTGGCCAAAACAGTGATAGCGACAGCGAGGCGATGATGTTCCATGAACCATGAACCACAGCATTGTCATTAGGCTTATTGGCAGCGCCATCTAGCGGCGCGCATTAATGCAAAAACCTATATGAATTATTAAAATGTGCCACTAAAGCTGAAAGCTATATGTTTGTGTGTGTGTGTGTGAGAGAGTTGTATTACTTTCATCTCTCTACACACACACATACATACATATAGCATCCATTGTACATAGCACATATCGTATATGATAGCAGTCATATGAGTCATGACATAAATTAATTACACTTCAATGATTTTGTTTGCCATATGAATTATGCATGAATTGAGCACTATCCTCACACATATATATATATATATATATATATAGTATAGTATAGTGTGTTCTTTTCTGATCTTTTCTCCTCTTGTCGCGATGCGTTTTAATCACATCATAATTTTTTAATGTGCGCCTGAATACAAAAATAAATATATTTACACATATATATATATATATATGTATGGATTATCATTGCATTAATGCATGTTGTCGTATTTATTCCTTTAAAAATAATGCAATTTTATGGAACTCTGTTCAATACAAATAATCAAAAAATATATATATGTTATAAATACAAATTTCAGATATAAAAGTGTGTTTTTTTTTCATAACAGGAAGAGTTGAAATAAAATATTATTCAATGTTGAAAAGAGTTTAAAACCAAAAGTATTCAATACTTTAATTTATTTATTCATGTAGAAATTTTCTGATTTTATTTCTGCCTCAAAATAATAAACTTTTTTTGTACAATTAAAAATAATACTTTTGCATCGTTGCACTTCTAAGCTTAAGCTCAAGTCTTGATAAATTTGCAGCAATTTTGTTAGTTTTGTTTTTCACCCTCTCTGTTTTTCTCCTCTTTCCTCACTTCTCTGTGTTTTATGCCGTTTGTAGAAAGTTAACGAATAACCCGAAATGACCTCTTCAAAAAACTTGCATACTTTGCAGGATACTGTATTGTTGTTTTCATTACACCAGACGTCTGTCTATTCAAGGTGTCTATGTATGTATGTGTGTGTGTATGTGTGTGTGTGTGTGTTTGCCTCTATTGCGCCTATTGCTATGCAAAAGTTTCGAAGGCACATTGTTGATTTTAAGCGCATGTTAGCAGAGTTGAATGCATTTTGTGTGCTCTGTGAATTCTCACATGGATTTTTTAATGAAAAAAAAAAAACAAAATGAAGAGAATTGAATGGCTTATCGCAAAAAGGCAGAAATTGCCAGCAGGCTTGTTTGAAAATTTTCTACTGCACTTTTCAATATTTTATTGGCAGCAAATTCCGCAAAAGTAATCAACAACAAAATTTATAAACACATATGCAAATATTGTAAATAACTATATAATATATGTATGAAAGAAATGCTGTGCTTGATTTTCATATAAAAAGCAAACAAAAATCTTTTAAATTGATGCTGTTTCAATTGCAGTTAAATTGCTTATGTTAATGGAAACAAAAAACAAAAAATCTGTTCAATTTGCTTTAAAGGGTATTAAATATATCTGAGCAGACTAAAGCTGAATGAATCAATGCATAACGAAAATCAAATGAGAAATAAAACAGTTCCGCTGACTAAAAGTATGCAATGAATTTTGTATTCTGTTTTTTGAATTTTTCATGTTTGCCTTTTGCTGTTTGTCGCTTTCCAGTGCATTCGTTGTTGCTGTTGTTTATGCCTTGCGACTTGCAACTTTTTGCTTCAGCAGCAGCAGCAGTAGCAGCAGGCAGTGCGGCAGCCATTCAAGTGCAGCATATTTTTGTCATCATAAATTTTAAATTAGCTTCAGCAAACTAGCAAGTTTGTAATTCGCAAGCTGCCTCACCCCAGCATTATTTTAACTATTTATTATTTGTAATTTATTTTGTATTTTCGTTTCATTTATGTTTTCATTCTATGATTATTTTGCCAAAAAAATAAACATATCAAAAAAAAAAAAATTGCATTTAAAAACGAAAGAATATCTGCATAGAGACATTTTTTTAGAGTGCTCATAAAATGCAAATTTCTTATTCAAGCACAAATTTTTGTTTGTCGCTAACTATTTAAAATGCCAAAGTCAAAGTTAAAAGTCCTTGCAACAAGAATAATAATAATCAGAAGAAGAAGAAGATGAAGCAAAGGTTGGGATTTTCGTGGAGAGAGAGAGAGGGGAGCCCAAAATGGCAATCAAAAGAGGCGTTAAGCTTAAGCCACAAAATCGGCTGGGCTTCAAATGTTTTTTGTTTGTGGTTTTGGCAACAATGTGCAAGACGTGAAATTATGGCCAAGCATATTGCAACATTCTTGTACGACAATAAAATTCAAGTTTATTACCAAGCTAGCCAGCGAACCAAAAACAACAAACTCAAAACTCAAACCCAAAGCCAACTGGGCAACTGGGCGACTGGGCAACAACAAACAGGCTAAAGAAATGTGCCGAAAAGAATACCGAATGAATAAAGTTTTACGTAGCTGCAGTAGCTGGGCATACAATATCGTATATCGTATATATACGTACGTATACAACAATAGTGTTTATAGCTGTGCTACGTTGCCAAATTTCTGATTTAATACTAAGCTTAATCAGAAAATAAACTAGTTTGTCTGTCTTTCTCATATTACTTTCAAATATTGTTTACAACGTTGCCAAACTTCACTGCTGCTACGTTGCTCAAGTTCAAAGAATCAATGAACACTATAGATAATTTGCAAGTTTGCAACGTTGACGATTTTCACAAAATCATTTAAAACGTTGTCACTGGCAATCACTTTTCTATTCATCTTATGCAACGTTGTCAAAGTTCTTGATTGATTTTGACTTAAAAACAAATTCCAATACCAATACCTTGTGAAGAGGTCAATTTACACAGTGCCGAACAGCACTATTGACTGATTTTATTATTTGTTCTGCAAAATTTGCCAACAGAAATGCCATTCAACATTTCCACAGCTTGTTAGCAAGTTGAAGTGCTCTTCTGTGCAAGTGCTGTGCGGCTTTCTAGTGTTAGTGGCAACGGTTTTTAAGAAAATGCTTTGGCTCCCCGTCCTTCATTGCCAAAGCGACATTTTTGGCCCACTCAAGTCGCATTGGTCGTCCTTCAATAGTTCGTGGTTCGTGTGCCGCGCACATTGTTATGAAATTTTGTTTGTCAATTGCCAATGGTTTCATCTTATAACTTCCAGAACAGGGGCATTTTCTACTCCTCTCTCTCTCTCCCTCTCTGGTTTGGCTGTATTTTATGCGAGCGCTACGGCCGTAAATGGGCCTCATAAATCCGTAATGCCAGCGGCCCAGTTGTCGGTGATTGCACATTGGGCATACAACACGCAGCCGAAAAAAAAAGGCAGTCAGCATCAAAAGTGGCCACATTAGTGCCATAAGCCATAAGCCATACGTGATGTATATATGTGTGTGCGTGTGTATGATCAGGGCGTTAACGCGTTGAAAGGCACGCTTAGAGGCATTGCATGCCATTTCAATTTTCCCCAATTGGTTGGCAAAAGCCTACCAAAAATGCACCCAATGGTGACAAAAGTTTGCACACATCCAGATGCAACAGAAAATGCATGACATAAACAAGTAAGAGCGAGGCTCAAATTGCAGATTTATTAGCACACAGATTCCCTGTAATGTTGAGAGTTAGAATTGAATCGATACGAAAGTGTTAAAAAGCATTTGAACAACAGAATACCAAATAATGGTTGTGATGATGTGTATATATCAAATTGACTGCTTTGGTAACTAAAATAAGTTCCTGTTTCAAGCCTAGTCATAAAAGTACATTAGAATACCAACTAAAAACCAATTAAAGTACCTTGTATAAAGTTGAGCCTATCATAGCAACTAGAACAGGAACTATAATGGGCACACGTAGAGTCGCTGCCCGGTGCAATAACAACAAGAACAACAACAACAACCAAAACAACAGAATTCACATGTGACAGAACTCTCATTTGGATGCTTTTGCGTTTGGTCGTTGACTGCTGCGCTTTGCTTTTCAAATAGGCAACGCCTGTCAGTGTGTGTAACAATGCCGCATCCGACAGCGAGCCCAGATACTAGAGACGCCTATAAACGTGCATTGCGTTGATTTTCAAACACACACACACACATACACACACAAACATAGTGAATCGTTTTGTGTTCAGCTTGCATGCGCTCCATTATTGCATTGCAGGAGGCGTTGCCTTTTGTTTTGTTGCGCATTATGCAATGGGAAATTGAAAATGTTGTGCCGCTTTTGTCGCAGAGTCGGAAGGATATGTCGCATGTATCATCATCATCTCTCCCAGTTGTAATGGAGTCATTTCGATATGCAACAAAAGGTTTTGAACTAACTTCACATAATCGAATCAAAGCTATATATTCACAAATTCCTTTCGAAACTCAAATACAATTTCTCATTGAAGCTTTTAAGGTTCTTAAGTACTTTTCTTTCACGAATTCTACTTAATTTTTATGACTTGCCCACACAAATTGCTTTTAATCTTTGTAAAAGGGGGTAAAAAGAAAGGGGGTTGATGAAAATTACTTGAGGACACTTTGCTGCTTTAATTAAAAATTTTGGACAGCTTCGTGTCTGAGCATAAATTGCGCATCAATGCTGTCAATGCGCCAATGTTGGACCCACAAACACAAACATTTTTGCTCAACTATTTCAGCAATTAGACGAGGCTCGTGAGTTTGAGTGTTTGGTTGCGGGTGTTTGCTGGGTTTGGGGTGAAATTTGTGGTGGGGGAAAGGGGAAAACTGTACAATCTCATATAGCAAGCAAGCATTTGCCTATAATTAATTAGTATCCGAAATGCATTGCATACTTTTGCGCGTCAATGGGTTAAGGGCGATGCTCTCTTTCTTCATCTCCTTGTCTTCCATCTCTTTTCCCCTTGTTATGTCTGCTCTTGGCATATTCTCATGTCCATACGAGTGTGCGTGTGTGTTTGTGTGTGTAGTGTGTTGGGGTTTTTGTTTATGACAACTTTTAAATATGCACACACACACACTTATTTGTATGTGCTGGGAGCAACATGTGCTGCCTACTTTTCGGCGTCGACTGTCTGGCAACTTGCGAGGGCAGGCGACAAACATTGAAGAAGGCAAAACTAACTGCCAAGCGACTGTGGCCTGCAAAATTAATGGCCATCAGTCGCATAATAAATGAAGCGATGTCTTTGCCAGTTTGGCTTGCTCTCGCTTCTCGCACTTTGGACACGCCCACTCGCCCACGCCCATTAAGGCAAAAAGTTCTAAAGTTTTGTGTCTAAGGCCTGGACAGAGCCAACAAGCAAGAGATTCGCGTGGCCAGCTTTCTCTCTCTCTCTTTTTCTCTGTGTGTGTGTTTGTGGCATGGGGTATAAGAGGGGCTGTAAGCGGGGGTATTTTTGTGGCAATGTCTCCAAAAAACAGACAAGGACAACTCATTTTGTGTATGCAACGCACACATGTTGGCCACGCTCGTTTATTCATTTGAATTATTCCCAAAAGCGCATTTAATTTTAATTATGCGTGACAATGCCTCATACATATACATATACAGCTATGATGCCTTAGGCCAAAAACTACCCAAACCTACCTCCACTCACTCTCCTCTCCACCTATGTGTAGTATGCGCCCATTGCTGTCATAATTAAAGACTTCTCGAGTGCTATACTGCAACTACATACAACAAAAAAGGAGCTTCGCATATTCATATAGTTTAATAATTCTTTTGTTTAAATTTTAATACCCACACACACACACACACGAACACGCACAACTCAACACAACTGTGGCTGCAAAATAGCATTACTCTTAATTCTCAGAAACAAAAAGAAAAAGAGAGAAAGAGAGAGAGAGAGAGAGAGACATGGAATATGGTTATGAATTGTTTTATTTTTGTCATGCTTAAATAAAATGTAATCCAGCCAAAGCGGTGAAAATTTAGCACACAAACCGCCGCAACAAACAATAGGGAAATAACCAGGACAACAACAACAACAACAAAATCTGTCGTTATTAATAAACAAAGGCGTTGTATAAAGAAAGTAGCACAAGTCCTTAATGCATGACTTGGAAATACCTTAGGTTGAAATCAAAATAATGATCTGAAATGAAATCTATTCAGATTTGAACATTATCAGCAGAACACAGATCACAGAAAATCCCATATAAAGAAATAAAGCAACCCAATCATCGAAGTAAAACTCTTATAAATGCATTAATCCATTCTTTGCACAGCTTTTGTGTACAGGGTATATGATTGAAATAAATATTTCAAGGCAAAAATATTTTGCATCGCTGCTTTTCTCTTCTTCTTTTTTTTCATTTTTTGTCTTTTGGTTTTGTTTTGTCGTTCCTTTTGTCCTTTTTATCTCATCATGCTTGCCATTTTTCCCGTCCAGCTTGATTTTGAGCAACTGAAAGTGAGTTGATTTGAGCGTGATTTGGCCATGCTTGACTTATGCATGTGTTCGTTCAAATGTATGTGTGTGTGTGTGCTTGTTTGATTGCTAATAACCAGCACTTCAATGTGGGCCAAAAAACGCAAAAACCAAAAAACCAGAACCAACAAATGGAAAGCGAAATGAAAATGTCTCAAAATGTTCTTTCTGGTTAATCGACAAGCGATTTTTAAAACAAGCTTAGTTCAAATTAGCTATCGATGAATGATATTGGTTAACGATAAAGAATTATATGCATAATTCTTCTAAATTTTGATGTAAACTGCTCCTTTGAATGGAGAACGTATTGCCAACTATACTCGAAAATCGCTGGCGCCACCATTTGTTGTAAGCTTGTTAGGCATATGGATTAAACAAGTTGCAAGCATGCTTTTGACTTTGTATAACATATATTCGAAATGCCTGAACACGAATTCACGCAAAACTCCAAATATATCACAAAAATAACAAAGAGAACAGGGCTAATAAATAAAATAAAAAATGGCTGCTGCGGTTGCTTTTAATTGTGACTGACTGAAGTCGGATAAAAGGGCAAACTCCTTCTTTAGTTTTGACACACACACACACACACACATATATATATATATACATCCACAAAGAGCCGAATATGTTTCGCCATTTTGTGTGTGCTTTCTGTGCTGTGCGGTCGAACCATAAAACATGATTATTATTCGCCGCTCTGGTTGGAGGTGTGGTCGGCAAAGGAAGGGGGGGCAAAACAAGCGGCAAACTTGTGCCTGCAATTAAAGCCGCGAAGAGTTGCGCAACACACCCCACCGCATTCTCTCTCCCCCCCCCCATTTCTCTCTCTTTCTCTCTTCACATACATAAAATCGAGTGTACTCAGAACTCTGCACAAAAACCGCACTAAAGTTTTGTGTTAAGCGGCTTTTGGCTGCGTATTTAAGCCGTTTATGTTGTTACGTGTAACTGCGAAATACACACGACTCATACATTAGCACACACGCACGCACACACACACACGCTGTACGAGTTATAGTATATACAGTAAGGGGCCCATGGGCCATGGGCCGTATGTCAGCTGCAATTTGCGCCAACGCCAGGATCGTCGGATGGGGCTTACCAAAGAAGAAGAAACAGAACAGAGCAGAACAGAGCAGAAGAGAAGAGAAGAGAAGAGAAGAAGGCAACAAACGCTAACAACGCGACACTCAAAGTAATGCCGAAAAATGATATTAAGCGGATTGCTCGACAACACAACACAAAGGAGCTAAAGGGGAAGACAGAGGAGTAACTGCCAGCAAAGTCCAGAGTCGTCTCAAATTTATGAAAAACTATGTGAAAAGGGCAGCAACAAGCACAACAATAACAAAAGGCAAACACCAAACACCAATAATACTTACGACCACACATACATAAATACTTTCAGATGGTCGAGTGCAAAGGTAGCTAGCAATGTTTGTCTAGGCACAACTAACATGTACACATATATGTATATTTATGGCAAAGGGATTAAAAAGGATATTAGCCAAGTGTCGCTCTATGCTACAGTTGAACAAGTGCTAACAATAGCAGATAACAGATGATGGCAATGTAAATGCGACAGGCGACAAAAGTTGAACGAAACCATTTGGTCAATAAGCCAAGAAGCTTTACTGAGTCAACAATATAGATATATGCACCTTCATATATAAATGGATTTAAAGATGTAGTTACGATAACAACTGGCTAATTAATAATGATAACTACTTTAATCTAATATCAAATGATACTTGAAATTGTTGTTATTGAAACATAAGCCAAGTTTATTTCAAGTTCTCTTTTATCCTTTGTGCTTTGATCCTGAAACATAAGTTGTTCGTAAAACAAATAACAGGCAAAACATCTAAACAATTGAAAGCATTGCGTAATAGATAATATCGCTACAAAAATTGGATATTTAAACTACTTAATGGAACGAATGCTTTAAACAATTATTCATGCATTCATAATTTAACTCATTGATGTTGAAAATAATCAGCACATATTTAATTACATTTGAACTGTGCAAATATTTGTCAGAATGTGTTTTGTTCAATTTTCGCGCCTGGCAATGCCCCACATGGTGCACACACACACACACACAGAGAGGACTGTTGTGCATTACTTTATGTGTATTTCGTATTCATTTGCAGTTTACATAAATTCACCAAGTTGGCAGCTGGGGTCTCTGCTTGGGTTTGGCTGGCGCTTAAAGCGTTTGGCTTAATTGCATCAACAAGTTGGCATCATGCGGCGTTAGAGCCGACCCTAAGCCTAAGCGAAAATAAGCGAGTAAAAGAAATATACGAATGGAAATACATTTTAGCATTTAATTTAAGCATTGCCATGCCATGGCTAAAGAGACCACCTGCCAGGCACTGTGACATACGCGGCATACGCACCACACCAAATACATCTAATATCGTGCTGTTGACAGCTGTATTTATGTACCTACGTACATACATACATACATACGTACATATATACATGTGTATGCAATTATTATTATTTTGTTTTTTGCCATCTGGCAATCTATGTAAATGGATCTACAATTAAAATGTTTGATGCTGTCGATTGTCGTTTTTAGGTTGTTTGCTAATCCATTTGCTGACATGTCTTAAGTCAAAGCATTGTCCATGTGCCACGCTAATTGACTGGCCAAAACATCGTTTTTCGAGCCCAAAGGTCAGAGCAACAAAATAAATAGCATTTGCCGCTTAGCTGCCTGCCTGCCTGCATGCCCGCTTGCCTTTCGGTCTGTCATGTTGTAATACCCAAACCACTTTCAGTGCGAGCTCCTACCCGAGTCAATCCCCATCCCTTTTGAAAGCATCGTCGTCATCATTTAAAATTCAAATGCAAACATGTCCTGGTAACGCGCTGTGTGGCAAACAGGTCCAACACTGTTGTTAGCCAAAGTCATTAAAATTCGCGGGCGGCCTAGCAAATGCGACATCTTTAAGGCTAACTAACTTTGGCTTTAATACACACACACACACACACACACCCACATACACACAATCAGCGCACGAAAGTATGCTACACGCAAACACACAAAAAGGGGGGTTGGGGTTAAGTTGTCAGCAGACAGCTGAAACACGAACTCGTTTCTTCTTTTTCACCACACCATAATGCAAAATGTCCCCTTCTATGAAAATGCAGGGAAATTCTATTCAAAGCGTCGTTCGAAACGTCAGTTCTCAATTTCTATTTCGCCAAGCATTCAGCTTAATATTGTTGATATGTTTACGCTAGCAGAATATTTGTTTTTTTTGCCCTACTTCTGCATCGTTAAGAGATTTCATTAATAAAAATGCTTTTAATCGATTTTTTTTCAGGTAGAAACATATATATATTTAAGAATCTTTCGTTGGCATAAATATGTGAATGGTTCTAACAGTGAGCAAAACTTTATTTTTTAAATATTTTGTGTTAAAAAACTAAAAACTAAACTTCAATTATTTTTTTTTGTTTGTTTTTAATTAGTTGTTTTTTAATTTGTTTGTTTTTTCTTTGTTTAATTAAAAGAAAAATATATGTATATACTATATAAAGATATATATATAATAAATATATAAATAAAGCAAACGCGTCATTGATTTATTTTCTTTAATGAAATCAGCTGTGTTGCGGTCATTTTTTGATATCTCACGAAGAAAAAAAACCCGATATTCTTTGCATTTCCCAGCCAAGTGGTTAAAATATTTGGGGAAATTTAGCTCACCACGCTCTGCAGCGATGCTCTTTTAACACTCAGAGACACACACACAAACGCACTCACACACACACACACACACACACACACACACAAACACAGTTAGGACAGCTGTGGCATGTGCGCATGTGTGTGTGTGTGTGTGTGTGTGTGTGTCTGTGTCGTTTAGCTCGTGTGTCGTTTCCTTGTTGTGCTACTGACTCCGGCACTGACTGGGACGCTTGTCGGTTGTTGGTTGTCGGTAAATCACAACCATGGCACGGCACACGGCAATCAGTTTGTGTTTGGCTGTGTAACGCGTAACGCGTGCTTTTCACACGGCATCGCTTTCGCATTTTTGGCTCGACCGTTGGTTTTTAATGTTTTCATTTTCGCGTTTTCGACGTAACTTCTCAAACGAAATTTACACCCAAAACAGATAAGCAATAAAGCAAGAACAAAACTTTAGACGCGACAAATATTTTTTTGTGTGTGATTTGCGCGGAAAAGTGAAACAGTATTTCCATTTATTTATTGTGTTCTTTTTTGTTTTTGTTTTTTTTTTGCAAGTGTGTGTTTGTGTTTTTTTGTTATTTTGATGGTATAAATTCCAAATATTTCAAATACAATACATTATATTGTGTGTGCGTGTCGTTAAGCAATTGTTGCATACTTTTTGGTGCTCAGCTATTTAATTGTATTCATAATGCCCGGACAGCAGCTTTCAAGGCAGGTTGGGTCAAGTGTCAAGCTTAGGCTGTTGCCAAGGCCAACACAATAGCAGACGCACTGGCGCCAATTTCATCTTTGCCTCAAGACATATTTATATATCAAATAACATAAATATATATGACGTGTATACGTAGCCCATCAGGTTTTTTTGTTTTTGTTTTTTTTTTCAGGCGATCGAATTGAGCTACGTTTGTGTTTGCTTTCATTTTGTTGTTTTGCTGTTTTCTCTGTTATTTTTCTTTTTTGCCCTCTTCAAATGCCCTCGATTTAGGTATTGTAATTTTATCGTTTAATGTGCAGCGTTTTGTGACAAAAGTCTAAAATTTCAAAAAATATTTTATCTTATTAAGCTTAAAAATTTGTTTTAAGTTCCTTTGACTTAAAAACCGTTTTACGAACAATTGCTAAACCATTTTTAAAGCTCTACTCAAACATTAAATGTTTTTTGTAGTTGAAAATCACTTTCAACTTTTAATTAATATTTAACAAATATTTTTTATGCATTTAACATAAATATAAATTTTTCGAAACTCGAAATAAGTTACAAGTGATTTTTAATTTTGTCGTTGCTTTTTTTGAGCTGTCAAAAAGGGCATTTCATCTGCGTCTGTTCCCAAAAAAATTTTGTTATTTTAGGTTTTTTGCTTTTTTTTTTTTTTTCAGTTTTTACAGCGCGTTTTTTCTTGTAGCATAATTTTTTGACGCAGCCAAGCAAATACACGAGCATATTTGATGAATTCATCTGACAAAAAAAAAATCGTGCTTGTTTATATAAATATATAGATATGTGTGTGAAGGTGTACGTTGATGTTTTTATATACATACATACTTTCCCTTAATATTTGATGAGCATTTCAAACAAAAAAAAAAAATAAACAAATGAGAAGACGGGGAATAAAAACTTTATAAAAATCACAAAGCATAGCATTATTCTAAAGAAAAGCTTTTGCTTGAATAAATTGTTAAAGATATATTATAAAAAAAAAGCAGTTGACATCTAAAAAGTTCGAATTGCACGCGTTGCAGCAGCTTTAAGTTGCAAGTCAGGCAGCGTGTCATTAATATGCCTTTCCATTTATATGTATATATATATCTATATATATATAGTATGTTTGTGTGCGTGTGTTGCTGTTGTTGTTGTGCGTGCATGCAAGGCAATTGCATGACACTGCTTGTATTGCTGTTGCTGTTGCTCTTGCCTCTTCATAGTGTCTATAAGGCTCTCATGCCAAGCCAAGTCAGCCAACCATCCAGCGAGCCGGCCCAGACATACATATGTATATTATCTCTAGTGAATTATGGCCTGGCCATATAGATTCCAAAACGGCTTGTCCTTACAAGAACACACCAACAGCAACAGCAATAGCAACTGCTGGCCAATGTCTGCCCCACACACACACACACGCACACGCACACACATGCTAAACAGGCACCTTTTTTTTGTACACAAAGAGAAAAGACGTTTAAGTTCTTATCTTGAGCAATTTTATCAAGAAATGTTTTTATTTCATTCAGAGAATATTTTTTTTACTGATTTGTTGATTTCGATTCTTTTGTTTTTGAGCAATTTTATGCAATTTAAAATGTAGAAAATTTTCAATATGTGTAAATAAAGTCTAAACAAAATAGATGAAATTTTTTCTAACAAATCTTGTTACATTGTTGCAAGTAAATTGTTTTTTTTTTTTTTTTTGCTGTGTATGTGTCTCCTCTTGGTCAATGTTCATGTGTGTGCGTGGCTGTGTGTGTGTGTGTGCATTGTAGCATACATTGTTAAATGGACGATACAAAACTTCAACTCTCTCAGAAACACACACATACACACACAAGCACCAAAAGCAACAAACAAACAGCTCGATATGGGCATGGGGCAACATGTCCTGCTGATGCCTGCCTGCCTGCCAAACATGTCGCCTGGCACTTTGGTGTCCACCACTATTCTCCACTGTCTGCTGCCTGCCTGGCTGCCTGCTTGTTGTTCCTGTGTCGAATTACTCGACTCTTGGTGTGCTGTTCGGTGCTGTGCAACTTGAAATTAGATCTCGATATGTACTTCTATATATGGCTAACACCCCAGCAGTTGCGCCATGCCGCAAGGTTCGGAGAATTTTAAATCAGGCCATCACATAAACGCAATGAGCTTTTTCGCTCCATTAATTGGCATCAGTGGACGCATCGTTTGTTTATCCATATTCCATATATTCCATATTCAAACTCGTAACCAAGCCACCCAACCAAGCCACCTAACTGTTTTTAGTTTCAGTCAGACAGCTGCTCTTCACTTGGCTTCAATCCTTTGCTAATTTATTGATGCCAGGCAGCAGCAGCAGCAGCAGCAGCAGCAACAACGCCAGCAACAACGCCAGCAGTCGTTGGCTAATGCTGAAAATTGAGTTATTTATGCTTCGAAATTGATTGCTGTTTGTTGTAAATTGCCCGCCTCCGCCATGACTCGCAAATCCAACACCGACTCCTACTTCTATCGTCTGTCTGGTCAAGCAACAACAACAACAACAGTAGCAACATATTTGTTTGCATATTTTGCGATATCTGCGCTGCAATACATGCCATCATGATATATGTTTTCATTAAAACAAATCTCTGCAGCATAACTGGCGTATACTTCATATGCTGTTATTTCTCCTTTAAAGGTATGGAACATACAGTCGTGACTAGTCTTGAACTACCACCAACACCAAAAGTTATATTAATGATAAAGACTAAAGCACACAGATTATTGGTGTCAAATAAAAAAATCTATTGTAAATAAAAATTGCTAGCAAAATTTCATAAGAATTATCAGCTGCAAGAGATTACTTTAATCTCATATATAAATATTTGACGTCGGTATTCGTTTATTCATTCCATTCATATTGCATTGTCAATTATTAATATTTTTGCGTAAACATATAAAATATTTGTTGATCCGAAATGATTTATTGAATATGCATTGAATAATGCACTATCGAGCATAGCATTATCGAGCGGGAGCAATTGCCAATTTCATATTGGGTTTTTTTTTTCAAGCATTTATATATTGCATTTATTATATTTGTTGTCTACTTTATGGCGCTTGTCGTTTCGATTTGCGCCCATCAAATGGCAGATGACAACAATCAGTTTTCAGTTTCAGTTACTGCAGCGCATTTGTGGTTAACAACAGAGTTCCTTCCACTCCGCTGCCATCCCTGCGTTGTGCTGCTGCGTGGATCCCTGGGTAACCATTAATCATGTGGGTGACACCTAAAAGTATGCAGCACACACGGCATGCAATTAAAAAGCAAACAAACGCAACACCAAACATAAATTTCCAGACCCAGACAAACAGACAGACGTACAGACATAAAGGACACACGTTGTGGAGTGGGTAGCATGCAACAAAATTCTTTGCCACACCCACACACACACACTCACATACAAATAAACAATTTGGTTTTCAAACTAAGCATTGCATTATTATAGGCGTAAGGTATTTAATAAGCTAAAAACGAAAATAATATAAACAACGAAAACAACAACAAAATGCAGCCTTAAGCCGTGCCTGCAACGCCTAAGTGCGTCAGCCAGTGTGACCAGAGAGTGTATAAGAGCAAAGAGAGTAAGCAATACATTGGAAATTACACACACACACACGCACGCAAAATCTCACAGTGGAGCCCCACATGGATGTCTCTGGCACGACGCTGATGCTGGTGGATGCATCACCAACGGAGAAGCATCTCTCGCATCCGCATCCGCATCCACATTCGCGTCCACATTCGCATCATAGCCATCAACGGCATTCAAGCGGCCAAACATCGATTGAGCTTAGTGGCGCAACACAAGCCAACCATGAGCTGTGTGGCACATCTGTTGCAGCTGCAACTGGTATGGCCAACATTGCCGTCTCCAGTTCGAATGCAATCTTAACGGAAACAGCAACAGCAGCAGCTGGCACCTCGAACAGCTCGTCGGGCAACAGTTCGCCAGCCAAGGCTTATATGCAACATCATCATTTGCATCATGGTACGCATTCACATGCGTTGCATCATCATCATCATTCGTTGCAATTGCACCATACAGCGCCACCATCGCCACTTGCCACGGTGCGTCATCAGCAACACCAGCAACAACAACAACAAGCTCTTTCGTGTGCCTCGCCACCCCCCGGCGCTTGTCTGGCCGTCTGTTGCAGTTCTTCCGCTGCCACCTCGCATCATCATCTGACCATGGGACATGTGCCACATTTGGCAGCACATCATCAACTCTATCCTCTAATGGCTGCCGGCCAGCTAGGCTATGTAAGCTCCAGTGGGCCCAGCTCACTGGTCAACTCACCAGCATTGGGCAGACGAAAGCGCTACACGAGCACCTCGTCTAATTGTTCCAGTCAGTTCAACAACAACTATGCCGGACTCGATGTGGACTCGCTGGATGATATGCTGCGAAAGGTAAGAGCTATTAACTGACTTCCTTCCACACATAAAAAGCCCTAATGAAAATTTTGATAAGAGAATTTGAAGTTCTTTGGATCGATTTGGTTAGTTATAAGTTAGTCGTATCTTTAAAAGATTATTGTTTAAAAGCTTAAACTTAAGTTTAAAGCTAGAATTAAGTTGCAGTCTCAAACACATTTGAACGAAATTGTTGCTTACTCAACCTCCAACAAAAACTACTTACTTGCCACATCAACATATTAACCATAAGCTTGCATACTAAACCATTTCAAATACATAAGTATGAGTATTATGCTTACATTTGGTGGCAATTCCATTGCGCCAAACTTTACAATAGAGAACTGGAGAACACCCACCTCTCTCTCTCTCTCTCCCCCCCCCTCTCTCTCTCTCTCCCACTCATTCTCTTTTTGTGTGCTGCATCCAGTATTCGTCGTCTATTATTCGTCTTTTTGGGCCTGTCTGGACAGTCTGCTGTCTGTCTGACAGTCCATGGCATGACCATAAATCTTATGCCTAGTCCGGTGGCACAGCGTGTGGCACGGCTGTTGCAGCAAGACGCGCAGTGTATCCACCCCCCAGCCCCCCCCCAAAAAAAACTACACACAAACATACATATATATATATATATATATATATATATCTATGCAACGCCTTTTACGTGTTGAACATTTTTAAAACGCGGAGGCGACCCATAAATAATATGCGACAAGTTTTTTTTGTAATTTTTTGTTTGTGGGGCGGCAACAGCATGCAAACAATTTAAATTTGTAATGCCTAATGACTAAAATGTGGGAGGGGAAGGGTTGGAGTGTTGGTGCAACAATGCTGCTGACCAGGCTGGCAATGCGGCCAACGTAGTCAGGCTATGTGTGCACATATTTGCATTACGTATACGTTTACATATACGTATACGTATCGTTACGGCTTTTTGGGCCGCTTGCATTTTATTAGCGATAATGAACTCCACGTGCGCCAGTGCAAAACGATGCGAAACTAAACGAAACCGTTGCATACTTTGTGGCTCCGTGCTCGTTTTAGCTCCCATCAACAAAGCTCACCGATTGTACCCTGTATACTTTGAAATTGCCTTAACACACTAGTTAAATAAACATTATTGATTTTTTGAAAGATATATTTATATATTTTTAAGCTTCATTTGCCAATCAAAAACTTTATTTTCTCTTTTGTTGATTGTTTTTATTTAGTCCAAAGTATTTACTACTTGATTAGGGTATCTGCTCGTCAAACGATCTCTCTCTCTCTCTCTCTCCCTTCAAGATAACCCTAACTAACTATTTTCTATTGTACAATGTCGCATTGCCACAGGTTTCACAAACGTGAATGTTGGTATCGGTATTGGTATTGTTATTGGTATCGGTGTTGGTGTTGCCAGCACTTTTAGCTGATTCTGCTGTTGACTGCGTTCCTGCATTGCTATTTGTGGCGGCCATAATGGGTTTGCTGGGTTGCGGACCTGCGGTTTGTGGCGCGGATGTTGCTATTGCAATTTGCTATTTGCTATTTGCAATTTGCCGTTTGCCGTTTGCGATTGGAATTTTGTTGTTTGGCATACTTTTAAGCCACGCGCGTGCATAATGGCAATTTGAATAATGTGCCAAAATATGCAGAAATTTGCATTGTTTTGAAACAGTATTGTGTGCATGCTTAAACTGGAACAGTTGGTGGCAATCAAATGTTTGCAACGATTCGCTTTTGACGTTTTGTAATAAACACACACACACTCACACACACACACACACAGCCTGAAAATTAGATAGACATGAAGCAAAAAAAAAACTTTTACGGCAATAAACGAATGACGAGGTCAAAGGCAAAAAAGCAATAGACACGAATAAAGACAAAGGGAAAGAGAAAGAGAGAAAGAAAGAGAGAGAGACCTAAATCGAGTTGGAAGACCAACAACAACAAGTCGAAAGTTGTTATCGAGTTGCGGCCCTCAAGTTTGAAGCATTTTTCGTATCACATTCAACAAACTTTGTGGGCTGCCCTTTTTTTGTTTTTCTGTTTTGTTTTTTTCTTGTTTGAAGTGTTTCCATTTCCAGCCCAAAGAAAAGGAAATCAATCTAAAACTACGACTTTACTTGCAGCTGTAACAATAGGCCATATCAAATACTTGTTTGCGTTTTATTAAGCAGGCTGCTTAATATGCGCACAGTGTGGCCAGTCGCGGTTTCAACTAAAGTTTTCCAATAAACTTTAAATGCAAACAAATCGTTGACTTTATTGACGTTTTGATATCAACAATCTCACAGGCAAGTCTCTATAAAGTCAGTTTTATTTCGGCTTAAAAAAGCGAAATGGAAATGTTTTTTGATTTTTTCGTGCAGTGTGACCAGATGCTACTAGCATAAGTATGACTATGAAACTTATGCATGTAAATATAGTTGATTTACATTTTCTATTGAGTTGAAACATTTGATTTGACTTTATATTAAGCATAAAGCTTATCTCTTGAGTAAATTTTGTGTTTATGCGCCTTATCAATGCCATTTTTATTGTTGTGACCAGCAGCAGCAAAACAATGCGTAGTTAACGTTTATGCAGAGCGTAGCATAATTAGTGTACCTGTATATATGTATAGATAAACATAAGAACGTGATATGTCAGCAAGAAATGAAATGGGGACAAGCCCCTTTAACTTGCATGAGGCTTGTCGTTTTGTCATTGGGTTAGATATATGCCCCAGTTGCTCGTTAGCCGCCATGAAATGCCTTCGTTCGGGGAGCTGTGGCAGCCAACAAATGAGCAGTAGCAGCAGTCAGCATGGTGCCACAATTGCTACACAATACAACACATCTCAAGCAAACACACACGCACACACACACACATTCTCAAACAAAGAAATAAACAAACAAACAACAGCATTCACATTCATATACACATACGCATACGCTCACACCTTCAACACCTCCATTGTGAAATAATGTTTTTATAAGCCACCTTTATGTAATGACAATGGGGAATCATTAAATGTTTATTTGCGCTTTTTTTCCAATACCCTTTAACATATTAAATGTCTACACAATGGGTATAAGTAACTTACTTTACTTATTTTAAGTGACTAAATAAAATAAAAACAAATATTTACAAAGATTTTTCTTTTTTCTGAACAAAATTCATAAATATGAATATAGGAAGCACTTAAGGAAAATTCTTTTAAATCGTTTTTTTTTTTTAATCAGTTTTACAGGGTATCTAAGTGGTTGACTACTTTGCATAGGTCTTATTGTTTATCGCTTGTTTGTGTGTGTTTTGTGGGCAACGCTTTTAATACCCTTGCAGTGTTTGCTTTTATATGTCGCGAAGTGTGAAATGCATTACAGGACATATCTCCCTTAAGCCTTATATGTAGTATCTGTACTCTTGATTAATGTCAACAACCTAGTTAGTCTGTTCACTTTGGTATGATATAGTAGCTTATACCTATACCATCCATACCTTAGCGTGACTTCTGTACATAAAATACATTTATTTTCTTTCACTTACTCTTTTACCTGTGCCTCGTTTAGCAATGAGCTTAATACCATATTGTAATTATGAACATTGTTCACGAACTTTTTTCTTTGACGCTTTAAAGTCAGCTGATGCTGATACGAATTGGGAATATCATTCTCATTTCACATATCGTTTAAGTCTTTAACAATGAGCAAAGCTATTAACTAACGGGACTCGACTATGAAGCGAGTTAGTGGAGAGTGAGTGGTGGGGAGAGCTGATAGATGCAGATAATTTTGAGACGCCACGCATTTATCTTGCGCCACATGTTGGCAATTCTGGCAAACAAATACACACACACACACACACACACACACACACCACACGCATATATATATGGATGGTGCAACCCTTCACAATAGATTTCCTTAAGCGCTACTTTTCAGAATAAGCTAAAATGAAAGGAAAGAGCAGAGTAAAAAGCAAAACAGTAAAAATAGAAAGAAAGTAGAAAAACACACACACACACACACATACACACAAAGCATCATAAAATAGCAAAACTAACGAATTCGGGCAGCACAAGCAGGCTAGGTAATACCCTGCTATTATCAAACTTTTCCTTTACGAACTTTAAGTACAAACCAAGTAATTTAGCTAGTTTTATTGTGATATTAAAATGGGTAATTATCGAAAAGCGATTTTAATCGATTAACTGCTTTTGCGCATTGTAAACTTAAAGTTATTTTCCAAACATTGCCAAGCTCTAATACCCTTATTTTTTATCCATTTCCTTAGGGTATAAAAAAGGGTTTCCGCTTAACCGGTCTACCACTCTACTCCGCCCCCCTTGACCGATCCCCATAGCTCTGTGCGTGTCCATCAAGGGATTTCCCTTCAATTAGGATTAATACTCAAGATACCAAAAAACAACAAGCAACCAAAATAGAAAGAAAAACCCCAAGAAAAACGAGTGTTGCGTTCGCTTAACTAGGGTAATGCCTTCCATATGTAAACATACATACGTACATGCGTACATGTATGTATGTATGTCTAATTTTTCAAAACCAACAAGCTAAAAAACCCTAAAATCAACTACCTACCCAGAGACGCAAAGCTCATGCCATAAAGCCGAAGCGTAGCTCAGCCCCTCAAAATGGTGCACAATTGAGGCATTATTAGTAAAGTAGTTTTACATACATATCGAAAAGCCAAAGGAGCTGGTAAGCAGTTAGCTCGACTTTCAATTACCCTGCAAATGAAAGCTTCGCTCACCTTTGTTATTGTTCTTTCAAAATCTTTATAATAAATAGTTTGCACATGGCTTTGCAGGGTATTCAAAATGGTTGCGTGTCCAGCCTGGTCAAAGAGTTAACCCTTTTTTTTTCTTTCTTTTTTTTTGTATCCTTGATACGGACTTTGACGAGGGACCGCTCTATTTCGGTTTGCTTCGCTTCAACTTTTACTCTGTGTGTTTTCTTATGGTTTTTGTTGTTTTTTTTTGGTTTAAATTGCTTAAAAGTACAATTTATCACAATTGGCAATTGGACGCTATTGTGCTTGTGTGTGTGTGTGTGTGTGTTTTATTTTGTTTCATTTTTTTTTAGCTGACTGGCAAAAACTTGACCAAGTTTTCAACTAGGAAAAGGCCTCAAAATCCCTCCTCCGCCTCTCTCTCTCTCTCACTCTCTCTCTCTGACCACAGTGTCAAAATGAGTTTTTCTCATACTGGACATGGCCTGGCCTTCGTTTACTGAAAACAACAATTGCAATGTTTCTTTTTATCATTCTCAGTTTGCTACGATTTCAAGCCCGTTTTACTGACACACTCTGGACTGGGTCATTTCAACATTTTCGTTTGTTTAGTTTGTACTTTTCTTTTCTTCTTCTTTTCCTTAAGCCTTTTAACAATATATCTATAATTGGCCAAAAAGAATGGGAATTAAGTTTATTAAATCCTTGTAGTATATACAAAGTTTGTGCAATTTAAAACCAATAACTACTCCGGCTTAGAAATTGTGTTCTTAATTGGTTTAATTTTTGATTCTCGTACAGCAAAATAAAAGTTATATGAAAATGTTAATATTTTAAGCATAGTATATAAGTGTGTATATATTTTATATATATATATATTTGGCATATGTATATAGTATAATAAAAGAAGCTTTCCTATATTGCCAATTTGCTGATAAACAGTTCATGTGTTGTATGCTTTTCAAGCTAAATCCCATTTGCGCAGCTAAACAGACTGAACTCAACGCACTCAAATATGCAAATCTAATATGATTTTAATTTGAACCAACAACAACTACAACACACACACACACTCACAGACACGCATAAACATTATGGGGAGGGCACTTTTATCATTTTATGTAGATGCAGTCATCATCATCGTCATTGTCAGCATCCAAACTATTGGGTGGCTGAAAAGAAAAATGAAAATCTCGTCGCATGGTTCGCTTTTTTTCCATAGCATACTTTTGTGCGCGTCTGCATTTACATTCCCTGATACCAGTTGCCATATCCCAGGACCCAGTTACCGACTCAGGTTGCCCTTTTGTGTATATATATATATCTGTGTGTGTGTGTGTTTGTTTGCTTGTTCGCGTGTGTTTGTTCACATGTAGATTTTATTAAACATATGAATTCATTATGCAAATGCGACAACATCAACCGACAACAAACCAACCAGCCAACCAACCAGCCAAACAACCAACCAACCAACGAACGAACGCATGAAAGTTGTATAAAAATCGCCTTTTGTTGCCTGCTGCTCCATTTCCACATAACACCGAAGCCCCCTGCATCCCTTTCGGGCACATATTGTAAGTAGTTTGAGCAACGTGGAGTTAATGGGTTATGCGCTGTGATTTTCAACGATGAGGGACAGAGAGAGAGAAAGCGAGAGGAAAGCGGAACGCTTGCAAAGAGTCTTTTGTTGATTTTTATGTAAAGCGCAAATTGATTTGCCATTGGGAGCAGCAGCAAAAGCAGCCATAGCAGTAGCAGCAGCCACGGGGCAAGCAACAGGAAGCAGCCATAAGAAATTATTAAAACTTTCAATGCAACAAAAGGTGAATGCTGCGGCTTTGGCTGCTGCGGCTTTTATTATACGATCATTGTTGAGCTCCGTGTTGCATAATTGAATTCCCATTGTGTCCAATGTGTTTTGGATGCACTCGAGTTACATTGTTATAACCAAGCAGGTGGGCAAAACGGTGTGGCATGCACGGCATGTGCGGCATGAGTGAGCATTTCTTGAGCAACACAAATCAAATTTTCCACCCAACTTCAATCTTGGTTGTCAGTTAGTGTTGTTCTTGTTGTTGTTCACACGCAATTAACACTCAAAGCAGAGCCTTAACAAGATGGAGGCTGTTGACGTTGATGTCAGGCGGAAAGGAAGGAAGGGAGAAGGGGAAACGCGTCCTGCCACGTCCTGGCCACCTACACAAGCACAGAGAATAACATGCCACTTAATTTCATTTCTTTTCATTTTGGCAACAATGCGTTGCACATTGGTGAAAAATTTCGCGCTCAATTGTGAATTTTTGTAATAAATAAAATGTGTTATTATTAGATATCAATTTATTTAATTATACACAACTTTATATTAAGACATTCTAATAATTATTTGATAATATTAAAATATATATATATAAGTAATCAAATAACGTTATGAAACCTTTATGTTTATTATTTTATCGTTAACTTTATTTAGCTTACATTCAATTGAACTTAAAAGTTAATGCAATGTCTCAACCCACTGTGCAGCATCTGATTGTTGTTGTTTTCGTTTGTCATAAAGCGGCGCGAACGTAATCAAGGCGGCTATTATTCTTAGATTTGAGGCGCAAATGAAAACGCCGGGCAAAAGGCGACGAAAGCAGCAGCAGCAGGCCTTCAGACAGGCAGCCAAAGGCAGCAACATGCCCGACCAAAACATCTGATTGTTCTTGGCTTTCGGAGTTGGGGTTCAATACAAAACAATGGCCATGTGTGATGTGCATGCATATATATGTGTGTGTGTGTGTGTATGTGTGTATTAAAGTGTCTGCCACATCAACAGCAGCAGCCGCACAAACAAAAAGACAAACGCTCTGTCGCATACAAAAGCCTCATTGTTTGAGTTCGCGGCCAACGCAGCTGCGTGTTTTTTTTTTTGGAAAGCAATGTAAAGATAATGATGCGAAGGTGGGTGGCAAGATGTGTGGGTGGGGGAGATTGTGGCGTAGACATGTAAGTGTTGCGGCTCATGAGCTTAAATATACGCACATGAATGCGTGTGTGTGCGTATGTTACTGTGTGTGTGTGTGTCTTTTTTGCACATATGTATTTTTAAGTTACTTCGCACAACACACCTCGTGCCGTGACACGAACACGCATCACTAAGCACGATAAACAGCAAAAAAAAGAGAAGAAGAAGAAATTTCATAAATATTTGTTTATGAAAGCGCTAATGGCTTTTGCGTATTAACATCAAATTGATTAAATTAAAAACATTTTAATTTAGGATATTTTCGATAGATGTTTTGCATGTATCCAACAAATTTAAACCGTTCATAATGCAATACCAAGCTTAAAACTCATTAAAGTTTGCAATCGGTGTGCACTTTCAATCAATTAACACTCACTCTCCCTCTCTCCCATTTTCTCTATCTCTCTCTTTTGCTGTGTGAGGCAATAACTCACTATTTGGGGACTAAAGCTTCATCTGAGATTCGGCTTCAATTAGTTTCATAACGAAAGAGCATCATGACTTTAAATTGATTATGACGCCCAAATGGCCAACACACCAATAGTGTCAAGCAGCATTCTGTGTGCCCAAATTTCTTCTTTCCTTCTTTTTTTTTGTTGATAAAACTGAATGTCTGCTCTGAATGTATGTGTGTGTGCGGTGCAGTTCCGGTTTCGGTAATGGTCGACTTTTTTGGTCAACTGTTTCGTACAGACGCCTTTTGCCACGTTGCCAAACAATTGCATTGTGATTTTTGTCGGCTGGGAGAAGGGGGGAGGGGGTGGGGGAGTGGTTGGGAAGGATGTTGGCAACATTGTTGCTGTTGTCAACTTTGACTGCAGTTTTGCCTGCCATTTTTGCCTTTTGCCAATGCCACCAAAGCCACTCGAAAATGTATTGGTCTGTATGGTGTGTATGTGTGTGTGTGTGTGTGTTGCAAAAGCAAACAGAATTATTGAAGCGCGACATGAAAAAAGAAAGAAGCAAAAGTCGAAGCAGGGAATTGCTAGCCATATGAACCGCATCAGTTCTTCATCGCAGCAGCAGCAGCAGCAGCAATTTCATTTCCCTTGACCAACCCGCTTCACTTAGCGCAATGTCCTCGTCATTTTCAATGTTGTTGCATGCAGCAGTTGCCGTTGCTGTTGCTGTTGCAGTTGCCATTGTGGGAGTTGTGGCTGGTGTGGGTTATCGTACAAAAATTAAATTACAGCAACAAATGGCAAAAGACTTGGCTGGTCAATGTGATGTGTGCAATGTGTCCATAAATGACATGTATTAAATGCTCAACTCTCAACTCTTTTCACAAAGCATCATCCTTTTTTTTTTGTTCAACTTTCACATCAAAGCTGCCGTCTAAACAATTTGTTGCGTTTGTTGTGATGTGATTGAAAATCAACAGAGATTGCAGATTGATGATGCATTCCAGACTGTATGATGTTTTCATATTTGACGATCACCCTTTTGAAAGAAAGCTTATTTTCAATCATAATTTTAATTTAATTACTTGGCATTACAGACATTAGTTCAGGCCTATTTTTGTGCCTTTTCTAGTTAGAATTTGGGTTTCATTTTGAATGAGGTTGGGGAAAAAATGTTTACAAAAACTTATATACATATTCGAATGCCTTTTAAGTTGAATTATATATAAGCTCAACAAGATTTAAATTAGCCAAACTTAAACTTTTTAAACCAATGCGTGACAACTTAAAATAAAACAAGTTGCTTTAATCAAATCCAAGATTTCTTTGAGCTACTATTCATGTATGGTATTGAGATCATTCTTCAAAACTCAAACCTTAAGATCCATCTTAAAATTACCTTTTGAATCGAATCAAGACTTAAAGTTCTTTTTATGTCAATATACAAAATATATATATATAAATATATTGATTGCTTGCTGCAAAATAATTTTAAACATATTTTACCTGCAATATCAAAATCAAATGGACATTTTTCTTACGAGAATCACTTGAAAAGAGCAGTTGACTAAGAATATTATTAAATACCAACCGAACCACCCCACCAGCCCCCACATCGAGTACCGTCCACCCACTTGTTTTGAAGCTTTGTCATTTTTGTGAAGCTCGTTGGCTTTTTTTTTTTGTTGTTTTTTGTTGTTCGTCTTGGCAATGTCAACAGCCGCAGATTTTGCGCCTCAACTTTTGACTGCTCAAGCAGCAAATCATATTGCTTTATAGCACAAACTCTCTCTCTCTCTTTCACTCTCTCTCTCTCTCTGGCTCGTTGTGTTTATGGTCGTGCACTTGCAGTGCCTTCAGTCACAGCTGAAACTTTGTCAACAATGTTGAATAATTAAAATGCTCCCTCGACAACAAGTCTGTGCAAAGACTAGAGCAACTTGGGCCCAGCTTCAGCTTGAAGCTTCCAGCTTTCAGCTTACAGCCTCTCTGCAAGTTTTTGCTTCCCAGTTTGTCAGTTTGTCAGTTTTCGCTTGCTTTCCGCTATTGCTTGCTTGCTTGCATTCTCTTGTTGTTGCTGTTGTTGTTGTGCCAGCGACTTGAGAATTTATAGAGGGTTAAAGCAAAGACGGTTTGCAGGGTGAGCGGTTTGGGTTCTCACAACTTGTGTCTTGGCGGGCCTGCTTGTCATTGTAGGCAGTCAGGCAGGTAGACAGGCAGACAGGTTGGTTGGTTGGTTGGCTGGCAGCAAAGCTCATCAGCAATTCTCAATTGCTATTATAATATTTCTTCTTTTCTTTTTTTTTCTTCTTTAACTTTTCGTTGTGCTCGTCGGTTTGGTAAACACCTGATACAATGGCAGCCCCTGCCCACCTTGTTCTCTCTCTGTGTGTGTGTGTGTGGCAAGTTTTGCTTAATGCGCAGTCCCCATGCAGTGGCCCCAAGTTTTTCAAGCTAAAAATTCATCAACTTTGTTGCATAATATTTCAATAAAGCCGAAAGACAGAACGAGACAGCGATTGCCTGCCATCATCAAATTAAAGCATAGCACACACCCCAACCCCAACCCCAACCCCAGCAGTAGCTTCAGCTTCAGCTTGTTGCGGCCCAACAATAGTGCACTGGGGAGTGTTTTAGCTTTTGTGTGTGTAAAAAACTTCGACATTGCAATGACTAGCTTCTAGCTTATACAGGGCGAAAATGGTAAAGGGCAAAAGGCAAAAGGGCATAGTGGCACACAAAATCTCCCAGCGGGTAGCACAATGGCTCTAAAATGCGAGACGCCAGTCAAATTAGTTGGCTGCATAATGACAACTTGTCCTACATCATTGGCCTAATAGAATTTTCCATTTGGCTGCCTGAGGCAAAGGCATGAAGCTTGCCTCCTGTATAATTGGCCACGTTACTCCCAAAAGTAGGCAGTGATTTTGTTTGCTTGGATAACAATAAGTGCGGCTGAAAAATACCCTTTAATATATTCGATTATACACATACAAAGTAATTGCAACATAGACTTTTGCTCGACTATACTTGACAGGTTGATTTTTTTTGCGTATACTTGATAGGTTTGCAGCTCTATTTAATTCGTTGTACTACTACTTCTACTAACTGTCTGGTGTTCAGACAGATTGTGTATAATTTTTATCAAATTTAACTTAATTAACAAGCATTTATGTGTGTGTGTGCGTGTGTGTGTGTGTGTGTGTGTATGTGTAACTGTAAACCAGTCGACATTATGACTTTAACCCGGCCGGTACGAAAAGTCAACGGAAGCAGATTCAGATTCGTAATTATTACCACTTAAGGCTAAATACTGAACTTTTAAGCGCACTAACAGCTGCACATATGTATGTTTATGTTTGTGTGTGTTTGTTTGGGTATGCTGGCCACAAAAAGTTTGTGGGAGTCACAAAAATTTCCGTATCATGCAACCGCAACAACAACAACAACAAAAACTGCACCAACATTGAAAAGTTTTAGCCGAAAATAAAAATAAAAATAAAAAGAAAGGAAGCAAATGGCCAGAGTTGAGTTTTTCGTGGGATAAACTTTTTGCTTTAATACTTTCGCTGTGGTAGCGCCCGGTTCTTCTTCTTCTTGTTCTTGTTTGTTGGCTTCTTTTGGGTGAGTTTGGGATGGGGAGGGGAGTGGACATTAAATTTATGCTTCCACCTTTGGACAAGGCATAAATCTTTGTTATGCCTTTAGCTTTGCTGTTCTTTTTTCTAGCTACAAAAAAAAGAAGCAAAAAACCACAGCGGCTGCCTTTTTTCCGGCCTCGGTAATTATTTTCAACATTTCACTTTGTGTTGTTTGCTTTGTTTGTGTGTGTGTGTGTGTGTGT
Source organism: Scaptomyza cyrtandrae (assembly GCA_035044605.1). Classification (NCBI taxonomy): domain Eukaryota; kingdom Metazoa; phylum Arthropoda; class Insecta; order Diptera; family Drosophilidae; genus Scaptomyza; species Scaptomyza cyrtandrae. The sequence goes on from JAWNNS010000639.1 coordinate 9,431,713, forward strand.
GTTCGTTTTTCAGTGCTTTTTCCTTTTTTTTGCTCTCTTTCGCTTCTTTTTGGAGTTTTAGCTTCTGATTTTTTGCATTTTTAATTAATGCTGCCTACCCAACAACTGACCCTTAGCTACTATCTGCTTGAACCAACAATAAACATGACTTTCGAATGAGTTTTAATAGCTTTATGGTATTTGTTGCATGCAACCAAGTTTGCGTAGCAGGACATTAATTATTTTCATTTTACAGCTCTCAAATACAAACAAAAGTTGAAGTTTTAATTCGATTTCAAAGTTTAAATTTAAACAAAAAGTAGTAAAATGTCTAAAAAGTAACTAGAAACGCTTCTACAGTTAACTAAGCTTGAAAGACGAAACCGTTAATCAATCAAGCAACTTGTCAGCTTTTTAAATAGGCCATAAACTATGTAAATGCTTCCTGGAATTTACAGCTAGTAAAAGTTCTGTCTTTGTCTCTCGCCCCTTTCATTCATGTTTGAATCACGCAAGGTTGGCCTGAAGTGTTTTTCCATCGAACTATGCCGTATTGGACTTAAGCTATTAAAAACTCGTTGCTAGAGCGGTTAAACGTTTCAATTTCCGTTTCCGTTTCACCATTTCCGCTTGCATGCCGCCTCCTTCCTTCTCTCTGTTTTTTTTTTCCACTCAACTCAGCTGCACTCTTGTCACTTTGCGTTATAGAAACGCGTTGCGGCAAATGCGATAACAAGAGAGAAAATAAATAAATACTGGCAACAACTGCAATAACAAACTAACACACACACACACACACACTCATAAAGCCTAGTTCAAACACACAAACAATTTGCCATCTGACATTGCATTATTTATCGATAACAATTAGCGGTGATGCATGAAATGCGATAACATTAATTAGCCCCGGCCTGGGGCACCCAACAATAGAGAACCACTCACTAAACACACACACTACCTCCCAAACAATTGGTGCCTTGTGGTTTTCGGCTATGCATATAAAGTATATGCTGTCTGTCCTTTGGCCTTTGGCCTTTGACCTCATGACCGCGCAACTTCGATGACTTGACCTGGCAACTTGATTAGCAGGATTTTGGCAACAATAATAAGGATAATAATAATATTAATTGTGGAGCACACATTCAAAGCACACTGTGTGTGTGTGTGTGTGTGTGTGTGTGTGTGAGCGCTTGTCATAAATATTTTCATTATTTGTGGGAATAAATTTCTTTTCGCTCATTATTCATAGCATATTTCGTAGCACATTCAAGACTTTCATATATATATATATTTTTACTGAAACCAATTCAATAAAATTAATACGATAGTTAATAACTTTAACGTTAAAGCTTTTTCTAACAACTAAGATCTAGATATTTATCGATAGTACAGTCAAGTAAGTCGTCGTTTTAATCATATGTAAAAAAATATTTATTACCTGATCAAGTTAAATTCGATTTGATTACTTATAACAATCAATATACTCTCATATCAATTGTTCTCAGCTAATGAGCTATCACTTCTTCTAAAATATATTATTACTTAATATATTTCTTTGTTCGATTTTTGACGATACGAGCTGTTAATATTTAAACGATTTCTATGCTCAAAATGACTGATTCTCGCTGGATTGTTGAGGACAGTTTGGAAAGTGCGCGATGCGCAGGAACACCACGAGAAGAGACTCACAGTGGAATGACACAAATACGCGACGACAGATGCCACTTACGGCGAGCAGGAAGGGTAAGATGGTAGATGGCAGATGGCGGGAGGTGGAGTGGGGTTGGAGTTGGGGTACATATGAAAGTAAGGGTTAGGTGGTACGCGTTGTATGTACATAGAGTGCCTAGCCAAGTTGGCAGCCATGTCAACACTTATCTTTATGAGTTTCCGCTTTCTGTAAAGTCATTGACATGTATTCCTCCTGCTGACTGCCGCTGCATACTTACAGGCGCGAGGCGATGCCAAAAATAAACGCACAGCTGCCGAGGCGAGGTGTGCTAACAGACCGGGATGAACACAGCGAAAAAGAGAGAACCGAAGAAAAAAAAAACAGGGAGGTAACAAGGGACAGTGAGAGTGGAAGTGAGTTAGGGAGACAGGGGGGCAGGGAGACAGGAAGAAAAGCGAGAGACGTCAGCAGTCAAGCAGCTCGTAATATTTGGTCGTGTTTATTTGCTTGTTGTGAATGTATTATATATACGCTGTATGTGCATATAAGTATGTGAACAAGTGTGTGTTAGGTGTTAATGTGGATGTGTGTGTGTTTGTGCTTGTTTTTTTGTGTACTGCCTACTTTTCGGCATCATATGAAAATCTTACAATAAGAGTTCGTTGTGTGACAGCGACAAAAGCCCATGAAGCTTTACCAGCTGGAACTAAACTTCAAGCACGGCTAATGGTAGTCGGTGGTTGGGTGAGGGGGGGGGGAGGAGGGGGTTACAAACAGAACTGAACTTGCTATCGCTGTGACATTGAGTTAAATTGTTGAAATCGCTGGCGCGCTTTAAAGAAGAAAATAGACGAAAAGATGTTCAAAAATTGGTAAAACACCTTAATAACAGGAGAAAATAATGATGTTTTTGATTGGCTTAATATAAGAATGGTGTTATTACAAGCTTTAGCTACACTTCATCGAACTTATGAAATCGCCATGGATTATAAACATGTATAAATATATATTCATAAAGCAGCACAAACAAGATTTTTCGCATAAAAACTTTTGCAGTTGGCAGCTTTAAACACAAATAAAGGGCAACTGCTTGAAAAGCGCTCACGCTTTTCACTTTTATTATCCTTTATGTGCGATTTCACACCTTCAATTGCATACACTCACTCACAAACACACACACCCATACATTATGACCGACAGAGTGGGATCGCGAGGGGTTGGTTAGGTGTAGAGCAGAAAATAAGATGCCACACGTAGCAGCAAATCAAAATCTTGAATTTATTCCACATACGAAGCGCATGAATTTCAAATTACTGTGGGAACAGCGCACACACACACACAAACACACACACACAGAACAGAAAAGAATAGAACAGGAACCAGAACCAGAACCAGAACCAGCTACCAGTTGCGAGTGTGGGAGTTATTTCTTCTACTTGTATTTTTCTTCTGGATGTTGTTGTTGTTGTTGATGTTGTTGTCCAAAAGCCTGCACAAAGACGTGTGAACACTGACCCCACACGCACACACAACCACACACACATACACACAAGCACACTCTCTTCAAGGCGACTGTCTCAGTCACTCAGTTACTCACTCTCTCTTTCACACTCTCTTTAGTGCCATTCTCATGTTTATTTCCATTTCCATTGCGATTCACACTGCTTGACTGGCAGGTGAAACGTGTGCAACACGTTAGATTTGCCAAACACAGCACCACAACGAGAAAGAAAGACAGAGAGCGAGAGAGAAAGAGAGAGAGAGATGAAGAGACAGAGAGTGCTCTAATGACTGCGCTTTGGCCGTATCTTAACTTTTTTATTTTGTTATTTTTTTTTAAACCTTTTTTCTTTTTCATATGCCGTTTGGTATTATTTGGCACCTCGTTTTTTTTTTTTTTTTTTGTTGTGTGTTGCCTTAAAAAAGGGGCAAGGTGGGTGGCAGGCAGACTGAAGCTGTAGCTTGTAGCATGTGGCACTGTATGTGCGTGTATGTGTGTGTTGTGTGGCATGGGAAAGCGACTCATTTGAAATTCATGCGGCTACTCACTGGGTGCATAAAGCAATCAAATCAACCACAAACACATACGACTTGCCCCTCTGCTTTTTCTCCTTTTCTTTTACTTGTGCAACTGCTGCTGCTGCTGCGATAGCTGCTCCTGACAGAGGCAGAGGCAGTGGCAGTGGCAGTGGCAAAAGCAGCTTAGTTCGTTCAGGTTTTTAGCAGCTCTTTTCGTTTCATACACGTTTCACTCGTGTAAATAATAAATAAGCTTAGCATACTTTGCGGCGCACACTGAACACTGAACGTGCTAAGGCCAATATTGGCAGCATAAAAAAGCCGACTATCGATTGCAGCAACAATAACATGCCAAAATCCCAGCAAAGTGCAAAACGAAAGCGAAAGCTGCCACTTGTGCAACCCTTTTATTATTCTTCGTTTTTTTTTTGCGCTTTTCTTTTATTTTATTTCATGAGTCTTTTTTTATTTTTTTTCTTTGTTTGTATCCTTAGCAGGCCAGCCATGATTTATGCATTGAGTCCGGGCCAGAAGGCAAAGCTGTGAAAACTCTACCACATTTGCATGTTAAATCAGCACACGACCAACCCAACCAGTACCGATTGTAGTGAAAGTACGGGACAAAAAAAGGGCAGAGAGAGGCGGGATGGGGAGGGTTAAGCGTAGGTGAGATTTGCAATTAAGATTGGCCTAATGCGGCGAATTGATCTGCTCATGATCTAGCCAAGCGATTTCAACATGAGCAATCAGGATTTAACTAACAAAAAACAAAAAAGGGTAAACAAAAATAATCAACTTAAAGGAACCTAAACATTCATAACCTGGCTTATGCTGAACTGACTTAAAGCGCACATTTTTACACTAGATTGATTTAGCATTCTTATTAGATAAATTAAATAATATTTGGAAATTTCAACTTAAGCTGTAACAATGCAATGCGTGAATATCCCAAAACTGATTATCAAATGGATTTTTTTTTTTATCAAAAATGTCATTATTCATTCATTCATTCATTGTGAACGAATAGTGACAAACGGCCCATCCTTGTTCTCACTGTCATTGTTCTTCTTGCTGCCGTTCTGCTATTCTTTTTGTTTAACCAATTAGTAATGCAATTTATAAGGCACAATCCAATTAGTAATGCAATTTATAAGGCACAATCTTTAAAGAAACATAAAATAAAAAAACAAAAACTACAAATACAAAAAAACAGCAAAATTGGAAACAGAATAATGAGAATGCTGATGAAAAAATCAACACTGCGCATAAAAGTATGCAATGGAAATTAAAAACTTCTGCAGCAAAGCGAGAGAAAGAAAGAGTGCGAGCCTGAATTGAAAGGCGAGCCAAAGGCAAAGGCAAAGGCTTCTCAGGTTGAAAGGTAGTGCTGATGCTGCTGCTGCTGTTGCTGCTGCCAACAGCAATTTGTCTTTTCATTAATTATTTAGCAAGTAAAGCGAGGCGCACAAAAACAATGCTAGAAAGAGAGAGAAAGAGAGAGGGCGTGGGCGTGGCACGCGCTCGTGCATGCTAGAATATTGACAGTTAATTAATTGAATCTTTTCAACGTGTTGCAGCAACGAGCAACGAGCAGCACCATCATCAACATCATCATCATCATTATCGTTATCATTATCATTATCCTTTCAAACATGGCTAGCTCTATAGCTATTGGTAATGTGGGCGCATTGGCGTGTGGGCGTGGCATGGCGAAAGTTTAAAGTACAATTGTGCACGAAAAAAAGTTGTGCACTTAATTGTCTGGCCAAAGGAAACGCTGGCAACTAGTTACAAACTTGGCTTTGGTCAAGTCGCAAGTGGCAAGTTGCAAGTAGTTAGTTGCCAACAACTTGCAACTTGCAACTTGCGCATAAAGTCATTAAAGTTTCAATTCGATTTAGCGCCCTTCCCCCCCCCCCCTATCATGCTGACAAATTAATACAGCTGTAGATGCCTGCCACAAAAGTAAAAAAAATAAAGTTGTTATGCTACTCGCCTCCCACTTATGCCACTGATTAGTGGCAGCTGATGAAAACTCTTCACGCAGCGCCAAACATAAATGCTTGCCACTGTATGTGTGTGTGTGTGTGTGCGTGGTTGGGTCTGTTGTTTGTTGGTCTTGCCACAGCCTGTCACTCACTTGTTATCAGTCAAGAACACGCGCACGGCTCCCGCTGTGCAATTGACATTTAACTACAGCTATAGCCAAAAATATATATATACATACAATTTGCATACATATGTACATTTTATTGGGCCACAACCATTCGGCTTGTTACGTTGACACGTTGATAACAAGCCGCTTCCTTTTTATAACATTTATAAAAGATTTACAGCAGCAACATTGCGAACAGAATAGATCAATAGAGTGTAAAAATGTTGATTGCTTGGGTTGCTACGAAAAATGACTGAAGAATTAATGTTCTTATATCACATTATGTTTAACTGAACTTTGCCCTTAAAGCTGCTTACTACCAAACCATTAATTAAAACGAACTTTAAGTTCGTTTGTCTTTGCTTTGCATTTTTGCATCAACTTTAAGAAAGGCAAGCAGAAAGTAAGGCGGGTAAGTCAAACACTTACACGCTAGCCCATATATATGTATGTATATCCACACACACACACACACACACACACAGACACATGTTCACAAACATGTGAGCACTCAAACTCAGAGCTTGATTGGTCACGTGCCTGGCGCACGGGGCGGTTGGGCCTTCAATTCGTTGTGATTGCTTTGTATCGATTACAAAATGCATTACAACATTGCCACATGATAAATAACATCGAATGGGCGGATTGGACGGCGGATTGGGGTTTTGTGAGCTGGGAGTTGCGGCACGCTAACATAAGCGTGTCCCAGTACCTTAAACGAATTGGAAACAATGAACATCCAAATCAACGAACACGAGCTTCTCTAACGCGTGCTCAACAAACGCCCCAAAAAAAAAAAAAGAAAGAAAGAAAAAAACACACACACAGAAGAAAATCGCAAGCTCATCTATCAAATGGTTGGTTTATTGATTAAAAATCTATATACATATACACCATCATCGATCAAAACTAAATAATAAAATATTCATCTAGAGAATTATTTAATTTTTGAATGCTTAAACATTGAATATATCTTTTTAGTCCCCTACTTGAGGTTGAGTTCAACTTTTCTTATCATTTTCTCTTCGAGCCAAGATTCTTTAAGTCACTATTTTCCCTTGAGGAGTTTTTTGTTTAGTTAAAGGCTTTTATAAATATCAATCAAGTTGACAGATTTCTTTGTTTGCATAGTTTGTTAGACCAAATTGAATGACATTAACTACTTTCTTTCTACTTTCTTTAGCTTTAGCTATCTGCCATTAAAATTTGCAGTCTGTGTCCATGTGGTATTAATAGCAAATGAAATTGCTGCCCACTCTATTACACAGTTCTTGTTGTTGTTGCCATTAAAGCATTAAACACGTCCATTTGTTTGTGTGTGTGTGTGTGTTTGTGTGTGTTGCCATGACACAAAAAATAAAATGCAATGGCGTGATTATTATACAATTTGTATCAATTTACTTCTGAGAAAGGGATCAACCACAGAGCAAAAAGAATGTGGGAGGGGGGGGGGGGGGAATAAAATAAATAACACAGTTATATATTCCGTACCACCCAGCACCACCCTAAACAGAGTGTAGTATCAGCCACACGGCGATACGTAATTCAATGTTTATTTATGCATTTCAATTGATGCTTATTGCCGCCATGCAATGCCGAATGCCTTAAAATGCCGCCCTTAAGTTGGCTTTATTACAAATGGGAATTATTATTGATATAAGTGGTTGTGGTTATCTGGTTGTCTGTGTATGTGTATGTGTGTGTGTGTGTGTGTGCGTGTGTGCGATAAACAGCTGAAACAACACGATAGAACTTGTCCAAACTCCAGGGAGTCGCCCATAGTTACTGTTTTCGTTAGGTTAGTATTAGTTGGGGAGGGGGGCGGGGCGGGGATGAGAGAAGAATCTCACTTAAGACATTGCCACAACGTGCCGAAAGTTTTGTGATGCTTGGACAAGCGCCTGTCACACGCATTAAGCCCAATCTTCAACCACTACAAAAACCACCAACACCACACAAACACACACACTCATACACACACACACACACACACACTCATACAGAGCGCACCCTTCTCTATGTTGTGTCACTTGTGTTTCTTAAGTTTATTAAAGTGGCATAAAAGTGTCATTGGCGGTTAATGGTAGGCGATTAGTTGCATTAAGTTGACCAACAAGAGAGCAAAAACAATCCACCCACCCACCCTCTCTCCCCAACCCCCTTGCCACGCCTTGCTTTGCGTTGCCTTGCCACTCCTTGCCTTGTCTCTATCTCTTTATCTCTATCTGCCAAGCAACATTTCCCGCCCTCTCGTAAACGCCATCAAGTGAGTGCGTAATTGAATAGTTTGTTGTTGCTAGATGGGTGGGGGGTAGGGGGGAAACGGGAAGATGCTGCAAAATCCTTGTGTCAAGTTGACAGTCAATCAGTTAATGGAAACGTGGCATGCGATAAGTTATAACTTATTTGTTAGATCTTAACATATAGCTAACAATAGTCGTTGAAAAAGTATTTGGACTAGGCTTAAAACAATCTCTAAGGGAATCTTTTCCAATATCCAAAAAAAATAATGACATAACAGCTCTCAAGAGTTTCTAGTATCTGGTATTTGAAATCTAAACATTGAATAATATTGTAACGTTCGATTTAATGAAGCAAAACTAGCTTCTACATGAAAGTAAGAAAAGTTTTCTCGAGTTTCAACATCAAATTGAATATAAAACAGATCTCACATTACTTGATTTTGTATATAATAACGCCACAATACGATAATGTCAATATCAATAATTGTATTAAGTTTGGCAAAGAATGCTGTCGTTAAATAAAATGCGATACAAGATGAGATCATGTGTCTTAAAGTTAAAAAGATATCGCGTCCGATTATCGACTTTAACAATAAGTATAAATATAAATTGCCAGTCGCAAGTTTCTTGTAGTTCGACTTTGAGTTCGCAGCATGCGACAAACTTATTGGAAACTCATAAAATCTATAAAATACAAAATTCTCAACAACAACAAAAAATGTGCCCCTAAATGGTGATGGGTGTGTGTGTATGTGTGTGTGTGTGTGTGGTAGGGGTGGGGGTTGCATGGCACAAAAGCCTTAACTTGTCGCAAAAGCCGCATAAAATAAATACACCAAGAGTGGAGCGCATTATGGGGCAGATTGGAGGGGGGGGGTGACATGGGCGAAGGGGTGAACAAATGGGATATAACCTGAAACACATTATGCCAATGCGATAAACCCGCAAAGTAACGAAATTGTTTTTGGCTTCGTCTTGTTGCTTGGTTTGTTGCTTGGCTTTTTAGCTTTTGTAAATCATTTAACATGCTCTCGATTTTTATTTTAATGGCCGTGCCGGAAAGTTTTTAATGGCTAACGCACAAGCAACAACAACCAACACCAACAACAACAGCAATTGACTTTGGTTTTCAAAGCGTGAAACGTAGAGGGGGGGGGGGGGGTGGGGTGCGGGGGAATTGATGGTTCCTAGCATTATGGCCATCGATAATATGCGCAGGGTTTTTTTTTTTGGCTAAGTGGCAAGCATCGAGGCATTAAAAGGCCTTTAATGGTATGCCACACAGCCAACATTCAAGATGTTGCCAACTCCCAATTGGCAATGATATGTTTGTGTGTGTGTGTGTCTCAAGCATGTATGGAACCAAATCTTGTGAGGAACCAAATATTTTTATTAAACTTTCAAGTTGTTCTTAAAATATTTTCGAGCTCAAATTTGCTTTTATCCAAAAAATACTTAAAAGAAAAACGAAACCTTGCAGCATTCGAATTTATTTATAAATAAACAATAGCTTGATGTAAAAAGCAATTAACGAATCTGCTTAAAACTAACATTAGGCTTTTTCAATTTATCATTAAAGTAAAGTTATAAATTTAAATGCTTGGCATATTTGCGGTCATGTTTCGACCAAAATGCCAGCTAGCTTGTTTGCTCTCCCACTTCCACTCGCTTTCTCTCTCTCTCTCTCTCTCTCTCTCTCTCTCTATCTCTTTGATTTGCCTTTCAGCTTGCATATGTGATATGCACAGGCGTCAAATGTTAGCGGCAATGTCAGCAGCAGCAGCAACAGCAGCAATCAGAATTCTGCAGGATGCTTGTGCAAAATCTCATGAAATAACAATGCATGCAGTAAACACAATCACACAAGCAAGTGTGTGTTCTAATGATAATCATGAATATTATGCTGCTTGCTTTCATCGTCTGTATGTATGTGTGTGTGTGTGTGTGTGTGTATTTTGTGCTCCTGCAAAGCAAAGTGTTTGCCCAACAAAATGTTAATATGCTGAGGCAGCTTCACCAAAAAAGTCAAACCACCAAAGCGCATTCATTGCCTAAATATTTGATTAGCTTTCGTCGTTTGCTTTGCTTTACTCCACCAATTCAGCTCCCTCTCTATTCCTCTCTCTCTGTCTTTTTGGTTTGGTTTTTTTTTTGTGCTGTAGACTTTTGTGCGCAATGAAATCAACTTAATTAAAGTTAAACAAGCAGCTAATCAAATTTGTATTACATAGTCTTAACCACTTGGCAGCACCCAACTAAAACTTGCTTCCTCCCTGCTTTCGCCGCACCAGACAGTTAACTAAACGTGGTGTAATTTCATTTTAAAAATGCATGCTCATGTGCCTCAGTGCATCAGTGCTTGTATGTATGTGTGTGTGTGTGTGTGTGTGTGTTGGTTAGTGTAGCTTACATGAAAATATTTTGAGACCAGACAATGTCTGGCAGCTAGCAAAATATTTGTTTGCTTTGTGTGTATTTCAACCCCCTACCCCCCTCCCCCCCACCACTCTCACAGTTTTTGCTTTACACCATGCATATGCACATACCCTATACATATTAAAAATGAATTTAAGCCACATAGTATTAAAGTTGTGTAAATTTATAAAAGTGTCCTTTTTTACCTTATTATGATCAATACTAAGAAGCAAATTTTCTGTTCTTTCATTCGCTGATTTAAGCTTTCAGCATTTAAAAGATTTACATAAAAGTTTCCTGGTTTTTTAATCAATTTAATTCAATCAATACAGCGTATGTTCTAGTTGCACATTGTTGAATGAAATTGAATTTTGTTTGGGTAGCAGCTGTATTTAAATAGAGCTTTGATCCCACAAAATGCTTAGTAGCTGCAGCTTCACCTGTCTTGATGTGGCTGTGTGTGTGTGTGTGTGTGTGTGTGGCTTTAAAGTATTATGGATGAGAGCTGGTCACCAGCACCGTGGAGCCACCAGGCACGCCACATGGTCGGTGTACGAGCTTCATAGTCATCGACATTGTAATGCTCGATCTCATCGTTGCCATTGACAATGTTGGGACGTTCCACAACACTGAGCGGAGCATAAGAGCTGAGATTGTTCAAGCTGCTGTTCTGCGGCTGTGACGTAATGGTGATCATTAGTTCTGGCGTCAGATCCTTCATCTCTAGATCCTGGCACTGATCCTGACTGTTGCCCCTTGACGATGCATTCCTGCCACAGCAGCAGCGACAAAAGTTTAGACACATATTGAAAGGTAACTGCAATCAAAAAACAAAAACAAAAGAAGAAAGAGACAAAATCAATGTTATGGTAAGGAAGACAGCAAAAGCAAAAATAACATAAATGTTACCATAACGTTAATGAGATGAGAAGTTCCAAAGAAAACTGAAAGAAATTTAAACATAAACAACAGATTAATAGTGGTGTTAGAAAAAGGCAAACAAGCAAACAAACAAACATTGAAATAGTTCGGTGATTATTGTGTTTATTTATGCAACAAATGTTGAGAGACTTTATTTGTTGGATCAACTTACATTAGAGCTAAAAAGTGCGATGCTTTCAAATTGCTTTACACTACAATATAGTTATACTATAGGCTCTTACTGTGGCAAGTGCAATTCGCGACTGTTGCAACTTGGCGTTGCTTGGCACCGTTTTATATAGCCTTCTACTCCTCCTCTTCCATAGAATTAGTTACTTAGCCAGCTTTTAAACAATAACAAATCGAATACACACAAAAAATTGTTTACAATTTATGTTATTTAGCTGGAAATTGGCGCCGGTGCTCGGCAAATGTTTAGCCAGATTAAGTGGCAGACACAAAATGGCGAGAAATCAATATAAATTGTAACTGTATATTTTGTTGCAAGTGTGTGCTCGATAATCATTCAGTTGTTGTTGCAATGTTATGGGAAAAATGTTGCTGATATCAACATTTATGTGGATTATTATTTAATCACCAATTTATATTACAAACACGAGTACATACAACATGTGCGTGTGTGTGTATGTGTGTGTGTGTGTGTGTGCATAAATTATTTTAATTATGTTTAATACTGCGGCCATTTAATCAGCTGCTGATTATACTGGATGATTTCTGGATAGAAATGTGAGCTTAAACCATATTGTGTTACCAATTTGCCAATGCAAATAAATGCGTTGAAAGGCAAATTCGTCTGCTAAGCGCTGCTGCTGCTGCTGAATGACGTCTTCGAAAATGCACACATGAAACTTACTGTGTAATTTGAGTTGACATCAAAGTGAACTGTTTTGATTGATTTTCAATTTGGCAGCACAACACCTGATTGAAGTGTTGGCTTTCAAACCAAATGGGGCTGGGTTTGGGCTTGGGTTTGGGTTTGGGCTTAGCATGCATAATACCGTGCACCGTTGCCCAACTCAACATCCGTATAGATTTCAATTTCATCCCGGATTGCTAAGCCCGAGTTACGTTCGTTGACAGTTTGCGTTGCAATTGGAGCTGCTCCCTGCTCGTTGGCCATCAACATCAATTCTAGCCGCAATTTATCGGGATGGACATCCGCACAAATGTTCAGCTCCTCGAGCCGTGCCGGTGAATGTGAGCCGCGCATTTTTACACGGCCTGCTGCTGTTCCTGCGGTGGTTCCAACGGCTATTGCTCTTACAGCGCTCTTTCCTCTCAATGTCTGCACAATCAACTCTGGCTCGGGTTCCTGTTCGTGTTCCCTTTCCCGTTCCCGTTCGAGCTGCTGTTGCTGCTCCATATTATTGTGTTTGGCCGGCTGCTGTTCGAGCTGATCGGCCAAGGTTTGTTCATCGTCCCGATGTCGCTTGAAGCAGTAGGCAAACAGTGGGCAATTGGCGAATATGCGCATCGCTTGGCAGCCGGGCCAGAACTGCTCAGAATGGAACTGAACTGAACTGAACAGCAACGGCGGCCAAGTGACGCTGTTTTTATATAGTTTTACTTGTAGACCAGCAGTTGGTCACTTAATTGATATGCAAATTACATTTTCACATCACTTAATGTGACGCAAACAACATTTAGCTTGTCAGCTGTTTTTATTTTTTAAGCTTATCAAACCATTTCGCATTTGTGTAGCAGCTGCTTTACTTAAGTAAACTGTTTCAAGTCAGTGGCCAATCAGTTAATGACCTCATCCAGGCCATGTTGAGATATCTTCTGCAAAATCAAATAACAAATTGATCTGTTTTACACTTGTACTTTATTCATTGGCTGCTTTGGATGATCGCTCAGCAGCATCATCTAGTGGGGAAGGGGGAACTTGATATAATAAAAACCTTTTACATTTTTCAATTAGCAGCATTCGCTGAGGGGAGCCAAACGCAATTTACACTTTCCGTTGCCTACTTTTGTGCGGCAAGCAATGCTCCTTTCCGATGTCGTTCTCGTTCCCGTTCCCAAAAAACTTTGCCTCTAATGAGTTTCGCAATTATGCAAAGTTGAATATAATTACAACAGCAGCTCTCAAACACTCACACAAAATAACAAAAGGAGAACAAAATGAAAACTTAAACAATAGCATGAGCAGAAAAAGAAAAAAGAAAAAAACACAAAAAACACAAACTGACATTATAAATGCCCCCCCATGATGCTTTCCCATCAGCAATACGATGATAAATATCATCCCCAAAAACAGTGTCTCAAACCTTGTAAGCACATACATAGGAAATGTGAAGAGGAAAGCGCTTTAATCTTTAATAATTATGTTAAACATATTCATTTCATTTCCATTTAGTAGAAAAGTTTGAGTGGTAAAAACATAAGTATAAGAACAATAATTTAATATTACAGATTCTTTTAAGCTTTTTTTCTGTTGCTACAATTGAAAAGTATACCAATATCGATATGTTTTTAAATAACCTTTAGGCTAACAGTAAAAGTAGTGTATTGAACTGTCTGTGTGGTGTACTAAAGATATGAGAATGCTACTTTTTTGCAACTTGCGGCAGGCAAACTAGAAAAATATCAACGTCAGTTACAGGCCTTTGGCCAAATTGGGGGTTGCTTTTATCAGTTGTGTGTCAGTGTCAGTGTGTGTGTGTGTTTGTTTTTGTTGTTGTTCGTTTGTGGTTGTTGGTGGGGAAGCGGGCGGGTGGGGGGTGTAGTGCTTGAGTGGGTGGCTTCCTGTTTGTCGTTGTTGCTGTAGTATGTTATGTAATGTTAGATGTCTGTTTCGTGTATTTTTGGTGCTTTGTTGCTGGAGCACATCATTGCGGTTTAACTTTGCCAAGCCCGGCGATTTGCTTCTTTATGCAGTGTATATTGAGAATTTTTTTTTGCAGCTGCCCGTACTGTTCTGTTCTTATTGTTGTTGCTGTTGCTAGCTGGCTTGTTTATTTGGCTTTGGTCTCATGGCTGTCAAACCAAGCGCATAACCGCAGCACACACACACATATATATATATCTACACACAGATCTAGTGAGAGAGAGCGTAGGGGAAGTAGGAGGGGTGGGGAGGGTGGTGTAGATTTTAGCCATACTGCCACCACCAAGTGGCCCCTTGTTGCACGTTTGTTGCCACGCAGCTATTTTCAATTTGTGTTGCATACTTTCGAGCGTCGCCCAACTAAACCAAAAACTGCTGCTGTTGCTGCCGCCAACTGCAAATCTCATTTACTCACTTTAATTTTTTCGCATTTTTTTCTCTAATATTCCTCCGGTTTTTGTGTGCTTCTGTGTGTGTGTGTGTGTTTGTATGGTTTCCTTATTCGTTTTTTGTTGCTGCTCCTGGCAAATCCGTATCTCAATCCCTGCACTTGATTCAACCCCAAATTGAGAATCCATCCGGTTTTTACTTCTTTTTACTTTTGTTGTTGGCATTGGTTTCTGTGGCCCGCCCGTCTATCCGTCCGTCCGTCCGCCCGCCAATCCATCCCAAACCCCCTTACCCCTTGTGTTGCTGTTGTTGTTGTTCCTTCTCTGTGGTCATGCCCACTTGATGCGTATTTAATTAACGTTAATTGAAATTGATTTATGTATGCAGTGTGCGTACGCTCGCTGCCCCTGCCCATGCCCGTGCCCCTGTAACAACAGCGTTGCCGCTTCCCCTTTTGGTTTTTTGTTACCCTTCGGCAATGGCAACCGAAAAATATCTTGCTACTGCTGAAATTTGTGGCAAGTTGTTGGGTGTCGCCAGCGCGCGTCGCTAACATCGCCCACAAAACATTTTACTGCATATTGAAGCATGAAAAATTTGCGGGTTCATTAAATTGATTAGACAAAATAGAAATTTGGGTTTGCTTCACCCACTGATTTTTTAACAAAGTAATGTATTCGCATTAAATAATTGATTATTGATTGAGTTAGGAAAATGAGTTGAGCTTTTGTAACCTCAGAAAATAGTCACAATTTCTTATCTCTTTTAATTCAATTGCTTAGAAAGTTGTCCCAAATAGCATGTTTACTTATTCTGTTGACCTTTACGGCACCTTTTTTTATATAACAGCTTAAGGAAAAATATGTACCAAACAAATAATAATTTATATGCAAAAAGAAAACATATTCAATTTTTGTTACATATTTATACTCATAGAATGTTAATCTTTGTTTATCTAAAACTCCTAAATCAAGATCCCAACAAATCTGTGTTTAAGTATAACATTGACTGAAATAAAATACGCACTTCTCTGTTCTGTGAGGAGAAGGAGGAGGAGGAGGGGCAGGTTTTACTACCAATTTGATTTTCGATACGTTTGATGTAAAAACTAATCAAATCAACGAATCCGAGCCAAAGCAGAGAACTTTGCTTTGCGCCCCCCGAAAAATAGCACATAAAATTAACTATCTGCGCCTGAAAGTATGCAATGCGTTTGCGCAATTTCCACATCATTAATTTTTTTTTCATTTGGGAACCGGAAACGAAGCGCAGCAGCAACAACAAATATCAAGTCTCTCTCTCTCAGCCCCACCGCACAAAAGAAACATTAAAAGAGCTTGACGGTAAACACATGTGAAAGCAGCTATTGCTGTTTTTAGCTTTATATGTTGATTTAATTAGAAAACGCAGCAGGGCGCAACTTTGGTGCTGGAATCTTTTTTATGGCATAATTTTAGGAACGCAACCAAATCGAAGGCAACGTGTGAAAGGCACAAAGCACAAAAGACAATAAAAACAAGACAAGAAAATAACGAGTCGCAGCACCACCTGCACCACCACCCCACATATACAGAAAGGGCAAGAGAAAGAACAATAACGAAAGAGTCTCGTAAATGCGGAAAATGGCATTTTATGCGTGCGCAAATAAATGTATTTGCCTGTTTTTGACAAGGCATAAAAACAACAAGAGGCAAACAAACACAACAACGGAAGCAGCAGCAATAAAATCACTCATACGACCTGTTAACCGTTTCTTATAACACACATACATTAAATTATTTTCTGCCTTTCGTCTTATGCAATTTTTCATTCCCATTTTTCTTGTTTCTTTGCAGGTGAGTTGTTTTAATCCTACAACTGGAATGCTTTTGCTGGCTGTGAGTTGTGATAAATTCTTATTTTATAAATTTAACTCTTATTTATTCAAAAATACAGGGGTTATCAATTCATAATCAGATGAATATCTCAAACCACTTTTAACATTTATGTTAACTTTATTGGCCATTTTGCCACCAGTCTTAAACAACTTAATACATTTGGTGCACAAATATTTATGATTGTTTTGGCCAAACATCAAAGAGAACAACTTCAAATTAGTTAAAATTTTAACAGAGCATTTACAGCTGAAGAAGTTTGAAGTTTTGATTAGCATTTGCTAAAAAAAACTTTTTACATTTATTTCTCATCACTCAAATGCGCCAACTTGAGTGGAAAATGAAATGAATATTATAGTAGTTCATTGTTTCTTTGTTTCATTAAAGTTTCTTTGTTCTATTTTCTAAATCGAAAGCTTGCGGCAAGAAAAATTCAAATCATTATCAAAACTAAACTCACAGGCAATACCCAAAAAGTCAGTTAGTCGAGCATAAAAAAAAAAAAAAAATCAACACACAATCGAAATACCCAACAAACAACAACAATAACAAAAGTAAAAACGAAACAATTTCCGTTTGTGCTATGTGGTTTTTGTTGCTGTTTCTAATTCCGGGGCAACAATGAAACGTTCCCTAGAAATTTTCCTAATTATGCGTTGGCTGCACGTACGCAACTTGAGTGGAATGGGCGAATGGCGAAACACACAAAAAAAAAAAATAGGCAAATGGGGGATAGAACAGATTTGCAAATGGTAAAAAGCACCCCCCACCCCCACACATCTTGCCCGTCAAGCGTTCCATACCTTTGCGTCAATGGACCACCAAAAAGAACGAAACAAAAGCGCAAAGCAAAGGTTAGAAAATATTTTTGAAAAACAATAGCGAAAGCAAAAACCAAATGCCTTATGTAAATTTTGTGTGTGTGTGTGTGTGTGTGTGTGTGTGAAAGAAACAGAAACCCCGTAAAAAGCTCAGCTGGCTGCCAAGCTTGAATCTACTACACCCCTACACACCCCCGAATACACTAAACATTTCTGTGATTAACAATTACAAAACAGCAGCAGCAAAAACAGAAACAGAAACCTCAGAAGCGTTGCCCGTATCCAAAAAAATATTAAAAACATACACACACACACACACACACAAAGCAAATAATACGCCAGTTTCTTTGTTGTGTCGGGGAGTAGAGGGGCGCCTGGCAAGGGGATTCGAGGATTTAAGGGTGGCGGCAGGGAGGCAGGGGGCAGGCTTGGCATTTGCTGGCGTCCGCTACGTGCGTTGCCATAAGCAATTTAGCTAATTTTCTACAACGACGACTAACGCAAAATAATCGAAGCGTAAGATAACAAAAACAGTTGAGTGCCAGCGCATTGATGTTGTTGTTGCCGTTGCCGTTGCCGTTGCCGTTGCCGTTGCCCTTTCCTGTCCCTCTCCTGTCTCCTGTCTTCAGCATCTAAAACAACGTTCATGGCCATGGCCATCTCTTTCTCTCCATGTTTTTGTTGTTACGTTGGATTTGTTATGTGGTCGTTCTGTATATATATATATCGTATATAGTATGTATATGTTTTTGCCCCGCAGGCAGCTTGCCAATTGTGTTGTATACGCATTATCGTTTGCAACGTTGAATCTCAGTTTTGATGCAACTGATTTAAACAACAATTTCGACGTGAGAATACAGAATACAGGAATATTAGAGATTAAGTGCTACTCAAAACTTAACTTTATATTCTCTGCAAGTTATCAAAACTACTCAAAATATAGACTAAGCCATGATTAGTTAATAATTAAACAAAGAATAATGCTGGGTTTTGTGGCTTAGCACAAATTAAGTTTCAAAATTGTGTTCAAGGAAAGAAATGTTTCTTGTGCATTCGAATCTATTTTCGATATGTTTCTCTATCCATATTGACACTTCGAGCAATATCCAAAGTTCATAAATTCAAATGTACACTGTTTTTGTTTTCATTGTTGTTATTGTTGTTGTTGATGTTGTTGTTAGCCAGTGAATAAACATAGTAATAAATGTAATGCTCTCTCTCTCTCTCTCTCTCTCTCTCTCTCTTCTCTCTCTCTCTATCTCTCTCTCGCTCTCTGTTGCATGAATGTGCGTAGTTTGTAATAATCATCATCATAATCATCATAAGCGCCATAACACTGCGTTAGAGTAGTGGTAGTAGTAGAACTCCCTTTCGCATCCTTTGCCTGCTCGTTGTTGTGTCTTTTGTTGGACAGGTCGTTTAATAATCGTTGCTTTTTATGACCTTGCACATTGTTGGCCAGGCTTACAGACATCGTTGAATGAAGTCTGTATCTGCAACGCGTGTTTGTTCAATGGCGCAGTGTAAAAATCAAAGTTGCCTTTGATATTTTCGACACGTTTCCCTTTGTTATCCATCCTCTAGGTCGAAGGGAAATGCCTAAAGAAGTTCGCAGGATAAGAAATTAATATAGCTGATGAAGATTTCCCCCCCTCTCTCTCTCTCTCTTTCTCAGAGTCTTTTTCAAAGGTAGCCTTTGACAAAAATATTCCAAAGACTTTCTTCTTGTCAGCTGACTTAAGCTCAAACCCCTCCCCCTCAGCTCCTGAAACGTGTGTGTGTGTGTGTGTGTGTGTGTGTGTGTGTGTGTGTGTAAAAGAGAATTTAATAAATTTCGTTGCATTCCCGTTGGAAAGATAAATGCGCTTATTGACTTGAAATGGTCGCGCATAAATTTTTCCAGCTGCTACTTTGGCTTATTCAGCTTCAGCCAGCATGTTGGACACGGGGCAGACATCCTTTTCACAATGCTCGCTCCACCTGTCTCTGTATAAATTAACTGCAACTTTAACTGTCGCACATTCTCTCTTTCTCTCTCTCTATCCAGTGTATGTGTGTGTGTGTGTGTGTGTGTAGCAAGGTGTGACAAATGTTCGGGTCTGAAGATTTGCAGCTGAAGTCCCTGACAGTCGTCTGGCGGAGTCGTCTGGTAAGAGTCGGACTATGACTTAAGCCAGGACATAAGACACAGGCACTTAAATTGATTGCACTGCATTACCGTTATGCAGTTTAAGACACGCACACAAGCACGCAGTCCAACACACACACACACACACACACACACACATACGCATGTGTGTTATTCACTGATTAGAACTTGAGCACAACATCAAAGAAATTTTAATCAAAGTTCATGCATCCAAACTTATGGTTAGGATATTTAAATGTGTTCGATCGCTTTGCTTGCTTTCAATTTATCTTGTTCTGGTATTAAACTAACCTGTAAAAACATTTATAAAACTTGAGGTTACAGTTTTCGTGCGAAGTTCCACCAAAATCTTTATAATCCATCAAACTGCAAATTCAATTTTATTTCTTTCTCTCTCTCTCTCTCTTATTCTCTCTTTCTGTATAATACAATCTCTCTCTCTCTCTCTCTCTCTCTGTCTCTCTCTCTCTCGCCCATCTTTGTCATATTTGCGTCTTTATCTGGCTTAGATTCCATTTAATTTCTGTGCCTTCTCGTTTGTAATCACGCAATAGACTCGAGCACGTTTTCTCTCCTTTTACGGCTGGCACAGCAATGGCGGAAATAAGAGATAATGTTCCTTTTACTCACTCACTCTCTCACTCTCTCTCTCTCTCTGTCTCTCTGTCCCAGTCTGTGGCTATCTCATAATTGCATAGGCGAGTTAGTACTCATTAAAACCGTTAATCGCTGCGCAACGCTGTCGTTTCGATTACGCTTTTATGTGTTTTGCATTTGGAGGACTTTACTTTTAATTTGATGCCAAAAGATAGAGAAAGGGGCATGCAATGAATACAACAAGCAGTCGCAACTCGGCGCACAAAACCGATTTGCATAAATTTTCGCGCTATTATAAACACCCTACACTACACTACCCTTCCCTAACCCACGCCTCTGTCACTCTATGATGAAACGCTGTCGTCGGCTAGTCTCTCTCTTCCTCTACATAAAGCCGCGGGTGCTGTCCACGCCAGGGCGTCGGCGACAGTGTTGACGATGACACCAAAAAGTGGCTGAACCAGTTCAAAAAAAAAACAAAAAACACAAAAAAACAACTAATTTAGTTGGGAAAACAAAAATGCCTGACTACAAACTACCTTGTACAAAAGATTTTTAAAATGATATATGAAAGAAAAGCTTTGCAAATCCAAGAGTGCGGTATCTGTTGGATAGAACATTAACCAAGTTTCAGTGATGATATGAAAAGGAAAATAATGGCCATTAAGGTATAAGCTACTGAGTTTACTACACAGACATCTTATATTCTGATAGCCAAGTAACAAGGAAGTTGTTAGTTTTTCGAACTATCAGAATCGGGAAGAGTTATAGTTAAGATCAATGGCCATTCAAAATGTTGTTTCAATTATATTCAACCCAGCTTGATTTTGATTTTCTGTGCAACATACTACCCTAATTGATGCTCAAAGCAATTTTATACCAGCAGGATATAGACAATAAAAAGAAGAAAAACACTTAATTAAAATTTGTATTACGAACATTTTTGCTTTGGTGTCGATAATTTAATGCTTATCATCTCAGCTTTGAGTTGATGTTGTTGCTGCCTTCTGCTGCTTCTGCTGGCGCCTTCTAATTTGCAACATCAGCGCTTTGTCATTGCTCCAGCGTCACTTCCACCTCAAGCCCAGCAAAAAGCAGCAAAAAAAAAGGTGTTTTTGCATTAAAAACGCTTCGTGAATACAAAGCCAAACGCCCCTCCCCCCCACCAACTCTCTCTTAGCTACATTTTGCAGCCAGCGGGCGCAAACACATAAAAACGGAAATTAAAAAGGAAGCTAACGCAACAAACTCACATCACGGCCAGCGATAGAGATAGCGATAGCGACTTCGAGTTTGTCTTGGGTTTGGTGTCGGACTTGAGACCTAAGAATTGGATTTGATGTTGGAACGAGAACGCAAAGGAGAAGCGAATTTTGCTTTGCTTTCGTTCTATAGATTTCATTTGGCGCTTTACTTTTCGGACGGAAGTTTTCGCTTATTATGCAGGAAATTTCATTAAAGTTGCTACAAGTTGAACAGTGTTGGTTGGGTAAGGTAGTTCCGGATCTAAACCTATCTGTGATTCGATCGCCATTTTTTTGTTTTTTTTTTTTTTATCATTTTTCGTTCCCAATGCTCAACAAGCTGTAATTGTAAGACCATTTTGTTACGTAATATGTTCCATTAGATTAACGTCTCGTTGCGGTTAAGTTACGATACATTGTTTGAACTACGTTAATCTTTTAACAGCTTAAGTAACGTTACGTTAATAAAGCTAGATCTTTTACATATATTTATAACTGTTTCTTACGTCACGTAACAAAAACATTTAAGGTCCGAACGTAAAGCGTAATCTAGCGTTTCTTGGCTTTTGCCAACAAGAATCAATAACGTATCGTAACACCTATCGTAACGCGACACTTAACGACAAATCGAAGGAAACACACACAAATATTGTTGTTGTTGTTATTGTTGTTGTACACATAATTGATATGCAGACTTTGGATGAAGTGCTGCCGACTTCTGAGATGGCCCATCGAGCAGAACTAATGGCCCTATCAGACAAACAGCCAAAGAGCCTGTCTGGCAGCAACAATTGCCTCAATGCCATGTGGCATGCCGCAGCGGGCAGCTGGCCAACAAATATCAAAAACAACAAAAAAGTCGGCCAGCAAAATGAGTTTCAATCATGAGATATATACGTCAACTGTTACGCCCATTGTGCCACACCCACAGGGGCAAAAAGTAAAGACAAAAAATAGAGAGAGAGAGAGTGAGAGAGAGAGAGAGTGAGAGAGAGAGAAGTAGAAACCATAAAAAAAAATGTAAGCAATGCGGCATTTTACACCTCTTGGCCAAGGATACCAACACCTGAAGCTCTGTGAAGGGAAACTCAAACTCAAAGCTGAAAACTGAAACTGAAAACAGTTCCAGATCCTCGGTTCGGCTCTCAGTTCTCAGTTGCCAACTCTGGCCATCAGTGCGGCAATCAAAAGCAATGATTGTTGCTCATAAAATGAAACGGTTATGTTTATCTGGCTTGCGCCCAAAAAGGCGGCCGCGAACCTTACTTTTTCTTTTGTAGAGCGGAAGGCATGCGGGCAGGCAGGCAGGCAGGACGAAAGGAAAGTGGGCAGCCTAAGTAAAAGAAATGAGTGCGCGAAGTAAATATTTAATGGCGGTATTTCACCACTCTAACCCCCCGCACCCGGCCCCCCGCCATCGCTTAAAACCCATTCGCATCCCAAAGTTCTCAACGGTTCTGTGCGTAGCTAATGGACTCACTCACTGTAAACTGTAAACTGTTAGTGTTGTTGCTGTTGTTGTTGCTGTTGTTGTGTTCTGTTTCTGTTACTGTTGCTGCTTCATCGTTTTGCTTACTTTTTGAACGAGTGTTTTGGCATTTCATTTTATTTAATTTCATTTTTATTATGATTATATTTTCAACATGCTCTCTAAGCTTATTTTTTTTTGTTTCTTGCTCAACGAAAATAACTTAATATAAGAGTGTAAGTGTGGTTAAGCAATACCATCAACTGGGAAGCTCCTGAAGGCGCTTCTGGACTGCTTGCTGCTTGTTAGATCTTTGAAATCAGTCGCTCAAAAAGGCAGCAAACAAAAGCCAAAAGCAAATGGCATGAAAATTGAAAATGAAACGTAACACGCCGCAATTCATGAAACAAATGGATGCCAATGCCCAAACATGGGGCAACTAAAGCAACAAAAAAATAGTAAGCCACCCAACCACCGTTGTCTTAAAACCCCATGCGCTATTTCGCAATTTCCAGTTGCAGGAAAATTGCAATGCTCCCACTGCATACAAAAAAAAAAAACAAAACGAAACGAAAACGACAAAGTCAAAAATAAAAACGTGCAGACATGTGCCGGGGCAGTAAACGATAGTTCACCAGCAACTCGCCACGAAGGAGGAGGAAAAGAAGAAGTGAGCAGGGGGGGGGGGGAGCGAGTAGTTAGAGTATAAGCCACCAACTTGGAAAGCGAGCGCGTAACCCACTGAGATGGGGCTCAGTTAAACATTGGCAAGCGCTTACGCAACGTTTTGTTTGAGCAGACAACACTGCCTGCCTGCCTGCCTGCCTGGTGGGTGGGTGGGTGGGTGGATTTGGCATGCCACGTGGCACAGTGCGAGACAAATGGCTGCCGCCCGGGTGGCAACTGTCTGACAGGTGCACCAACAGCAGCTGCAGCAACAGCAACAACAGCAGCAGCCGCAGTCATCCATACTAGCAGCCACCCAAGCAAACGGAGCGTACAACAACTGTGGCCGACTGCAAGTCACTAAAAGCTCTGGCAAATAACACAGAGCGCTCTTCCCAAACTGTTCACCAAGGGCGCGCGGAAAGGAGTCAGACCAATTGTTTTTTTATTTTTTCTATCTTTTGTTTTTCCTTTCTCAAATTTACATAAAGCAAATGAACCTGAAATGCAAGATGGGCAACTGCAACTAACACAAGGAAAACCAAACAGAAAAAAACTGTTTTCAGAGAAATAGATAAAAGTAATAATAGTTTGCAGAAGATAAGATACCCTCGAAACAGTAAGAAGAATGTTAAGGCTAGATAGATATTGAAAGGTTGGGCTTTAGCGACGATCGTAAAGACAGTGAAATCATTCAATTCACAATACTTGAACATTAAATAAATTATACCTAGAACTCTTTCAGTTGAGCACAAAGGTTTTTTCTTTTTTCAAAACTGAGCAATGTCACCTTAGACAGCTTTTGATAAAGATTTGTTGATTTCAATATACTTTATTCGAAAAGAAACAAACTTCTTGAACAGAAAATCTTTAAAAATCCTAAATGTTTTTAAATTTTTGAAAAAAATTTATAAGTTAAAGAATTTCTTCCTTTCCA
This sequence comes from Scaptomyza cyrtandrae, assembly GCA_035044605.1. Lineage (NCBI taxonomy): Eukaryota > Metazoa > Arthropoda > Insecta > Diptera > Drosophilidae > Scaptomyza > Scaptomyza cyrtandrae. Next base: position 9,456,114 of record JAWNNS010000639.1, read on the forward strand.
TGATAATGATGCTACCCTTTGCTATAGGCATGTTCGTATATGTTTGTTATATATATATATATATATATTATATATTTATATATATATGTATGTATGTATGTGTATATGTATAAGTAGAATGTTTGCCTTGACCGAAAAGGTAAATACTTCAATTTGCGCAAAATGTTGTCAGGTAGAAAGCTAGTGGAGTGCTGTGTGTGTGTGTGTGTGTGTGTGTAGTGTTGGGTGTGCTTGGGTGAGGAGGTGTGCGTGGCAAGGGGAAAGTTCGCTGTGTGGGTCAGTTGAAAAATGTAAGATAAATATACTCGCATTTGTGTATTTGCCACAGACATTGCCATAGAGCAGCTGCAACCAGCACAAGCACCACAGCAATACAAAGTGAAATGGAAAATTGCAAAAGAAATTGAAAAGTTTATCCATACAGAAGATACACACAAGCACACAAAAACACACAACCACATATACATACATACATATATACCTTAATGAAGCTGTCCGTTTGCGGTTGTTGTTGCTTTTTCTGGCTTTTTCTGGATCGTTGCTGTGGCTTAGCTCATTTCTGGCCTTTAAGTTGTTGCCCATGATGCTCTTGCTTATGTTTGCTTAATCTAATGCTTGTTGCTTTCAACTATCAACCCAATCCAACTGAACTCAACCCAACCACCTTTTCACCTTACGCAGAGGCCCAAAAGTGGGGAGAGCGGAACGTGAAAGAATCATCTAACCATGCTGTTGAACAATATAATGGTTGTGTGTGTGTGTGTGTGTCTGTGTGGGTGGGTGTAGATGTGTTCATTAACTGTTTTAAGCAATGCATTCGCACTTAAATTAACTTTGTTAACATATTAACTAAAAAGTCTTTTCATTTTATTCTATATTCTTATTATATCTTGAAACTTTAACATTTAACTTCTTTGATTTAAGCTTAAATTCTCATAAAGTGCTTAATGTCAGCTTTCATACTCTAGCTGAGTCAAGCTGTCGTCGAGTTAATACCTTTCACCCACGACTTCTTCCAATTGCTGTTGCTCAGATACTAAACAGAAGAAGAAAAAAAGGGTCGCTTTGACACGCTTCAACTGATTACCGAAAAAAACAAAGCGAAACGTTACGTTACGTTACGTTACGTTGTTAAAAGCAGCTAGCTCTCTCTCTCTCTACCTGAGCGCATCAAAGACAATTTCAAATTCAAATTCAAATTCCGAATAACAAATTCAAATTGAAGTTGAAGCTATAGCTAAAGCTAAATCCAAAGTTGAAGTTGACGCTGCTCTCGCCGAGGGACACTTGAGTGCTTTGGCAGGATTCGTGAAACGTTCTAGTATTTCGCCAGGTGCGCGCCATTGCGGCATTTAAGTATTTCAGCCAATAGTATCCTTTCCATTTGTATTGACAGCTGTTGTCGTCGTCTCGGCCTTATTCGCATTACTTATTCGCCCCGTTGGCATGCCAAATGCTAATGCCAATATTAAAAAAACCAACAAAAAACACACACAGTTTAATGTATTATTTTGCACGCTCTGTGTTGCATCTTTTTATATATATATATATATATATATATATGTATATATATACCCTTTGTTGATTTTCTTTTTATTCTTGTTCCCTTTTAATTAAAAGAAATTAAAATGTAAATTTGCTTTCAACATGTTTTTTTTCTTTTCCTGCTGTTGCTTTAAGTCCGACTCTTTGGTGCGTGTGTGTGTGTGTGTGTGTGTTGTTTATGTTTGTGTGCTGGAGCCTTATTAAAAAAAAAAATGAAACGAGTTTCCTTTTGCATTAGGGAGCGAAGGCAACTAACTGCTGCAAAATAAACCAGAGTACAAATGTAAACAACAATTAAATGTTCGCTAAGCAAACAATGCGCCACTTCATACATTCAGTCTGTACTTAGTATGTGGCATGTGGCATGCGGCAAATAGCAGCTGTATGTACGCGCAACAACTGCTAACTATGCTGGCTTCGTGATACAAATTTAATGATTCGAATTTAACTTTTATTTAGACATTAGCCATTTAATTGCTGACGATATAAAAAAAAACAATAAATAAAAATAACAATGATTAAATATTCTCAATTTTTAACTAATTTATATACTTTAATTAGTTTAAAATGAAATTTTGTTGTTGTTGAATATAATCGCTAACAAATTGCATCAGTTGATTAAATTATTTTTAGCTATAATTGGATTTAGCCATATTGCAATCGAAATCTGTTCTAACAATCATTTGCAAAGTATTCAATTCAATTCATTATAACGAAAGGACAAAAACAACTGTCAACTGTATAAGCAAAGATTTGCCTACATATCGTTACGAGTATTTTATATTTGTAAGGCATTTAATCATTTAGTTAGTTATTTGCTTTCATTGGCACAGCAATGCTGAGAGTTTTGCGCCTTTCTTGCCTCTGGAGTGGCGCTTGTATATCCTTTAATGCTCGGCCAAACAGGCAACTGGAATTGCAGCCAAATGCCACATTCGAAGGCACACAAGCAGAAGGAGTCGATTTCAATCGAACAAAAATCACAACTTCTACACCAATTACCCAACAATTCGCTTATCGAACAGCAGCGGCAGCAACAACGCCTCTAGAGTCCATTGGTTCAATGGAGGAGCTGTGGCTAAATTCGGAAATGAGCTTGGATTTCAATCCATATGATGTTCGCTTCAGTGTGCAATTATGCAATTGAAATTCTTAATAACCAACATTAACCAACATTAGAAATTGTGTTTAGTTTTCATAATGTGAAAATAGTTTTGTTTTACACTCACAATCTATGAAAATGCTATTTAAATAAATATTTTAAAACAAATTTGCTTTATGTTGCAATTGCAATTGTTGCATTTAACTAATCGTATGGTCACACAGTTGCAAACAATCACATATGTAGAAAAGTTTTTGTCTATCATCTCTATGTGATGTTGCACGTACCAAATCCAATCAGAAGCGTTTTTCTTTCGCCTGTGGTCCTTAACTTATTTGGTGTTACTTTGCGGTATCATTAACCTTTAAACTTGGATGCAAGCGAGCGAACCAAACAGAGAGATGCGACAAACACACACACACACAAGAAAACGAAAACGAAAAAAAATAATTTTTTCAACTTTTACACTCGCCAAAAGTTTGTTGGGGCCGCAAAGTTTTCGCAGTCAGTGTCGCACTCAACATACGTATATATAAACATATATACATATACATATACATATACATATACATGAATATATACATATATATACATGTATATATATGCGCGCTCGCTTTGTAAAACGTAAAATTTTTAACTTTATTTTCGATTTTCGTTTGCCGCAAAAATTGTATTTGTTGCGGCAACGAATGCTGCTCACTCTATGGGTAGTGGGTTTGGGGAGGGGGAGGGGGGGGGAGGTGGTATCGTGGCGAGCGGTGCGGGAGGGGTTTTTGGTGTGTGTACCTAAACTTAATTTGCGCCGAAAAACTTTTGCTGCTTTCTGCTGCTCTTCACTTTACTTTACTTCTTTTTAAATGCAATCAAGCGGAAATTGATACGTCACCAAGGGGTGTAGCGCGGGGGGGAAGGGGAAGCGGTATGCCCCACACAAAAGTGTTGCCAAATTGTTGCAAATAAAATTGCTGATATGGAAATTTTTGTTCGCAAGTTTTTCGCGCCACACACACACACACACACACACACACACATAGATAGAAAAGTGAGCAGGAAAAATGCCTTAAGTCGTGTTTTGTGCAGGTAAACATTTGTGCAGGAGTTGTGTGCGTCTCGGCAACATTTTGTGGCAGCAATGTCCTTGGTATTTAACACGAGCAGCCAAATGCCAACTGCGTGGCATTTAAGTGTTAGTTGGCGTATAGTCGAGTTGTCCAAAAAAAAAAACATAACACAAACAACGCATAAATTGCCCTTAAAGCAAACCAAGATGCCGCAAATGCTCTGTTTGCCGGAAGTGTCTGCCAAATGTGGCAGCAACAACAGCATCTGCAGGCGGCAAACTGTGCACCACTTCCGAATAATTGTGTAACTTTTGCAAGTTGAAATCGCAATCCACACTCAATGTGCCTGTGGTCGTGGCACATTGCAAGTCGAAGTGCAAATTTTTGTGTGTGTTGCATTTGCATTGTTTTCGCGACATTTAATGGCAAATTTGTACCATCCCCCACAACCTACCCCATCTGTATAAGTCTAGATACAAGATTAAGATTCTCAGCGATTTAAGAAATTGTTTTTGGGTTTTAAAGTACAAAATTGGTTAAAATACAACAAACAAAAGGCTTTAAAAATGCTTATTATCTGAATTATTATCCTCTGTGATGTCCCAAAATGTTTAGTTAACTATTATGGGCATAAAAATGTGATGCTTATTATTTCTCTTGCTCTTTCTACCATATCTAAAGTCCAACTAATAAGTTGCCGCAACGTAATTCAAGGTATAAATTGAACGTCGGTTAAAAATGTTTAAATTTAAGTATGCTCAATCAATGGTGAGCTTAACACAATGCGCCACAAACTATACAAAGCTTCACTCTCATTCTCTCCCTCTCTTTCTCTCTCTGTCTCTCTGTGTCTCTGTGTCTTTATTTTGATATGTATGTTTATCCTCTTTTGTTCCCCGTCTGCTGGCTTAGGGACTCCAAAATGCCCATCAATTTGAAACCTAATCTAGCCGCACAAATAAGCCGCGCCAAAAGTTAAGACCTGGTTCTGGCCAACAAATGACTTGGACGTGGACGGACGCGTAAACTGAAACTGAAGTTCAAAAAATGGGCGGAACGAAAGCAGGGCGGGGCGTGGCGTTGCTCTATTGTATGCAAACAATTCACAGCGCAAATGGACGGCAAAAGTTGAAAAAAATGAAAGATTAACAGCAAAAAAATACAAAAAAAAACGTTGAGATTGAGTTTTACGGAATGGGCATGAAAAACTAGGCGGCGGCGTTGGCGGCATCGTCGACTCATGCATAAAACTGAAAATGAAATACAAGGCGCAGGCTTAAAAACCCAAAGCAAATAGCACCAAAATGAAAATGTATATGTGTGTGTGTGTGTGTGTGTGTGTGTGTGTGTGTGGACAAGGCATTAGGAATAATTGAAATTCGCCGCAGAAGCTCGCTCCGAGCTAGCTCTGTGGCACGGGGCATAACAAAAGTCTGCGGCCGAAACAGGAACAAAAAAAAAAGAAAACAATTCGGATTATGAAAAGCTTTGCTTTCGTCCACCCTCTCCCAATGTTTCTCGCTGTCTCATTAAAGCAAAAGCTAATTTTATAATGCGTTCCGTTAACCTTTAAGAAACCAACACAAGTTACTTGAAACACAGCAAGAAACAGCCCGGAAACTGTTGCCAATCGTAAATTAAGTCAAAAGCTTATTTTGTTCTGTTCTTCAGAATTTATTTTTCTCTCTTTGCGTCTTCTTGGACTGAATCTTTTTGCTTCTGGTTTGTTTTTCTACTTTGCCTTCGCTGAAGTGGACAAGTTCAAGTGCCACCACTTGATGAGCAAAAATATTATTGCATACTTTGTGGCGCCGCAAGTATGTTGATGTTGTTGTGGTTGTACATTGTGGGAACGCTGCGCATATTGCACATTTAACTTTGTGAGTAGCAATTATGAGTGAAACTTGACAATGTTCAAGTCAAATCCAATCAGGGTCCACTAAATGACTACAATTAAGCTAATTAGTATGCAAACTAAAGCACAATAAATGGAAAGACGAAAAAAATCCGATTCAAAATATACACTTATTGATACTCTTTTAGAAAAACAGATTATTGAATGTGACGGCTTTGACAAAAGATCGTTTCACGGAGGGAGAGATTTAATTCGTGAACCTGGTTCAAGTCATGGTTCGTCACTTATCTTATGCATAATAACTTATTTTAATTGATCAATATATGTATATATGTATATTATCACAATGAAATAACAAAAATGTTGAAGTTTCACACTATTTGATAACCTTCTTGTGTACCGTGAAACAAAAACCGTTCAACTGACTTATTAACTACCTAAGATTACAGACGCAGTTGTTTCGACCTTTATTTCTTTTACCATGTCAAACATTTTGGTAAGCAGCTAAAAGCCATCGCTTGCCCCTATCCTAGACTTTTGCTAAGTCGCAGTCCATTAACAATTGCTGTCTTGCTTTTGTTATGCTAGCACTATGTTTCTTTCGTTCTTTCTTCTTTTTGGTTGCCTGCTATCTCGTTTTATGTTGTTGTTTGTTTTTTTTTTTGTTTGTTGTGCTTTTTTTTTGTGCGCAATTAACTTGATTGCGCCTATAAATATGCAGCACTTGGCTGTGATTATTGCAAGCGCGTCTTCCTTCGTTTACCTTTTGTGCTGTCTGACTTCGTTTCTCTTTTCTTTCCATGACACTTCTAAGCCTAAAAGTATGCACTAATTGCTATTCTTGCCATCTGATTGCGCAAGTCTTTAGCTGCTTACTTTTTTTTTTGTTATTTGGTTTTGGCCGTAAGTGTTTGGGATCGCTATCAACAGCTAATAGACTGCGGCATTGTCTTCTTCTTCATTCTTATTTTTTCCTAATATTTTTTTTTTGTCAAACCTATTCTGTTGTTTTGTTTGTTTCATGGTTTTTTTCTTTCCATAATTTCTTGTTTCGCTCTTAAGTGTTTCTCATTTGGCATTTATCTAGCTTAAGCGCTGCCATTTCTTTCATTTGATTAGCATATTACTTTTTTTACATTTTCTTTTTTATTTCATTCATATCTTAACTTTAAATTAACACAATTCTCAACAATTTGAGCACTTCGCTCAATATGATGTAGTGTAGAGTGGCTTTGGATATTTTGCTTTTCTCTCTCTCTCTCTCTTTCTTTTTCTCTCTCTCAAGTTGCAAATTGCTTTGAACAGCACTTGAAACTTTTGCGGCAAACAACAAAAAGAACTCAGCTTGTTTTACTTACTTTCTTCTTTGCTCCAGCTGTGTGTTTTAGAGAATTTGTGTTTCTTTTGCTTGTAGTTGCAAACAGCTAACAGAATTTGTTTAAGTCAGGTGCTATATATTTAAAAACATATTCAAAGTGTATAGAATTGCTCACAGGTTGCGTTTTTTAATAAGCATTTGGCACCATCACTTTCCAAGCTTGAAGTTTTCTAATTTTATTTTTGCAATTTTCATGCAGTGTATTTTACTTTGATATTGGGATATTTTGTAGTTTCTTAACATAAGGTATTATCTCATTTGATTAAATTAAAGCTGGCATTCATGTTTCTCCTTTAAAAAGTTTGACGCTTTAACCTAATTGCCGTTTCATGCCACAATATTCCCAAGTTAAGCACTATCTTTCCCGTTCACTATCCACGTGTCTGGTTTGTGTTTTTGCAGTTCTTTGTGCCTTTGCAGTTGTGTTGGCAAGCGGCTTAGCTTTTTCTCATGCCACAAAGCAAACTAATGGTGGGCGTGACGCCTCAGCTTCCTGACTAACTAAAATCCGATGCCGTTGTAAGCTTGCCACGCCCATCTCTTACTACCCATACCCTCGCAAGCCTCTTATCAGCCGCCGTCTGTTGTCTGCGTGTGTTTGTGCCGTTGTTAATCTTTAACCTGAGTCCTAATCCGTGCGTCATGATTGAAAGCAGCTGCAAAACGTTGCGTGTCCTGCCTCCAATCGAGGCAGCAGCAGCAGTAGCAAGCGTTCTGCTTGAATGTTAGGATTTAACGGAGGGAGGGGGGTTGTGTTGCAAGACGTCTGATAGTCGCAAGCATCGCACATCATGATGAGCACATTGATGACGAGAAGATTGCCGTTGTCGTCGTCGTTGTCGTCGTCGTTGCCGTTGTCGTTACTCCTGATAATCTGATTGTGCATGATGTACTACTCTTGCCTCATGCCAATTTGTGTCAATTTGTTGCAGCCATCTTCCCCATCACCCGCGTGTCAAAAAGAATAAGAATGTTTGTTTCGCGGCAACTTTAAAAGTGCCTTGAGCACTTTTTTGCGCTAGTTTTAAGCAAGGTTCTTTTGCTGCTTATCTTTGCATCTCAATTAGCCTGCAGCTCAGCCAATCAAGTTGCACCTGGAAGAGATGCAACACAGTTGCATAATGAGCGCTGCGTGCGGTTGTTGGCTAATGAGCCACCTTAACCCCTGTTAGCCTACTTCGACTACGTTCTTTTTTTTTTGGCCATACCACACCGTAGTACTTGACCCAAAGCCAACAACACTTAACACACAAACACACAACTTTGTCAAGAATAACGCAGGTAAATAAACACAAAATACATTTTGTGTGTGTGTGCGTGTGTGTGTGTGTGCGTGTGTGTGTGTGTGCGCTCTTGTGTGTTGGCCTTCATGCAGTTGACACCAATTGGCAACGTAACGCAGTTGGCCTGCTTTATGCTGCGCCACAAACACGATATATAAAACACACATAACTAATATGTAATAACATGTTGGCAACGAAATATTTGCATAAAACATGAAATGTTTGTGTCCTCTGACGACAGCCATCAAATAAATCATTATATTCCACTTATGCGCAAGCTATCATTTTATACTTTTAATGCATATGCATATAGAGCAAAAGTGACGTAAAGCTGATGATTAAAGTTGACATTTAATTTGTTTCATTTTATTCCTACTTTTTTTAGGGTGATACATAGCTAACAAGCCTTCTAAAAGATATCCTGAGCCTTGCAAGGATTTCTGTGTGTGTGTGTGTGTGTGTGCTTGTGTACGCGTATATTTCATACTTGAGTTAACTTTTATGTTCCATAACTCCAACGTTTCTTAACCAATTTCAATACAAATTATTTCAAATTGTCATTATTTGATCAAATGTTTCAAACTCTGTCTCAAAGTTATCTAAACTCAAGATTTTATTGTTATCGATAGCATGTGTATATCGAAAATGGCAAGAGTTATCGAATATTATATACAAACTTTACTGCCTAGGGCTTAGACGAGCTTAGGTGCCCAATCTAAAGTCTCTAGCTCGGATACAATTATCAAATTTATATATTCATTTTGTTTCTAAAAAAAAAAAATAATATACTTTTTTTTCCGTATATCGAATAAAACTGAAAAATTCAAATTTGTATTGCATTTTAATTGCAAATTAATAAATTAATGTTTATATTTATTTATACATTTTCCAATGACGACTTTTTCACGCTTAAAGCGCTTAAGCACTGCAATAAACTTCTTAATTAATATGAAGTTATTTTGAATTTATTTCTTTTAATTGTCTCTTGCTGCAGTTGTCATTTAAAACTAGCGTCTACCAGCACGAAGTGGGGCAACCCCTGCGACAACTCTTAATTAAAATAGCCGACGCCAAGTGAAGTGAAAGGAAGGGAAGACGAGAGACGAGAGACAGATAGAGATAGACATACAAATACATAAAGTGCATAAATCCGATGAACGTGCCATGCACCATTTGCAGTTGCCATGCCCCCCCTCCCCCCCCCTCTCACCCACCTCTCGCCTTTCTTTAGACAAATTTCCATTGCCCCCCACCCCTCCCCCTGCCGTACCAAGCGCCACAAGAATCCATTAATACTATTTTAAAACGAAAGCAGCTGTTGTGAATGCGTTGAGTGGGTTTATAGTTGGGGTAGGGCAAGAGACAGTGAGAGGGTGAGCGGGTGTGCGGGTGAGAGAGAGAGGGGGTGAAAGGGAGGAAGGGGGTGTGAAAGTGCATTATGCAAATGTGTTAGCCATTCAATTTGATGGGCGCGCTCATAAATGTAATTATATAATGCACTTTATGCATTTGATGTGCCAAAAGAGTATGTATGTATGTGTGTGTGTGTGTGTGTGTGTGTGTGTGTGTAAATATTATATTTTTGCATAAACATGCTTACAAAGTAATTACATAGATATATATATATATGTATATTCGACTCGTTCAAGCTGCATTTAAATTTTAATTAATTTTGCCATTTGTTAAACTATTTATTACAACTGTGTGTGTGTGTGTGTGTGTGCCCCCCAATCCCCAACTGTCTCTACTTTGTACTGTCAGGGCCAGCATTTCTCGCCTAATGAAAGCATTTAAACACACAAATATTTTAAATATTTAATATTTGTTTTTGTTTGTTTTATGATTTTACAAGAATTTTTAAAAAATAAAATAAATATTTTTACGGAAATTCATTAAAAAACCCAAAGAATTATTAACAAAAACGATTCAGTAATCAACAAAAATGAATGTATCTAACTAACTGTTCGAAAACTAACTTAAAAATATATATAAACAAAAGCAGAAATTGCTTGTTTATACTGATTTCTCTTAAATATGATTGTTTAAATCTTTTTAAAACAAAACAAACAAAAAATCATTCACACAACTCATTATTCAAAATAATATATATATGTGTATATATATAATAATAATAATAACAAATTATTTGACAGATGTTTTGATTATTTACAATAACTATGCATTAACTGATTTGCATCTGTACAAAAGTGCAGGTCCATCCAAACAAATTAAACGTAATGTACTTAAATGTGATTAACGCTGAATTCAGACTGATTTTTCTGGTAATGAGACAAAGCTTTTAGACCAAATTTGCTTTTCACATGCCTTCGAAAACTGTTTTCGCTAACGATTTAAGACGATTAAGAAATTTCCACATCCTAAGTATTACTATGCTGATGTGTGTATGTGTGTGTGTGTTTGTGTTTGTGTGTTTGTGCTTGTGCTTGTGTGTGTGTTTGTGTAAGTGTTTGTGTGTGTGTGTGTGTGTCACACACAATTGCGTGAAAAGCAGCTGGTATTAAAATCATAAAGAAAAAGGTTCTTGTGCCACCTAGCGCCGCATCGCGAACGTAATGCAGCTGCAAAAGAAGACAGGAACAAAATAAACAAAAAGTTTCACATACAAAAGCAACGAAGCGAAGTTTTGATTTATCAGTTGGTGTTGGGACTTAATGGTTTTCAGAATGTTGCTATCTGTTCTATTGAATTTCTTTAAGTGTAAGAAAACACCGATCGAAGTGCCACACGACACACATACAACAAATTGTGAAAATCAACCGACCAAAGCGGATGCAGCCACATCCATTAATCTAGCTGATCTGGATTTAGCGAATTGTGAATCGGTTAAGGATCTGGAATTGAATGTCGTGGAACTGGATATGGATGTGGATCTAGATGTGGATGTAGCTGGGGATGTAGTTGGGAATGTGGATGATGAGTTTGGCTATGATGATCCCCGACTGCCCGAGCTGATAATTTAATTTAATTCGCAATTCGCAATTCATTTTTTATTGCATTTTTAATTATGAGATGCAATTTAAGCGCTTAATTAGCCAATTGACAATATAATGCAACTGGACAATTCAACAACAACAACAACAACGGAATATACAAAAAAAAAACTTAATTAGAGGCGGCCAATTTACATATTGTCGGCTGGACAGCGACAACAAAAACAACAAGAACAACAAGAACAATAATAAAATTCAATTACAACAATTTTTAATTAACTTTTCGCAATTATAACAAGCAGAGTAGGAGCGAGAGAGACAGCTAGCTGATGATGAAATTACGTATAAAAAGGGTGAACAAAAACAAAAAACAAAAAAAACAACAACAACAACAACACAAATAGTAAAAGATAAACAAATATAAATGAAATCTATAGAAATTTAATATCACGACAAATTAATTCGCTTGTCAAATGTTTACAAAGGGGGTTTGACGACCCCCTCCTCACTTCTCCACCTGCCCCATAATCCCTACACATATCGGATTTATTGTTGTTATCATGTTGTGTCAGGCACATACCACATATACAATATATACAATATATATATTTGCAATAACTAAAACAATTTTGTTTACAATAAATAAACAAACCGAATATTAAAGTGGCTTTTAATTACATTTTATTTGAACTTAAATCAAATATTAATTCCAAATGATCAAATTTCTTTGCCAATAAAACTTTCTTTTGTTTGCTTCTAACTTGATCCAACAAGCAACAACACTATACACTTTAGTGGCTTATAGATACGTACTATATACGTTAACTCCCACATGCTAGGTGAAAGTTCGTCTGGTTCAGTGTCCCCTCCCGTCTGCCCCACCCCCCCCCCCCCCTTCAAACGAACTGTTGTTTGTCTGATTGTCTCTTGCCACCCCTTCTACTTTCTGCTTCCTACTTGCCCCATTTGTTTGTTAGCCAATTGCATTCGTGGCCGGCACATGAGATTTGTTGTGCTTGTCAACCAGTTCCAGGCTTCAAACATGGCCCAAGTTATGAGCAACAACAACATGTTGTAGGAACGCCCAATGCAATCAAGTCAATATGTGGCTGCTTAAAGCCAAAAATCGTTGACGGCTGCTGTTCTTGTTGCCTTTTTTGTGTAGCCATGTTCAAAACTTCTAATTAACTTGCCAATTGGCAGTGCCTATAATTAAACAGCTACAGGCAACAATTTGCTCTTCCCCATGTATGTGTGTGTGTGTGTGTGTGTTTTTGTGTTTGTGGTCAGGACACACCTTGGCAGCACATAGCTATATATATATATACTTGAGTGGCGTCACAGAGAAAAAATAGTTGTAATCAAATTGAAAGGTTTTTTTTCAATCCTCAATGACTCTAAAACTGTTGTAGAAATGTTGGTTTACCCCAAATCATTTTTGTTACATCTATCCCAAAAACAATCCGATTTAAAGTAAAGTTTCCGTTTAAAGCAATTAAAGATAAGTTCTGAAACAAAACAAGAATATTCTTTTGAGTGTATTTCGCTTCCTCTTCTTCTTTTGCTTTTCCTGCTGCTTGTGCTGCTCTCATTATGCTTGTTGCCTGAACGCACGCAAGCCTCGCATAACTTTTGGACAAGCTCGCTGGTCGCGCTTTTGTGGGTCTAATCCATTAGCTTTTTGGTTAGCAAGAACTTTTATTTGCCCACCAGAGCCATGTTCATAATATTGATAAGGCATTTAGAGAATTTGTGGTGTAAGCTTTATTATGTTGCTGTTAAATGAATATGCAATATGTTTCCTTTAATCTTTATGTATTTTGTTTTGCATAACTCTCTCTCTCTCTATCTATCTATCTGTGTATGTGTATGTGTATGTGTCTGTGTCTGTATCTTTCTAAGCTTTACGACACTTGAGCATCTTCCTTAACGATTTGATCATCGGATGACTCATCGACAGCTTCATACAAATGACAGTTGCAATTGCAATTGGGATTGTTTCGCTCCTGCAGCCTGATTATTCTGGACATTTCTATTGGCAGCGGTGGCGGCGTTGCGATTGGTCGCATCGGACGTTGGCGACGCAGTGGCAACGCCATTGCACTCAGATTGCTCAATGCCACCAACTGTTGCCGTCGGCTTAAGTCTGGATTATGCAGTTGCAATTGCAGATGTTGCTCCCTCTCCCGCTCTTGTGCCCCTTCCTGTTCCTGTTCCTGTTTCTGTTGCTGCATTGGTTGTTGTTGCTGTTGCTGTTGCTGTTGTCGCCCAACTAAGTACTTCATGCGTTGCTGTTCCTCCTCCTTGGGTGCTTTGGAACAGCTAAAGAACTTGCCCAGATTGCTGCACATCTCTGTCTCTTTATCGATTCAGTGAAACTCTGATTTGGTGCTACAGTCAATGCTTCTGCTTTATAGCCCGATAGCATTATAAACTAGCAAACACACTTGATGACTTATGCTTTGATTGACAACTGTTTTGTTTTTTATTTTGTTTTTTGCTCTTACGCTTTTGATGCATTAATCTATTTGATTATTATAGCTACTACCACTGAATCGCGTTAAGACAGTTTTGAACAAGTTTTGAAACTTTCATTAAGCGACGGTTGGCGACATGTTGTGGAATATTTTGCGAAGCGTTTTTTGTCGCTGCTGCTTTTGGGCTAACTCTGATGGACAATTGGCCAAAAATGTTATATCTAGTACTCTAACACTGGAAATTGTCATTGTCGATGAGGATCTGGATGATTTTACAGAAACTAATCGCAACGCAGCATGGTCCAATATGATGGTACTTTGACCTGATCTGATCGACTATAACAATGAAATGCATTTTGTGTACATTATTAAGATGATTTGTAGAGATTAACTTGTACTTATAAGAGACAATGTGAAAAGATTTTCGTGTTGTGAACTAAAGAATTCGTATAAGAATTCGTATTCTGTGTAGAACTTCGTCAAATGAATGTTCAAGTGTTTTTGCAAAAAGTATTAAGTATTAAGTATATCGTGTTTACAACTTAAGTATCTTTTTCGTAAAGTATATATAGCAAGGCACTTAAAATATGAAACCTGAGCTTATATTGCTTTTGTTGTTGGTTAGAGAGTTATTTTACACAATGCATCAATATTGTTTGCCAACAACATCATTATCAACTTAGTATGAACATTATTAACCGACTTAATCAGCCATTAAATTTACACTTCTCCATCATCCGCCTATCGTGGAGATAAGGTTTCTCAAGCAGCTGCTTGAATTGTATCCTTACTTAAAGTGAGAGCCGCCCTTCTTCTCCTTCTCCGTTTGTTTTTCTTTTTTTTTTCGTTTGGGCACCCTTAGGCTAAATGCCATCTTTTAAGTTGATGGCTCTATGACTTCCGCACACACACAAACACACACACATACACACACACAGAGAGAGAGAGAGAGAGCACAACCTGCACCACTTGCTTTGGGTGTTTTGGGTGTTTATGTTATAGTATTCCTTTAGCGTTATGTACAAGGTCCTTCAAATTTCTAGCATATCCATCAATCAATGGAGGACGCCTCTCTCACGGCCACTCTCAATGGCCACTTAAATGCCATAAAAAGCGCAAATTAATGCACTCAAAAGCATTCAAATCGAGGGGTGGCTCCCCATTTCCAAAGGGGCTGGATAAAATGCTTAAGCCCATGCTCTAGTTTATTACGGAATCAAGTCTTTAACGTCGATGGTTGTTGGCTATGTTGGCTGTGTTGGCTGTGTTTTGGCTGTTGTTCGCCTCGCGGGCCACTCTTTTGATTAATTGATGGTATTCCAAGAGTGCCTCACCACACCCACCGAAGTGGATTGGCCTGGGTGTGGGAGTGGTTTGGGTGGGCTGCTTACGTTTCCGTTATATCCGTTATGGGCCTGTTAATGGCAAACCATTGAGCAGTTAAAAGTGCGAGATTAGCATTTCCGCCTAGTCAAAAGCATGACCCCAAGCAAAACCTCGAGCTGCTACTTTGACAAGTGCCTGACTCTTGCCCATCCGCCCATCCTCCTCCGTCTCCCCTCTGTGTTTGTAGCTGCTTTAAGTGGCAATGGGGTGCAGCAAGGTGTGGCAACAAAACCAAAAAAAATATATATATATAGAAAACAACAAAATCGCCAACCGGGCCAAATAAAGTGTGCGTATATGTATATAATTCGGGCAGACATTTTGGCGCCGTACCCTTAAAACGGACCTCTGAAGCTTGCCCTACGACCCAAACGACTGAGCCATCCAGTCATGGCAAGACCCAAGCATTTGCTCATGAATTGTATTAGCTGACGCATTATTACCTTACTAACCGCAAATTGTCTGTCATTTGCTATGATTGATTCATTGATTGATTGATTAAATGAGTAGTAAGTGATGTGAGTGCTGCAATAAAATGAGTTAGAGTACAGCACATGTGGCGCCACCTATTACTGGTCGTGCGCAACTCAACACACTTGCTGCAAACGCTTTTAAACTTTACCACAGTAAATACAGGGAATTTTATAACCATTGGTGGGTTTCTCAGCTGCACTTGGTGGCTGTTCGTGCTAAATGTGGTTTGAAACTTGGCTTAAAGCACATTTTATGAGTTAATGTAAGTAAAAAGTTTCAAGCGGGATGTATTTTAATATAGATTTAATGACCTTTATTCTTAAGCATTAAAAACAAAAAATCAAAATAGGTATATGTAAATAAAGTGTTTACCTGAATTCTTTTAACTGAACTATACAAAGTTACCAAAAAGCTTTCAAACGAACTTGTAAAAGTAAAGTTCGAAACTTTGAAATTGCTTAAAGCTTAGATTTGAAAGTTCTTTTGAATCTTTTAAATCTAATTTTGTTAACGTATATAACGCTTATAACTTAAGCAATAAAAGTTATCTCCAAAAAAATAAAACAGCCAGGACTTGAACCCCAAAACAATTGAGGATCTAAATTTTAACTTTAACCATTAAATGTATGTGTCTTATGCTGATAAACTTGGCTACTCAATTATTTGCACATGATTTCCGTCGTTTAAGTAACTTGAAAACCCAACATGAACATTTACGCACACAAATATTTATACGCCCTTCAATTTTTGGTTTACTTGCAGTTAACGGAGCTCGAACAACGCGTCATTGAAGCGGAAGAACGCGCCGAGGAAGCTGAAGATAAGGTAAGTCATTAAAGTAGCTGACAGTTACAAACCCATACCATACATGCCTTCGCCCTTCCCGCTAACCACATAGAACATAAAGGATATTAAAACAAGGGTAGCATCCTTGGCCAGAAAGCAGCAGACATCACAAGCTGCGTCTGGGCTGAAAGAAGCGCCTCATTAGAAGGCAGTTTAAAGCATTTAAGCGCGTGCAGCATTTACATGACAATAATGCTCGTCCTCGCTCTCGCTCTCGGTCTTGTTCCCTTCCCCTTTTCCCAATACAAAACTAAAGTCATGGTCACAACTTCTTTTTTCGCACCCTACTCGAAGAGTAAGTCAGCAAATGGGGTATATTAATTAAGTTTATATAGCTTCAAAACGAATTTACTTTTTATAAACTTAAGAACTGAAGTTATTGTTAACGGAAAATATCATAACATAATAATATAATTTATAGTTTGAAGGGGTTTCTAATGTTTTTGGATATATTTTAAGCTTGGCCAGCTCCAACTGCGTTAGAAAAGACCCCAAAACTTTTGGCACATGCCGGCAAACAAGCAACAACAAACCGAACAACAAAATGTTGTCACCAACTGTCCCCAGACACGTACCAACACACATACATAACTCGACTTCCGCTTCAGAGCCCGGAAATACGCATTAATGCAACGCTGCGTACGCTGTCCACTATCTAACATCAACCCCCCCCCCCCCCCCCTCCTCTACTCTCCTCCTCTTTTTTTTGGCAAAGTTCGTGTGGTTGCAAGTGATGCTGAGCTTTTGGGGCAAAACATGTTTCTGTTGCCTACTTGCCCCCTACTCCTAATGCTCAGTGTGCAGCCAGATAAAACTACCCCGAATGCGACAAACAAGCAAACAAACAGCCACCCACACCCCTAAATATATATATATATATATAAACGCGTTTTCAATATCAAATGCGCATTGTTTGCATTAACAAGTCCCTTGGGGCTTTTGGCTTTTACCTAAGCAACAGAAAACAACAACAAAAACAACAACACAGTTCAACCCCAACTTTTAAATACTGCCTGGCGAAATGCAAATATTTTCGAGCAGTTCCCTGGCAGGTTTATCTCTATGCCAAGTCTGGGAGATGTAGATGAAGCTGGAGTTAAAGGCTATCGTGGTCGCCCTTCGTTAAGAGCCCTTTAGCTTTACTGTTAACGTTAGCGTTACCGTTACTAACGGTTGTCGTTGCCAACCACTGTGACAAATTGAAGTCTTGTTACTTTGTTTGCGCCGAGATTAAATTCATGCTGCAAACACGTGTGTATATATATATATATGTGTGTGTGTGTGTGTGTGTGTTTGAATGCTATTTAGCTAGCTGCAAACCAAACAGATCATAAGGGGGAGTTTAGCTTTATTGAAATCTGGCTGGCAACCCTTCGTTGATGGCTTTCAACAGTTGTTAAAAAAGCGTTATACATTAAAGTCGCTAACAGGCCCATTACTTATGCTTCAATTAGTGCTGGTGTGTCGTGTGTCGGCCTTTTCACTCAATTGTATCATTCAATATAAACTATTAGCCAAAGTGACAGGACTAACATCCTGTAGGCATTAGAAGTGCTTTACGTTTGGGCGTTACTGATGCCCATTTTAAGACAGTTATGTTTAAAAAGTGAAAAGATCAATTATATTTTTATATAATAAAAACATTTCTCATATGTTAAAACACTTTTCATATTGATATCCATTAAACATCTTCTTACATATTTTTTCCACCCTTAAAAGTCTTTAAAGTATGCACTTAAGAAGCAAAAAGTATTACCCATTCATTCGTATGACAACTAATTCTTCGCCTAAGGACAGTAGAACAACAAAGCAGAGCAACGCCAATTACATAATATATCTTTATATTATATAGCCCTTGTGTTATTCTGATGTATAAGCTATATATTATTGTAAAGTTTCCCTCAAATCTATTTAGCAGTTTTTGCGTGAAAGAGTTCAAACTTTCAGATTTATAATTTTAGTTGCATATCACATTTCTGTCCATTAAACAACAAAGAAATTATTATGATATCTGACAAATAAATCAACAGGAAGTACAAGATAAATGCTTTCAATATCAGTGAACCACAAAACATGTTTGTCTTGTTGTTGAAAAGCAAACAAATAGTTTTGAATTTAAATAGAAAAGTTTTTGCATTAATCTTCAAATTTTAGCTTTTTAGAAATCATAATGAAAAAACATACATACAGACACATGTAGATAAAGGTTTCCCCCATTTGTTTATGTTTCTCCATTTCTTTTTTGCTGTGCCAATTGAATTAATTATGCACTGAAAAGCAAACACTGTAAACATTAACACACTTAAATCTGCCTCAACGCCGATGACAAATAAGTGCATCGCTTCTGGCCCCCCAAAAAGGAAGTGAGCCAGGTTTTGAACGGAAAGCAAGGGGAGTTAAACAGACTAGAAGAAGGCTCGCTGGGGGGGGTTTGGAAGGTTTTTAATAGCCTTAAAGTCGTTACGATGTTTATGTTGCATACACAAGGGCGCACATGACACACAAAGCACAGTGCAGTGTTGCAAAACGCCGGTGATGCAACCAAAACCACAACACAATGAGAAGCAAGAGCGCGAGCGCGCCTTTGTGCGTAAATACTACATATGGGCAACAAACAACATAACAAACAGCTGGCAAAGTGCATGCCAAACGGTGTATGTGTGTGTGTGACTCTCAAACTGTAAGCTATAAATTTGGGGGTTGCTTCGCCTCAAGCTCGCCTCGGCCAAAGCAGCTGTCCAAGAGAGAGAGAAAATGAGAGAGAGAGAGAGAGTAAGAGAGCGAACAAAAAAGTGTGTTTGTGTGTGTATGTGTGTGTGTGTTTGCGTGTGAGAGAGTAAGAGATTTATGAGTGAGTGGTTTTTTTATGATTGTAATCAAACGACGAGAATTTTATTGAGCTGAGACTAAAGCTAAATACAGCTGTCCTGTGCACAGGATAAGAGCCTAAAACGAAAGCGGCAAGGAGAGACGAGGAGAGAAAGCGTTGTCGTTGTCGTTAAGAATGAAAAGAACGTCCAAAAATGTGAAACCAACCACCGAAAAAAAAAAAAAGCTGAATGTCTGAGGAACGAACCAACGAATGAACGAACAAAAGAAACAAACGAAACGAAACGAAAGCATACGGACCACTAAAGCAACGTAACAAAGAGCACGGCGCTAGAGTTGTGCAAAAGAAGACTTGTAGCTGCTCCGACGCTGCTGCACTGGCTGCATTTTATTTTTGCGTTTCCATTTGTTTAAACAATTTTCAACCACTAACCAATTCCGGCCCACAAAGTGCTGCAACGACATTAACGAGCCACACAAGTTTTTAACGCAAACAGCAGCAAAACAGTGACAAAAATCGACAAAAAAAAGAAAAAGGAAAAAAAACCACGAACAACAATAAACAACGACAACGGTTGCGGTAGTGTTGTAAATTATGAATAGAAATTATGCTAAGAAAAACTACTTTAAATAAGTGAAATATTCAGTGTATGGTGAAAGGCGCGCAGGGTGGCACAAAACCAGAAAAAAAACAACTTTATTTTCAACCAGTACCAAAGAAAACTAACTTCAAGAAATATTGTTACGTTTTTGACAAAATGTGTAATAAAATTTCAAATTGAAAATTCCAATAGTTTCTTTGGAGAGTGTGTGTGTTTCAAGTGTTTGTTGTTAACAACAAAAAGTGCTAAACATCGTTAATTATAGGCCAAATTTTGCATTGTAATTGCGCTAAAATATATACAAACACGCACAAACACACACACACACACACACATACATATAGTATGGCCATTCACAACATGCACTTGCGTTTGTGTTCGTGTGTGTGTGTGTGTGACTGACTGAGTGAGTGCCACCCTACGCAAAGACAAAGAGCGACCAGCAGCGAACGAGAGAGCGAACGAGAGAGAGAGAGAGAGAACTTTATGAGAGCGCGCGCACATGTCAATGACAGACAGCTGACTGGCCAGCCACAAAGCAAAAGTAAAAGCAAATAAGAAAAAGAAGAAGAAAAAACAACGTAAAAAGCAAAAAGCAAAAGGTAAAGGAAAGCAGCGCATAGCAAAGGAGGCAACAAACAAAAAACAAAAAAATAAACAAAAAACCATGTGCGTGAATTGTACATTAATAAATAAAACCAATTGACAACGGCAGCAACAAAGATATCAAAGAAGAGAAAGAAAACACACACAACAACATCAACAACAACAACAACAACAACACACAAACATATCAATACAGAACACACAAGAGCACACACACATAAGAAACGTCCATTTACAACAACAGCGACTGCAACAACAGCTCATTTGTACATACGACTAAGTAAATATTACAACAAATTAGACAAACTAACAACGACAACGACAGCAACAACAACAAAGCAGAGAGCTTTCTATCCCTGTCTCGCAAGGAAACTGGCTGCTGTTTGCTGTCAGCGTTGCCAGCGGCGTGCATCGCTTTTAAGCATTGCCAGACACAAAAAGCCGCTAGAACATAACTACAAAAGCTTCAAAACTACAAAATTTCTTTGCGATATTGCGCTTACATACTATTATTAACCAAATGGGCTAGGACAGTGTTGGAAAATGTTGTTGGTCTGTCGCCGCGTGGTTGCCGCCAAGCGTCGCCGCTGCTGCGTTTGCTGCCGCCACAAACAAAGAAAATGTGACAAGCGGCAGCTTCACTAGCTGTCCAAGGATAGTTTAATGAGCCAAATAATTCTCCGCCCACCCGCTTTGGCAAACAACTGACAACTTAAGCATAAGACAAAAATAACAAAAACAAAAACCGATAACCGATAACGATAACGATAACAACTCTAACATTTATATTATAATATTAATAAAACGAAACGAAACGAGCAACGAATTTTATGAATGGATAACTATAGAAAAAAGGTAAGCGTGCTTAAGCTAAAGCCTGAATCTGTCAATTACTTAACATTGAAATCGAAGAACTTATCTGAAGATAATGACAACATAATGGTGATATTACGAAAATCTTGAAAATCAAACAAAACTTAAAGAAATAAAACGTATCAAATATCGTATTTGATTCAAGATAGTTCTTAATAATAAGTTTTTGGGTTTTAAAAAAAAAATATATATATATAAAATAATAGTATAATTAACAGTTTTTAACATACATTGCTTACATGCAGTAAAAAAAATTCCATTCCGCTAGTTTCTGCCTAAAAACCAACGATAATGATATAAATCTTCCAAAGAAAAACACCAAAAAACCCAAAAGAAATTTTTACAACGCCTAAAAATTGGTGTTTTTGATCTTACCCTTAAAGTATTTTTTGTCTGCATTTATATATAGTATATTTTTAATCTAGTAAACTTTTATTACACATAGTTAATGAAAATGAAAATGATCACTTCAGCTAACATCTAAACTAAACATTGATACTAAATCCAAATCCAAATGACTTTCATAACAATTTTCGAAAATTTCATTCTCGTATCGGGCATGTGTTGAACTTCGATTGGGCAATCAATTCCATTTGGACCGCCTACCTGGCTGCAAGTTAACAACGTTGCCTCTGTTGCATATTGCATGTTGCACGTTGAACACACACAAAACATGCTGCATAACAAAAATATTTTTAATTTTTGTTTTTTTATTAATTTTCACGTTTTGTACATGTGAGTTGGCTAAATTTAGAGGGCCCAGTTTGTGATATTTTCCCCCTACCCAGTCACTTCCCTACCCAACATCCTGCCCATCAAATCTGAAAGCAAGTCATAACACTCAAAATAAAAAAACAACACACACACACACACATACACACACGAAATTTATGTCGCATTTCAAAATCGCTCAGCCATTGCAGCCCATAAATTATGGCACCCGCGATTTAGGCACTACCTCCACTTCCTCGTTTCTGCCCCTTGTGCGTTGTGTGCCCCTTGTGGCAGCCAGTAGTTGGCTGGTAAACAGAATTCAATTAAAAATTGCGCATTTTGTATTTGAACTTTTAACCTTTTCGGTAGATATTGTGAATTGGGTCAATCTGTTGATGGGATTTTTCAATTATTTAGCCACTTATCTGTTCGCCGTCATCTCGTTGTTGCATGTGTGTTGTTATTTGTTTGTTTGTTTGTTTGTTGGTTGCCCCATTTTGCAGCAGACAGCCTGTTTGTTCATTGGATGCAAACACTGCAGAATCAATTAACGTGCAACGTGGGCGTTGCATGAGTTGATTGATTGCCACTGGCACTTGCAATTAAACTCTTTCCGCTGCCCGCAAACCAGTTGTCGATTGATGCAGCAGCAGCAGCAGCAGCTTTCAAGTTGCATTTGCTGCACGAAGATAGGCGCGGGGGAAGGGGTTGGGGCTTGTGGGGCACGTGCCAACCTTTGAAAATGTAAAACAATGCTGCATGTAGCAGCTAGACAGTCCCACGCAAACATTCAATCCACAATTCGCTTGTCTCTCATCTCTTATCCTCCTTCTCATCCTCATGCCTCAAACAGTGGCCATTTATCTTCGGATAAACAAAGCGCAGAGATGATTAGATTGAGACTAAAGCAAACAGTAACAGTTGAACGATATACGTTATATAAACAAGTAAGAAGGCTCTAGTCGAGAAATCCCGACTAGACGATACCCTGATCCCTATATTTTACGCGTACAGTCAGTGCTTGCAAGTATTTGTGCGTGTGTGTACGACCATACTGCGTACTGCATACTCAACTTCAAGGTTCCATATCTCCGGTGTTTCTTAACCGATTTTAATAAAAATTTCACAGATTGTTATTATTGATTGATTTATAATTAAAATGGCATCTAAAGTTTTTTCAAATTCAAGATTTTATTGTTATCGATCACATGTGTATATCGGAAACGGGATGAGTTATCGAAAATCGAAAACAAACTTGTACTGCCTAGGGATTAGGCGAGCTTAAGTTCCAAATCTGGAGTCTCTAGCTCTTATAGTCTCTGAGATCGACGCGTTCATACATACAGACGGACAGACGGACAGACGGACATGGCTATATCGACTCGACTGTTGATGCTGATAAAGAATATATATACTTTATGGGGTCGGAGATGCTTCCTTCTGCCTGTTACATACTTTTGCACAACTTCATGATACCCTTTTTTCCCATTTTTAATGGGATCAGGGTATAAAAATAGTACTTCTCTCCTATACATAAATGTGGGTCAAATGCTGATTCCATTGAAAATATTACTTAAATACGTACAAGAAAATTTTAAATCATAATTCTATTGTTGTATACATATAAATTGTAAGACGCCGATTAAGCTTTGACTGTATTTTAAACTTATGCTCTTTTAGATCAGTTAAAATAATTAACTTTGAAATCCTTAAGAATATTTTGAATACCCTTTCCCAGTTAGCTAGCTGCCTTTCTTCTTATAGCTTTCTCACGTTAAGTGCATATTTTATTCGTATTGGACAGAGCCATTTTCACTCTATTTTTTCTCCTTTACCCGGTTTTTCACGATGATTGTGCATAAGACTTCACAGAATGAAGGAAAAATAAAAGCAAAGCAAAGCGCGTTGGCGTTTGCTTCATTTTGTTGTTGCGCGTTACTTGCAGTTGAATTAATAATGCACGCATCCGTCATCAGAGTGCAGCATAGACGAAAACCAAAACGAAGACGATGATGATGACGATGACGATGATGATGACGATGACGATGACGTTGACGGTGACGGTGACGGTGACGGTGATGCTGACATCGACAGCAAATGCAACGGCAACGGCAAAGGCGCCACTTTCGCTTGAAGCCGCCTCCGCAGCGGCCGCCCACTCTCTCACAGTTGGCCCTTGCAGTCGGCGTCGCAGTTGACGATGTTGTTATTGTTGTTGCTGTTGTTGCACATTTGAAAGATGTAATGCGTTTTATGCGTTGCATTTTTCCTTGACTTAAGTGGTCTTTTTTATTATACCCTGTGTGCATTAGATGGAGGGAAATCAAGCAAAGGGTTACATGAAATGGTGCAAAGGTATGCAATATGTATGTAGATAGTTGGATGCATATATAATATATGGATTAAGAATCAAATAGATAGATAGATAAATTGATGGATAGGTAGAAAGATGGATAAATTAAAAGATAGCAGAATAGATCTTTACATTAAAGGCTCGATAAATAGGTAATAAGATAGAAGATAGATAGATAGATAGATAGATAGATAGATAGATAGATAGATAGATAGATAGATAGATAGATAGATAGATAGATAGATAGATAGATAGATAGATAGACAGATAGATATATAGATAGATAGACATATAAATTGGTAAAAGGATATATAGCTGACTAGATAGATCTATACATAGATAGAACGATAGATAAGTAGAAAGATAGGTAGATATAGGTTAATAGAGATATAGATAAATAGATCTTAAATAAATATATAGATCTCATAGACAGTCAGATAAATTGGTAAAATGATAGATAGATAGCTGACTAGATAAGTCGATTAATAGTTTAATACGATAAAAAATATCGATAAATTGCTGACTGTAAGAACCTTCCTTCCAATTGAAATGGGTATCTTCCAGTCGAAGACTCTTGAAGTACGTTGACTTTTTGTTGTTGCTATAGCTTTTCTTTATATTTAAAACTCATCAACGAGTCGACGACATCACTTGGCGCGCCGCAACGCGACTTGGCTGCACACACACTCACACACACACACACACACACACACACACAGAGAGACAAACATATGAATATGCACTTATAAATAGCGCCGCATACGGCGGGATCCATGCAACAGTTGCTGCATGTGAATGATGTGCCACATCGCTTTGGCAGCACACACTTTGTTATTGCCAGCTTTAAATTATGCCCGAAGTGCGATTTGCTACAGCCCAAAAAGCGAACAAATTCGAATATGCCTAATGGCGATTTAAGCAGTTACTTATTGAAAGAAAAACAAACAAAAAAAAACCCCAAACTACGTTTTGCGAAGGGAGTAAAGGAAAGAAAGGAGTAAGAAGATGAGTAAAAGTTGTTGTAGCCGTAATTTGGCTGCCAGCCAGTCTAGTTGGGGTTAATACCACACTTATGCGCTTATAAATGAAGGAGGATGGCTTTTTTTTATTTTGGTCATAACTGATACCCTAACAGCGAGCATATCTTGTTCTTGATATTCTTTATTTCTGTCTCTTTGTTGTTTTTGTTTTTTTTGTGCTTTCCAAGCAACTAACCGAAAGACTCTATATTTCTTTTGACCATTCCTATATATTGTTTTAATAAATTTTTTGTTTTATTTATTAACAGGACAAACTGAATGATATAAAAAGAAGTGCGAGGGTATTTTTATTTTCGGTAATCCCCAAAATTGAACCTTTCTCTTTCTATGGTTGGATTTTGTATTTTAATGGTTTGTTTGTCGCTGTTGTTGTTATTGTTGTTGTTGTTTTAAGCATGCGTCTAGCCAATAATCTTCATGCTGGCTGGCGCTCTGATGGATGTCGAGGACGACAATGAAACTGACTCATCTCGCATCTTATATACATAAACAAATACATACATATATGATGCTCAATTCTTTCTACTTGCTGATGCTTTCGCATTGCTGCTTTGTTGTTCTTGTTGTTGTTGTTGTTTTTTAATCAGCCAAATTGTTGACACCAACCGCATACAATCAGCCAAAGAGCTTCCAGATTCGTGGTGATGGGCAGATCCCAACAACATGTAACATGGCTCAACATACTACTTCATTCATTTATATTTAATAGTAGTTCGGGCTTCTTGTTACTGTTTGCTGTTTTTTGGGTTCCACAGCTGGAGGAGCTAGCAACAAATTTGGCACGGCCAACGCACCAAGTTCCTCGGCAAAGCAGAGACCAAGAGACACACACGAAGAGAGATAAATTGTTTGGCGAGATGCTATTACTGCTGGCTGCTCCTGTTCTCAATGTTGTTCCGACACATAATCTGACAACTGACATGCATCTAAAGCCCCGTACCACTCTGTGCCACATGACACGCACTTTTGGCCGGAAGGATGCCAAAGGCAAAGTGACTGATGTTTGGTTGTTGTTGCTAAGACCATCTCCCATCTCCCACCACCCGCCACCCACCTCCCCCGCATCTAACATCTCAGAATCTGAACGAAACTCGCAAAAGTTGGCAAAAGTCATTGACACCAGTCAGAAAACTAACAAGATTTTTGTGGCAAGATACCCTTTGTGTGCATTCGATTTAATGCAAATGCAAAAAACTGATACGTATAGTATACTATATATAAGTTATCCCTACTCTGCTGCTTTTAATCTTCGTCCTGTAATTTCTTTTAGTTTTAGTAAAGTACTCTTTAATGTTTGTAGAAAAACTTTTTGTGTTCAATGATCCCGCACACACAGTTATGTTTGCTCGTATATCGTAATCCTTTTTTAGCTTTGAAAAAGAGTATTAAAAGCATTCACCAAACTCGATAACGTTAGCTTTGTCATCCCTGCGTGAGTCATCAGAAATGAACTACTGAATTGCGTATTTGATATTGCCATAAATTTCATTTCAACTACATAGGCATTGAGTCGCCTTAAATCAAGAGCTTTGACAGGCGCATTAAGGCTCGAATGTTTGAATGTTCGAATGGAAGATAGCTGATAACCCATTGATATACAAATTTCCCAATTTATATCCTTTTAGCATGCAGTACTGTTATATATAGGTTTGCTTATTTTGTATTAATGTATGTATGTATGTACGTGCAGCCACAGAGAGTGTAATATATGACATATATTACAAGATGAATTACCTGCCACCCCAAAAATAACACACACACTCATACAAACACGCACACGCACAAGCACAAGCACATACACACTTGTGTGTGTTCCCTTCGCTTCGCTAAAACTTCCCTCGCTCAGCTGTCACTAAATTCCCACCTCCACGCACAAAAAATTTCCCTCGCACTCGCACTCGCAAACACATTTGGTACTTGCCATGCCTTGCCAGCTTGTTGGCTGCTACTTCGCTGGCAGCCGGTTTAGTGCTTCAGAGTTGCTCGACTCGTGCGCATCGTTCGCTTAGTGGCGTCTCTTAATTTGATTATACGATATTAACGGTACCAATTGTTGAGTTCTTTAAAAACGCGTCGCTTACTTAATTCTTGAATCAATTTTAAAGTGATTCTTAGCGTGTTTTGTTAATTATTATAAACATTTCTGTACTGATATTTTTTTTGGTGTTTTTTTTTGTGCGATTAAGAAACAATTTGGTCAGGGGTACCTTAAAACAACCCTTAGCAGCTGAACTCGCGATCAGCGCCCGTTACATTCGATGCCTACCCTTCTCCGCCCACCACCAAACCGGTTTATACTACTCAAAATAGTTTGGCCTCGCGAATTATTATAATACTACGGTTTTTTTTTGTGTTTTTTTGAATTGGAAAACAACCCCCAACCCTTATAGCAAGCACATATGATGCTAATGAACTTCTGATCCAATAAGATTCGTCATTCGCGTTCTCACTGTAATCACAAAAAACAAAAATTGCATTAAAACTCGCGTTTATCGAACTTTTGTTGTGAAAAAAATTGATTGTATGAAAAGTCCTATAAAAATGGCAAATACTTTATTAATGGAGCAGGCCAGATGCGCAATATGCCCAAAATGTACGTAACATCCATTGCAAATCAATTATTTTCTTTTTAAAATGTATTAATTCTGTAAAACTTATTATTGTTAAGCTCATTCTGTGCCTTACAAAAATGTTAGGCTAAGAACTTCGAACAAGTGAAACCCCTTTCAAACTTAAATACACCAACAAAAAGGCGATTACTTGTAATTATCTTTTTGAATTGTTTAATATTTAAGGCGAAAACATTATTAGAGAAATCATGGCAATTAACAGATACTCGGACATGTTCCACTTGAGTTTTCTGTTACAAATTGAGGGCAATTTGTATCATCGATTATTAAACTTCAGTTTAAACTGAAATTAAATTGTAATTACAAAAGTTTAACTAAGATGTTTTGCTATTTTCTGTACATACTATGCCTTATGATGTTTAAGGAAAGGTTCGACGGAAATGATTAATAAATGTATTTACTGACAATACAACAAATTTTAATCAACTTCAGCATCTCATTTCTGTGGTGAATTTTCCATACAGGACAGGTTCTATTATAGAATGATCAAGGATTGTGCTATTCTATTAAAATCCAATATTAATGAGCCGCAAAATAGGAGAAGAGCGCAACTGTTAAACGAAAACTTGCCAAGTGCCGTCAAAAGAAACAAGAACAAATCCAACAATGAGAGTGGAAAAATGTTTTTAATTGCTTACAACTCTACGTCTGTCTTATTCTTGTATGTTGTACTGTGTCTCTTTTCGTTGTATGTGTATGTGTATGTGTCAAACGCTTCGGTGAACTCCGCCAAGGCGAATTTGGATGAAGTTGTCTTTGCCTTTGTCGCTGTTGCTTAGGTTGTTGTTGCTCTTGTGGGGAGATGGGGGCTGTCGCTTCACGCTTAATTGGTTAGCGACAACGAAAAGGTCACGTTTATGAATTGTGATCGAAAAGTTAGCAGCCAGCAAAGCACCTTTGCCCGTTGTTTCCCCATTTAAAGTTTTGGTTTAACAAAAAAAAGAAAAGGAAATAAAATCCAAAAAAGTATTTTTAGGGTGTGTTTTAACTGTATTTTTGTATCAAAAGTTGACTATTAATGCAGTTGATCTGAGATTTCGATTTGATTGGGAAAAATCTTCTCTATCGCGATCAATAGATAGACATTTATACAAACAGTTCAGTTTACTAACCTTATCTCCTAATTATATGATATTTAAATTCTTATTATTCAGGCATTTTTCCATAGCAATGCTCATTAATAGATGGGCGTCACTTAAAGCTGTTATATGTTGTAATAAGTTTTAAGCTTTTAATTAAAAAGATATATATGAAAAGACAGTTGTGACACTATCTCTCTCTCTCTCTCTCTCTCTTTCTTTCTTTCTTCGCTCCCCTATTGTCGCGCTTTCACTTGAATGCACTTTTGTTCTCTGGCCAGGCAGCATTTGCACAAAGCCCTTTTGCTGAATTTGTAAAAAAAATATAATGAAGAACCAAAAAAGTTTGGCATAAAACAGGAAAAACAAAGTGCAACTTAAAGCGAAGAAGGTGGCGTTTGGCCAGACGCTATGCTTTGTTGCAGCTTCTGGGGGTTTCCTTCCTAACTCCGCTACCCCGCGTCGCATAATTAACAACAATGGGCGAGGCAAATGGCTTAGAACCCCATAAGCAAATGAATTGGGTATTTTTTGCAGTTTCAGTTGATTTTCTCGATCTTCAGTTTTAATTTCTAAGTGAACTGAACAGCGGGCAGCTGCAGCACGTCGTCGTCGTCGTTGTCGCCACTCAAGCGTAAAAACATCATTTGCACCCAAAGAGTCCATCGAGTCGAATCGAGCGGAGGCGTGGTTTGGCGTGGCGCATGCCACCCACTGTCAAAAACAGTTGACTTCAGACTTTAAGGCGTCTAGTCGGATTAAAAGACGATAAAATGAGAAAAGAATTATTGAAAATCGCACAAATCGCATTTTCCTTTTTAATACTTGTCCACTTTCTATGAGATATACATATAAATTTAATACAAAAGATATTTGTGTATATTTTCTATTTTTTTTAATGTATTTTTCTTGTCGCGAAATTGTCGGCATCTTTGTTTTGGCATCTTGCTGCGTGGGGCAGCGAGACACAATGCCTCCTGCTGCTGTTGCTGCTGACTCGGGCACATTGTTTGCCTTTTGACGCTCAACAATGTGACCAAAGATACTTGAGCCGGTTGCACGCTGTACGGTATCCATAAGATACTTTTATACAAAATGCGTAACGTATTCCCAGTCGATACACAAGTTCCGGGGCCTTAGACCATGACTCATAACACTTTGCACTTTAAATCCAGCACATTACCAACTTCCTTCCCACTAAAATCGCTGGGTGTAGGGGTAGGGTAGGGTTTGAAAACTTTTATATCAGCAGCGAAACTTTTGTTTTAGTTTATTGTCTACCAAAAGAAGCAGCTAAGTTTTTCACCCACTCGCCTCCCTCCACCCCTCTCTTACACTTTTTCTTTCTCGTTGAAAACTGATTAAGTTAAACTGTGTAAAAGGGCAGACTGTGCGGTGTTTCAAGTTTAGCAGCCGTCAACTTCAGCTTGAAGGCAAATTAGCGGCGTTTTAAATATATCTCTCTCAGTGCTCAGAAATATGTAAATGCTTTTTTTCAAGAGGCACTCGCAGTTAATTAGTTTCCTTAATGATGAAGTCATTAGGGTGGGCAATTTTATCTTTTTATTATCGGCTATATCCTAAGGAAATCCTTACTATAACTTGTAAAATTACACGGTTGCCTTAACTTGATAAAATATACATAAATAAGCCGAGTATCGAATATGCTTCTAAAAATTCCTTATAAAAAAAATTATTTTCTGTTGGTTTTTACTCATTACAAAATATATATTCTACTTTTTTAGTAAACTTTCAACATTATTCTGCTATTATTTATAAGAAAATATAGAAAGTGCTAAATGCGATTATTGTTGCGTCGATTGCTTTTAAAGCTGTCTTTTCAATACCTAAAAGTATGCAACACTTTTCTCAAAATGCCACACGTCGTGCAATAAAACGGCAACATGCTATAGGCTCAGTGAGCACTCCACTGACGAGTGTCACTTATAATGGCAAAGGCAAAAAAATGGGAAAACATTGAAAGGATGCAAATGCAACGTGCAGCAGCTGCAGCAGTAGCAGCAGCTAGGCAACCACAATTACAGACGTGGTAAAGCCCGCGAGATTTTTAATTGTTATGAGACGAGTTAGGCAAGAAAGAGAGCGAGAGTGGGAGAGTGGGAGAGAAGGAAACGGAGAGGGGTAACGGGTATGAGTGTTTTGGGAGTGAAAAGTGGTTTGACAGCAGCTGGAATCAGCAGCAGCAGCAGCAGCCATGTCGCGAATAATTTGCAACAAGCACATTTTCAATTTCAAAGCTGCCAAAACATGCTGCAAATATTGACATTGACTCTAATGGAAAAATCATCAGGGCGACAGCGAAGTTGCAACAGCAGCAGGCAAATGACTTGCTGCAACTTTATGTTGCACAGTGTTTTTTTCTTTCGTTCTCGTTGGCGTTTGTTTTTTGTTTAGTTCTATTGAATTAAAATTTGTATGGCTTTGGCAACGTTTAAAGCCGCAACGGAAGCTGGCGCAGTCTAAGAGCTAAGTGGCAAGCAGCAACTAAAGCAGCAGGAGTGGCAACTACCCCAGACAAAAAGACGACGCGTCGTGTCGCATCGTATCGCGTGCCACCATTTGTTGTTTGGGGCAAGAAGATGCTTAGACCACTGGATGTGGAGAGTGGAGTCAACAATATTTTATGGAGTGTTGTCTAGAGTGGCTGCTGCTGCTGCTTCAGTTGCTGCCGCTTTGTTGACTATAAATAACAATGGAATCATGACTCGAAATTAAACGTCGAAAATGTGGCATGACAAGCAGCAGAGTCAGCGATACGGGCTGTGTGGGGAACGGGGCGGCAGTGAGTAGACCATGTGAGGGGAAAGTATAGCTGCTGTTTGCTCAAAAAGTCAAAGAAACACACACTGAACGAAAGGCAAATAAAAATTGGAGAAGCGGCAAATTTGAAAGGCGCCCCACAGATGATGCACACCCAAAGTGGATGCCACAACTCAAGAGTAAAGTGTGAATAGGGGAGAGCCAAAAAGAAAGAAGAAGTTAAGACAGTTCGACAGCTATTGACGTACATATATGTATATATATATATATGTATATATATATGTATATATATATGTATATGTATATACAACATTCGTGTTGCGGCACATTTGTGTATTATATATATTAACAAATTGCCTAAGATGCGGCGTCATCAATTTGTGCAAACAGTTCAATGATACAACTTTATTTCTTCCACCCACCATTCATCTGTCTTCCTTTCTCTCGCTCTCTCTCTCTCTCTTTCTCGCTCTCTTACTTTGTGCAGCTAATTTGTTGCAAAGATAGAACAACTGTCAAGATAAAATAGATCGCAAGCCTGGACTTAAAGCTAAAAGCAGTCAATCGAAGAAATAAATAACAAATGATTGTGATAAAATTGAACAAATTTTGAAGGGGAAATTGTAGGGAGTACAATGAAGTACTTAAAGAGGAGCTAAACAAAAAATCAATGTTTTAGTTCTAAATATCCACTCAGTAATTACAATTACTTAATTAGTACTGATAATTACCGTTGGGAGACTTTTTGTCTCATTCCAAAAATCCGTTGCGCCATCTGGCGTTCACATTAGCGCTCATTACAAACTTATTAATCATCGACTATGACAGCAACCTTTAAGTAATTGTGGGGGCTAACAAACCAACTCCTGCTTTAACTACTGCAATCCCCTGAGTCACCATAAATGGTCATTCCATTACCCTCTGCAATGCTTGGGGTATGTATGGTACACCTACCCCAAACCCAAACACATGCCCCTATACCATTTAGGTGTCCAATGCCTTCAATTGCTTTTAGCTTACATACAAACATACATTTTCCATAAAACGAGACTTTTTTTTAGCTGGGCGACCAAACATTATGGCTCATTGTCGTTAGTCATCTGCCCAGCACCCAGGCAATATCCCATCCCGCATCCCACATCTTTTTTCCCTCATTCCCCCCTTCCGTTCATTCAACCCTTCAAGCAAGTGCAACCTACGCCACTTAATTGCGTCTGCTCATTTAGTAATAAAAACAGGATTCATGCTTGGGCAAAAGCATGAGCCAACAACAAAGTGGACCTGACACAAGAGAGATTGTGGAATTCTGAAATCTGGGTGGTGTTAGGTGGTTATTGGGTGGTGTTGGGTGCCTTTGGCTGGTTTTGGATTGTTGTTGGTGGCACTCTGTGTGCAATGGAGGCTGCTTAACAGCTATGAGACTATGACTATGACTATGACTATGGCTATGACTATGAATGAGTGCATTGAATAGTTCTTGTTCTCTTTTTTGTTCGTTCTCCATACAAATGTTTTCATTTATCATTTGCGTTTCCAACGACTTCTGTTTGATGCCTTTGAATAGATATTAATGGATATGAATATTTGCTATCCTTAAAATGCCGTACGATAAACTTTGTCTGCGTTCCGCTTTTCTTCCTCTCAAACGCATTAAAAATTCAAATCAAAATTTGTATGCAAATGCGTTCGAATCCAAAAATAAAGATGAGTTTATATGAATGTAGTTTATTCGCTATCATACTATATTCATATATTATTCAGTCTCTATTGTGATATACCCTTGTCAAAGGTTTCATAAGAGATAACCGACTAAGTAAGGCATATATATTCTTGATCAGCTTAACTTGATCTATTCTTGTGTTTTAAAAGTCAGCTAGAAAAAAGTTGAAATATATCTCTTAAGCCTATATCATTCTGTCTGCAAAGGGTATGTCAACTTCGAACATCTTTGTTCATTTTAAGGTTTTCTTGGTTTTGTCTCTATCTGTGTGTACTTCTTTATATTCCATAATCGGATTGTGCGTTGGGGCAAATTATTGTGTAGAATTTTGGTTGTTTTTTTCATTTTCGCTTAATGCAAGCAGTCGACGGCGATGCCAGACGAGAGTTATGTTAAGTGAGGAGTGGAGAGGTGAGGTAAAGGGTGCAGACATTGAGGCAGCAGCATTTACTACTTACTACTGTTTTGCTTCTCCATTCTGCATGATTTTTACTCCACTTTGCCCCTTCCCAACGGCCATTATAGCTTTTGTCCGCCTTGGCCATAAAAATGTCGTTCCGCAATACAAATCGAATTGTTTCTGGCGTTTTCTTTTTGTGCTTTGCGCCTGACAGTTGCAGCTGCGCTCAGCCGTAAAACGTACGCCTCTTTACCCTTTTCACCATTCCCCGTCCGTCCCCCCCTTCTGAACCTAGAACAAGCTGGTGGGGAAATGCTCATCGAAAGCTGAGACCCAGATCAAGCAGTTTAGGTTTATGTGAACCAGAACTTCGAATTGACTACGTTTTTGAAACTTAACAGCTGCAAAGGACTTTAACTGTATCTATCACTCTCAACATTTCTACACTCTCCCTCTCTGTCTCTCTTTGTCAAACACACACATATGTATATCCTGGCAGGCAAATCTAATCAAAATGGCGCAAATTGCCGGATTTAGTTGAACTGACAAGACGCAGATTTATTTTCATATCCGAACATTTGTTTGCCACCATCGCGACACGCAAACTTAGATAAAGTTAACTCGTTTCCAAGTTTATATTGCTATTTGTTTTTCTTTTAAGCGCGTCTAACGCCTAAATGCATCCAATTCCAAATAAAACTTTAGCCTTGCATATGTGCAAAAGAACATGCAAAAGACACATTCGAAAACTTTTTAGTTCACCGCTTTTAAACAAAAAAAAAACAACAACAACAAGCGCATTGGCAACACTTAACGTTGCAACCGAAGTGTAGGGGGGCAGGTACACTATCAAATTTTATGGCGCAAGTTTTTGGGCAAAAACTTGTAACCGAAACGACTTGGGCGCAACTAATGTCCTTCCGATTTGATGTTGCCCAGTTTAGCCACACCATCCAACCAAAGTTGCATGGTCTTGTGCACCAAAAAATACTACTGTGACTCTTTTTTCGTCGTCTTCAATGCATGGAAATGTTTTTATCGACTTTGAAACTGAGTTGACTGTCAAGTATTTCGGTACGGATTAGCGTAAAACCCAAACTTGAAGCCATTAAGTCTTTGTAAAGAGGCTTTCAAAGGATTTTAGCATGAAATATATGTGACTTTTGTTATTGAACACGATGTTGATTTATTATTAGTTGACAACTTGAGAGGTTGTGATTATTTTATAGTCAATAATTAGGTTTTTCATTAGAATTCATCACTTTAAATTAACATTAATATTTATTCTATAATTATTGTTTCAAACAAAGCAGATATTATTTTTCGATTAGTTTAGCACTTTTTGTGTCCTGTTCTTTTATTTCTTTCTTGCATTTTCAACATGTTTTTAATGGATTTAAACTTAAGACATACGGCTAAAACTAAGATTGACCACAAGCAATGATTGAATGTTATAAGTAAAATAACAAACATTCTGCTAAAGTCATAAATTCTCATTGTATAGAATCTTTATTGTCTAGCAGGGATTTTGGCTTTGTTTGATTTAAATGTCTTATCACCGCTGTCATCAACAAAAAAAACCCTTTGTTGATATTTCCTTTCTTTTTGCATGTTTATGCCCAAGCTCGTAGCTGTATGTATTTGTTTTGTGGATCTATTAAAGAGAAAGGGCTTCTGTTCGTGTGTGTTTCAGGACAAGCATAAACTCTGGCATTTCATATGCGTCGCGTCCAATAACCTGTCGATGGGTTTTATGGTTATTTTTGGCAGTCAATTTATTTTTAACATTCGCCAGCTGAGCATCACGGTGCTTTAGACGTGGCAAAGTGGCGTTTGTATGAGACGGGTTCCTCGACCTGTACAAGCTTAGAACATTGAGAACATTATTCATTTAACACTGAACACTAAACACTGAACACTGAACATTGAACATTAGGCAATTGACCCATTTGCATTGTCCTCCAACAAAAAGCCACGCCACAAACCAAAGTGCCAACTAATAATGCAATAGACAGTTGCCATATTGCCACTTGGCTAGTGGAGTATGTTGCTTTCATAGTGCTTCCGGGTGCCTTCTTTGCCGTTTTGTTAGCTCGTGTACTCAGTTTCTTGGTTTCCGGTGACCAGACTTGAGGGCAACCTGACAACTTGCCGTGTCAAATGCACTTATTTCTCTCTTTTTTAAGGAATTCGATGCGCCAAGCTATCTCCTTCCATTGTCTTGGTGAACCTTGTCCCTCTCTCTCTCTTCTTAATTTTTTTTTTTTTTTGGCGTAATATATTTTTATTTTTGTCTGTCTTTTAGTTGCATTGCCGGCAAATTGTTGTGTTGTGTGTGCCCATAAAAACATGTTGGACTCGTCCCTTTGCTTCTCCCTCTTTCGCTTAGTCCTTGCACATCGCAGGCATTGCTAGCATGCCATGTAGTTTGTGGTATGCTTAACTGCAACTTCAACTGCAACTGCAGAAGCAGAGAAGTGTTAAATGGTCGCCACAGTTTGCCCCAAATGGTTGCGTTTAATTACACAAGTTTTTGCGCCAGTGCGCCTCATAATTTAGCAACGCGCTTGACACTCCTTTGGCTCCTTTGAGTCCTTCGAATCCTTCGAGTGAGCCAGCAGACCTTAAACTCCTTGATAGTTTTGATAATTATAAATTGTAGTTGTACTTGATACTAGTTAACATAAAAAGTGCATCTACATCATAAATAAATATATATTTATTATTATTTTGCTGCATTTTCTGTACTAAACAAATCTCTTCCCATATTTTAAAACATTCGAATCTTATAACAAAACGTTATACATAAAAAAAAGTAGTTTCTCAAATAAAAATTCTGTAGAATAAACTTAATCCTTTGTGAAGTCAAAGAAACGCCCATAATTCCTTTCTTTTAGCAACTAAGAAACTTTTTCCATTTACCCCAAGGCAGATTCTACTCTGGTGCATTAACTGCTTAAGACTTGGCTACTACTTTTTGCCAGAACTTTTGCCCACACAATTTAGACAACTAATCCCTGCCTGGTGGTCATGTGTAACCATTAGCCAGGGAAAAACAAGGAGCATTTCCTTTAACAGCCGCTCGCAGCTTGCTGTAAATTTAATTGAATTTCACAATGTTGTCTTCCCACACTCAGCATGGCTTTTTTCTCACAACTTTGTGCAAAATCTCTGCTAATTTCTACACTAAGGGAAGTTGTATTATTTACCAAATTGTATACTTCATTTTATTTTCGTTTTGTACAAAAAGGTCTAAGTTCTTGAAAGAATTAAGTAAAGAAAAACCTTAAATACAAAAATTAATACAAAATATTTTTGAGATTATTGCAAGCATTGCATATGGCAGGAATCGGTTTAAACTATTTTGTTTTGTTGCAGTGTATTTTGTTAATAGTGGGCGAGTAAAACAAAACAAAAACAGACCATTTTTAAAGAGAAAAAAACACTTTTTGCGCATCTGTCTTAATTTATTTTCGTTTCTTAACTTCTTTTTTGCTTGCAGGTGCGTGCTATGGAGCAGCGGCTGAGTGAATGGCCAAAGCCCCAAGCACAACAACAACAGCAACAGCAGCAGCAGCAACAACATTCACAGCAGGGAACAGCGACCAGTTCACCCATACATCAACAACAACATCAACATCATCAACAACAGCAACAACAACAACAACAGGCAGTTGCCGCTGCAGCTTTAGCCGCTGCCTGTCAACAGAGTGTTTTGGCCAGCAGCACAACAGCAACAACAGCAAACACAACAGCAGCAACAACAACGAATCTAGTAGGCCAGCCCAAGATCGAGGCGGAGAAAGTGATTAACTCATTGGAGTATCAAGTGGAGGAGCAGCGTCAATTGCGTCTACATGACGCACGCCAGATCGAAGCCAAGGCAGCCAAGATCAAGGAGTGGGTGAACAACAAGCTACGCGATCTCGAGGAGCAAAATCAGCTATTGCGCGAACAAAACATCAAGTGCAATCAGCAGCTGGAGCTACTCAAGAATCACATTGCCAATCAGTCGCAACGCCACAGCATTGTTGGCCCCGTGCGCAATAGCTTGAGCTTGGATGTGCAGGATTTCGGTAGTACACCAGAGACGCGACGACGCAGCGAGAGTCTTGATCCACAAGAGATTATAAGCCGACCGTTGACCAGCTCGTATCCGCATCATCAGCATCGACGCAATCTATCAATGGAGCCGCAGGAGCTGGAACGTAATCTGGTTGCGGCCGTTGATGGTCTAACTTTGGCGCCACTCTCCAGCATCTCCAGCAAGGCAGCAACACAATCTACGGTATCAGCAGCAGGAGCAGCCGCAGCAATAGCAGGAGGATCAGCTGGTAGCACACGTCCCGATAGCTCCGATACGGATACAGCGCATGACTATGCAGAAATTTATACGCCCTCGTGCGAGAAGCTGCCCGCTTGGATGAAAAACAATCCGGCCCTAATGGCCAGCGGTGGCAATTCGAGCACCACAACAACCACAACCAGTGATGTGGGTGTGCCCAGGCCGCCGACGCCGCCGCTACATCGCTTTCCCAGCTGGGAGGCCAAAATCTATCAGGTGGCCAACGATGGACTCGCCGGCACAGCAACTAGTAATACAGCCAACAGCAATGTAAGCAACGAGAGCCATGCCAGTAATGAGCCGACGCCAGATGTGCAGGATGGACACAGTCAGCTGGGCACACTGGCGAATGGTAGATTGAGACATGGACCGGATGCAAATGGAACATTGGGCAGCAGTGGGATACCGGGCACACCGCAGCCAGCGCCGCCAATGACGCGGCAACAACAAACCGCCAGCGGCGGCTTCTGTGATATCTCTGTGCCCGTCTATGCCACAGTCAAGGGGCGTGCCTCACAAATCCGATCGATGCCGTTCACGGGCGACTCCAGCGACGATTCGAGCGATGGTGAGGATCATGCTGTCATGCTCACACACAATTCGCACAACTCAACCAGTACGGACAACACGGAGACCTCGACATCGGGCAGCGCTTCGAGTCCCTCAAAAAGTCTAAAGACCTCCTCGAGTCTCAGTCCGGCAAAACGCAGTGGCTCTGAGAGCCCCAAAAATGCTAAGGCGCGTGGTATGTACAAACCCAAACCCCGAAAAAGAAAAAATACCCGACCCACCCCTCGCACGCGCCACCTGCCCAGTAATAGAAATACCAGTATATGCGTAATGGTAGCGGTAGCGGTAGCTCATCATCATCAACAACAACAACAACAACAGCAACAACCACAACAACAAAAAACACTAACGATGAAAAAAAAAACAGTAAATAAATTACTTCACTTAACTAACAACCAATTATAATACTATCCTTTGCCTGCTTCTATAATTTTCCTTAAGTTAAAATCATTTTCCTGTCCTAAAAATGCTGATCCAACAACTTCTTTTATCTAACAATTATCTTTATCATCAAACTAATAATTTGTAATAGTTATTAACTATTAACTAAATCCTTTGCCTTTCCTTACAATGAATTCCTCTTTAAGTCTAATTGCATCTTTGCTAATATTCGTTTCGCAGTTGACACGCAAATATTTTCAACTATTCATTTATATTTCAAGATAAATATATATTTTTTTGCTTTTCTTAATGCTTTATGTCTTTAACTATATTTATCAAATATTATTTCTTGCTAGCATTTAAATTTTCTTTTTTCCTGTACCCCAAGTCTTTTTATCCCCCGCATCCGATATAGCTTCCATTTAAGCTTAAATATTTGTTCCTCACCCCCAATTTTTAAGCCATTACCCAAAAGCAGCCCCGATATACAAATCTATGACAACTACTAACTTGTTATCCGTATTTTAACAACATCAAACTGGTTGCATCTCCTTCTTCGCCTCGCCATCCAACTTCCACACAATGTCTCTTGTTGTGCGGGTCCTTTCATTTGAAAAACAACCAATGACCACTAATAACTTAAACACGATTTACAATTCGCTCACCATTAACTACACACACTCCCACATAATTACATACAACAACAACAACAACAACAGTTCACACACGCACATCCACATTACAACAACAACAACAACAACACCAACACCAACACCACCATTATCAGCATCATCAGACATTGCCACACCCACAAGCGCCAGCGTTGGCGCCCGTGCACAAAGTACAGAGCACGCTGCCACGCCTACATACGCCCACTGGCGCGCAGCTGACGCAACTGCGCGTGAGCCCCCACATGCGTGGCACAGTAATTTCAGATCTTTCCTTTGAATCAGGCCTCTCCGATGACTACGCCCTGCCACCCGATGCCGTTTCCGAATCCACATGCATGGACGCCTCGATGCCATCGCTATTGATGCGCCAATCCTACGTTGATTCGCCCAGCAAGAAACTCGAGTCGCTCGAGAAGGTTAGAATAGTTTCAAATAATGCAAAACTCTTTAGCTAAATATTCCTCGCTAACTGTCGCTCTCCCTGTTTTTCCCTGTAGATGGGTCACCTGGCCAAGTTGGGTGGCAAATTGAAGACATGGCGCAAGCGTTGGTTCGTCTTGAAGAATGGTAGCCTCAACTACTGGAAGAGCCAGCACGATATACAGCGCAAGCCACAGGGACAGATCCAACTGGACGAGGCTTGCCGCATCAGTCGGGCGGAGGGTGCCTCCACCTTTGAGATCGATACGGGCAAGAAGGTATACTATCTGACAGCCGACTCGCATGCCACCATGGATGACTGGATACGTGTGCTGCAAAATGTGCAACGTCGCAATGCCACCAAGCTGCTGCTTAGCCGGGACGATCAGAAGCCCACGGTGCAGGGCTGGGTGACCAAGGTGAAGAATGGACATGCCAAGAAGTGTTGGTGCGTGCTGCTCGGAAAAATGTTTCTCTACTTCAAAGCGCCCGTGGAGACGGTTAGCTGAAATAAACATTCAATATCCAAGTTAGATTCTTATGGTGAATTAACCTTTTACAGAATCCATTGGGTCAGATCAATATGCGTGATGCGCGCGTAGAGGAAGTGGAGCATGTGTCCGATTCCGATTCAGAGGAGCGCGAGGATGCCGCACAGGATCCGGCACGTCTTACTGTCGCCATCTATCCAGCACATCAGGGTCCCACCTATCTGATTCTATCTGGCAAACCGGAGCGTGACAATTGGTTATACCATCTGACTGTCGTCTCTGGCGGTGGACCCAGTGCAGGCACACAGTACGAGCAGCTCGTGCAGAAGCTAATGGAAACTGATGGAGATCCAAGTAAGTTTAATAAGAAGAGTTCTTGCAATGATTCTCTGTACAAATATATATATATATATATATATATTCTTACCTCATTTTCTATTAAATTTATTTTAGATTGTGTGCTCTGGCGTCATCCCATACTGCTGCACACCAAAGATACTATCACAGCCCCACTCTCTTCAATGCACACGGAGACTATGCAGCCGGAGGCCATTAAGCTATTCAAGGTAGTAACTTAATATAACTAGATTTGAGTATTAGGAATACGAATAACATTTCATATTTTGTTTAACTCAATCCACAGAGCATTCAGTTGTTTATGTCTGTGGCTGTCAATCAGCCTGGCATTGATTACCATGTGGTGCTCGCCCAGAACGCACTGCAACATTGTTTGGACATGCCGGAGCTACAGACCGAAATGATATGCATTTTGATAAAGCAAACCTCCCGACATATGGGTCAGAAACTAAGTGTCGGTGTCCAGGTAAACAAGAAACTGGGCAAGCAAACGCGTGTAAGTTTTTAAGTTGCAAAGCTTCTTATCCTTTAAATGGCTCTTTTAGTTATGTGTCCATTCCCCAATTAGTTGTTAACATTCTCATTTCCTATTGTTTTGGTTTTTGTATGTATTGTCCTTGACTAATCTCAATCCACTTACTTATTAGTTGTGTGTACATGTCTAGCACGTCGCCCGACGATTTCGTATCGGAGTGAAGGCAATATTTAAAAGCTCAAAAGAAGCTCTTAATACTTATATTTTCAAGAAAATATTTTTTCAAACAACTTTACTGTCACTCAGATCTCTTTGTTACTCATGTGCACCATCCATCCTTAAATAAAATTAAATAAAAAAAAATCACGTTCAGTCTAGTCAAAAGCTCGCTCCTTACAGCGAAAGCTTTTCTTTAATGCAGCTTTCAACCGTTACCTTACCCAAAAAGTACACGTTACTAGGTATCGTATGTCAAAATACCATTAAAAATTCGTTATTCACCTTTATTTTAATTGCTTACAAAATTATCGCTTTTGTAAAAAGAATCAGCGACATTATGCCAGCTTCAAAAAAAAAAGCTTTGCTTAAATTTATAACAAGCTTACGAACGCTTTACACTCAATGACAAACCTAATACTACATAAGTTAATCACATTAACGTACTCATACGATATTATACTCTAACATTACTTTATTCACATACTTTTCTGCATGTTCTCATTGTCTTTTATTTCTAACTTGTGCGTATTCGATTATATTTCTCTTGATTTTTGTGAATATTTTTTTTTATTTGTCATTTCAAGTAGTGAAGAGACAATAAATTTCCCCCATAACTGTCATACTTTATCTTTGCTCAAAATTTTTGTATGTGTACATAGTATATATATTATAGCTCTATTCACATACATACATACTATAGGAACATACTACATATCAAAAACTATAAACAAACATCAGTAAAATAAAAACAAAACTAA
Organism: Scaptomyza cyrtandrae; assembly: GCA_035044605.1. Classification (NCBI taxonomy): domain Eukaryota; kingdom Metazoa; phylum Arthropoda; class Insecta; order Diptera; family Drosophilidae; genus Scaptomyza; species Scaptomyza cyrtandrae. The sequence goes on from JAWNNS010000639.1 coordinate 9,498,786, forward strand.
CTGTGAATATTATATTCGTGTTTATAGTTTTCTCTGATTCTTGTTGATATATTAGCTCTGTATAAAGTATTTGCTGTAAATTTCATACATACCATAACTTATATATGTTTACATGGTTAACTATACTTGCCTATACATACAAACATATATATATAAAACGCACATCACTTCAAACATAACAAACTTTATCTACATACAAACATACTATAGTTGAGATCAATCTTAAACGAAACTTTTTAAAGCGCTCTAAAAAAATGTTCAGTTGTACCTTAACTATACGGATATTGTATATAAATGGAAAGTTGCGTTCATGCTTATAAATTTGTAAGCGGAAAAACTTTCTTTCATAGAAGGAACAATACGAATACGCAGAGTTTATACAAAATACATACATCCAAAAGATACAATACTGCAATCCAACCACCTAATAAACAAATTAGGCAACCACAGTTACTCTTACGCAACCACCATAATAAACCACACCAACTACTTCCACACTACCTTGTTTTCACACACATACAATCACACAAACAACCGCTCTTGCGCAACGTTATCTGAACAGCAAACACTTGTTATCGATCTTAATCGATAAATTGTTAATTACTTTTAAGTTTGCCCGAAATAATCGTATCTACATATACATTTTGCTCGTATTTGTCTTTATCATTGTTGAACTCTCTGTTTATGGTTTAATCCATTATGTTGTTCAGTTTGCTGCTTTCTTGTTTTCTATGGCTTTGAATGTTACGCATTATTCATCAAGTTAACTTGTTTCCTTTGCCAATTGCGCTTTACAAAAAAAAAACAATCATAACAAAAACAATATGAAGAAAACAACTTTTGTAAAGTGTGTGATACATGTGTATATGTTAAACCACTTCAAGTCAATAAGTAAAAAAACAAAAACAAAAAAAAAACAAAACATTTTGACAGCTTAACAAACAAAAATTGATCAGCAAATGTTTTTTGGCTTTTCTTCTATTCTGTTTTCATTTTGGTTTTTGAAACGTGTTTTCCGTTTCGTTTGTATGTGTATCGAACCGAATCCAATATCGATTAACGATAACCGCAAACCCGTAAATACCAACCGTTTACCAACACTGTACCGTACCGACGACGAAATTTACAGCAACTACTATTGTGCGCCACCCAAAGCCTGTTCACCTGTGATACCCAACAGGCTGGTCAAGCTCAAGCCAACGGCAGTTCGCCCACTTCGATACAGGTATGAGGGGAAATTTGTCTTGCCAATCCATAATCGGTATGCGATAAGCAATTAACGACACATGACATATGGTATTTGGTTTATGTCGTGTGTCTCAAGTTCAACATTTGCTTTTATTTTTACTTAGTAGAAGTCAATTGTAGAGTTGCCCAATCCAAAAATCCGTCTTCCCATCTCCATTAACTTTAACTTACTCATCTCTGTTTATTATTTCCCTTTTATATTTGAGCAGGCTCCTGTTCCAGCGCCCATTATCGATTGCAAGTCAAATCCGCCCGCCTACAGCTTTGTCCAGGGCTGGCAACTGTTAGCCTTGGCCGTCTCATTATTTGTGCCCAAATCTAGTCGTCTGCTTTGGTATCTCAAGCTGCATTTGTCCCGCAATGCGGACACCAAAACAGAGACAGGAAAATACGCAGCCTACTGTGAGCGTGCACTGGAGCGAACCCTTAAGAATGGGGGACGCGAGACGAAGCCATCGCGCATGGAAGTCCTTTCGATATTGCTAAAGAATCCATATCATCACTCTCTGCCGCATGCCATACCCGTGCACATGATGAATACCACCTATCAGGTAAGAACTTACTAGTTTCGGAATGAAACATATGTATTAAAACTCACTTCACTTTTCAGGTGGTTTCCTTCGATGGCTCTACCACAATTGAGGAATTTCAAACGACTCTCGCCCAGGAGCTTGGTGCTCGCGATGCCACCAATGGCTTTTGCCTGTTCAGTGACGATCCCATTGAAAAGGATCTGGAGCACTATCTGGAACCGCTAGCCAAGCTGTGCGATGTGATCAGCAAGTGGGAAACAGCGTTGCGTGAGAAGGGCTCCGGCAAGTTCGAGAACTCGCGCGTCATTCAGTTGAGTTACAAGAACCGTTTGTACTGGAAGCACACCATCAAGTGCGAAACGGAGAAGGAGCGATTACTGTTGTGCTACCAGACCAATGCCCAGATTGTGCAAGGTCGTTTTCCACTCTCGCGCGAGCTAGCACTGGAGCTGGCATCGCTGATGTCCCAGATCGATATGGGTGACTTTACGCACGAGAAGTCGCGCGATGTTGGACTCAAGGCGCTCGATAAGTTCTATCCGTATCGATATCGGGATGCCTTGGGCGCCGATCAGCTAAAGGATGTACAGGAGATGCTCATATCGAAATGGACGCTGCTCAAGGGGCGCTCAACGCTCGACTGTGTTCGCATCTATCTGACCTGTTGCCGCAAATGGACCTATTTTGGTGCCTGTCTCTTCCAGGCCAAGCCGCGTCAATGCGAACCGCATGCGGCTATCAATTCACCCGTCGCCTGGCTGGCCGTTGCCGAGGATGCGCTCAATGTGCTCGAGCTGTCGACAATGGCGCCGGTAGCGCGTTATCCCTATAGCACCGTGATGACATTTGGTGGCTGCCAGGATGACTTTATGCTTGTGGTGTCGCACGATGATGGCACCTTAGCCGGCGGCTGTGAACAGAAGCTACTCTTTGCCATGAGCAAACCAAAAATCCTGGAGATCACCCTCCTTATTGCGGACTATATGAATGCTCTGGGACATACGGTGCCAGGTACACCACAGATGAATTCCCTGACCCGCAACGGTTCGCATCGTTCCTTGCGCACCTCGCAGCGACCTGGAGTTGGAGCTGTTGCTGGTGTTGCTGGCCTCACTAGCCTTACGGTTGTCGGTGTGGCCGGCAGCATAACGGGCTTCTCCACGAATGCAACGACAACGGCACACAATACGCTCAATTCGCATGCAACCCACACCCTGAACTCAACGCATTCGCATACGTTGAGCAGTTCGCATCATGGCGTTGCAAGTGGTGCTGGTGGTGGCAGCCATCAGGGTACACTTAACTCACAGACGGCTGCCCATCATCATCATCATTCACATTCACATCCGCATCCGCATCAACCGGACATATTGAAGAGTACGCCCGATCATCAGCGCATCAAGTGAGCTTGGAAAGCGGATCGTGTACAGGAATAGTACCATATACATACATGAATACAATACATACATATGCATAAATACTATAAAACACAGATAAAAGTAAGACAGATCCATAAAAAGAGTAACAACAAAAAAGCTGGAGCTAAGTGCTTCTTTCTCAGCCTTTAAGTATGCCAATGCGTCTGTACTTTTAGCGCTACTCAACACAAAAAATAAAAAATAAATAAATAAATAAAAAAAAGGACGTTCTTTCCTAAGCTAAGCTAATTACGGTATTCGTACTCTAAACACACAACCATAAACATACATACATATATTATAAACAATTTTTTTTTTTATTAAATAGATCTAAGTCGTACCACGCGTTTGGTACATAAACATATATACACTATTAACAGTATAAAAGTTTGTATTTTCTTTACTTTTGTTATTATTTAAACTTTTTCTAATTATGTGATTTTATTGCGTGCAGCAATTTGTACAAATTGTTTTGCGACAATGTTTTGCGCAGGGTTTCTAGCACTTTCTTCGCAGTCTTCTGCTCTTATCTACGTACATGTAATATTCTCGATATATATTTATAATTCTTACATTCTTGCTAGTTAATGCTTCGTCATGAATCTCACTTTGTCCCTCCATGCTCAAAAACTGCCTTTCGAATGTAGAACAAAAATTATGACAACTACAAACCAGGAAAACGGAACAAGCCAAAAAACAAAAAACAAGAACACACATAAGCTAAAGCAATATCTAATTAAACATTAGGGTTACTCATGAGCAGCAGGGTGGAAGAATTTACAATTACAATATAACCATATTTTGTATAGCATTTTTCATATCCAGATATGAAAAACTTTTCTTTTTTTTTGTCGTGAAAACAAAAAAGCTATAGTTGAGGATTTAGAAAAGATGTAGCATACTTAGATTCAAGATACGAAACGAATACATAGAATAAAGTATACATAATCTTATTATTTCTGCTCTTGTCGTACTTACTAGTTTATGCATATAGAGCACAAGACATACTATATTAATGTTGCCTACATATTAATAGATTTTTTTTACTTTACATATTCTTTTTTATTTATTTTTTATTTTTGAAGTTGTAATAAATTGTTCGTACTCTCAAAATGATCCCATTTCACAACGAAATATGTTTGGTTTTTTACTAAAAAGTTGAACAAGTTATCCTATGAGTAAATTAACAAATAGCCAACCGAACACAGCCAGAGCTTCTAGTAAAAAAAAAACAACAACAAGAATTAACAAATTAATGCAAATAGAGCAATTGCAATTGATATGCATAAACAATTATACAAGTGAAAAGAACTAGATAAAAAACAAACAAAAAATATACACATATATTTAAATAAATATTTGCAGAACAATTATTCCATGTCATTCTTAGAAAAAGTCACAACAAAAGAGAAGAAAAACGGCATAGCACTTGTAAGTCTGTAAGAGGTCACAAAAAATAAACATATATACACATTTATAGCCTTTCTTAAATTTATTTTCAATTTATATGTCTGCAACATAATAATTGCTCCGATTGGTAATTTTAACTGAGTATTTCTCAAAGCGCTTTTGAATATGTTTTTGAATTCTGTTGAAGCAACTAAAAATTCATATAATACACTTAAATATAAATAAATATATATAAATATATATAGTCGCGTACCCGCATATATATTTAACAAATGAAAATTATACAAGAATTACATTTATAAATGTGTAAATGAAGGCAGCGCATTTTTTTCCTAAGTGTAAAAAATTTGATATTAAAAATTTATATGCAACATCGCAAAATCGAAAAGCGGCATTCAACTATATATATATATACACAATAACATGCATGCATATTTGTCAGCACAGATATGGCAAGAAATAGGAGAATATATCATCAATCGAAACGAAAGGAAATATATAATGGAAAAATTAATCATTAAAAACTACAACAAAAAGCAAAAAAAAAAATCTAAAGCATTTTCACTGGGTTTTTGGAATTAAAATGAAATACCGCCAACATATTGTCATATACAAAAAAGATTTTTGTTTCTTAATAATTGATGTAAATTGCCTAAAATTGTATTTTATTGATGCTATTGAATACCATCCGTCCGTCATTAGACAGTATAATGATCATATACACATTTTATACACACATTTTTATAATTTACAATTTTTGTTTCACTCCATAAAAGATTATTTTTGCATGCAATATAATTCAATACGTAATGCAAACAGCAAAACCAATAAAATACGATACGAAATCAGGTCATAAACGGAAGTTAATGGAACTATTGTGTATTATCGCTGGTTTATGGAGTTGTTCAACGCTCATCGTCTTTTGTTGGGGTTGTGTATGTGTTTGTGTATGTGGAAATGAAATATAAACCCGAAAAAAGAAGGTTAATCATAGCAAGTGCGGCGCATGTCAAAAATGCCTGCCCCCAGTTTAGTGATTATTATCTAGCTGTTGATGTTGTAGTTGTTGTTGTTGTATCTTCTTTTCATACTTTATATAAAAATTTTTTTTTAAATGTCTTTTGGCCTTTGTAACGAGCAGCACATTTGCTGCCGCTTTGTTGCTGTTGCTGCTGCTGCTGCTCCATTCGCGACGTCTATGACAACAACAATAACAGCAATCATCATCATCATCGGCGCGTCGCAAACAACGCCAATTACAATCAACAATTAACAACTAATGCGACTAACGTACGTACGTACATAGTATGTATATATTACAGAACCCAAAAGTATAGTATAAACACTAGAAATATAGTGCCAACAGCGGCCGCCTTCACGTACATCGATTTTCGATTCAGCAGTTTGGCATCTTTTTTATACTTCTGCGACATCATCGACAGGTTTTGCGTTTTTGTATCCAGCTCTGTAAGCCATAAAATTAGAGAACCAATAAGTAACTGTGTTATAATTCGATTAGGGAAATTTATTACGCACCCGCCAAAACAGTGCCACGTTGTAGCACATCATCAATATTTTGGACCATGATGCGTTGCACATCTTGCAGCTGTGTATTGATGTTGCTGATGTTGCGTCTACGGTCGGTTAATTGCTTTTTCGCCTTTTGTATGTAGACATCGAACTCGATGAAGGCATACGGCCGTGTCACCGAGTTTACACGTCTGCCATAGTTTGTGTGAAACTCCTGTGCCAAATCCTCCAGATAGTTGAATGCCAGGCGTTTGGAATACATTTTATCAACCATCACCAAGTAGCAAACATCGTTTTCGATAAGATAACTGTGATCGGGTGCGAAGTCGATGCGATTGTGCGATAATTCAATGAAAGAAATAGTTGTTATTGGGTCAATTCTAAGACTTCATCATTTCAATTAGAATAAACTAATGCATTTATGGTTCATGCATTATATACTCACTGAAATAGATATGGTCCCGTTTCGATGCTGCTGCGTGCCGGTGAGTGTGTACCAAGCTTTCGAAATAACATTTTCGCTTGATTTTGATAGTCCAAGATGCTGCGTCCGCTCTATAAACGCATGCAAAAAGTGAAAGTGTGTTTATTTAATATGCATGGATGTGTGTGTGTGTGTGTTCATATGTATGTCAACCCACCTGCTCATCTTCCTGCATGGTACCAACCAGTGGCAGTCCATCTATGACACGGGCAATCATAGTTAACAACGCCATCTCTCTGGATGTCTTAAACTTGGGCAACCTTTTGGCGAATGTGTTGTATTTTTTCTTTGGCTGTGTGTTTGTGCAGTTGCTGCTGCTGCTGCTGCTGCCAGTCGACTGTGGCCACGGCTACAGTTTATTGCGGCTGACTTTCCACTTCGTTTGTTGTTGCCGTGGCCGCTATTCCCCAGTGCTAACCACTTAAATCAGATGCTATTCCTGAACTTGTTGGTTTTGCTGTTGCCACCAACTTTCATTCAGAGCCTGAAATGAATCCGTATTTATAACCCGTTTAATTGTTTATCGCAGCCCTTTGTCTTACTTCTCATTTGTATTTAAAACGTTTACTATGTTAATATGTTGTCAAAATAAAGTTCTCGCACAATACCAGTTAAATTTGCGAAATTATGTTGTGTGAGCTGCACTGAATCGTATTTTTGTGTTGCTGGAAACACGTCAGCGACTGGCGCTGGCCCTGTCAAATAGCGATATATTAACTATCGCTCAAATGTGTATCGATGTGTGCGATAGCACCGGTAGTCAAATGTGCGCGCCAATGCCAATTCAAATTAATCTGCATTAAATTTTATAAGGTTAGGCTTACAATTGTTATACAAATTTTAACGATTAGTAAAACAACTGATGAAAGAAGCAAAAAATAAAATGGATTTTTCTTTTTATTTTATTACTTTGGGGTTTTACTTGTAAGCCAAAATATTATTTAAGATGACCAAGTTATACTACAAGTAGACCAAGGAGTCAAAAAAGAATAAAAATGTTTATTTTCATTAATACTAATTTTAGTCAAAATCATGCAACAAACGATAAGATAAGGTATGCGAAAGACTACAGTAAAAGCAGCGAAGTATGTTGAATAACGTTATTGGTCTTTCTCGCTTTAGCATACGCCTGTCTCGCTCTTATACGTATAAAAAATATATCAATTTGGGTTGGTTAACTTTATTTAATAAGTATACATATTTTCATTAATTTCTTTAACATATATGTGTGTGTGTAATAATGTAAGCCCGTTTGTGGTCTGCTTGTTGAATTCAAAATCAGGCGGAATGCAGGCCATGGCTTGGCCATCTCTTAAATACGCTTCGATTTCTTGTGCTGGCTGCTGCTCTTGGTGCTTTTGCTGCTTCTGGTGATTGTGAAACTGCTGTCGCTGGTCCACTAGGCGGCCTGCACCGATTGCTTCTGAGAGGAGCTTATCTTATCGCCCAAGCTAAGTGCCATGCCCTGTGGGTAATATAACGGAGGGATTAGTGTCTATTTAAATTAAACAAAACCAATATTGAACCCACCTGACTTTTGGCGCGTATACGTATGTGGCCGGTTACCTTCGAGTCGGGATCATCGACGGGCTTCTCAATGCTCAGATTGGCCAAGGCGTTCTCACCAAAGATCGATCTACAAAACGATAAGTTGTTATGGATTGCTAGCAAGACTGACTGTAAATATCAAATACATACTTGGCATACATATTGGCGGCCATAAAGCCGCATTGGCCAGATAGCGCCTTTTCTGGCGTCAGGCACTTCATGTTGGTGCTCTTTAGCAGGTGCTTGAGATACTCGTGCAAATCTGTGAAGCTGGTGTTAACCGTGACCTTGTTCTCCCACTCAAAGTCCTGCCACATCTGACGGAACTCAGTATCTGTGCAGCTGGCCGGTATGATATAATCCATGATGTCAATGTGTATGGTGTTGAGTACCACGACGTTTGTGTTAAGCGCCGTATCATAAACTGCAAGTCGACATTGTAGCGATATGGTAACGAGTTAGAGAAAAACTCAATTCGACTTACCTATATTTCCAAAGATAATGCCATTCTCCGTGGAAGAGACCTTTACATTGGCCTTAATGTTGCAGAAATCGTGTGGCGCCAATACCACCGGATGTGGACGCTCCACTAGTTTTAGATCACCCAATGTGGCCAGCTCCAATGTGCAGTTTTGCAATGTGTCATCTATTGCCAAGTGCACAGAATTAGCATTATGACTTTCAAGTAATATTGGTAAAAGAATAACTTACTTGTCTGGTTGACAATCAACACGTCTAGGACAATATCGTACTGGTTGACATTGACGTAAGCTTCAGCATACACCGGATCAGAGAAGCCTGTTAGCTGCGTGACCTTGTTGAGTTTGTTGTTGGGTGAGGACATGTCGCTAAGCTGAGCGGTCTTAGTGCCAGCCAATGCTTGATTTAAACTCGACTCGAATACGTTCTCACCGAGCTGATTGTCACGTCCGTTGGATAGCTGTGCGAACAACACCGGCGAATCTGGCTGCACTTTGGCTGTGGCACGCTGTTTTTCCTTCTGCATGCGCTGATCCTCCTCTTGCTGCGCATCCAGCATATTGCCGAGTGCAATGCGGCAGTCGTTCATAAACACAGCAACGGCTTCCGGTGTGCGATCGCTAAGCGTGCGCAGGCAAACCATGATGCGATCGGAGTCATCGTATGTAATCGGCTTGCTAGGAAAGCCAGACTTACCTAGATGCAATATGGAGCTCATAATGAGCATCACCTGTGTGGTGAGACGATTCTGTGTGCGTGCATCTGATTGCATTTTCACGTAGCGTAGCGCCAGCTTCGTTAACGTTGAGGATAAAGCGGCACCAATAAAGAAATCTCCATCCATCAAATACTGGCGCAGTGGTGGTCGCTTCTCCTTCTTGGCAACGCTGCAGGCAAACAAATGAATTATAAAAATAAAAGTTTGAGTACGTATTTTCTGATGTCTACTTACGGTGCCAGGCTGTAGGCACTCTGTGTGGCATACGTGCCATCTGAGGTGACCTTATTGGTGCTGCTGCTGGTTGCGGTTGTAGTGCTGCTGCTGTTGGTTGCCTCGCCGCCAGTGGCGGTTGTGCCTTGTTGCTGCTGCTGCTGCTTTTGCTCTTCGGTCTGGTCACCAGCAAGACGGCGTTGCTCCGCATCTACCATAGGTATCTCACCGAGTGTCTGCTGTATGGCAGCAACCACTTCCAGAATCTGCGCATCGGCTTCGACGTACTCGCCCAGTATCCAGACAGCGGCACGATGTATTTTCGATGTTTTTATATGTGGGAATGCCTCAATCAGATGCTTGATAATTAGTTCACGCAGAGCTGGGAACTTTTGTATGGCCTCGCGTATAAAGATCAGAACATCGACGGCGGCCAATTCGTTTGTATCGGAGAGGAACTCCACCAGCACGGGTATTACATTGCTGGCCACATCCGGGAACTTTATGGAGCACGTGTGCAGGGTTCTCACCAACAGCTGACGATATTTGCCCGTGTCTTCATGCTCCACATTGTGCGTCTTGGCCACCTCCTTCTGCAGCACCTGTACCATTTCGTTGATGTTCCGCGAATAGACCAGATCCATGGCCAGTGCGAGAGTCTTGCGACGCACCTCAATGTCTGGGGCGGCAAGTACACGCAGCACATCCATAACCAGATCCTGCATGACCTTCTCCATGTTCTCGTTTTCCTTCATGGCAATGAGACGATCCAGCACAATAAGCTTCACATTGTTGTCGCTCTCCTTGACGATTAACTCAATGTAGCAGCCGGCGGCAGCTTTAATTGCTGTGGGTGCCAGCGAGAGAGTGATTAGAGTGCCAGCCGATTCGTAGCGTACTGCATTCGAGGATGAGTTAAGCAGATTGTAGATGCAGCGTATGAAGCGTGAACGCTCGGCGGGATTGGCGTGGCACACCTTATAGATCAACTCGACGATGACAAGCTGCAAAATGTCGCCAAAGCTCTGCACCTGATCAATGCACGATGCCAGATAGTTAAGGGCACGTTCCTGGTCGGCATGGAGTAGCATGAGGAAGGCGTTGCGCTTGCACGACATATCCTGCTGCGTGTCCAAAAAGGTTGCAATAAGCTCGGGTCCATCCGGCACCAACCAATCAAAGTTCTTGTATATTGTGAAGATGGCAAGGACTGCATTGCGGCGCACATACGAGTGTCGATGATCCAGACAGGCGCGAATGGCCGGCATTAGGGGCTCCAGAAGCTCCGGCTCCTTAAGCTTGCACAAAAAACGCAACGTGGAGCCACGCAGAAACTCATTTGGATGTTGCAAATCCTATGTCAAAAATCATTTTCGTCACTTGATTTTAGTTATGAATATAGTTGATGGTGGTGGTAGACTTACCTTGCGATAGGCATCGCACACAAGTATCATCTCTTGGAGCAGTTTGCCATCGGCAGAGGTTTTCGGCACAATTTCCCAGAAGATGAGCAATAGCTTCTTAATTGTGTGATTCTGCACGGGCAATACGAAGCGTATTATGGTCATGATGAGACCGGGATAACGTTCACCATTCAACAGCAGTTTGATCACCTTCTTGAGCGTCTCAATTTTCACATTCGTGTCGCCTTTCTCGAGATCTTGCTTTAGCTGCATTTCGTTCGGCACCTCGAGGTCCGGCGAATTGATGATTGTGTAGCACGGCACTTGTGTCATCTTTGCTGCAAACTAACCAGCAATGCTGTCCACGATTTATAATTTAATAATAATTCAGTTGTTATAGTAATTGTGTAATTTGTTACTAATTTATTTCACTGTTTGCCTCCCAATATGCAATTCACTTGACGTGTCATTTGTTTCGAGGCACGAAACTAGGTGTGACCAGCTTTCTGCATTGTATGACTATTGCGAGTCGATAAGACCGATTTTGCGTGTGTAGCAGTTTATTGTAACCAACTACCGCCAGGTGGTGCTGTGCACGGTTTAAAGAAATCGTTCTCAGCGTTGCCAGTTGGCGGGTATTTCAAATAACAATTTAAATGCGTACAAGGTACAGCACATTGTTGCTTCTAGAACAAACTTGAGACTTTCAATTAGGCTTATCGCTTCACTGCTTATGCCTGTTTTTCATCTACATTTTTGTTTATGCAAAACCACAACAATAAATGTCACTTTAAATTGCTTGTGTTATTGATTAATATTACCCAAACATCACTGGGAAAGTCCCGACACGCTGGTACGACGTGCCCTGTTTTTCAATTGACCTCTTATACAACAAGTACAATAAATGCATATAAAATACTAATAAGCATATGCACATTTAGAAGATTACTACGAAAAATAGCAAATCAAACCAAGTGCATAGTTAGTGTACTGTTATAACAGCAACATTTAATTGGTTCAACTCGGTACCCGACCCATCAAAAATAGCAACAACAATAGAAATAGCAGCAATAGCAATAAAAAAAAAATTCATAATTAAGTTTGCCCGCTGCGATAATATATGAGAGTATGCGTATAAGAATAACTTTTGTGATCTTGTTTACCAGACTTTTCCAGCAAATTTCATTTAGCTTCGTTTATAAGCCGTCTGCCCGCCCACCACAAACAACAGACATTTCGTTATGTGGTCCTCCATCCCTCCCTCTTTTGCACCAGCATCAACCAACTCTCACGAGAGAATCGCCGGCGCATTTGCATTTTAAATAGATCGCAAAATTGTATATTCGTAAAGGGGCTTCGATGGGGAATTGTGGGATCTACAAAAACCGGCTTTGACTTGCAAATAAATCAACTGTTAGATCAAGCAAAAAAGCAAATAGGCAAACTAAAGCGCTGCTGTTCGTTGTTTGTTGCTTCGTGCTTACTCTCCTCCTTGTAGGTCGGATTAAGTCAAATACCAGAAACTAATAGATAGAAACTGCGCTAGACATGAATGTTTGTACTTAGGACACACACATTGAGTTCGCGCTGAGTTTGGCCTAAGTGCTTAAGTTGCATTAATCAAATCAGTAGCGACCAATTATATTGAAGGCAGTGCTACGGTCTAACCGACACTGCTCTGCGATAACCTGTTTTTTTTATTTTTCAACAAAATAATCTATAAATATGTATGTGCAATAGATGTATAAGCGATATATGTATATGTATGTTAACATATATGGAAATGTCCAGCTTTAAACTGTTTTAGAGAATTGGTAAAAGCGGACGAACACAAAAAGAATTGGGTTAAAATTATGCTTTGTAGAAACTAAATGTATCTACATTGTATAATAATATTTTAAGATTTTCTACTACAGTCATACTTCTCTATTTTAGATTTTTTGTCCCCTTGAGATATGAAAATTCGAATATTCCACAAATTTAATTCATACTCAAAACAAACAACCACAAGAAAACTTTAGATTGAAGAAATTGATAATCACATTTTGAAAATTCATTTGGAGAGATCACTGTACTTATTAATTACCAAACATGATTTCTGTCGGATTAAGTTAAGCTCTAAACATAACTTGATTAACTCGTTCCTAGTTTTTTAGAACGGAAAGCAAGTTTTTTTTAATTCGTTAATAAATTAACCTAGATAGAACATATCGTGACTTGTTATACCAAGTTTTCTTTAATTTTCTTCCCTTGACTGTACCTTTCTTCTATACTTCCCCAATGGGTAGTTTCATAATTGAAACAGATAAGAGTTCATATTAAAGTCAAGAGTTTGTTTGATTGATATTAAAATAAACATAGCTTGATCTAGTCTAATCGCAATAGGTTCATCCACATGCCCAGCAACTGTATCGTAGCGCAGAGCTCAGCTTGGTTGGGAAGAACCCTACACCGATCGGTCAAAAGAGCTCGAAACGTATATATAAACATACTTATACATTTTGGTTTTTTCATTGTGGCTGTCGCTTAATGGAAAGATCACCGGCAATCAAAACATTGACGTTCGTTGCAGCTCAACAGAAAGAGATAGAGAGTGGGAAGAGAGAAAATTGGAAGTGGAAGAAAAGAACCAAACAAAATCAAACACAACAAAATCAGTCGAATGCGAAAAAACCACAAAAAAAAACAAAATAACAAATAAAGCAAGCAAAGCACATCGCAAGTGATGAACGACCCTTGTGGGAGAGTGGGGATTTCGGGGTTGTCAGCTTGGCTTGGCTATGCTATAAAAAGAACCGGCCGGCAAGCTGAGCTCCACAGTTGAGCTAGAGAGCGACGAGAAATGGCATCAACAACAATGACTTGGATTTTGTTGTCAGCGGCAACGCTACTACTGATGTTCCAATGCAGCCATGGAGCCGCCGAGGAGCCCATCTGTAAGTGAACCCAACCACCACCTGGATTTTAGAGTGTTCTGAACTTATGCATTTATATTCTCTTTTGCAGATCGTTTGTGTGTGCCTCAAATCTATATGAGCGATTGCCAGAAACTGTTGGCGGATCCATCGGAAGCGGGCATACGCATGGAGTGCGTTTCTGGACGAGATCGTGTTGATTGCCTGGAGATGATTGAACAGCGCCGTGCCGATGTGTTGGCCAGCGAGCCAGAGGACATGTATATGGCCTATCATCGCAAAAACGAGGATTATCGTGTCATCTCCGAGATACGCACCCAGGACGACAAGAATGGTGAGTGTTTCTGTCATGGTGTAGTGAACAACTGAATCAATTAATAATAGAAAGTGCTTAAAGAAAACCCCGTTATTTTAAATTTTTCGTGATCACATTTCACATAACTTTCGGATTCTCAAAGATTCAAGATTCACCTTTGTACGTATGTATGTATATGCTTTATTTTGTTCCCTGACAAAGAATTTTGCTTTAGACAAAATAGGCAAATCAAATAAGCAGAAAGAGTGGTGCTAATTGTTGAGTAATCAACGTTAACGAGCTAAATTTATTAACAAAGAAACTTACGCAAACAGCAGAATTTTTCCAAACTGCTCTTCTGTGTCATTCTATGGAGTATTTTAAATAAAACTATTTAAACTTCAAGGAAACTTCTGGCATTGTCTTGTGTCTAATGTTAGATCAGCAGTACCATTAGGGATTAAAGTCTTGTTTAACAATGGATTTTTCTTGCAGCTAATTTCCGTTATGAAGGCATTATTCTTGTGAAAAAATCGTCAGCGATAAAAACGTTGCAGGATCTGCGCGGCGCAAAGTCTTGCCACACAGGCTTTGGACGCAATGTGGGTTACAGGATTCCGATCACAAAGCTGAAGAACACAAACGTCCTTAAGGTCTCCGCCGATCCACAGATCTCGGCCACCGAGCGAGAGCTCAAATCTCTGTCGGAATTCTTTACTCAATCGTGTCTGGTTGGCACCTACTCGGCGCATCCGGATACGGATCGCTTGCTGAAAAAGAAATACGCGAACTTGTGCGCCCTTTGCGAGTTGCCTGCGCAGTGCAATTATCCGGACAAGTACAGTGGCTACGATGGTGCCATACGCTGCCTGGACAAGGGTCAGGGTGAGGTCGCCTTCACCAAGGTGCAGTACATCAAGAAGTATTTCGGTCTAACCGGCAATCCAGAGGCACCCGCCGCCGAAGGCAAGCCCGAGGACTATGAGTATTTGTGCGAGGATGGAACCCGGCGTCCAATTACCGAGACAGCTTGCTCTTGGGCACAGCGCCCCTGGAGCGGATACATTTCCAACGAGCAGGCCGTGCACGGAACAGAGAAGTTGCATCAGCTGCAATCACGTCTGGAGCGCTTCTTCAACAATGGACTCCATGCTGAAAATCAGCAGGCTGCCGCCCATCTTCTCATCCAACCGAATGCCGTCTATCACAGCAAACAGGAGGCCATTGACCCCAAGGTATATCTGGAGCGTGCCGGCTACAAGGATGTGATTGAGCGTGATGGCAGTGCCATACGCAAGTTGCGTCTCTGCGTCCAGCGCGACAGTGAGTTCTCCAAGTGCCAGGCACTCCATCGCGCTGCCTATGCTCGCGATGCGCGCCCTGAGCTCGAGTGCGTCCAATCCACCGACTGCATTGATGCACTGGCCAAAAACAAAGCGGACATGATGATCGCTCCGCCCGCAAGTTATGCAGTTGCCCGGGAGCACAAATTCATTCCGCTCGTCTATGAGCAGTTGAAGCCTGAAGAGGTGCTGGTAGCCGTTGCCCCACCCACACTTAATCGCGATGCATTGCAGAAGGCACCACTGTAAGACAAATTTTTTTTTAAATCCTCAGCTTAAGATTGTTTTGCCAATAACATATTTATGATTCGTATCCCTTGTTTAGACACTTTGATGCCAAATGCGAACGTGCTCGTTTGAGCGCTGCCTTGTTAAACAAGCGCCGCAGTCTGGATTGGTGCAACATAACGCCAAGCGAGGAGAAGCAGGTTCTGATTGTGCCAGCCAAGGAGTTGGAGCAGCACAAGGATTGGCAACTCGTGTGCCCCACTCTGGAGCGTCATCCTGTCACTGACTTTGCCAACTGTAACGTCGAGGTGCAGTTGCCACGCGCAATCTTCGCCCGTGCCGAGACCACATCTGTCGAACAGGATACCATCAAGCATCTGTTCTCATTAATATCTGACAGATTTAGTGCTAATGGCAAATTTGTCGATGTCTTTGCACTCTTTGGAGAGTATCAGAAGGGCGAACCGAATGTGCTCTTTGATGTAAGTATACAAATCGCATTGTTATGACTTTTAGCACAATTAATTACTTTAAAATCTCTCCCTTACCTGCAGGACAATGCCGGTGAGTTGGTCACTGAGCTGAAGAGCGACTTTCAGAATGAGCACATCTATAACGAGCTGCAGTGCGATGGCAACAAGATTGCTAAGCTTTAAGAAATACGGCGTCCTATAGTCGTGTTTGCAGCCTATTATTATAAACTTTAGCTATGCATACTATTTTTTTTTTTTCCTGAATAAATATGGTGAAAAGTGTGTAATTTGTTTTCGTTATTGGTTGTGGTCTTTAATTCAAAAAAAAAAGCTTAAACGATGTTTTTAGTGCTGCCAGACTCTTTTGTAAAAGAATGCGCAAAAGCGCAAAAATGAGTGCTTTGTTAAATAGCAGCCCTGTTCGATACAACGGCGTTACAAAAAAATAAACGTTGGCTTCTTTTTTGCGGCAATGTAGATGCCGCTTTCAAAATGCATTTGTAAATCGAGTGGGATTTTTATAAGGATAAACTAAAGTAACAAGTAAATAAAGATATATTTTGTGTTTATGTACGGTAGGTATATCAATATAACGGTCACACAATGTCAACATCAACAACACCACAAACATTTTCATACGAAGAAATTGCTGAATTGACAAATGAATCGCCAGAAATTCGCATGCGCGCATTTGAACAAGTTGCAACACGTTTTGTCAACAACGTGGTGTCTAAAGAGGCCATCAGCTTCAAGCCAGTACAGCTGGTAAGGCAACTAATACGCTGGTTTGGCTTCACACCACCGGCCGTTCCAGAACGCGTCCTGACGCTGCTGCTTGATCTGATGCGCTCTGACTACGGTGAAGAAATTGCTTTAAAGGTTCCCTGTCAGCGATTCAAAGCAGAGCTCGGCAAAATTCGCCTAAGATTGCGTGATTTGCCAACAAAACGTTGTATGGAACTGCTGGACAATATAGGAAGCGTAATTGACACAATGTACAATAGTTCAGGTATGAAAAAGAAAAATCCAAACCATTATTTTATATCAATACTTACACTACATAATTTTTTTCAGTGGAATCGGGGAGCAGCCGCACATGCGATACGGAACTCTCAGTTGAAGGATTCAATCTCCAAGTTGAAGACTTTGAAGCCGCTTGGACACGAGCCAGCGTTGAAGATTTAGTTGCAATGGCCACCATTGCAGATGGGCTCACAGTTGAAAATGATGAACAGTTGCAACAGGCATTAATTAACACACAAATCAAAATATTGGACTATCCTATTGAATATCTGCTACAGTCACCGAATATGTTCCTTCACTTGCTCCACATGCAACAACATCTTCCACAATCATCCGAAACACTGTTCCAAATTAATAGTGCACTGTCTGTAATTGTAAAGCGTTTGCAGTTTCAAATTAGCGCACGCAGCCAGACTATCCTGTATGCCAAGAGCATTGAAGCTGGTGCAGATGCCAGATGCCGACAATTGCGCATTTCCAGTGCTTTGAGCCTGTTGCTAATTGGCTGTGTGGGTCAGCTAAACCAGCCGAAGCTAGAGCATTGCCATCAGAATTGGCATCTGATCGAACTGATTGTGCAAGTAATTAAAACGTACGGTCAACTAGCTACTCCCATTCCTAAGCATATTTTGCAGGGCCTTAGCGCAATTGTGCTTAAAATCATAACTTATTGCAACAAATGTGTGTCGACTGTCACCGAGACACACATCTTGGAAAAACAGCTGATGATACCACGACTTGAATCGCTCATATTTAATGGACTGCTGCTGGATGTGATAAAACAGAATGCATCAACCATCGATCATGCCACTGCACGAGCAATGCTACATCCTTTAATTCTTGACAACACATATTTGTGCTGTGTTCCGGAACGCCGTGACGAATTGTGCAAGCTGTACGGCCTGATCTTCAAAGAGAAATCAACTGACCAAAAGCAAATGATAGTTCTTCAGGAGGCATATAAATTGGCCATGGCTCAGCTCCAAACAGATACAAAGCTACCTGCATTGCAGCTATTGGAGAAACAGCAGGAAATATGTTATGTGGTCGTGCAACTGGGTAGCGAGTTCTTGCTGCAACAGCTTTGTGAGGCAATTGTCAAGTGCACCTGCTTGTATATGACCAAGCCAGACTTGCGCAACCAGGCGGAAATGTTGCTCCACACGCTCTTTGAACTGCCTGACCCGAAATTGTGCCAATATGCCTTACGTCTGCTTAAAGTGCCCGTTGTGGAGCACTTTCATGCGTTCATGAACAAGACAAATTATATGCCGGGCTGCACCAACATGCAGCTGGCCCATCAACACATCCTTGGTCTACCGATAAGTGCCCAACTATTGCGGAAACTGCTCGTCGAAGGTTGGCGGACAATGCAGTCATCGCAGTCCTTGTCGCCGTTGCAGCAGTGGTGCATTGATTACCTGATTATGCTGCTGGGTCTGTTCAAATTGATTCCAGCTAAGGATTTTGCTATTGTCTTCCAGATGGTGATGCCAGTGGTGCCGCTGATCGTTTGCCGTGCCATCAATCAGCCACAATTGCAGATGCTGCTGTGGGAGCTGTTCGAGCCGGA
Organism: Scaptomyza cyrtandrae; assembly: GCA_035044605.1. NCBI lineage: Eukaryota > Metazoa > Arthropoda > Insecta > Diptera > Drosophilidae > Scaptomyza > Scaptomyza cyrtandrae. The sequence continues at coordinate 9,517,621 of JAWNNS010000639.1, forward strand.
CGGACAGTATGTGTCGCCGCTGCAATCGTTGCTCGGCAACATCTGTTATCTATTTCATCCCGATGCACAAAAACGCAACGATGCCATTGCACGTGTGGCTTTCATTCTCATCGAACAGGATCTTGACCAAAAATATAAGCCAGCAAAGAATAAGCTATCGCTGGATTTGCTTGGTCATGATCTGTGCGTCATTCGGCCACCAATTGAGTATGCCAACATATTCTGTAATCGTGAGAATCCGCCACCTGCAAAGAGTATGCCGGTGCTGCTGCGTTTGCTTGAGACGCCAGATCTAAAGCCAGCCATACGTAAATCGACGCTCACTCAACTTAATATCCTGATGAACAATTGGCAGGCTGCCGATACATTTAACACTTGCCCTGGCGCTTATTTACTGTGCGTGAAGACCATAAATGATCTTCTTCTGCGTACTTCGGTTGATGATGTGGACACAGTGCTGCCGGCTTTGAGCATTCTACTGCGTGTGCTTCTTCGCAGCGACCGTTTCCGTAGCGAGTGCAAAGCAAATTATGCAGAATTGTTGGTTTGTTTGATGCGCTGCATTTTTCTACTGCCGCACTCGCAACAGGTGCGTGCTGAAGCGAGCACTTGCATATTCCTGCTACTCTTTCACGAGCACATAACGGCCAAAGAGTTTGGCTTTGAGCTGGACGTGGATCTATCGGCAATGTCAGTGCCGATCAGCTATACGCTGAACAACAGTGTGCCGCCCACATGTGTCATGCTCGGACTGACAATGCAGAAACATTTGCTTGCTAATCACTTTAAAGGCAATGCGGAACTTGATGCACAACATTGGCGTCTCTTTTTGGCAAACTGTGTCTGCGACTGTGTAGAAGATCTGACGCTGTCTGCGATACGTGAATTGGATATTAGAGAGACGTTTAAGCTAAGGGCACCAGATCTGGCATTGATTCATGCCACCCAAGTGCAACGCCAGTTGCAACATCAACTAATCGGGGCGAATAATTGTAGCAGCCACGAGTCGCTGCATGAGCTGGTTGCCAGCATCCAACTGTTTCTGGTCTACATGCGCGGCAATTTGGACGCGGCTCAATGCAACGCTTTATTTTTGCTCCTGCACAAGTATTTGCGCCTTATGCCCAGCAACGATGCGGATCGCAAGTTATATACTGCTTTGTTGCAACTGTGCCACAGCTGTTTGCGCCACCGTTTGCATCAGGTTATAAATGGTTTGTGCGAAGCCCTCGAACATGATCCGGATCATAGTTTCTTTTTGATACTGCACGATGACGACATATCTCTGCGTCTGCTGCATCTGGTCACAGATTGTCTGCTGCTGATAATATCGCCATCGCGCAGCCTTTCCAACCAGAGCAACAAAAACAACATCATCAACACCTGGCACACTAAACTCTTCATAGAGCTGAGCATATTGGCTCACAAGCATTTTCAGCTACGCAACTTGCAACACGTTCGTTGTCTTCTAAGAGTTTTGCAGGAGCTTGGCATGCAACGATTGTATCTTGATGATAACAAACTACGGGTGAGTAAATATTTAAACACATGCCAGTCTCTATCTCCAATTATCTCGATCTCTATCTGCTTGTAGTCATATTGTCAGCAATTTGTGCAGCTATCGAGCAGCTTGAGAACAAACACTTACACTGGAGCACAATGGCAAAGAGACTGTCTACTGATCATCTGCCACCTGCAGACGAACAATAAGCTTAATTTCAAGAAAGAATCTGGACTGAAGGTGCTGCGGTATTTGATGGCTCTGTGCGGTCATGCCGATGGCGAAGTGCGCTCTCTAGCCTGGGTGGCAGTGTCCAATTGGTGCAAGAACAGTGATCAGAAAATTGTGCGCGCTATGCTCGATATGAATGATTTTCTACCCAGGGGCTTGCCCGAATGTTGCCTGGTCACATTTCTCAATTGTAATGAGCTGATGCTGGTGCGTCAGCTGGCAGGACGTCTCTTTGAGCTGGTTATGAAGCAGACTGGTAGCGCAGCATGCAACATTCTGTTGGAGCGTCATTCGTTCCTCAAGGAAGCCCACTTAGCTCTCGGCGCGCTGCATGTGTCTCCAAATATCAAACTCGACGCTGATAGATCAAGCGCAAAACACTCGTGCGAGATTATATGCGCCTGTGTGAGCATATGCTCTCGTTTGATTGCGATGGACTCAAGCTTGTGTGCTACTATCTGCGAGCACGCCTTTGTTCATGCCCTCAGCAATGTCATCAAAATGGCAAAGACGGCAATGACTAACCACAGGGGCTATTTGGATTTATGTGCGGTAGAAATCTGCCGATTTTATGTGCTTTGTTCTCAAAAAAATGATCAGTTTATACAGCGCAGCATTTGTCGAGACACGGTGCTGCTTGATGGATACTACAACTTGATGGACATGGTGCTAGAGCAGCCAATACCAGTGCCGCAAATGCATCTGACTGAACTGCTTAAGATGTTGATAGTCTTCTGCAAGGATGAGAGTGCCTACAAATATCTTTGCTTAAAGTTTTTGATGCAACCTAATATGCTGTTTGATCTGCTCATTTATGGACTCCGCCTTGACTTTGTTCAGGAAACTTTGCAGGAGAATACACTGGCAACACTCTCATTGATGCTGTGCAAGGTACCACAGTCGAGTGAGGATTTCAATGTGCTAGTCATATTTGAAAAATATGTGGACGACTCCAGCGATGAGGATGATCATGGAGAGAAGGACACAGAAAGAGATAGCGACGAAGAAGACAATTTGGAAAAACAAATAAAAATGATGTTATTGGAGACGATGGGCCAAAAGAAAACAAAACCAAAAGAATCCAAACCGTCGATCGATACAAAAATAAAAAGAACTGGCATTTTTCATTTGTATGATCGAATGGACCGGCTGTTTGAGATTCACTATCCCGATGGCAAATACAGTTTCCTGAATCCACCAACGAAAAGTCATGTGCATGTCTGTGAAGTGATTGGCAATCTTCTTCGGCTATCCCCTTATGCCAATGACATGGCAGCTAAATACAGATTACTACAACGAGTTCACCATCGTCTCGAGACGTTTCTCGAAGATCCCACTATAGGTAATGCCTGCGGCTATGTGAGACGTGTGGGTGCCCACAAGACGCATGACATTGTTAACAATCTGCTCGTGCTGCTCAACATGCTGATTAACTGGCACAGTGCACCACATGCTGTCATCACGGATCCAAAGATAGCATCCCGCTTTGTGCGACTCTTGCTACGCTTCTGGCCCTGGCTCTCGCATTCGTTGACACTCAAAAGTATGACCGTGCGACTGTCGATGCTGCTTACCGAACACTCCCTGGAAATGTGCAAACAGGCATCATTGGTCCACTCAAGCCATCCGAAATCGCTGCTTCAACTGATGGTGCACGTTGCCGAAAGCGAGACGACCAAAAAAGGGCCGCCAACAAAAGTACAAGATCACACAATTATTGAGGCCGTATTGCGTGTAATGCTCAACTGTTGCTCCTGCATCGAGGGTCGTCTCAGTTTGAGCAAGCTGCGTGTCCTAGACATGTTTGACACTGTGCTGCCGGCAAATAACAATATGTGCAAAGTAAAGCCAGAGGTGCAGCTTGTCTGGCTAACATTCTGGGAGATCTTCTCTCGTTACGAGCACGGCTCTAAGGTCTGTCATTTCGTCTCGCTGATGAATGCCGTTCGTCGCTCCCCATCCCAATCTATACTGAGATTGCGCTGCCTTGGCATTTTGCGCAACATGTGCTTTGACGATGCCAACCGAATACAGTTGGTCAATATGAACGAATTTACAGATCTGCTGCGTGACATTGTGTCGCAGCCGGTGCAGGATGGCAGTGGTGCTGGTGAGGCAAGCATCGATTCCTATAAGGAGCATCATCTGGCTGTACTTTGCTTGTGGCAGCTGTTTGGCCACAATTCCAAAAGCAGAGCAATGTTACGTGGCACCAAATTAGACAAACGACTACAAATGTTGTCCGATCATCTAGAGACTTTGGAAAAGGAACGTTCGCAGGAATTTCCAAAGATACCTTTCGCAAGCGAAATAAAGGATATGCTCAAATCGTTATTCGAAGCGATCGAGGCATAAATCCTAAATATTACCATAACCAAAGGGTTAAAAACAACAATTTTTATGTTTACTTTCTCTTAACGATTTCAAATTTTTAAGTGACTAATAATATAACGAACACCCTAAAAACAAATTATTAAATACAAATATGTGGAGTAGTTAATAAAAAAAAATATTAAAGAAAAACAATTTTCGTTTGATTTTGTTGTTACAAAATACATTTATATATTTTGGGCAAATGGAACCAACCAGCTAGTGTATATATTGTATGTAAACGTATATTATAATTGTATATAGACTTTTATAATTGTATATGTAAAATCGAAAAAAAAAATCGCACGTTTCTCACTTGTTGCTGTACTGTTACTAGAAGGAAAGAAGCCTGCAACATTCCCTTAGGTATACGGAGTAAAACTGCCATTTAACAATTGACAAAAAACAAACAGCATTGAAAAATTCGTTGTTCTCCGCTAAAAGGACTGGGGAGATTGGAAGGCGAGACTTCTAATCGGAGACTTCGCGCTGCTGCTGTTTCTCCGATGTAGACTCAGCACCGCTGGTCGTCTCCTCCTCCTCCGAGTAGTCCTCATCGTGGGTATGAGTCACCACAGTGGGCGTAGATGGGCGCGTGTGCACAATAGAGCTCTGAAAATAAAAGTCGATTATAATTTGCTTTAAACTCTTCTGATCAGAAAATAAATAGAAGTAAGAAATGAACTATGGCTTTGGTCTTTATGATTTTGATGATCACGTACGACTGTTATGTGCGCGGTTGCTCCTGGAAATGCTCATATATCTATTTGTTAATTATTATAACTCACAGCACGATGCAAGTCCTTGGCATCCTTGGCATCCTTGCTCTCCTTGGCATCCTTGCCATCCTTAGCTTCCTTGGTGCTGCTGTTGCTGTTGCTGCCGAAAGACAGCGCATCATCGTTGCGCAAAGCCGAGCTGAGCTTGGAAGCACTAATCAGGCTGCTGGTGCTGCTGGCATCCAATGGGTGATCAATGGCTGCTGAAGATGAGCTTGAGCTTGAGGGCGGCGCCGGCGGCTGATGTGCCTGATCGTGGGCAACCGTTGACTCGTGGGGCAGCAGCATGGCCGGGGCGCGGAACATATAGGAGAACGGGTAATAGATGAGATTGAGCAGCGTTGCGGCATAGACATCGGCATATCGCACCACCTGGCTGGAGAAGAAGGTCTGGCGCGAGCCAGAGCGGAATAGTGAGCCCATCATGCCGTATGACATGTCCATCTTGTGTGTCACATCCCGGATACAGGTGCGCAACTGTGATATATCCGGCTTGACCTTAGCGCTTGAGTCTAGATCCCGATACAGATCGCCCAGCTTTATGTCTAGATTCTGTAGCTCCGCAAATAGCTGGCACTCGTCCGTCCACACGTGCAGCTCACGCACCAGCTCCGGCACAATAAGGAATGTACGCCAGCCGCGTATCTTCTTTGACTTGAGTATGTCGCCAAAGATGTGATCGCCCACATATAACACATCCTTGCCCTTGGCATTGATGAACTTGGTGAAAAGCTCACAGGATCCACCTGAATACACCTGACCCGGCTGCAACGGTCCAATGTGCGTGCCAATCTTCAAGCCGCCTGTCTTCGTATCCACTTGTCGCAACACAGTGCCCTCGTCAAAGAACAGCGGTTTGCGTGCATCCACCACAATCACATCGAAGTAACTCTTCCAGTCCCGATGCGGCTCGTCGACTGTCGCGCCATGCGGAAAGTCAAACAGATAGGTCATGATCTCATTGGTGTACGTATAATCGCTGTTGGTCAGCATGAAGAGCTTTGCTCCGGATTCACGTATGCGTGACAGAACCGTAGGTAGACGTTTGTCCTTCTTCACATAGTATGCCATGTTCTGTGGGACACGATAAAAGATTAATATGATGACATGGGAGGTAATAATCGGTTACAGCAGGTTAATATGTGCCTGTCTCTTACCTGTGTGGTACGACGCTTCAAATCGCCATCGGAATGCACCCAGTCGACGGCGCGTCGCACGTCCTGGAAAATCGACTTATACGTAAATAGAAAATCACCAGCTTTGATGCCGCGTTCAACGCTGTATGGTTTATGAAAATAGGCAGACAGCAAGAGTAGATAAAGAGAAAGAGAGAAACCAAAAAAAAAGGGAGAGAGAGAAAGTAAGTTGATGGAAACAAACACAAATAGAATTATAGATTTGACTATGTAAAAGTTTGGCTAAGCCTTCCTTTCCTTTCTTCAACATCTTTCAACAGGGAATTTCGAAACTTACCGAACAAATTCATCGCTATTTGTAAAGAAATCGGTGAGACAGGCCAGCAAATAGGTTTCCGGCAAATTGAACAGAGTATTCAGTACATAAACCCTGGACTCATCCAGCTTCAGAAACTTATTGGGATACAGCTCGTACACCTGATGACTGATATGTATATATATATATATATATATTAAATGCGTTTATTAGCTGAAGAAAAAGTTACTTACTGCTTTATGAACTCAAAGCCATGCACACAGACAAGAATGTTGCCATAGGCATCCACCTTCAGCAGATTGCCATACAGCGTATCGAACCACAGGCCACGCACTGGAAATGTTGGATCATACTCGAACTGCAATATCTCTTTGGGATAGCCCATTGATACTAGACGCTCTTTAACCAAATTGAAGCCCAGCTGCTCATATTGCGGTGATTTGTATTCTAATTGAAGGCACAATATGTAGTACTTAGTAAATTTCAAAAGTAAATTGTAATTATTCTCTTACCTGCGAGTGTATAATCCATATCAAAGCCATAATATTTAATATTCTCCAAATGCAGCGATCGGTTCACAAAAACTCTGCAATGAAAAGTATATATATATATATATATATATATGTATTAAAATGTTATTCATAATATTTAAGTACATCAAAAACAAATTTTTAATTTAGATTTTCGATAACAATCCGTAGGTTTTATTTGTAACAAGTACAAAATATAAAGCATACTTTTAGGCAGAGCTTTTATATTCAATTGAAAGGATAAAATTTGTAAGGCGGCCCCCTTCTTAGTGTTGTAACACCTTAAAATACCAAAAAAAAAGCTTAAAAAAGGTTCCCCGACCGCTGATATTAAGCCTTAGCTGCCTATTATAACGTCGACAAATACAAAAATATTATATTCTATAATAAGTGAGATTATTGTATATACGCATTCTTTGAACCGACTGATGACTGACGTCACAAATGGTGTGATTTAAGTCAATTCAAAACGTCTTATCACCAAAAATGCAACTGTCGTTGCCGCTTTTCCGCCGCCCCTTTGGTTTAAATCGTACCATCAGATCAGGTCAAGAGTTTATCAAGACTCGTTGCAGTGTGTTGTAAATTGACGTTAAATCGATTGAAATTAAACAAAATCGAGAGCAAAATAATAAAGCACATACCAAGGGCATTTTAGAGCATTTAAACATACTGCTGCTAAAGGACAATTTTCAATTATTATTGTCAATGATTCAAAACGAAACGAAACGAAACGAGGACGAGTACGTTGCGGTTAACAATGTCCCCGATGTACCCGATGATGTTGCAATGGCCCCAATTTTGTGGCCAACAATTAGTGTAAGGCGAACTTGCTGTGGGCGGCAGTGACACGCCCTCCTCTGCCAGCCTGGTCACTGACAGCAGCGCAGCAGCCCCGTCAAATACGCCCTACCAGCAACAAGCCCCTATTGCGGCAAAACTCATTAGCAGCAGTAGCAGCAGCAGCAGCAGCAGCAGCATTGTAAAAGGAAGCGACACAAGGGACTCGCATGATTTTGGGGTTAGCCTCAAAGTGAGGAAAAAAAAATTAGAAACTAAAAAATAGGCATGCGAATTATTTATAGCTGGCAGCTAGCGAAAAAAGCACTCATCGACTTAGTTAAATCTAGTTTATTTAGCTTAAACTGAAATGTATTTTACATAAATTAAACCTGAGACATATTTTACCAAAAAGTAAGCTTAATGAAATTTTATTTTCGTTAGTTTAAGCTTAAGTTAAGCTGCTGTTCAAAAAAACATTACGTGAAGCACAAAAAAAAAGCAGCTCGTAAGTAGTTATTGAAGAAGCTTTTCAACCTATATATACTTTTACTAACTATATATATATGTATATATATATATATATCTTGTTATTGCTTTTGTTTTGGGGCTCATTGGCAGACATGCTGGGTTTTCTCTTTCCCTGTGTAAATGTGTGCGCTTTATTTATATTGTTGTTGGCCCTTTTTGCAATTTGCTTCACTTGAAAATTTGCCAAATAAGCGAAAAGTTGCATCCTTGTGGCAGACACTGTTTTTGTTGTTTTTGGTGTTGTTGGTGTTGTTGCCTCGCTTGTTGTTTAACCCAAATTCGAGCAAAGTGCATAAATCTGAGGCAAACACAGAGTCAGAAGCTGGACGTTATATTTATATTATTTGCGAACAACCGACAACAATAATTATTAAGTTGCATTTAACATGCGACGATTATTTGGCACACCCAACAAAACACAAAATACTAAATAAAGGCGATAAAAATCTTTAATCCAAATAGAAATCCCGATAAAATATTAATTATGGTCAATGGCGTATGCAGCAGAGATATATCTGTTTGTGTTTAACTATAAATAGCAAAAGCTAAATGCAAATAAATTGCCACTAATCTGAAGAGTTGATGGCTGTTGTCATTGCCACACAGAGACTGTGGCGCATCAAATACAACAACAAGATATAAAACAAGGAATTCAAATTTATAAATAATTTGAAAAATACTCATAAATTGCAATGCCATAAACCGTGTCGTTAATTTGTAGAACGCATCGCACTTTTGCCATAATTGCATACATATATATATATATATAAGACTTGTATATGAATTATTAAAAATACGAAAATAAAGTGTAAACAATAACTAAAAACGATTTAATGGAACTTTACAAGCAGATCATTAAGTTTCTGTGGCTGGACAGAAAGAAGTATGCAACTTAATATATTTAATGCTTCTTTTGGATATTAATTTAGCCTTGATATATATGTTTCGAAATGTGAAAAGTGTGACAACAACGCACAAAACCCCAAAACCACATCATGTATGTAGTTTGCCAGTAAAATTGATATCCCGTTTTCAAATGCAATCAAAGGGAGGGTGGGTTCAGTGTCAACATTGCGTATGAGTAATATTGTATTTATGGCTCTGTGTTAACATAAATGGCTATCAATTGGATTGAATTATATGTAGATATACATCAATGTTAGATCAAGTGTTTGCAATCAAGTGCAAATCTTGTTATTCCAATTTATTGAATCGTAACATATATACTACGACTGCATTTTAACATTTATTTACACAAACACGACAGCTTTGATAATGCAATAGTGCAATCAGTAAACTGATTAAACAAGTGCAACACACCGAGCAAAACCGACAACGAAAAAGATTGCAAATCATTTGACCGAAAAATGTTTCGCAGATGTTAATGCTCTTTTCAGATTTGCTAGTGATGCTCATTTCGTTGCTGTTGCTGTTGTTGATTTGGGTGGATTGCCATTTTAATTGGGCTGTTGACATTTAAATTGAGCATACGGAAATATTTTTTTTTTTTTTGTTTTCGATTAGTTAGGTTATAAATTTTTTGAATTTTTGAGAATTTTACAACGAATTCATGTGTAATAATGCTACAATGTCTGATTAAAATGTAAAAATTCTTTTCAATTATTTTTAAGCCAAAAGTAAAAAATATAAATGCGTATATATAGTCACATTTATTTTGTAAAGGTGCTGTATCAATATAACAAAAGAAAATAAAAGTTTAATATAAATATAATTGAAATGCTTTGACATTTAAATTTTTTGCAGCCGACTTATTTAATTACATTTCAAAAGCATATTTTTAACATATATATATATATATATACATTTTTTTTTTTTTTTCTTACTTTAAATCAATAAAGAGCTTTGCCTTTCAGTGCACGAGTTTGTTTGATGTTTTAAAATTAATTTTTTTTTATATATACATATATATATATATATATATATATATATTTGACACTTACGAATTTAGCGACTGTTGCATTGTTGTTGCCGCAACACCTGCCTCTAAATGTTGCTGTTGTCGCGACGTTGTTGTTATTGTTGTTGCCATTGTTTCTATCTTCAAACTGGCATGACAACACTTTGAGCTTAAATTGTTATTGTTGTTGTTGTCGTTGTTGTTGTGCATTGTGTTTAATTCACTTTAGCTTATAAAACCAAAAAAAAAGTACTTAAGCATTTGTTCTCGGAGCTTGTTTGTGGCGAAGCAAAATAAAGCAAATGCTGCTACTTTGGAGGAACAAGAAATTTGTATAAATATTATTAAAAATAAAGGGATGCTATTTATAAAAAGCCTTGCGTTACTTTGAGTAAGTTTTTCACTAGAATTCTTTCTCGTTTACCACAGCTTTTTACTAGTTTGTACAAAATATAAAAATAAATAAAAAATCTAACCATATAAATAAACTGATTTTTAACTTTTTATAATGGTATGTATAATGGTTTTGTACAAAAGTATGTAACAGGCAAAAGGAAGCATCTCCGACCCCACAAAGCATATATATTCTTGTTCAGCATCAACAGCCGAGTCGATATAGACATGTCCGTCTGTCCGTCCGTCTGTCTGTGTGTATGTATGTATGAACGCGTTCCAGATTCGGAACTTACACTCGCATAATCCCTAGGCAGAACACGTTTGTTTTCGATATTCAATACCTCTTCCCGTTTCCGATATACACATGGGATCGATAACAACAAAGTTTTGAATTTGGAAAACTTTGAGACAGCGTTTTAAACATTAGACAAAATCGGTTGAGAAATACCGGCGATATGGAAGATTGAAGTTAAGTTAAGTATGCAGTATGGGTACACACACACACACACACACACACACACACTGAGCTGTTAACTAGTTAATGGAACCTTTTCAGAGCAATTAATTTATTTAATTGAACTCCTTGGAAAGAAATAAACCTTTTCAGTTAAGCTTCGATAATGTATTTATGTATAAGAAAAAACCTTTAAGGCTTTTATTATTTTTTTTTTCATCGTTTCAAGCACGCAAAAAGCACATACGATTTTTATTTGTAACTGTAACTGTTACTGTTACTGTTCTTGTTGTTGTTTTCTCAACGAACTGTAATTGTAAACAGAGAGTTCATATTAAACCTGAAGGACATTTCGATAAACAGCACAAGCCAAGGATGTTAATTGACTATTATTGTTGTTATCCTTCCGGTGAAGCCGAACTGTAAATGCATTGGCAACAAAACATGCCAAAGCCATACCCTGCAGCTTCACACTGTTGTTGCAAGTGCAACGAATACAGATCAAGTAATGCCACTGTTGGCAATAACACATACACATACGTGCAACACGTACTATGAAAAGAAAGGACAACAGCTTATGCTACTCAATGCATAACGTCATCAGCCTTTCAATTGTTGATGTGTCGCAACGTAACGTAGTTATTGATACAGTGTTGCTAAGCAGGAGCATAAATTAAGTGCTTTCACAACTTTTTTTCTTTTTTTTTTCTATTCTCGAGTTCTGCAAGCTATGGCGAGACAGCGATTATTTGTATTTTATTTTTAGATTTTGATTTTATTCATTCATCTCAGGCATTCACAGTCACATGGGCAAGCAACCGTGTTGAACGCTGCGTATACGTCATATTATATATACATATATGTGTGTATGTATATAATGTCCCATTGTTGTCAAAAATTGAGTTGAATTACATTTTAGAAGTTTATGTTTCGCGCTTTGTTGTGCCACTGAGATGCCATGCCGTTCACTCAACTCAGACATTCAAAAGCTGTTGCAGCTGCTGAAAGTTTTTGTGTTGTTGCTGTTGTTGTTGGTGTTGTTGTTGCCACGTGGCTCGTCGAGTTGGCTGCTTACTGTACTTAGTATGTACTACTACTTGCAGCAACTGCAAGACTCTCAGCAAAATGTGTTTGTCTATGCTTGTGTACAGCCCAAAAGAAAGATAGTTGCACAACAAGCTGATAAACTTTGCCCAGAGTTACATATTAAAGAACAACATAAGTTTAAAGCCCTATATATGTAAATATATATATATCCCTTCAACTTTGTTAAGACCTGTTTATGTATATACCTTATTCAACTGCCTGACTAAGTAAGCCAACCCCTTAAATACGATGTAATTTATAAATAACATTAAATGAACATTTCCAAGAAAATGAATATAAAAAAAGTAACAGCCAAAAAAAAATTAATTATAAAATCAAGAAAAACATTATTTTAAGGACCACTCAATGCACAGCAATTATGTTGAAACTATTAGTAAAACAAAAGTAAAAATCCATTCATTGATTTAATTTCAACTTTAAATGCGCTTTAGCTGCCATCATCAGCTGAATGTCTGTGTGTCTGTGTGTGTGTGTGTGTGTGTGTGTTTGTGTGAATTATTCAAGGTGGTGAACTACACGCAGAAATGTGTCGGCATCCAAAACCAATTTTCATAAAACGCCGTAAGGACCCGAATTAAATTGAATTGTTGATCCAAGGTCGCATGGGAGTCAGTCGACCAGTTTAAGTATTTTGCTTCCTTCCAATAGCTAAGGTATGTCTGTATGTCTGTATGTCTGTATTTATGTATGTATGTAAGTATGTGCTCTCCAATTAAAAGCCAAATTGCAAACAAACACTGAAGCTTACACTGTGGGGACATCAACATGCCGCAAGCAAGAAGCAGTGAAAGCAGCAGCAGTGGAGGAGAATCACAGGAACCTTGAAGCTTTGGGACCACTTGCTGGCCGGCCGGCCACATGCGCTTTGCTTGTTGGCGGCACAATTGGGCGATAATTGACTTAATAAGCATAACCACAAAACCAAATAGCCCAACAAACAATAAAACACACGAACATGTGACAATAAGTGTTGTGTGTGTGTGTGTGTTTGTGTGTGTGTACGCTAGTAAGCAAAATTAAATAATTTCGGTATTTGAAGCTTTAACTGAGGCACAATCATAAAGATAACAGGATAAATAATGCATGTTAAGTATGTACAAATATTTAATGAAAGTAATTTACAAAAAGCTATTAAGAACAGTGATAGCTTAAGTTCACAGGAATCAGAGAATGTATAGCTGGCAAATTGATGGGTAATTCGTTATGAAAGTAATAGACAAATATTATAAATATTCTACTACTACTACTACTTGAATTTTAGTGTTTAGAACTTATCGCACAGATAAAGTTAACCAGCAAAATTTGGAAGACTTCAAGATACATTTGAGACATTTTGTCCACATGTAAGAGCAATGCAATAATTTATCTAGTGGATAAAGAAAAATGATTGACAGCCACTCGAGACTCGATAAATTAAAGTATTCTTTAGTTAACAGATAGTTTCATTTTTGATTAGAGCAACAGTTTTCACTGGATCGAAAAGCAATATCTGTTTAAAGGTATTTGTAATCTTTAATTAACTGAATAAATGCCAAACTTGTTCTAGAGAATAAGTTATAATAGGTCTATTCAAATTATTACCCAGAACTTAAATTAAGAATTTTAATCTCAAACAAATAGACACATTTGATTGTTAAGATAAGATCACAAGTTAAAAGTGAATTTAAGCTCAAAATGTTCTTACATAACAATATCTGTTGTGTATAATAGCTGTTAGCTAGTGTGCGCGACTAAATAGAAACTGCTTGCCTCAAAGAATACACATACGACATGTGGTACTATTAAAGGGGTTTGTTGCTTGTCGAAAAAACAACAAAAAAAAACAACAACAATGCAATTAAGCAAACACACACGCACGAACCGAAACACAAGCCTTTGGGTCACAAATTCGTTTTCGTCCTTTTTGGTTTTTTTCGCTTTTTTTGATTCGAATTGAATAAAACGAGTCGCGTGGACTGTGTGGTGTCGTCCAAACTGCACTTCGAGCGAAACCAAACTGAGGCCACGAGGAATACGCAAAAACAAAAAAAAACAAAAATAAAACATCGAAACAACGACCCGTTTTTAGTTTAGTCAAGTATGTAGGTAGGTAGGTGTAGGTAGGTGTATGTAGATAGTATATGATTCTATGTATAACTTGTTTACCCTTGTCCACCCGGATCAGAGATCAAATACAAAATACAAAATAGTTAGTCTGTTCAGAGAGCTAGTCTCTAGGCTGCGTGGGTTGCTGCTTCGTTCATCGTTCACAGTGCGGCGAGTTTGGTGCGTGCGGCAACTAAATTTTTCGAATACAGCAAAAAAAACTAGAGCGGCGTTGTTTAAAGAAAAACAAAAAACAAAAAAAAAACAAGAGGGTGCTTGGCTTGAGTATACTCTGTGGCATATAACAATAAATCACAAAAGTTGTATATCAAACTTGACACAAAATGTAACTGTAAAAGTTTTTTTGACAAGCGACTTTTTCAGCTTGATGCATTTGTTCGCCATCTAAATTGTTTAAACCATATGGGATTAGTGTAGGGTATCAAAAAATTACTCGCACTTTCAATTTTCAAGCACATTGCGTGCGACCTTGGGCCCGAGCAACGTACAATGAGAGGAGGAGGGGAGGGGGGGGGGGGAAGGTGTGTGTTAAGTCATTTGGCAAGGTAAAGTTGAATGGGGTCGAAGTGGAGCGCATCTGTGCCCCAACGCGCTGTCAATTGATTAAGGGCGGCTTAGCATGTGAATGGCGGGGTTAATTCGGCAGCAAGGGCTCATGCTCAATCCAACCAACGCAACCCCCTTTCAGTAGTTAGTATATGCTCAGCCCCCAACAGTTAAATTTGTTCAAGGCTAACCTAATGCTGTTTTAGTTCACCATTCCCATTCCCATTCTCTCTCTCTCGCCATTTCTTTCTAGTATTATGTTGTATTGTTGTTATTTTCGTTGATTGGATGCTGTCGGTCAGCTTGGGACGACTGGCGACTAGCTACAAAGGCCAACAAGTGAGCGGCGGCATAATTCCCATTGATCAAATTAATAAATAAAGGTAAATTCATTTGCTTGGCATTGTTCAATGCTACGATTTATTTTACTCTTTTGGGCTTGCTGGCATTTTCGCCTCTTTGTCGCAAATGCTTCAGAGTTCTTCTTCTACCCAAATATAATTAAGAGGCGGACAATGCTTCAAAAGAAGCGCATTCGGATAAAATTAATGCTCTGGGCTAGTTCCATATTCAATCTAATAGGATAATAATGGATCAGCATATAACTAATTCGTTAGCTTTGTGATTAAATCTGCTTGATAATAAAACTCTTATAGCTTCGAATAAACTAAAACTATAAAGTCCTTAGAATTATATAAAGCATGCCAAAGAACTATTAAAATATATATATCGTGTATAGTCTCAAACCCTCTTTTCATTTTCAAGATATTGTTGTATATCGTAAACGGGATGAGTTATCGAAAATCGAAATTAAACTTATACTGTCTATTGATTAGGCGAGCTTTTTGTTCTAAATCTGGAGTCTCTAGCTCTTACAGTCTCTGAGATCGGCGTTGGTCGATGCAAGATGCAAGATATATATGCTGTCTGATATGCTTCCTTCTATGTGTTAAACATTTTATGACAAACTATATATATATATACTTTTCAAGTGTATAATAAATTTGTAAAAATCTATAAGTTCACACGATTTTGTTAAAATAAAGCTATTATATTCGAAGTTTACACATTCATTTGCGAATT
The DNA here is from genome assembly GCA_035044605.1 of Scaptomyza cyrtandrae. Classification (NCBI taxonomy): domain Eukaryota; kingdom Metazoa; phylum Arthropoda; class Insecta; order Diptera; family Drosophilidae; genus Scaptomyza; species Scaptomyza cyrtandrae. The sequence goes on from JAWNNS010000639.1 coordinate 9,533,405, forward strand.
AAATTCAAAAAACCTTTCTTTGACCTAGCTTATTTATTTTATGCTCAACTTATGAATAAATCCATTGAAGAGCGCAACAATCTTGAGAATTTTTTGTTTAATTACTATAACAGTCACATCTGCTACAAAACACATACCACAAAACAAAACCAAAAAACCAAGGAAAAAAAAAATTAGGAAATAGAAAAATAAAATGCTGCAAGCAAATCGCAAGTGGCACGTAAATGTTGCCGGTTTTTGAATGCCAAGTGAAGCTGTTAAGTTTTGGCTGGAACCCTGTCAACCTGCTTGGCAATTTTCCGCTTACACGATTTTCCCCTTCCCCTTTCCCGTTTCCCGTACCGTAACCAACTCACGCCTTGCGCTCTTTTGCGTGTGTCTTTTGCGTCGTGACAAAACTGTGGCCAAAAACGAACAAGAAGGTAAGGTTTGTCGCAATAGTTGTTGTTGTTGTTAGTCACCTTAAATGTTATTTGCATTTTAATGACGCACTTTGAAAATGTTATTTTAATTGAAGAATATGTATTTCAACTGCGTCCACACCCCCTCCCCACCCCCCTTTCGTCAACGAAAACAAAACGTGATACAAAGCAGCAACAAAAACCAAAAATGTATTCTCAAATATTCGATAAATTTATTAGATTAACGATTGCAGCTGCTGCGAGCAAGCGTAAATAAGTTTGCAAGTGTCATTCAATTTATTAGTTTGTGTTTATTTGTTGATCACGCTTTTATTTGATTTTGATTTCACTTCATTTTTTTTTTTTCATATAGTATTTGCAATGCAAATGATAATATGCGTGACACAAATGTCAAATGTGCAGTAATTACATTTGCATATTGTTTACGAATAATATTTGCAATAACACATTCACAACAAGTAAACAAACAACCAAAAACAATGAAGAACAAACAAATACACACACACATATATATATATATATGTAAATATGTGCATTTTTGTTAAGCCAATTTATTTTGATTTTAGAGGTCTGTTTTTTGATTGGTCTTACTAGTTATTTTGATTAAGTTATTCGTCAATGCCTGCCTTGTTGGTTGTTATAATCGATAGATAACCGATTCATATATAGGTTTTCTGATTCGTATTGATGTGGCTATGTTTTTTGTTTCTTTATTGCCTGATAAGCTTCTATGGCTTGAATAAATTTCGGAAGTCCTAGTAGCACTTTGTTCGATCAATCAAACTTTAATCAGTTACCAACCAGAATTGTACTTAGATTTGGGTTTTTCATCATTCATTTCATCAAGAACGAAACGTAAACATACTTTAAAAAAGCATTATATATTTGCATTCAAAATTGGGTTTGTTTTTTTGTTTATTGTTTATTGTTTATAGCAATTCATTTCATTCACAGTTCATATTTCGATTTTTGCTGCTCATTCAAGAAAACTAAGCTGAACTAGAGAATACCCTGTATTTGCCATTATAATACACATTTTAAGGATGAGTAATATATACATAAACTCTTAGCTATTAGTATGAAATATTAAAATTGATTCTTATAGCTATGGCTTTGATTGACTATCGATTATAATCGATCGCTCTTGATCAAATTAATGCAACTTTCTTCATTGCCTTTGATCAGTAAAATGTTTTTATAACAAATGTTTTTATGTTTCCAACCGATAAAAGAATGAAAATAATAAAAACTTTATTTGCTAACTACAAATATGAATCCCTTACGCTGTTGCAAAAAACATTTCCTCTATATATATTCTTTTTCTCCGGTTACATTTTTATACAAACTGCACATCAATTACATACACATTGCATCCGATACAGCAATAATGAAAAAACCAAAAAAGATACAACCAAATAACTACTATTCAAAATTGTAGATGAAAAACCAATTTTTAAATCGACCGTACAATAAATGCGCATTTTAATTCAAGGCTATCAAATAAAATTTCAATGCAAATGCAAATTAAATAAAACTTTTCCCACATTTTTATTTTATTTTATTTTATTTTATTTCGTTCTTGTTTCTGCTGCAGTTAGCGGGATTTTCGCCAGTTTCCGCGTTGCACGAACAAGTTGCAAAAGTTTTGCGCTACGTTAGAGCCCAAACCAAACCAAGTGTGTGAGTGAAAGGGGAACAAACGAAGCTTAAGAAAGGAGAGGCATTGCATTTAGCATTTATTTGATTTAACGTTCCGGGCGTGTTCGGGCCCATTGTTAGCAGTTTATAGCTGGAGAGAACAGGTGAAGCAGTTGAAGCAGGTCACGTCTTGCGGCTTAGCTGCTCGACAAAATGGCGACCCCAGTCAGAGAGATGGAATAGCGCAGGACATGTTGCACGGACACTCACACACAAAGAATCGTGCCTCGAGTAAAGGTCGCACAAAACATAAACGTTTGCCAGCAAAAACTAACATAAATGTATATTTAACTGATTCACAGCACAAACAGCGAGACAGTGTGTGTGTGTGTGTGCATTAATAAGCATTGATTAGTTATGCAGATTGGTTAAAGTGCACAAATTTACGTTAATTGACCAACAAAATGGGGCGCCAAAATGAAAAAAAAAAAAAAGTATAAAAATTATGTTAGCTAAAAATTAAACGACGACATCAATTAGGCGAGCTGCCAGCAAAAATGCCTCACTATTAATTAAAACTAAAAAAATGAGAAAGAGACGTTCACTATTCGATAGAGAGAGAGAGAGAGAGAGAGAGAGATGGGGCCAAGGGCACGTTAATCTTCCTTCTAAGTTGGCAATCTTTTATCCTTTATGCGTTTCGCACACACACCTTTAAGTGTGTAATCACTTTACACACACAGCGACAAGGTGAAAGCGAAAGTGAAAGTAAAGACGAAAAGGACGAGGAGGGGAATGCGATTGCGGTTGCGATTGCAAGATGCTGAATTGAGGCAAACGTACGCCTTGTTGTGGCTTGCAACGCAATGCGCCCAACGCGCCAAGCAAAGACAGAGCGAGAGAGAGAGAGAGAAAGAGATAAACTACAATACGTGCTGATTGTATGGGAATTAAATGTTTGTTGCGATCGAAAAGACATTGAAACAGATTGGAAGCATTGAAATGTGTGTAAGGCGGCACGTTTCTTATAGCCATAAATTCATAAATAAATAACAAGAATAAGATGTTTAGGGTTTAGGTGCGTTTTACAACACTGGTTGCATATCAAACTATTACAATAGAAGTGAATTCATTAAAAAGCAAATTTTCTAATTGAAATTGAATTACCAAACTTTTGTAATTTTTTGGAAATTATATAATTGCAATGAAAATATTTATATTTATATACTTAATATATTATTATTATTATTATTTTTTATATTTTTCGTTGCTGTTTATTAAGCGAAATTCAGCGAAAGTGTTTGTAACTTTCTTTCACTTAGTTCAAGTGTCTTAAGAGTTTATAATATCTATCAGAAGTTTGAACTGAGACATAAATGTATAAATGTGTATGAATAAACTGTTTAAAACTTCCAACAACTAACTTTAAACGCATCCATTCAAATCTTAGATGAGCCTGAAAGCATAATCATAGATCATAGTGGAAAAAGAAACAACGTTTAATTGTCTGCGATCTGCTATCTACCATCTGGACGAAATTTGATGAAATTTAACGAAAGTTTTGCGGTGAACGAAAGTCATCGAAAGGTTTGCCGTCGTCAACATAAGTTGTTATTGTTGACTCAGCTGATAACAGTTTTGGAACGTATGATTGCAACTTTAGTACTTGTTGCGGTTGCTGTTGTTGTTATTGTTATTGTTGCTCACCTGTGCCCCAGCTGACGCTTGTGACCGTGATAGCTATCGGCGTTCAGGCTTAGACCATTGAGCACCGATTGATCCATGTCCGTTTCGCCAATTGTTTGTGTGCGTTCGCGTGCCACGGAATTGCAGTTATTCATAATGGAATGTGCTTGCTGTAGTTGCTGTTGCTTGGATTGAGTTAGCGGCATTTTTGTGAAGTATTTTCGCTTGCTGTTGCTGCTGCTTCTGCGACTGGTTAGCGAAAAGTGCCAAACAGCAATGTCAGCAATGTAGCGACGCCGCGTCGCTGCCGATAAACGATTCGGCGAGTTCAGAGCTCTCTCTTCCAAAAAGCAAAGCTCAATCGGTGTAAGTGAGAAGGAATGGAAGAGAGAGAGAGAGAGCGCAGGCGTTTGATGTTATGCTAGAAGAAGGCAATGGCGCCTTATCAGCTGGTCGTCGCTGGAAACGTCACGAATCTATGCGCAATAGCAGCAGCGACAACAACAAACTACTACGTACTGTGTTATTGTGGAATGATCTTGTGCGTGGGCAAAGCACGCAAAGTCTGCTTCTTGCTCTTGTTATTGTTTTGCGTTTCTCTTTTGTTTTCTGTTTTTGGACAATATTATGATTATCACAGAAACAAAACACACATAATATGTATATATGTATGTATGTATGTAGGTTTGTACACACAAAAACACACACAAGAAAAAATATATGTAAGTAATACAAAAGTACAATTACAAATGTGCTCGTTTTTTTTGTTTATTTGTTGGTTTTTGCGCTGCTAAGTTTATGTATGACGAGAGCAACAATTTCGGTCAACGTTCGGAATTCGACTGACAGCGGCGTCGACGGCGGCGCTCAATGAATGCAACGTAGTAGAAATGGGAAGAAGGCAGCACCAGCAGCAATAAAAACAGACACAACAACATCAGCAATAGCAGCAGCAAAACGGCAAGCAAGTAAAACTCAGAGAACGAACGCAGTTGAGCGACGCGCGCATGCTCTCTCTCTCTTTCTCTCCCTCTTTCTCTCCCTCTCTCTCTCTGTGTATGTGCCTCTGTGTTGTCAAAAGCTCTTCGTTCATACATTTGCGTGTCAAAGAGTAGGTGCGCACCGGACAGCTGTGTGCTAATATTTTGTTGTTGTTGTTGCTGCTGTTGTTGTTGCTGTTGGCGCCGTCATTGGATTTGAGTCGTTGTTACCTTTATATGCCATTTATGCAATACATACACAGTGTTGTGGGTTTTATTTTGGCTGTAGTCTCTTCTTTTACACGATTGAAGGTCAGGGTAAAAAAATCTATTTTGCTACATAGTACGTCTAACAAATGATGACAAAGGCATTAGTTCATACACACATGTACATATATGTATGTACATACAAAAAACACACAAGCAAAAAGAAAATAGAAGTTTCCGGAATTATTTCAGTTATTTGTTGTGTTCGCTTTTATCTACTGCGTAGTAGAGCATTCAATCTTCGTTTTGCAAGTGTGGCTTATTATTGCTTTTACTTTTTATTCTATCTTCACGCCATAAAGCGAATTGAGACGCATACGCATACACACACGCACACACACACAAACAAACACTCAAAAATAGCTGTGACCTAGGGAAATTTCCAAGTGCCCGTCCAAAGACGCATATGAAAAGCAAATGATAAATTATAAATAGCACAAAGACAAAAAAAAAACAAAAACAACAACAACACATACAAATAAGCGCAACTCAAATAGAAGATCGCGTTTAGGCGTTTGATTTTCTATGCGTAGGTTTGTGACTCGACTAAGCGGACTCAACTCTCTTGGACATTTGTTATTGTTGTTGTTGTGGTAATGTGTTGTCAAAAGTGAAACGTGTATCAAAGATCTACATACAGATAAGGAGTTTGTTTGTTCAAATACTCCTATACATAATCATGAGGGTTTTTATGTTTCGATTTTATGAATGCTTTGACACCTTTGGCTGTCAAATTACATTGATTTTTGGGCATTGAGGTCGTATTTATCACATTCTAGTTTTTCTCTAGACACACTGAGGGCAATAAGTTTGTTGGCCACTCATATTGTATATTTTTTAAAGTGAGTATAAATTAAAATTTTATAGCCAATTTTGTTGGTTACATCTCTTATAATTGGCAAAGTGCTCAAGAGTGAAGAACGACTAATTAAAGTAACATCATTAAGCAAAAACTAAAAATATGATTATATTATATTAGTGTGAACGCCTACATTTAACATACACTGTTTGTATGTCTTATTATCATAACGATTTGTTGAGTGTATCTCATAAATATATTTATAAGCCCCAAAAAAGCAAACATATTACTGCCTGCCTGGACATTAATATTTAAATCAAATACCATATTTGGGGGCACGCCGCACACGCTCACACACTCACACCTCTGTCTGTCTGTCACACACGATTAGTTTTGATTAGTATGGATTAAAGCAGGTGAATTTAAGTTTTATGCTTAAAAAGTGACATACTTCACTCTCTTATATGTTAGTGTCTTCGAAAGCTCTCTCTCTCTCTCGCTCTCACTCCGATTTGTCTTTCGTTGAGTTATCATTGCGACAACTCGAATGATAAACATGTCTAAAATTAGAGCGACATTCATAAGGTTTTGCATGTTTTTTTTTTGCGGATATCTTTTGTGTGTTTAACTTTCAGTTTCAGTTTCAACTTTTAGGTGATCATTGCAAAAAAAAAAGAAAGAAGACGAGTGCGAAGAAGCAATGAAAGAAATGATTTTTTCTTCGCTCCCATTTCACGTTCCTGTTGTTGCTTATTTTATACCCTGAACCCATTAAAAATGGGTAAAAAGGGTATAATGGTTTTGTGCAAATGTATGTAACAGGCAGAAGGAAGCATCTCCGACCCCATAAAGTATATATATTCTTGATCAGCATCAACAGTCGAGTCGAAATAGCCATGTCCGTCTGTCTGTCAGAGACTATAAGAGCTAGACACTCCAGATTTGCAACTTAAGCACGCCTAATCCCTAGGCAGAACAAGTTTATTTTTGATTTTTGATAACTCTTCCCGTTTCCGATATATACATGGGATCGATAACAACAAAATCTTGAATTTGGAAAACATTCAGATGGCATTTGAATAATTAGGCAAAATAATGGCAATCTGTGAAATTTTTATTGAAATCGGATGAGAAACACCGGAGATTTGGAATATTGAAGTTGTGTATGCAGTATGCAGTATGTGCGTACATACACACACACACACACTTGCAAGTACTGACTGTACGCGCTAAGTATAGGGTTTCAGGGTATCGTCTAGTCGGGATTTCTCGACTAGAGCCTTCTTACTTGTTTTAAACTGGTAATCTGTTTATTTACTCTTAGCGGAGATAGCTTTTCAGCTGATTAAAAAAAACGGCAAAATATAAACACTAAAAACTGGAAACGAAAGCAGAATCGATGAAAAAAAATAAAAATCTCACAAGCACACAAAAATTTAAATCGAATTACATTTAGCGAATACAAAAACCAAAAGATAGGCAAATATTGGCACAGCAACTGCCAGGCAAATATTATGCCTTGGGCAGGCAATATTTGAAGGATAGATTGAGAGGTTGGTGGGAGTGGGGTTGTCTTGTTGCAGTTTGTCGTCAACGTCAAGCTGACAGTGAGTTGAATAGATTCTTAACACCAAGCAGATACAGAACGCAGATATTCATATATACTACACTAACATACGTAAAGAAAACATACGTACATAATTAAATTGGCAAATCAATTTTTGAAAGAATTTGTTGACTCAAAAAGAACTGTGGAATATTTTTTGTCTTATGGTACAAATAAGCTATGACTCACTGTACATAAATACATATGTAATTACATACACGCTGATTTGTGTGCATTTAGTGAATAGTTGTTGTTTACTTTTTAGTTTTGATATTGGTGTGTGCTTTCCGATAAGACCGATAAGGTTGTAGCAGCAGCAGAAGCAGCAGTTTTGCATTTGGCATTGGCATTCAACACACACACACACACACACACACACAGACTAAGTTCGAGCGATCTCTACAAATGTGTAGAGTTCAACGTATGTAAAAGTAGTATGTGATTTAGGAGAACAAAAGAGTAAGAGATAAGTTAAGAGATACTACATTTATATATGTACGCGGTGGAGAAAAGAGTTTAAAACGAATTAGATTGAATTTTAGTTAACCTTGACACATATTACTTTGGTCCCCAACAAAAGGTTTATGTTTATGTACATGCATACATATGTTTATAGGTCTCACCTACATACAGAGTTGAGGCAAAACATCACTATCGAAAACAACAAAAACAAGCGATATGAACTTGACAGAAGGAGAAGAAGATTTTTAACTTTGGATCTTTAATGGCCCGCTATTCAAAATATGTGTGTGTGACGTCACAAATATGTATGTATTTAGGTATGTATGTATGTATGGAAATATATTGATGAATTTTTTGTTTTTTGTGTTATTATTTATTAATTTGATTATTCGAATTGCAATAAATACAAATAAATTAAATCCGGGTAACAAAATGAATATTTCCCAAAGAATTCCCCCCAAAAAAACCTAAGAAAATTCCTTACAAATATACATTAATTCATATCCATCTATATTCCACCCATAATCTGGGGATTCTATTACATATTTGTACTCACCTGTGAGCCGCATGGCGATAATACTTCTTGGGTGCCGAACAGGGGCCGGGTGTATTCGGGGCTGAATCGTTCATATCGTACTGTAATAGATTGTATGTATGTATGTATGTATGTTGTTGATAACAGTTATAGCAACAAAGACACACAAGCAAATACACACACATACACATTGGAACAGTTTTGAAGTTAGTTGCAATAGACAAAAGATTAACAGTTGTGAATAAAGTTAATGTTTAGAAAGAATTTGAAGGCGGGGTGCAGTAAAAGCAATTAAGTGCACAAAAGAATATTTGAGTACGGCAAATCTTATGCTCTCTTCCACGTATATGTGTGTATATGTCTGTGTGTGAGTGTGTGTGCGGCTGTGCCTGAGTGACACAATTGGTACAGTAAGCTAATGAGCTTCGCTGCAGCTGATTGATGTCGGTCTGTATATGTATGTATGTGTATGTGTATGTGTATGTGTATGTGTATGTGTATGTGTATGTGTATGTGTATGTGTATGTGTATGTGTTTTTCTCTGTGTCTGTGTCACTCTGTCTCTTGCAAGTTTTCAATTCATCTTCGACTCGCTCTCGCCCTTACTTACTTGATACGGCAAGTCGTAATACTCTCCTGCAAACTGAGCTTGGGCCTGAGCCTCTGCCAGCTCCAGCGTCACACTGTCTTCCGACATTGTTGCTGTCCTTTTGATTAAGTTCGCATAGGTGCAGTAGTTTTTGTTTATTTTGTAGCAATTGTTATTGTTGTAGCTGTTGTTTTTCTTATTCTTCGTCTGATGTTGACAGTTTGAAATGCTGCGACTGCGACTGCGGCTGCTGTTGTTGCTGCTCAGTTGACGCAGCAGGGCGTCGTAATAAGTAATTTGGACTTGAACTGTTGTTGTTGTGTTTGCTTTGTCTGTTTGAGTTGCTGTTGTTGTTGCGCTAGTTCTGTTTATTTTTGTGGGTTTTGTTGTTATTGTAATTTTTGTATGGATAAACTGCAAATTGTTTGAACCATTGCGTAAGTTCCTTAACACTTGCGACAACTTAACGAAAGCCATTAACCGCACTTGCATGCAATGTGTGTACATACATATGCATGTATGTACTTATGTTTGTTTGTATGTTACAATAGCAATGTTCTGTGTGTATGTACTTATGTGTATATATGTGCTGTGTTGTGTGCCAATATATATAAATATGAAGTTGAAGCAATTTATCCAAAAATTAAACAAAAAGAGTTGCATACTTTTTGTAAGTGTAAGCAACGATCGATTTATGTTGCTGACTGTTTATACACTACGGCGCACTAAAAATATATTATTTTACAGATTATGAATACTCAATAGTTTGGGGTGTGGTTATTTTAGTCTAATTTTAGCGATAAATGATCGGATTGCAAGTGTTATCATTATTAGTTAAGTACAAAATATTATTGCGTTATTTTAGCACTGTAGCTTTGCATTTAAATGATTAAAACGAATAACAAGTAAATAGAGATATAAACAGAAGCAAAACGAGCTGAAGCAAAAAGCAATTAAAAGGTTTCGCCTAAAAGTATGCTGTGAAAAATGTGACCGCAATGATCGAAATGATTAGCCCTTTACCAAATATACATACAATTATACACATATATATTTGCATAACGGTTATTGCTGTTGTTGTGCATTCTAATTATCTTTGCCGCAATTAAACTAATGACGGACTTTATAATGTGAAATAATGAATGGAAACGTCGAATAAATGAATACTTATCGATCTATCAACTGCGCAAAACTGAGCTGGGGCAGCCGCAGTAAACGAACGCTATGATGGAGGAGGCCTGGGCTCTAAAAATAAGCCTCCATAGGCTCGTGGACTATAGAAACATATGTACATACATATGTATGTATATATGTACATACATATTAGCGTGTGCGAAAACAACAACAACGACAACAAAAAGCGCCCGGACAAAACGACATGAGTCATCATTTACAGTTCACAGTGAATTTTCACACCATTTCAATTAGGTAAAAACAAATAATGGCATTGTAAATAGTAAGTAATTGATTTGATACTTGTGCATAGTACGCACACACACACACACACGCACACACTCACAATATGAATACCTGAATACCGTAAGAATGATAGTTTAAGACGATGATTGCCTTTCTCTAACTGTTACCAGTTATGGTTTCTTTCGTTCTTGAGTTTTGGTTTATTGGTACCGCCGCAATTTGCACAAACAACGTTTCATAACACTCTCTACTTTGAAAGCAGGTCACGGTAAATACACATATGTATGTATGTATGTATGTATGTATGCTGTTATTGTTATTGTTCCAAAAATTGCCTTTTCACTGAGCCAAGAAACAGAAAAAACAAAATAAAACATACATCCAGTAATTGTGTTAACGCGTCACGGCAAACGAAATGCGACTATGGAAAACTTTTTCTATGTGTTAGAATTTTCAGCCTTTAATTTGTATTGTGGCCTTTTTTTTTTTTGTTTGTTCTGTCGTTTTTTGATTTCGCTTACACATTTAAGTTTTATTTTGTTGTTCTTTTGCCGACAGACTCGCTCGCTTTTCACAATTTTTGTACGTTTCGTTTTGTTCGTTTAACATTGCAGTTTTGACGTTTGCAGCGCACGCGCTCTCACAACGTGACCGCAGACAGGTGCAAAGAGAGAGAGAGAGAGAGAGAGAGCGAGAGAGAGTGTGGTTAAGAGCGAAACAATTTAAAGAGAGCAATAGAGCGAAGTGGAATGCCGGCCAAAGCTTTCTATGTTGTTTGTAAACAAAGTAAAAGCTTCAATGGATCCTAATTGACAGCTGGCAGTGCTGTTGCTGGCCGGCATAAATGCGTCTTTTTCTTCTCTTCGTTTGGCGGCACATTCACATTTTCAAAAGTGGCGCTAAACACGTAAATCTATGTACTTTATTGTGGGTGGAGTAAGTAAGTTAAGCTTCAGGAACTTAAAACGACTTTAGCAGCTTTGTTTGGCTCTAACTAAAAAAATTCACATTGTGCACAACAAAATCAATTAATTACTTAATAAGCCTTTCCTGTTCAAATTGCTAAGCATACGCATAAATAAATACATATGCATTGATGTATGTTTGCTGTACCACAGATGTATGTAAGAAGAAAAACATTAAACATTGAAGTAGCGACAACTTTTTCAATATAAATATAATACAGTCAAACCTCTCAATGACAAACTAAAGTATATCAAAGTTTTCTATACTACAAACTGTTACTTTAGCGAAGTTAATGGTGTTTTTAAAACCCTTGAGATAGCGAACTATAAGGAAGTACAACTGTATTTTTTTCACATATTTTCCCAATAGAAAAATGTATTTTATCTCGTTTTTCTTTATACTCACTTTTATCAATATTGAAATAGTGTCTAAAAAGTGCAAGAGTTGTTTTTCATTCACTTATCTATCTCCCTTTCGATGCTACACCCAACCCCACCCACACCCCCAACCCCACCCCTCCTTATTACAACCCACAACAACATCAGTTGATAAATCTTCCGCGTACTTTGGCTGACGAGGCACTTCCTTGCAACTTGCAACTTACGACTTGCTTGCAGCTTGCAACTGCACTTCCTTTGCCTGCATTTGGAGCGAAGCAAAAAAAGCGAAAGAAAGAAATTACAGATAGAGAAATACTAGTAAAAGAGGGGAAAGCCAAAAGTGAATGAAAAACAAGTGTGCAAGTGCTTTGGGCCAAATGGCCAATGGCTTTTTGGACACTAACTTGGCCATTTGGCCATTTGACGGGCGTCGCCTTACGCAACGTTTTCAACGTTTATCACCTGAACTGAACTGCACAGTATGTTTTGGCCAAGTTAAGATAGTAGCTGGCTGGGTAGCTGCACTGGCACGGGCGGGTTTTTCAATAAACTGGCCATAAAAAAAAAAATGGGAAGAGAGAAAACAAAAACGGGAGCAGCGCATTGCTGGAGCTGTTTTCGCACTTAATGCCAATGCCTAGGTGTATGAACGGTAAATAAAGTAAAGTGAAGTGGCCTGGAAGCGATCCGAACAACTCTGGCTAACGCCACTAACAACCACAACATCAACAACAACAACATTAGTTAACAATGGCAACGATGCTGCCGAGCAAAACATTTTTGCCCTCTTGGCCAAGTTGGGCTAGCTGCTTAGTTAACGCTGCAAGCTCTTTGTTTTTGGGCTAACGGCACAACAAATGGCATGCAGTTGAGGACAGAAACCCAACATCTTAATACTCTTTCCAATGGCTAAATAAGTGTGTATGTTACGCGAATATTATACAAATTGAAATTTGAGTGTTAGACATAATTCAATAACGCAATATTAATTAATTATAATATTTTCAAATACAATTTAATTTCTTTGTAAAAGTTTTCAACTCATGCCGTTTATGGAATTCGATTTTTATCGATATATGTGCAGTGAAAAATCGCTTAACGATAACAAGCAACAAACATTTATCTCTGATTAAACATAAATTTATGATTTCGAGCACCTTTGAAAATGATATTTTCGAGCTGCAATTTGATACACTTTGCTTTGTTCGTTACGGTATCAAAAACATGAAAGAGAAATCTCGACTAGACGATACCCTTAACCATATACTTCACTTCAAGTATCTGTGTGTGTGTGTGTGTGATGCTGATCAAGAATATATATACTTTATGGGGTCGGAGATGCTTCCTTCTGCCTGTTACACACTTTTGCACAAAACCATTATACCCTTTTTACCCATTTTGAATGGGTAAAGGCACAAAAAACCAGTTGGCCATGTTCATGTGGCAAAGTGCAGACAGTGCCAATTGTTGCCTTTGGCTATAGCTGCTGCAGTTGTTGTCGTTGTTGTTGTTGTTGTTATCGTTGTTGTAATGCGGCCTCGCGAATTTGGTCAAAATGTTTAGCTGGTCTGCCTGCCGTACCTTAATTGTATTTTGTGTGCTTTGGCCGTGTCTGGGTTGGGTTGGGCTTTTTAAATCATGTTAGCGGTTTTTTTTCTTCTATTTTTCTAAATATATGTATTTCGTTTTTTCATTATTGTTTTTGGTCAGCTTTAATGAGTCGCGTGGACGGCTTAAATGGCAAAGCGGACTGCGCTGCGTATGCGTAATTAACGCAAAAAAAATAGAGCCAAAAAAATAACAGTTAGCCGGCTTTTTGTGTTGGTTGCCGCCGGAAAAACAACAATCAACCGTTTAGACAACTGTGTGGCAGCCACAAGTGGAACAGTCGATACAGAAGCTTAAGTGTTGGAAGGGACACACACACACACTCATTTATCGAGAAGGTAGAGAAAGAAGAAGGCATCGCTTGACTCTAAAGAGACATTCGAGTATTTAGGCAAACACGTATTGAATACATAAAAGGGCTATCAATTCGATACGATATCGGGGCGTAAGGGGGTGTTGGGGGTGGGGAAGATTATGTGTTTAGTTGTACCGCCTAACGAAATCGATTCATAAATTATACATTAAAAACCACACCATATCACATTTCACAAAGTTTGTAATATATATTTTAATGCGATTTTTAGCTAGTTGTTCGCTCTCTCTCTCTTTCTATCCCTCTCTCCCTCTTTCTATCTCTCTCTCCCTCACTCTTTGTTTCTTCCTTTATCTTTATCACTTTCGACGTCTTGCCGCCACTTGGGCTGGCTACCAAAAGTTCTGACACATCTTCAAGTTGATATTCTGAAGATAGAAACAAGCCATGACTTATAAGGTTAAACATTTGATAATCGGTTGAGTTTTGTTGGAGTTACGACTTCGGAAATTTCTGACTCATCTTCAAGTTGATGTTTTGAAGATAGGAAGAATTTTTTCAATGAATTATGCTTGCCAAATGTGTTATTCTCAACGAATAATCAGAAAGTTTTAAGATAACAAAATAGAATATAGCTTTTGAATGATCAAAATGGCATACTAAAAAGCAGTCAGATAATGATAAAGATAAACCCATAGATACTAGGTAGATAATACTGGTACACTAATCAAAGCTCAAAAAACAAACTAACTAACAAATGCTTAAATATCAAACCAAGTACTAATTGGGACTTCAAATTCTGAGAAAATCAAATGCGTAAAATGATTTTAACAATAGATTAATGGATGTATAGCTTTGTGGTCAACTTATCTAATCTCTTTTTGCACACCGTCGATATTATTTTGAGCACATTTCTTACAAATTAAATCGGCTTATGCCTCGATGAAAGGTTTACCAAGTACTAATTGGGATTTAAGATTCTGGGGAAATCAAAAAGCGAAAACAATCTAAAATGTATATTCAATAATCATTTGGCTCTCATATCATTCTCATAAATCTCCTTGCAAGCAACGATAGCAACTGTCTGTCTGTGTGTGTGTGTGTGTATGTGTGCATAAAGTTCAACTTCGCATTGCTAATGCACATCCGAATCGTTGGCTTATATTGCCGTTTTGGCCTGGTTAGTGGGTTCAGTACTGACTTTGGCCAGCAAAAAGGAATAGCAACAAAACAACAACAGCTAAAAAAAAAAAAACAAAACTAATAAAGCAACTCAATTAAGCAGCAGCTGCCGACGCATCGTGGCCAAAAATATTCCCAATCAGAGACGTTTTCTTGTTTTTGTGTGTGCCTCATTTTATTATTTGTATGGCTGCCCCTTGGGGCGGCAACGTGGGCGGGCAGCCAAAAAATCATTTTCGCTATAAATGCGAATATAAATAAAAACGAAACTAATTTAATTAAAGGGCAGCAACCAGCGTTGGCCAGCAACCAGCGCCACCAGCAGTGAATGGCTTTTTTTCCCCTCTTGTTTGCCAACAACGCACAACGCCTATGGCACCCACACACACACACACACACACACACACACACACACACATATATATATATATATATATATATACACACACGAACGTACATACATAAGAAACTGTGAGTGGTGCCCGCAGAGTCAGATCAAAAATCAGATCGACCAAAAGTCTCGCGGCAACTCAATAAAGTCCTTCACAGCGTGAGCCAGTTCTTTTTTGCAAATACTCTTTGAACATGTAGTAAAAGTCATTGTTTGTAATGTGAATGTAATGTAAATAATGTATTTTTATAGAACGAAATAATATTTTTTACCTTCTCACTTCGAACTTTGCCTTGCCTGCTGTTTGTCTGTGTAGTCATTCATCTTTCATAAGAACAATAATCAGATATCTTTAAAAATTATAGGCTATATGCTATTCTGATGTATTAGCTATATTATAATAATTTTTCATAAAAATCTATTTTTGCGTGAAAGAGTATCAAACAAACACACTATTCACACTGTTTTGGAATTGTATGATGTACGACAAAAAGTAAAAGTAAATAACGAGTATGTGAAGTATAAGTTGGAAAAATATTTTATTTAAGTTTAATTTACTTAAACTTATACTTATACTTATACTTGTACTTATACTTATACTTATACTTATACTTATACTTATACTTATACTTATACTTATACGTATACTTATACTTATACGTATACTTATGCTTGTACTTATACTTAAACTTATACTTTAACTTATACGTGTACTTACATTTATACTTAAACTTATACTTGTACTTATACTTATACTTACATTTAAACTTATACTTATACTTATACTTATGCTTGTACTTATACTTATTTTTATACATATACATATACATATACATATACATATACATATACATATACATATACATATACATATACATATACATATACATATACATATACATATACATATACATATACATATACATATACATATACATATACATATACATATACATATACATATACATATACATATACATATACTAATACTTATACTTATACTTATACTTATACTTATACTTATACTTATACTTATACTTATACTTATACTTATACTTAAACTTATACAGAGTAGAGTATTGTATTTGGCAATGGGTGTTCGCTTAGTTGGGGCAATGGAGAGTAGGCTGTAGTGAAGGAAGAGGCGGGGCGGGGACATAGTGAATACAATTATTTATGTGCTGTATGATTTGTCGTTTAATTCGCGTCGCGTCACAATTTTTACATAAGCTGTCGCCGCCAAAAACCAACGAAAACAACAACAACAGCTGCAAGCTGCGATTTTACAATTTGATTGCTACAAATCTGCAAATTTCGGTCCACAGATAAGTTGGGCGATAAGCTTTTGGCATTTCCTGGGCAAAACACGCCTGTTCGCAGCACGGCAACACTGGCTGGGCCTTGTGGGCAAAAAGTTGCGTATACGCAGCGTTACCCAAGCAACTGATGAAATGTTTTAACCACAAACAAAAACGACAACGACAAAAAAAAAAATTGCTGAGTGCGTTTTAAGTGGCGCCGCTAATTGCTGCATCTATGCGCAATTATCTATGCATTTTAGTTTGTTGCTTGCAACATTTAAGCATGCAACAAATTAAAACATGTTGCGATCACTTTTTATAACAATAAATTACAAATATTAGTTTAAGTAACTCAAACTTAAATCAAATCCAGCTATCGAAACTTGAATCAAAGTCAATTTGATATATCTTAAAGTGAGTTCAATTAAAATTGTTTATTGTTTATTGACGCTACACAAAAAATCGTTGTAGAACATCGAAAGATAAATTAAAACATTTGTTGTCGCGACCAACTTAAGGAGGAGGCTGTTGTGTTTTGTGGGCGTGGTCACGTACTACCAATTCCAACAGTTTCAACCACAAAACGCAATTGATATTGCTGTTGTCCTGCGAATGGCGTCAAAAGTTTTTCTCACACACACACACAAACACATAAAACATGGCAACTCGAGCGCAACTTGCTTGACAGAAAGAGGGGTGGTGTAAGAGGGAGTGGGGAAGAAATTATCACCAGACCAGCAAAAAGTTCATCAGCAGCATTACTGACGCAGATTGAAAAGTTTCATCCCTGAAAAAATAGAAGAAAATAAAGTAGAAAAAAAGTCAAAAGAAAAAGCATTTACGTGCTATTAAGCTTGCACCAAAAACATCAACAACAACAACAACAACAAAAACAACATAAACATAAACTCTGGGAAATGTTTATCTGAAGCTTACGACTTGATTAGTGGAAGAGTCGCTGTAGAAAGAAAAAGTAACACATAATAAATAAATCAATCATTTAAGTAATTATTTAGATGGACTATTAATCTAAAGCAAAACAAGAACAAAACAAATAAATTCAAAGTTTTGCGCATAATTTGAAGGAATTGTTCAGCTCAAAGGTAAGCTTAAACTATCATTAGTTTCGATTAAGAATCAAATAAATTATAATGCCTTTTAAGAATACAACTTTAAGATCTTAATTTCTGATTTTACTTAAACTTCAGTTGCAACAAATGTAAAAATTATTATATTATACTATACTATAGTATACTATACTATACTACACTATGCAATGCTATGCTATACTATTCTATACTATAGTCTATGATAAAAGCAAATGAAAAAAAGAAATCAATAATTTTCTATTATTATTCGATGCTTGACTTGAGCTTTGATTCAATATGGCGGCATGCCACAGTTTTAATGGCGTGTGCCTGTTTACCTTATGCTTAATCTTATTATCTCGAAAAGCACTGACCACTTACTAATTTTACCCTGGCCCTGCCCCGCGCTTTATCCAACCACCTGGCTGCCTCCCTTCCTAGTGTCTCAGCTGTCAATGGATGTCGATGGAATCGAAAACAAACCAAAAATTCTTGTTTCTTTTATGCATAATGTATAGACCTAGACCGCAATAGCAACAACCAATAAATAAATGCACAAATTTCACAACAAATTAACACACACACACACAAGCATAGTGTGGGTGTAAGTGTGGGTGGGTGGCATTGATGTTAAGTTGATTGAGATAAAAAAAAATGAGCAAAAAAGAGCAAAACAAATTTGGGCGTGTTTGACGGCCCAAACGTTTCTATCGCAGCTGCGGCATCGACACGAACAACAACAATTCAGCTTATATAATAAAATACTCGTACCAAAATGTGTGTATGTATGTTTGTATGTGTTTAAATAAAAGAACGTAGAAGACAGACAAAATCTGGCCCCAAAATCAAATATCGAAAATCTCAGCGTTTGTCTTTTTTGAGGCGTGCGCTGTTGTTGTTAATATTGTTGTTAATATAGTTCATATTGTTGTTGCTGTAGTTGTTGTTGTTGTTGTTTGGAAGGTGCGGGAAATCTTGTGCACATTGATTCCAACTAAATTGAAGGCTGAGTTTTTGCATCTGGCCATAAGCACTTAACAACATTACTAATTCAACCGAAAGTTGGCAAGTACCAATACCTATATCTATATCTATCTATTCTTGGGTCCATCCAGCGGCCACGCCCAGCTTCAATGGCAAGTGCTTTTCTGCAGCACAAATTCAATTATTTGAAGCGACACCTGGCGGTCAAGCAGCGAATTGCTAACAAATATATTAAAAAAACAACAACAAAATATGCAAATTGTTATTGCTTATTTGGTAACTTTTTTTAAAGAAGTTTTCGAAACAATTTGCAGACATTATTAATTGATAATACTATTAACAAGATATGGTCTTATAAATTTGAACTTTTTTCAATACTCCGTGAAAAGAAGTAACAAAACTGCTTCTTTCAAGATTTCATAAAGTTTTATGGAACAAATATGTTTGGACCCAACAAAATACTAGACAAAGTGTTTAAGTTTCAGAATATAGATATTATGCGTTCATGTTGTCAGAGAAGTTTAACTAAAGCACTTAAATAATCTTGTATAATAAGTGTATGTGTATTGTACATAAATTAAGTTATTGGAAAACATTATTATGAGCTATTGACTTAACGTAGACAACCTAATTTGTTGGCCAAATATAAATATATATTTATCGCTGGCCTCAACGCACACTTGACTCTTGTTACCCTACCAAAAAGGGTGAGGTTTGTATAATGTACAATGAATGAGAGGTTCGTCGAACCCATAATGGATATTATTTACAACTCAGTCATATATCATATATGTATGTATATTGTATTATTGTAATATCATGTTCGAAATCATTGTTAATGGCGCTACTTAAATTGAGCACCCATTCAATCGAGAGCTGAACATAAACATCAACGTTTGACATGCAAGGGACGCGCGTAATGCATTTTGTTTTTGCTAAGGGTTGAAGAAGTAGGTGGGGAGGGGGGGGGGGGGTTGGGTCTATGGCAATGCTAATGCCGAATACAAATTGACAAACGCCGGTCATTAATCTTGAAAGTCGTGGAAATGCCATGCAAAACAGTAGCAACAGCAAAAAGAACAACAAAAAAAGATGAAGAAATTTGCACATTGCTCGCCGCTTTGCCTTTCCCCGTTCACTCCTCACTCGTTGCGTCGTGTCTTAATGGCCTGACAGTGGTGAGTATTTAGGGAAATGTGGTGGTTTTCCCCCCACCATACCACACCACACCACACCACAACAACAATAACAGCTTTGGTCAGGAGAGAATAGATAGACCAGAACAATGGGTGGGAAACAGTAAGAAGAAGAAGAGCAACAACAATGACAACAACAATGACAACAACAATGACAACAACAATGTTAACAACAATGACATCAATAGGCGCAATTGAAACAAGTGTTGTCACTCCTATGACTGCGACTGCGACTCCGACAGCGACGTTGACAGCGACAGCGACAGAGACAGAGACAGCAACGTTAACTGCGACTCGAATGTTATTGTCGTGGCCCTAATGGTTGACGAGGCAACGGTTGGCCAAAACGAAGACACAATCTGTCGTATTTTGATACCCTTTCCGAAGACCTTGTCTCTCAATCTTTAAAGCTTTGAATTTTTGTTTGTTAAGGGTTACGTTCTCAGAAATAAATATATTGAATGACAAATACTTGAAAGAGAAAATGAGAAACAAAAATGTTTACAATACATTAAATGCTTGTTTAAAGTAATTTAAGGGTATTTGGATATCGTTGTGCTCTGAGCTAATTTTTGCTATTATTGTTGTATGTGCCCTTTTGACCCATATAGACGCAAAAAGTTGCGCCTGACTGGACACAATTGACAAGCAGCGACAGAAGACATGAAGTCGAAGAGGAAAGTTTCATATATATATATATATATATGTATGTATGTATAAACACAACAAGGACATGCTTGCCTGCACTCGCCAACAACTGCTGTTGTCGTTGTTGTTGTTGTTGTTATCGCTGCAATTATACAAATTGATTTCAAGACTTAAGCGTGCAGATTGCTTTTTCCAATGCCTGGACAAACATTTTTGTTGTGTGTGGACGAAAAAAGAAATAAGTTTGACAACAGCAGTAGCAACATTATTATTATCGATAGCTGCTTTAACTTGAATCCAAAGAGCAAGAATTGCAACTGCAACCATTTCATGCAATTGCCATTTTTGCCCTGACAGCCAAAGCAGCTTAAACGCAATCGCTCTTCGGCACGCAATATGGCGTCATCCTAAGCATTCGCAGCATCCTTAGCATTGGCCCACTTCCAATCCTCATCCACATGTGTTGAAAATCTCCTTCGATTCAATACATATATATATATTTCGTTTTTCTTGTTTCGTTTATGGTGAATTAGCCTTCAACTCATAGTTGTCATTTTAAGCTGTTACAATTGCCAATCCTGCCAGCGGATACTTTCAAGTAATTCCTTGCTGCTGAGTGTGTGTTTGTGTGTGTGTGTGTGTGTGACAAAACTGGGTCACTTTTTCGCAATTTTCACAATTGCTCAAAACAAATAGTTTTTGAATTTTGTGCTGTTTGCTTAACCTACTTTGACTGCCATGGAACATTAACATTACAAAACAAATAGAAAAAATATTTACTTAAAATCAACATTCTTGCCATATTTTATAAAAATTAATATTGACAAACATAACATAAACATAATAATAGGTTTTGTTTTGAGCTTTTACTTATTAAATTCAAAATTAAATTTGTTTGTACGAGATTGCCTGACTTCACTGTACGGTCATGTCTGCAGTACTGCATCAATGCTTGATGAATAAACTTCAATCTTTTATTTCTTAATGGATTATGATCACAATTTCAGAGATGACCATTATTTTGTCTATAGTTTCGGACACAAGACTAAGATTTTCCAAAAAATGCATTTTATTGTAATTTTATGTAAGTGTATATTGTAAACGGAAAGGGTTATCGATAACTTGCACTTCCTTTTGCTTCAGACGGACATGGCTATATTGACTCAGTTACCTTACGATGTTTTCTATCTATAACGAATACGTTTGTAGAGCACTGCAATTGGACTTAACTCACCGTGTTCTCAAAATCCTCTAGAATAATAATTATCTTAAGCTCCTTGCTCCTAATTTATATATAAATCTTTTAAGTGTATTTATATTTTACCATTTATATCGACAGCAAATACGAAGTACGACACGATACAATTAAACAAAATATGTTTTAAAGTAGCTTTTAAATTTTGGTTAAACAAACCTGAAATATTTTGTTCAAGCTTTTTCCATTTCCATTAAGCTTCACTCACTTTTTCTCCACTACCATTGAATAATGTATTAAAGTGATGAATTTATTCGCATCAGCTTTTTGGATTGTAATTTTATCGTTCACTTCCATTGAGCGTTATTAATGGGTCTCAGTGCTTGAATCGAAATATTCAGCTTAAAGTGCAGCAACATTTTTTGGCCTAGTTCGTAAATTTGATTTGATTTTTTTTTATTATTTTGTTCTCACGCAGCAGCCGCCAAAAAGGCGCGGAAATTGGGCAGGCAGCCAGGGCCAGTCAACGGTATCCATGCGTAGCCCACAAATAAAAAATAAAAAAAAAAAAAAACTTAGCTTTCAAAATGCCTTTTGCAACAATGGATCAGCGGTAGAGTGTTGTGGGGTGGGGTGGGGTGGGCTGGCTAGGGGAGGCCTTATTGCAAGTGGTTTGATTTGTGATTTTGGCATTTTTTGTGCATTTTTTGACTATCGTCGTTGTCGCTGGCTGTTTAAATTGAGAGCTGGCTTTCGATTTTTGTGGGTCGCACAATTTATGCGCGCTTTATGCGTTGCCCAAGTCGTGACTTGGACTGAGCCAAACACTGCTGCTGTTATGTAATGAGTGCGTGTGTGTCTGTGTGTGTCTGTAAGTGTGTGTGTGTGTGTTTGTGTGTGTGTGTGTGTGGGCAAAGACAAACAAGTGAGAGTTGCACTAGATATAAAAAGGTGGGCAGCAACTTTGTTCGATTCGGCTTCGAGGCAGAGAACAATTAACAACGTTGCCACCGCGCGTTGCAAGTAAATGCATTTTAATTACATTTTACTATGCCATTCAATTCAAATCGTTCAGTTTGGAAATTGTCCAAAATTAATATTACAAACTTAGACCAATTACAATAACAACTAGCTAGAAATAAGAATAAAAAATATATATATATAGTGACAAAGTATGTCTCACGTGGAATGAGTAAAGAAGTACGAAAAGCAACTAAGTATCTAGATGCAAGAATTAAAATAAGTAAGGTAAGTTCTGAATTCGTTCGCTAAGCATTATGAGTAGCGAGTAGCGAGTAATGCAAGAGAAGAAGCCGAACAATAAAAGATAGCGAGTAACGAGTATTCTTTAATTTCACTTATAGATTAAAATAACGATTAAGAATGAAAATGTAAGTTGAAGCAACATTTGCCTGATGATTTTTCAGTATTTTTTTAATGATTTTTTTTAGCGTAGAGTAGAGTTGAGGTTTTTTTTAAACATGAATTTTGTGTAAAAAATTATACTATAAACTAGAAATGCAGTATTTATCTAGATGTCATGGCCATGACTTAGAAGGTATTGCATTTGATAATCGGTTGAGTTTTGATGCAGTTCGGATCATACCTTATCTATCTTCAAGTTTTTTTTTGGGTAGATTTTCATTTTAATCATGAATTTGGAGTCATCAGTATACATGCGTATTGAATGTGTCATGAAATATGTATATATTCTTGATCAGCATTGCAAGCTTAGTCGTTATAGCCCTTTTTGTCTGCCCCTCTATTTATATGCAAATTATTCCATTCGTTTTTGCGCTATGGAACTGAAACTTTGATCAAGTTCTTCTTTATGTTGCAGTTAGATAATTTGTAAAGTTCGGCCAGATCCGATAACTATATCATATAGCGGTCATACAAATGCAAGATCTTTAACAAGATTTCACTTTGAAGCCCAATTTAAGTGTATATAATATTGGGCATACCAAATAAAGCTTCCTTTCTTATATGTGTTAACTTTTAACAATTGACACGATTTGTAATACAAAATATCAAGAAAATATTCTATTTTTTGTTCGACTTTTGACTTATGGGTTAAGTGCAATTGTCTTTGGTTTTTATCTTCCTGTTGCACTTAATTGTAAGTAGTTCTTGTTGCTTGCATTTACATTTGGGTGACTTCATGAACAGTAAGCAGGCTATGAAGCAAGTTTGGGGGGTTTCCTGCTGCCGCATGCCGCATTTGTTTGTTGTTTGAATTAACAGCAACAGCAACAACAACAACAACAACTACCAATTAAACAATGACTTTTGATGTGATTTCGCTTAACTTGAATTTATGTTTGTTATTGCCAATATTGAAAGGCAATCAAAAAATGGGCAGAGCAACAACTAGATGGCGGGTGTTGGCTGCGGCCAGCGGCATGCGGCATGCTACAAACTGCGTCTGCATTGCGTTCCATTGCGTTGGCCGCGCCTGCGAACAGTGCGAACATTCACAATAGATTGCACCGCTGGCTGCCTGCTTTGCCAAAAAGATCAACGTGCGCGACGCGATTCGCAAAACAAGTTTACCATGGCTGCTGCTGCGGCTGCTGCTGGACCATATATTTTTCCCAGCCATATGTATTCATGTGGCATGTGGTATAAATAGGCGCAAAGAACGCGATACTGAGACAGTTTTCAACACAAAGCCCAACAGCCCGGTGCAATAAAACATATTTCATTTATTTTTTTTTCACGTGAATCAACAAAACAAACCACATAAAATGGCATTCAAGGTGCGTAAAGGACTACAAAAGTGTTCAGAGTGTGCAAAGTGTGTGTGTGTGTGTGTGTGTGTATGCAAGTGTTAAACAACCACAACACGGCAAAAGGATAAATTGAAATGTCCAACAGAATGAAGACATGTTGGCAGTTCGTTCTTGTATGTTCTTGCTGTTGAGTTTGATACAGAAAGAGAGATAGAAAAATAGAGAGAAAGAGAGAGAGAGAGAGAGATTCTGACTGCAATTGCAAATATCCTTTGCTCTGCACTGAGGTGTAGCAAAAGTCCTGCTACACAATGACTGGCCATTGTCTTGGGCCACTGTTGACAGTTAAATTGATTGCATCGCATTTGTGACAAATGCTTGAAAAGTTAAGTTAAGCTAAAATAGAGTTACAAAGGCAAGTCAAGCAAAAGTCATAACTGCCTCGTTGTGTTTTAGTAATTAAGAGATTTGTGTCAAAAATCGACTAAACACAAAACATATGACCATGAGCAACAACTGAGAGATCTCAAAACGATTTTTTATCAAAAAGTTTCTCACTCACCACAAATCTTCTTACGACAGTTTAAACTTGCTAGCGTATATAATAATAGAAATTCATAATAAAATGTAAATCTGCTTTGTGCTTTGTTCGATAAACAAATAAACACAACAAACTCAATTTATATTGAATTTGTTGCATTAACTAAGTTTAGCATATATACTTTAAAAGTTGTTCGTATCCTGTAATGCTTAGAAGCTCCTATAACTAAAATGTTTTAAATATAGTTTTGTTTAAACAAAAGTGGAAACTTTTATGTTTTCGCACACATATGTAGGATATATGAAGCTCTGGAGAAAATATAAACTAGTTAGTTACACATTTGCCAAGGCTCACAGCTCTCGGCTCTCGGCTTTCTGGTTAACTTTGGCCTTAGCAACTGACCTGCGATATGTTTTGCTTTCATTTTTAATTGCCAGCAGCAAAGTTAATATGCAGCAAAAACAAAAATCGTTGCAAGGCAATCCAGTTGGCAAGTCGAAAAGTTGACATCAAAACCATGTTCAAATTATAAATCAATGGCAACGAGAAAATTTAATTTGAATATGCAACTAAACCGAGCCAAGTTAAAGTGGGCCAATTAAATGCGTAAACGTATTTCTAGATCAAGTATTTAATTTAAATGTGTGAAGTTTCACATCCTTGAAAATTGTGTAATTGAAATTTGTATCTTTAACGTACTTAAAGCTTATTTTGTCTATTATTTCGTGTTTCTCTGTGTTTGTTTGTTTATTGGTATGTTGGTATGTCTTGCTCCTTGCTCCTGCCACTCATGTCCGGCACCCAGTTACGCTTAATTAAAATCAGATAAATACCCAAAGACAAATAAAAGCTACGCCAAGTCAAGTGCAAGGCTGCCAGGCTTCCTGGCTGCCAGGCAGCGAGGCAAGCAAAGAATGAAAAAAAAAAACAATAACAAAAAAAAAACACAGCACACAAAAAAAAAAATATCAAAACGAATCGAAAATTATATAAATTTAAAAAGAAAAAACCAAACAGAAACTCCCACAACGTATTATTTTTATTTATTTTTTTGCTATTTTAAGCGTAAATTGAAATTCAATGGAATCGTGAAATGTAAAGTCGCAAAAGACAAAAAAAGAAGCAAAACAGAACAAAAATACTTACACTAAGTAAATAAGGATGAATAAAATACACTACAAATACGCTACAGTGACAGATAAAGCTATGACCAGTTAATAATGTACAACTTGAAAGAAGGGAATGTCAAATGCTGAAGAGTTGGGGAAAATTCATTCAACTTTAAAATGGAAATCTATACAAAAAAAAAGAATAACAAATAACGACCGATTCTAACGAGTATAATTGTGAAATTAGCGAATAGATAGTAACGACAAACAAACGAATTATAACTAACGAGCTCAAAGGACAAGTTAAAGTGGTTAGTAAATGATGTTAAGTCACGTCATATGAAAGCATTTGTGTATGACCGCTTACCAAGGCGAGTGCCATACAAATAATACGCATACGCCGCATTGCCAACGGCAGGACAGTAATAGTGCACGGCATTTAGGAAGTGATAGAGGAGAGAAGACGAGCGAGAGAATTTGAGTTTTCAACTATCGTGCCAACTTAATTAAAAGTTTATGCGCCTGCAATTTCCTTCTGCTCTGTTTGTGTTAGTGCTAGCGTGTCTGTGTGTGTGTGTGTATATGTGTTTCTCTCTGTCGATATGCAAACAAAATACAAAATGAGTTGTCAAGCCGGTAACGCCGCTAGTGCATGAAGTGTGTGCTTATTTGCTTGTGCTATTTAAGTTTAAACTGTATTCTAATGGTCTAATATATATATATATACACTGTCACACGCATACTTACTCTTTATACAGCTCATCTTCTGTTTGGCCGCAATGGCGATTGCTTGCGCACAAGCCAAGCCCGGCGGCCCGGCTGCCTATTCGATAAGTGCGCCGAGCGTGGATCATGCCTCCGTTGGCAACACACAGGAGCATACGGTCAAAGGTCACTATGGCCAATCATCGCAATCTGACTATGCCAGCCAGGTGCAAACCGCACACTCTCAATCTCATGTGCAGCGCTCAAGCATAAGCAATGATGGTGGTTTGGCGCCCGCTCATTATGCAGGTAAGAGATAACCAACACACACACACACACACACACGCACACGCACAACACATTCACATGCACATGCACATGCACAAGCACAATGAATATCAATTAATGCACGTAGTTAATATGCTAACCAAGAAAATCGAAAACGAAAACAAAATATATCACAATATAGCAGCAGCACCTCAAGCAACCTACGCTGTTGGACACACTGCACCCGCCCAGATTCAGGTGGTGGCAAGCGGACACGGATTGGCCTATGGCGGTGGTGGTGCTCACTATGCAGCCGCTGCTGCTGCACCAGCCATCGCTTATGGTGGCCATTATGCTGCCGAAGCCGCTGCACCATCCTATAGCTATGGCGGACATTATGCGGCCAGTGCACCTGTCTACGGCTCGCAACTGGGCCTGGGTCTGAATTTGGGCCATGGCTATGGCTATGGCTATAGTGCTCATGTTGCTGCACCCGCTATTTCTCATGGCTATCTGGCTGCTGCACCTGCTCCCGTTGTGAAATATGCTGCCGCTCCAGCTTATGGTAAAAAATTAAATAAAAATCAAAAACTTCTTTTCAAGTAGTTGCCTCTAATCCTTAAGCACCTTTTGCACCTTTTCTAACTGCTTCATAGTTCTTTTGGTAGTATAGTTGAGTAGTGTTGTACTAATTTTCCAGCAAAATCATTTTTAACAATTTTTACAGCTCGCTCGTTGTTTTTGGTATGCTTAACTGATGGCTGTTCGCTCAACAGCTGCTGCTGCTCTTAAGTTTCTATGACTTTATCTTTATATACGTAGATGCAAGAGCTCTTGACCAAAACACACATAACTTGATCCTGTGTAAATACGACAAAGCAGAAAACTTTTATTTCGTCGACAGGTTTTTGGGGTGGGGTTGGAGGATTGTTGTCAAAGCATCGTGCTACTGCAGCAAATGCAAAAATTAACTCCCTAAGCCATTGTGAGATAAATCTCAAGCATTTTGCGCTTGCAGCATCTGGTAACATAAATATAAACAACTTGTTATTGGCAAGAAAAGGAGCTCAACGAGGGTCAAAGTAGATGGCAAACTGTTTACAGTAAGCCATTGCCTTTCTTTCTTCCCTCCCTCCCTCTCTCTCTCTCTATCTCTCGCTCCTCTCTCTCTCTCTCTCTCTCTCTTTCTCTCTCTTAATGTTGTCATTTCAAAGATTTCTCAACTACATCTTTCGTCTTTTCCTGTGAAAACATTTGAATAGAAAAAATAAAAATAAGGTACGCGGTTTTTGCCGGTCGTGGAACGTGTGATTCAATCGATTCTTCAAAGCATTTACTGCAATCATAAGCAAATACATTTCCTCTAAGTTATTACTTATTTATGGCTTGAGTCAACCAGATTGTGTCAACAATTGAAAGTTTTCAGTTATAGTACCATGTCACTATTTTCTAGCCATTAAAATCGATACACTAAGTATATCCGTTTAAAGGCATTGTGCAATTCAATCATTAATATTTAATTGGGCCGTCCAAAAGCCAAACTCATACATTGTCAACAACTATGGGCGTGTTTCAGGTTAAGTCAGCCAAATAGCGTTAAATTTTGTTAAGTATAAACTTGTTTTTAAAGCTTTTCAATGTTTGATGTCTGTGTCGGTGTTTGATGTCAGGGCAAACGAAACGGAACGAAACGAAAAGAAAAGTTAGATTGTTTGTCGAGTATTGGGGAATTGGAAGTGGGCGTGGCAGGAGGGTCTTAGCCATGGAGGGTCTTAGCCATGTCGGACAGCGCATGCCATATAATCAATCATTTATTCATTGTTGCCAACGATTTTAAAGCATTTGACACGTGGCAATCGAAGAAGAACAAGATGATGATGATGTTGTTACTTTTAAGTCCTTGCTCAAGTGGAGCCATCAGTCAGCTTGTCTCACATTCGAGAAAGTGGCATTTGGCATTTGGCATTGGCATTAGCAGGCAATGTGAGCTGCCAGAAATGCAATCCGCGATTATCAACTATCTGTCCACTTGCAAGAAAACAACTGGCGGTTCCTTGTCGTATTTCGCATTAAACTGCAAGATTTCGGACAATGCAAGCAAAGTTTCACCATAAATGCAAAAGTCATATGTATGTAGTTTCAAGCAAAACTTACGCATTTCATCTCTCTCAATAACTTAACGGTCTGCAAATAAGAGTTAGACCTCAAATATCATTTAATTGCTTTTGCAATTGTTTTCGTTCTTCCTTGCTGTAAGCTTCAAGTGGCTATCGAATTCATGCAACGTTGCCACACTTCTCCCAGTTCCAGGCCGTGTTGCCTGACTTTACCGACAGGTGTCCGTCCATGGCTGTCACTTCTTTCACTGTTGTCGTCCACCTTTTCGTGATGCTCTAGTGATGTATGTGTATCTCATTTCATGTCCAACCTTTGCCATGTAAGTTGATTAATGTCGACTTGTCAGACGCCATGTGCTTAGATCCAAAAACTTGTGTCCAGTTTCTCCACACGCAACAATGGCAGTTGAATTTCATGGCCTCTTCATTGTTAGTGTTAAGCAAAATCTGTCGTGATGTTGGAATTATTGATACCAGAAATTTCAGCACATTCGAGCGTATGTCAAATGAAGTTTCAAAATTTGTCATGGCACAACACAGAATATACAATTGAATGCGGTTTTTACGTTGTTAATGCGACTATTTGCTTTTTCACAGCACCTGGCATAATTGGACACGGCATTGGAGCCGCCTACGCAGCACCCGCCTATGCCGCACCCGCCTATGCCGCACCTGCCTATGCCGCACACGCGTATGCAGCACCTGCCTATGCAGCACCCGCTTACACCACGCATCTGGCTGCCGCACCGGTCCTCAAGTGAGTAATGCCAATGGGATTTTATAAATAAAGATGGGTTGTGCTCATGCCTTCAACTTCTTCTCCTTTTCCATGTAGGGCTGCGGTTGCTGCGCCCGCTCTGGTGCACACATCCGTCTCGGGCCATGGCATTCACTATGGTTACTAGAAAGGCTCAGAGGAAGAAGACCCACAGCATGCAGCATATAACAATTACAAACACCCGTCAACAACCACAACCAAATCCGTGATTAATGTGATATCGCGCTTTGTCCATTTCACAAGTTTCAAATGAAACTCCAAATTTCTAAATGGCATATGAGAAAGTGCAACGCATCCATTATTCAATTACAGACACGCACCAACCGACCAACACGACCCCAAACTCAGAGCTACCAGCTTAATAAAATACTCACACGTCGACCCACACAGGTGTTTAATGCGATTTCGCGCTTTGCCTAATGTCAATTAAAATTGAACATCAAAAGTTCCAAACGGCAAATGCCATTGTGCAACATGGCAAATATTTTGCGCAGCCATTATTCAATTTGAGTAAAATTTTACTTGGATTTTAATTTTGTTTTTTTGATGGTAAGAACAATATGCATTAATTAACTGTGTAAATTTTTTCTTTGTTTCTTTGCGCGTGTGTGTTTCGTTTTGTTTTTGTTGTATAATTATTTTAAAAACTTTTTTTTGTGTATCGCGGTTAAATTCACGTTCTATTTAATATTTACTTTGTACAGAAAAAGCATGTGAAATGTTGGAAAAAATAAACTAAATCATTTAATATACATACTCGATTGCGGATTTGTTCAATTTGGATTAAAGCCTGTTCTATTTTTGGTACAAAGCCCTTTACACAACACTCCCCTCCCCTCCCCTCACTGTAACTGTTACTCTCACTGTTGCAACCCTCCCCCTTTATTCACAATCAGAGCAGTTATAGCATGATATATGATGGCCGAAAACTATGCTGCGATTTATTTGCCACGCTCCAGTTAAGCACTTGCCATACGTACTAGTTCTGTTAGTAGTTGAAGTACTGCATACTTTATGGCGCAGTGCGTGAAATTTATCATACTCACATGCATATGTACTATGTATAATATCTACATGAATATTTATGTATGTAGCATATTCAAAGCAACCATAAAGTCCATAAAGTATATATATAGATAGATCAATGGCTAGCTCGCCAATGTGCCAAATGCCACCAAGTGGATGCCAAAGTTAAGGTATTAAAGTTCATATGACCAAATAATCCTATTCTATGTTGAGGTTTTTCTTTTTTGTAGTCCACTTTGTTCATAACGCACACGCGCCATGAATTGTATTTTTAGTATTGATTGCTAAAACTCAGCATAAACGAAATGTCTAAAATCGTAAGAGCTTATGACAAACAAAGCGAACAATATTTGCAACTTACTTTGTAAACAAAAAGGGCAAAGGGCAAAGGGCATTCGTTTATTTTTTTTTTGTATTTTGTAAGATTTGACTGTTTGTTTTTTTGACAGAATAGCGCAAACAGTTGATGCTTTTCGATGCTTTCGCAACAATTTAATGACCACAAACTAACCTTGGAACACTCAAAACTCGATAAATAATACAAACATAGTATGACCTATGTGTTATTGTGATGTGTAAGCAATAGTATTGTAAAGTTTCATTAAAATCCTTTCACATTTAGAATATTTGTATGTAGGATGAAGGAAAATTGAATTCATTGAAGCTTTGTCCTTAAGCCAGTTCAATCAGCTTGCAGCCTTCAATATTTTGTCACTTTGACACTTGAAACTAGGCAAATTGCTCATTGCTTCAACACCTTGAACAAAATGGCAAATGAAAATAAATGAAGAACACTTCTTGTTTGAATTGTACTTGAAGCATATTTTTGATTATTTGTTCGATTTAATTGCACTTGTAAAATACGAAATCAAATATTCGTGTTTTGAATTGAATTTGTGGTTTCTACAAAGTGAGACAGACAAAAATAAAAATAAAACACACATATAGCATGTGCGCAATATATGCACAGCTTTAATGTGCATCATTTGAAATGCAATTTGCAAGAAATGTGAAATTAAATTGCAATTTACATCCAGGAATCGTTTGAGCGTGTGAGCTCTGAGAGATGGCTTTTACTGCCTCTTAAACTGAATTCACACAACACAAAGTGTTTGTGGTTGGTATTGTATTGAGTTACACTCTTCCCAGCAAACTTTGCGGCAGTCCGTGCAGCCTGAATGCAAATAAAGGCAGCGGCAGCTCGTAAATGGAATGTTGTTTCCATACAAACAATCAAGCAAACAAACACGTGGAGCTATTTATATCTGCAATTGCGTATGAGCGCGTGAAGGTATTAACTGAGTGTGTGCGCTCGTGTGTGTGTGTGTGCTCGTGTGTGTGTGTGCTCGTGTGTGTGTGTGCTCGTGTGTTTGTGTGGCTTGCACTTTAACAAGAATGAAGCATTTTTCCGCGGAAAATGAATGCATGCGGCTTATGAGGCTCTGCAATAACAAACATAAGTACTACTTTTGTTTATTTAAGTTAAATAAAATAAGCAGCCACAAAAAGAACAGCTTAACATAGAAGAGAGACAGAGAGAGAGAGAGAGAGAGAGAGAGAGAGAGAGAGAGAGAGAGAGAGAGGGAAAGCAAATATTGATGCAAGATAGAGACCGAGACAGACTCAATCTTGAGAAGAAAAATAGAATAAAAGAAAAGCAAATACCGAGCACTTTTGCGAAAGCAGCTGGATATCAATTAAGATGCAAATTTATGCTAGAGCCACACCCTGACCGCAAACACCCTCCTGCACCCTCTCACCCTACTCTTGGGCTTTGGGTTTGCTGTGTTCGTGACGTCCAACGTGGCTCATTTGATTTGGCCAGAAGCCTTAAAGCCAACAACTGAACCAAACTGAACTGACTTGACTCGTCTTGGCTGGCTTGTGTAGCAACAGTTGTCAATCAAAAAAATCTGTTTGGCATACTCATTTGGAGTACAAGAGCTCTGTGCAAATACACGAAACACAAACACAAACACAAACAAAGCGTCATGTGCCAGAATACAGGACACCTGAGCCCAAGGACGAAACAACAAGAAAAGTCGCCACTGCGCGCTTCCAATATAAATACGAGCGCAAACAAACTAAAGCCATCTAAAAGAACAGCGCAAAGAAAAGCTCAAGACCAAAAACACAACAATTGCATTAAAAAATGCATCTGAAAGAGGGGATAGAGAGTGAAGGCATCAAAAGAGTGTGCTGCGGATGGTTGCAAGGTCATGTCAGTCAGTCGGTCAGTCAAAGAAGAAAAACAAGAAAAAGGAGAAGAAAAATAAAAACCAGGCACTCAAGAAAACCAAACAAAGCTAACCGACACAAGAGGCCAAAGCAATGCCAAAAGCCAACAATAAGTAAGGTCAATATTGAAACTATAAGTAAAATAAATGCAGCATTTTCTGCGAGTGCTTCTATAATAAACAATAAACTGCGATCTAACTTTAAGCCTATAACAATCTATCTCACTTAATACATAATGCCACTCCTCCTCTCCCTCTTAAGTAACAAGTCTTGTTTTCGCGATCTTTGTGACATGGCATGTCAAGAGGTGCACCCCTCGGTCGGGCAGGAGTTGTGTGCTTGTTTTGTCTGAAAAGTTATACTTCAAAGCCTATAGCGCTTAGATATGAGAAACAGTATGTTCTAACTGGTTTTTATTTAACTTTTCAAAAAAAAAACCCTGCTTATTAGATCGAATATAAAATCTAAGTATACAAAAATAAATTGAATGTTTTTATTATTATTTAACATAGTTGCTTTGCAATAAAAGTATATAAAAATTAATAAATACGTCTCGTGGGTACAAAGTTAATGCTGACAATTTTATGTTAATCTCATTAGACATTAATTTCGCAAACATCAGGGATTATTCATATGCATATATATATGTGGGAAGCGAAATTTTTATAGCGACGCTTCCTTCGGGGTGCACAATTTTGTTTGCAAAAGAGTAATTAAATAAAAGTCATTTGGTCAAATAATATCAATGTTCGTGCGGGGGAATGCAGGGATATACGTGTGGGTGAGGAGAGGTAGATGGAGGGGAAGTAGTGCGAAAGTGGTTGCCAGTTGTGGTCAGTAGAGAAGCAGTGGTAATCTTCATAGCCGACCACTCTGCAGAAACAATCAAAATTTCAATTCGGTACATCCACCCAACAAGAAGATCAAATCCACAGAAATGTGTTGTACAGCATGAAAATTTGGTTAGCATACAAATGCAAAAGAGAGAGAGCGATAGAGAGGGAGACTACCTTTTGCACGGAACGACCGGATGGGCGGTAGCATCCTGTTCATTTCCCTTTAATGACAATGCACAACAACAACAGCAACAACAACAGCAACAACAACGTCAAAATGTCAAGCAATGACAGCGACGAATGTAACGAACATGCAACGTCAGCTTCTCCATTGTACATCGTACCAAGCCACAGGGACTGATTGCTTGGAGCGGTGTCCATTTTTCAATTTGTACAACAGCACAATGTCACCTTGAATATGCCAAAGATTTCGCACTGATGTTGCATTCACACCACAAACACCCACACACACACACACACACACACACACAGGCATACAGTTGGATATTTGCCTTAACGGACAATTGCTTTCGTTTGCTAATTAAATCCTTTTGGCAAGCACTAGTTGCTTCGTAACTTGTATGCCCAGGCACAGAAGTCATCTTCTCTATTTGTGAAGGTATTTTTGTTTGTCTGTTGCCAGGTTTTTATCTATTAATTATAATTGCAATCTGTGCTTTGTTGTCTTCCACATAACATGCCCTTGAAAATTGAACTTTTACATACTCTGCGGTGTGTGTGTGTGTGTTTGTGTGTATGTGTGCTACACTCCACATGCCAGTTGTGTACCCTTTGATGCGCTTTTAATTAACTAATTATAAAGTGTCATGGCCAAGAGAAAACTACTACTACTCTTTGAGACAAAAATATATTTTCGAACGCACAAAGTGAAAGCAAAATAAACCCCGATTCACTAGAAATATTTATGAGTTCAAAAGCAGTACAGCAGTTGTTGGTGTTTGTGCTTTCTCCCAACGAGAATATAGCGAAAATTAAACGCACAATCGGGTTGCGAGTTGGTTCAAATGCCATGTTCAGCTCTGAATTATAATTGCAAACTTGAATAAATTTTCGAAAATTTTATTTATTGACAATTTGGAACTGCAAAATTTTCAGAAGTTTACAAAAAAAATGTATAGTTACAGATAATTATGACTACAAGGATAATTATAAATTAGGACTAGTTGCGATCAAAAAAAAATACATATATATATATATGAGTAATAGGTACGACGAAAAAAAAAATGTGTGTTGTGATTATTAGATGATCAGATAAGGTCCACTTTGGCGTTTCGGAAACAAATTGTGCGCCTGGCATTATGTGGATTATTTGGGATGATATCTTAGAAGTTATAGTTCAGATTGCCACTACTGAAACTCACATGGGATACGGCTGACGCAGGTTGGTACGATGCAGCACCCAATACGGTGGATTCGGGCACTGGCATGCCATAGTTGGTGGTGGTGCTTGGGGCACTCTGTCCGGTGGCGAACTGCTGTGCAACGTTCTCCTGCTGATGTCGCAGCACTTCCTGCTGCTGCTGCTGCAGGAATCCAACATGGTGCTGGGTCGAGTAGAAATTGCCCAGTCCGTCGGATGCCATTGGCTGCTGCTGCTGGCGTTGATACTGTTGCGGCGGCAATCCATTGTTGCCTCCGAAAAGTGGGGGTGATTGGCGTGTAATGAAGCGACTGCCGGCGGTATTAAAGTTCGATTGCTGCTGCTGCTGCTGTTGCAGCTGCGGCAATTCGGCTTCATGCTGCAGCTGATGTTGCTGCTGGCCGGATACATCGGGATAGAAGGTGTAGAGCTTTTCCAGCAACTGCTGTTGTTGCTGTTCAAACTCCAATCGCTGACGCTGGTAATCAACAAAGGCATTTTGCATTTGTTCTGCATAGCTTGGCACTTTAGTTTGCTGTTGCTGTTGTTGCTGCTGTTGCTGTTGTTGCTGTTGTGCCAAATATTGCTGCTGCTGCTGTTGCTGCTGCAACAATTGTTGCTGCTGCAGCTGCTGCTTTGATTTGATGCTTGCCGCATGGGCTGGCTGCGAATATGTAGCTGGATATTGTACGCCTTGGGTTGCGAGTCTGCCGAATTGAGTCGGATTTTGCTACATTCAGAGAGAGAGAAACAAGAAGAAAGTAAACAAAAAGTTGGTTAATACACGGACAGTATAATCCTTTACCACTCGACGACCATTTTTGGTAATCTTAATTGATTTCATCTTTTTCGTATATAACACACGCTAGAAAATTTTGATATAGCTGGTTTATAGAACGTTAGAAATCGCAAAAAGAAAAAAAATAAACAATAAATTTTGTAGAAATTCAAAATAAAATTAAATCTGATAAAGCTAGCAAATGAGACTGACTGCCATATTCTACATACACAGAACATGTAGCCCGGAAGCTAAGCTAAAAGCCTGCCCCGTTCGTAAAAAAAGATAATATCGCACAACAAAATCAAATAAACAAACGTGCTATAAATCGAGAAATTGATCACACGCCACGTTGCAGAGATGAGCTGCACGCAAGCCGCTTTGATGTTGATGGCCATAAAACAGGCTGCGCAAACACGAAACGGAAACAGTTGCAAAGATGCATTGGCCAATGCAATTAGTACTGCTTATGGGTCTGGCCTGGTCGCGTGCCAGAGCCCAAAATCCTTTCGAGAAAATGGCTGCAGGTGCTCTAACGGTGGGCAGCCAGATCATGAATACGCTGCAAGAGGGCGCAGCTGCCAAACACCAGATGGGCTTTGAAACTGGTTTGGTCAATGTGCGATCCAAGAATTCGGTGGGCTTTGGTGATGCCATGCGACCCATCAACAATGATGATGACTCATCCGAATCAGATGAAAAGCGTCGGCGACGAAAGCGACGAAGTGGCAACATCATTAATCTTCATCAGGCACTGCATCGCATCCGGCGTTCACCCTGTCACTCGATGATGACCACCATGATGCCGGCCAGCGATGATGATGTCGAGGCGCGTAAGAGGCGTGCACGCAAAAATGCCGCCAGCAATACGGTCAAGAACAAGGCCAAAAAGAAGAAACTGATTGAAACGCTGCTACGCGAACGTCGCCAGGCACAGACCAACCAACCAATGGGTGGCGAAATCGGAGAGAAA
This sequence comes from Scaptomyza cyrtandrae, assembly GCA_035044605.1. Classification (NCBI taxonomy): domain Eukaryota; kingdom Metazoa; phylum Arthropoda; class Insecta; order Diptera; family Drosophilidae; genus Scaptomyza; species Scaptomyza cyrtandrae. The sequence goes on from JAWNNS010000639.1 coordinate 9,570,541, forward strand.
GTAAAGGGTTTTTGGCTCTCAATGATGAACAATGTGGGCGATGTGATGCAGCAGATGGGTGAAAAAATCCAAGGTGCCGCTGCTCAAGCTGCCCAGCAAAAGCAATAATTCAATTAAATCCGAATTGAACATTTTTTTTTCTTTTTTTTCTTTGTGATTTACAAAATTAAATTTAGATTAGCGAAAATAAAACTAAACAATAATCATAATAAAATTCAAAATGAATTCTAAACTGTTTTAAAAGCGGAAATAGTTAGCAAATTATAATTATATTTTGGCTGATTAAAATACTGAAATATGTTATTACATTAAAAAAAAGAAGAAGAATAAATGCGGCTTACGTAAATATATTGTTGGATTCAAGAGCATGGCAGGTGATATAACATATAATTATAATCTATAGCTAAATCAATTTCAATTAACTATAAAGAGCTTGTTAAGCAGTGAACATTTCCGGCATGCAACATGTGCCATAATTGACGCTGCACGCCATCATTGATCTTGGCCCCACAACAAACAATAAATAAAACAATAAAGCCTCGTTAGCATTGTGTCAGTTAACACAATGAGCTCCAATTGTTGTCAACTACTATTTGGACTGGTCTTGTGGCTAGCGGCACTTATGGTGCTGGTTAGCTGCCAGGATGACTTAGAGCTGGACTACTCCAATGAGTATGATGAGGTGCGACCACATTTTGTCTATACGGATGAGCCGAGGCTGGATAGGCACCTAAGTGCAGCAGCCCAAGAGTTTGGTGAGAACATTCGCAAGGCCTGGCAATCTATGGTAGACTCGTTTCACAACTACTTTGAGGAGTGGCGCAATGCTTTTGCCGATGGCATCGAAGACAACGTCGCCAATTAAACTTTTTGAGCTTAAAATCAAGTTGCATTCAAGATGTATGATTATTATTAACACATTTAATAAACTTGATATTTAGGTCATATGAAAAAATCGAAAATTCGACAAAAATCGCAAAGCTTAAGAAAGATAGTCTTTAAAGCAGACATATATACATACATACAATAAACGGACTAGAGTAGAAAGAACTTAAATCGATATCCTCGAGCATAAAACTAGAAAATATTCAAAACAAATCAAATAATGTTAAACTCTCCAACCCTTTAAACCCCAATGAAAAAATATGAGAAACATATTCGTGTGCTCATTCGTGTACTTTATCAATAGTTATATCTATCTAGCTATTTATCAGTTGATCGTTGTACATCCGTTCGTTGTACAACACTGACTGGCACACATTAAGATGGTCGATAATAGTTGTTGACAGGTGTGGCTTGCCAGCAGCGATGCCGAGATATTTATTGCCTTAGATTGTTGCCATCAAGCAGCGGATGTGTGCAACACAAATGCAACAATAATTATAAAATAGTGCTGCTAATTAGCCTAATGGCAAAACTCTGCCTCAAGTTAAATACGCCACAACGCGCGTCAAGCTAACCAGTTCCAGAACCCAACCTGAACAGTTTCCATTGAAATGAATTTGATTGCTGTTGCCATTGCTGCTGCAACTTTGTTGCTACTGCTGTTCAACAGCGGCTCAGAAGCCAGGCCACAGGTAAGCTTATTGGCTTACAAGCAGCAACACTTACAAATATTGCGTAATTGTATTTACAGGACTTGGCCACTGGCATGCTGCTGGCTGTGGCACAGGCCAAACAGCTGGTAGAAAGCGGTGCAGCAGCCCACAATGAAAAGGAGATCGAGATTCTTGGCCATAAGATGAGCGGTGGCTTGGACTTGGGCTTTGGCGATGCAATGCGGCAACCGAGTGGACGCCGAAGACGTCGAAGTTGGCAATCGGAGCTGCTGTACTTGCCCAATTTGTATTCAGCTATAGCGTGACTTAAAAAATAAATGTTGCCACCAACACCAAACTTACCGCTTCTAGTTGTTGTTGTTGTTGCAGCTCAGGCTGTGGCTGCGGCTGCTGCTGCTTTGCGGCGCCATAGTAGCGCGTAAAGCTCTGCTGTAATCCGGGTGTCTTAAGCGTGAATGAGTTTGTGTTGGCATCGGTGTGAATGGATAATTGTGCGTGGCATGCATCCTGCAGGCAACCAAGCCACACACCGAGCACCAGGCACAGCGTCGACAGTTTGAAGACCAAGGGACCAGACATGTTTTCACTTCGAATGATTTATGAGTTGACTTGAAAGCAGCTAAAAATGCTAATTTTAATTGATTCAGATGCCACACGCTGCACACGATGCACTTTCTTCTCCTCTCTCTCTCTCTCTTTCTGTCTCTTTTGGTTTGCTGCTAATGGCTGCGCCTTAATTAATCCTCACGTCCAGCAACCAACACCAGCAACAATGTATCGTTATCAGCGAGCTAACGACAAGAAAACAACAAACAACAAATTGCGACTGTGCGTTGCCCGCCCGCCGTTTTAACGTTTTATACTGCTAGCTGCTCTGCCGGCGGCATTTGATTTTTGGGGCCTTTTCGTTGGCTTCGATGGCCTTTTTGGCCATTTACTTGGCATGCAGCAAAGGCAGCGAAAAACGCCAACGACAACAGCTGATGGCAAAGCGGAAAATTTATTTATTGGCATTGTCTTCAGTGTGGCAAGTGTTGCAATTGAAAGCAGCATTACGTGTCAATGTGCGTGAGGTGACAGCACAACAACTTAACTTAACCTCTTCTCCGCTAACAAATTACTACTTCTGGCTTACACTGCTTTAGAGAGAACAAAAATCGTACAAACAAATTGCAAAGATATTATTTTTATTTTTATATTTTTAGTTAAATCCATAAGTTGAATAAGTGAAATCCAAAAACAACTCAAAAGAAAAGTATTATAAAAGTTCAAGTATGTGAATCGAACCGTTATTAATATACAGTTAACAACTATTTAATTGCAGGCCCAGACATCAACTGCACAAATGTGAATATTAAGTTGGTTTATTAACATGTTAATATTTCACTTTCACACACAACTTTTTCAATAAATACCTTTCGAATTGAAATGCTAAACAGCAGCAACCACAACAACTAAATAAACCAAAAATTTCTTAACAACTTACATAACGCACGATATCCAAAAGAAGCCAGCAAAAATGATGTGACCACAGGGCCAACTAGTTGATATAAAAAGCGGCATTTAACGCGGCTTATAGAAACGTGCGTGGCATACGCAAAATTCGACAGTGTGCGCCGGGTTTAAGATATTAATAAAAGTCAAAAAGTAATGATATAGATACTTAAATGCCAAAAAAAAAAAAAAACAAAAATCAAACTGATAAGAAAGCGGGGTTAAGGCTAACAAGATAAAGATTGCATTTGCAATTGGCTCAACTTTTTCGAAAAGCGATTATGAAAGACGACCTTTCAAACACACACACACACACTCACACATTACACATGTATGTGTGTTAAGCTGAAGTGGTCAAGCACATGGCGTATACGTGATCGACATATATATTTCTACACACATAATATTTTTTTTTTGCTCGCTCCCGTTTCGTTTCATTTTATTTTGCAGACGCAATCGCAATTGAAAGCGCATTTCAAATGATTGAAAGTTGTTTATGTATGTCATTTGGTGGCAACATCACGTAGCTGCCATGCCCCCTCCAAGCCGTCAAATATGTACGATATGGTATGGAAATGTGCTTGGATTTGGAGATTGGGCTTGTAATGTAGCAATTGTGACAATGAGCTGACAATGAAAACAGTAAAACAAACAGCACAAACCTGTTGCCAGATGTTAGCGCTGTTGCCACTCCATATTCAAACATATTACAAGCATTTGCGATATTTATGCAACAAATGTTGTTGTTCCTCTGTGCTAGTCGAACTTTTGTTGGTGCAGATGCTTTGGTCTATCGACCAATTGCGCATACTTAATGCTAAGTATTAGACAAATGTGTTTTCGTTGTGTATTTCAATTTGTATGTTGTAGTTTTAGGTACCGTTTGGTATTTAGACCAAATTTATGATAAAGTTCTCTTGCTTATTATCGTTATATATATAATTGAAGTCAATAAAAATCAGTAATAAAAAAGCATTACCTTAATAAAAGGAATATATTACTTTAATATTTCCCGAAAATAAATGCTGAGACGTGTCGCAGCAGCTTATGGCCGGCGAATCGCCAAAACATGGTTGCTAAATAACGGTACTTAATCATATAACTGGGCCATCATTCCAAAAGGCGCAAAGCGACCTCTGTTCTGCGGTTCTGCCAACTGACCTCCCAAAAACCAAAGCACAAGAGCTAAGAGAGAGCGAAAGAGAACAAAACATAGAGAGAGAGTGAGAGAGAGAGAGAGAGAGAGAGAGAGAGAGAGAGGTAAAGTAGATGCTATATGGAGCATGAGACCAGATACCAATTCGAGGCTGTTAAACTCCATTGCTGAACTTTTGAACTCGCACACTGACCTCATTGCACAAATACACAAACACAAACAAACGCACACGCACACGCACACGCACATTGGTACACAATCATTCCCCTATCGCCAGCTCTGCAGTTTTCTCCTTCTGTTACTTTCCATTAAGTTTATTGTGCTGCAAATTATTTTGGCTGCCATTTTATTTTTATATACACACATATATATGTATATACGATATATATTTTTTACTTTTTGCATTTGCACAGATTAAATTGAGGCGAAAGGCCATTTGCCTTCTGTTCCAGCTTCAGCTTCTGTGCTTTTGCTTCTGCTCCCCAAACGCATATGCATTCGCTTACTATACGCAGCTTACCTAGGCTGATTCCCAAACATAAACAGCAGGCATCAACCTTTTTTATGGCGTCGCCTCGAAACAGTGTAAATAACAAATAAAAAAATGTGTTAAACAAATTTAAGTGCACAAAAAGTTGTTTTAAGGAAGTGTAAAATGTAAGGAAATGAGTTTTAAAATATAATAATATATAGGCCATACTCTCTGCTCAATTTGTAAATGTTTTCTGTTGCCATTTCGGTCCTATTTTGACATACCTTGTCTCACTGTACCTGAAATGCAAATTAAACTTAAGCAACAATAAAGACACCAATGCAGAATTTTTTTTTTTTTTTGGTTGTGTGTGGGTTGAACTCACATAAAATATTTTTTTTATTAGTTTCTTTCTTTTTATACATCAAATACAACAAAAATCGAAAAACAACCAAAAAACCATAAGCACATACATTAACATATATATATATATATATATACACGTATATATATGCATTTAAGTTAGCATATAGATATATATCAACATACTTATATATATACTATACTATGTATAGGGGAATGAAACATTATAGGGGTCTTAGACGCTGTTTGGATTTCCTTCATGTGCCCATTCCGTTTGCTGCTTATATTAAGTATTATTTGTATTTGTTTTTATTTTAGTTGTAGTGTTTGTAACATAATTGGGTTAACAGCCTAAAAAACAGCCATAATCGTTAAATAATATTAAATATAGGAAATGCAATTCTTGGGGCTCTCAAGAATTGTAAAATTTACTCGAATGCAGCTTTTGTGTAAGTTGTTATTGTTATTGTTGCAATACAAACATACAGGATTATTATTTTTTATTTTTGCTTCAGTGTAATATGCGCTTAGATATTTGTTTTATTTACTTAATAACATTCAATAAACTGTTTCGGTTTTTTGTTTTATTTTTATTTTATTTTTTTTGTATGTATTGTGTTTTAAGCATAAAATGTTGTTTGATATTATTTTTTAAGACTTTCACACAAAATTTCACCATATATATATATATATACTATGCATAATTTTGTATTTGATAATATAGTATACGTATAATATAATATAGTATTTGAATTTATTTCGCTGATATTTAAACATCAATTGAAATTGAATATGTAACTTTGATAAGATAACAACAATAAATTTGCATCTTGCATACTGTCTCATAATAGTTGATGTCACTAAGTATATACATATATATATATACTATATATGCACTTATTTTGTGTACTTCTTGGATAAGTTTTTAAAAATTGATTTTGGTTTTGTTGCTTGGCACATGTTGCACGCTTTAAGCAATGCTTGAATATTTGTATTATTATTTTGATCTTTGATTTTTTACGTTGTGCCATTTCTAAGAATATTTGTTTTTTGTTTTTTTTCTCAGCTAAAAACAGCAAAAAGTTTTCGTTTATTATTTTATTTTGTGGCTTTTGCCAAATTCGTTAAATATACACAATGTATATTCATTTTGACTATTTATTTTTTGTTTCGTTTTGTTTTTCGTTTGTTGATATCGTATATTGTGTTTTGTATATATATTATTTGATATTTTGTTGTAACTATTCCATGTTTTCTTCAAAAATATTTGGTTTCTGTATTCTTTATGTATTTGTGTTTGTATGACAACTTTTCAAGCGACTGTTTGCAGTCCCAGCCACATATCATGGAACGTTTAAAAATTCATGTTGTTTGCCTTTTAGGCAATTCGTCGAATTGTACGCTTTAAAAATGTTTTTTTTTCATTTACTTTTTATTTTTTTTATAATTTTTTTATTTTTTTTTATATTAGTGTTACGTGTATATAAGCATTATAAACGCACATCGTAATAAACTTACAAATTGGTTGCCCTTTGGCGTACTTTTTATTTTCTTTAAAAACTTTTTATTTTTATCCTTCGCCTTTTCTTTGTGATAAAAAATTTGCTAAAGCAGCTAAAAATTTCTTCTACAAAAATGTTGCAGCTCTTATTTGGCCGCTTAACCTTACCAAATCGACATAAACTTAATATACAAAAAACAACACCATCCCCTATTTTGTCACAGCACTCTCTCCCGTTTCACATCGCCTACAAACTACTCCTAATCTTACATGTAGAAAAAAGTTCCAGCTGCAAAAATACTTATTTCTTATACACAAAAAAAAAAAAAAAATCATCATCTACACAACTCCAAATAGGATAATTCAATTGCATTTATATTTCATTGGCAAGATTTTTTGGTTGCGTTTGTGCATTTACAACTCAGCAAAGATATTCTCCCTTAAATCCAGTTCAGGATGTGCTGAGTGTGTGGAGCCGTGTCCATAATCCCGCGACTTCATTGAGCTGCGTGCAGAGTTGGAGTTGAAGCTAGCGTTCCTTGGGCTGCTGCGACGCATCCGACTATCAAGACCGGTCATCTTGTTCAGCGGCTGGGAGGGATCGAGCTCACAGAAAGCGCCCGCAATTAGATCGGTGCCGTTTAGCGAATTAAAACTGTCACGCTTGGCGCCACGCGTTAAGACACCACCACCTGCTCCATGATGCAAGCCAGCGCCGGAAGTTCTGCGGCTTTGACGACGGCTATACTGATACTGATAGGTGGGTTGGGTAGCGACTTGAGCGGCTGTATTTCCTTGTACCATGGCAACCTTTATCGCTGGCGGTAAATTGTTGCTGCCACCCGGAGTATAGCTGTCATAAAAGTCCTGTGGCACTTCATCGTCCTCCAGATGTTGCTGATGCTGTTTAAGTGTCTGCAGCTGAAGTTGATTCTGTTGATGTTGTAGTTTCTGCCGCTGATGCTGCAGATGATGATCCTCAAGCGAGCTGGAAAGGGAAATGCTGAGTGGATCGCTGCCGGGCATCACCAGTGACAGAGATGACTTGTCATAGCCATAGCCAGAATCTCGATTGTTTTTCGGGGAACGCTGAGCATAGATCTTCTCAATATCGGGCAGCTGACGGCCAACGCCTCCACTAACCGATAGTCGCACCTTTTCGCCCTGCTGCTCATGACGCATCATCTTCTGTATGTCCATGTTGCGCTCACGCTCGAGTAGATCAATGATGTCCAAGTCGCGATCCAGGGTGCTTGAGGAGAAGGTGCTGCTGCTGCATTCGCTGAACGAGACGTCCTTGTGTCGTAGTCCGGCGGAGTCGGGCCAACGTTGCGGTGGATGGATCATGCTGCTAACTACGGAGCTCTCCTCGCCATCGCCATAATTACTGGTGCCGCTGTCATCAAGCAGGGAGTTGCTGTTTGCGTTGCAAAAGGTTGAACCAGTCAGATTCGATACCGAATTGTTGGACACGGACATGCACTCAATGGCCACCTTGTGCCGATTGTGACCCTGATGGTGGGTTTGACGCGCTAGCGAGTGGGTCGGATAGACGTGAGCGGTGCCTGGTGTCTTAATGCGGCTGCTGCTGTTGTTGCTACTGGTGCTTGGAGGCTGTTGGTGCTGCTTGCGACCCAGTCCTTCCGTTTCCTGGCCCCCACCCGAGATGATGTTGATCTTAACGTCGTGCTTTTTGCCACGCATATTTTTGCCAAGGTTATTAACAACTCCAGCATCGCCAGGTCCGCGTCCACCTGAAACTTTGCGTGTACGTTCCGCCCTCTCCCTGTCCCTATCCCTATCTCTATCCCTATCACGATCACGATCACGCTCCTTGCCACCGGACTGACCCTGCCTGTGGGGTGCACCATTTATTCGATCCGTTGAACTTGAACCATGACCCTGACTACGCTCATGACGCAACGTCGAGACGGTTGCCTTGGACTGCGGCTTTGGCGGGTCAGTTGGCTCATCTACAGCTGTCTGTCCGGCTCTTCCAATGTTTGTCATATTCATTTGTTCATCTTCCTGCCCGTCCTCGCAGCGACGGTTTGTTTGGGTTCTACGCTTGGACGACAATCGCAAATAGCCTCGCAGACGTTCCTGTTCCTTTCTGACAAGGTTAAGGAGAGATAAACGGAAAGCCCAACAATGAATGATATAAAAAACGAAAAGACTCTACCTTGACGATCTAAGAGGTTATACGTTTTATGTATTGTTCGCCAATACTTACCTCGGCAATATCTGGGCACCATAAATACAAGGAAATATGACCGTTGGCAGAAATGCAATCCACACAAACATCAAGTAGGTAAAATCGAAATGCTTCTGATTCTCATAGGTCTCCTCGAGTGAGAGGCGTGCAAATCTCAGTATCATCAGCGGACAATTACAGACCACCTGAGAGGCGGCCATGCTGCCCAAGTTACGCTGCTTACGCTTCTCACGAATTACGTCCAGTTCGGCGCTGTACAGATCATAGGAACGGGTGCTGGCACCATGTCCATTGGCCAGACCAGCGACGCCCCCACCGGCGTGCGGGCGCGGTTCAGCGGATGCTGTCGAAGAGTTCCTAATGGACGGGTATGCGTTAAAAGGGCGTAAGTAGCGAAAGGTGAGCATGAGAAATGTTCACAAAGAAAAAAAAAAACAAAAGAAAATAAAATAAAAGAAAGTTATCGAGGAAATCGAGGAAAGTCATTAAACTGCCATTGGGTTTGGAATTGAGTTCATTAGCAACAGGGCCAGAGCCCTTAGACACACACAGAAATCTCAGGTGTCCCTGTTGCCCAGTTTCAGTTATCTGCGCTAACCACTCCTCGCTCCTTTCTTCACCCTGCATCAAAGTCTGTCCGCTCAATCTCAATCCGTTCAGAAAATTAATCAGAGCAATTAGCAGTGTTACGACTCGCACACGACTGAAACCCAAATCGACGAAGCTCAACGACCCGAATGAGTAATGAACTCACTTTTTACCAATGGCTAAGAAGCGCTTAATATTTCAATTTAATGGCCCAGCCTGCCCACCAAAAGGTAAAACAACAACCGCAGGTATTTTATCCTTTAAATATATAAACCTTTTTGGAAAAAATTTCTAGCTTTGCGGGAAGATTACAGATTTATAACAGTCGTAAGCGGAAATTCGATTGAAGAGGCACATAAATAATCATATTATAAATTACTAATTGGATAAAGTTTGATAATCTTTAACATTATACATCAATCTTGATGTTCTTTTGCTGATTTCTAATTGATATACCGCTGATTGAGAGAGTTTTGTAAATGTTCTGCACTTACCGCTGTCTCATGCGAACATCGGCTCGATGTTCGTACATCATAACTTGGAAGGGTCCTTCTGGAGGACGCAGCTCTTGGGAGGTGCGTATGTACAAGTAGGACAATAAAATGGCCGGACCGCAGTACCTGCAAACGATCAGATAGATATACAATTGTAGGTTTAAACAAGTGCCTTAAGTTAAGTCGATATTGGTGTTGTTGTTGTGTGAAACCTACATGAGTAGAAACAATCCCCTGGAATATTCCTGCATGTCATCCATCAAATTGACAACGCACAGCCCCATGCCATCCAACTGCGGCATGTAGTCCTGCAAATAAAGAAACAAAACAACAAACAAAAACAATCAACACAAACACACACGTACGCGTATTAATATCAAAAACAAATTACTGACACAGTCAAAAGGTCAGCACATGGCATTTAATCTAACCGCATAACGGTTGTAAATTTGACTTTATAATTACCGCAAGCAGTACCAAAACAAAAAAAAAGGAAAGCTTTCCGTCACATTCTCTTTCTGCTAACTAAGGCTACAACTGCTTAGCTTTAACATTTGGGAATCGAAATTGCGTTTTGGTCTAACAAGCTTTCTGCTTACCTCAATGTAAAGTGTTATTGGTTATCAATTGCATTTACATACACAATACGTTTAACAGGTGAGTTTGTCTGTCGGTCATTTAGTACTATTATTGATTCTATGTACAGTGCTCCTATCCAAATACAGATAATTGAATAAAACTTCCGCTCAAGTTGAGCACACACAAAATGTTCAATTTGCTTGTTCCTGGTGTGTCCTTGTCAACGGCAATGGCAATTGCAATGGCACGGTCTATTGGCCTATGTGACCCTGCCCAAGGCAGATGTCATGGCATGTTGGTTCCGACACCCACTTTTGACTCTGCTGCTGCCACTGCCACTGCCACTGGTCCTGTTGCTATTACTTCTTGCCCACCCAAATTTGTATATTGTTTATACACCACATACAACCACTCTGTGCTTGTGTGCGTGTGTGTTGCTGGATCTCCATGCCACTTGCTTGTCGTGTTTTGCGTAATTGCAATTACACATACAAAAGCGAGCAAGCTAGTATGGCTAGTTGAAGGAGAAGGAGGAAGAGGAGAAGATGGAGGAGGTAGGCTTAAAGACAAAATGAATTTATGGATACAAAGTTAATGCCGTAATGGCCCAAATGATAACACACATGCGTCTCAGCTGTGCGCAACAATCGCAAAAAGCAAATTAATGTTAATAATAAAAAAATACGAGTAAGAAATATGACATTACGTTTTAGTATTGCAAAGGGGACACAAGAATTGATGGCATGAATGTTTTTTACCGAAAACTTCTTACAAAAGTTCGCAAATTACTCAAAACAAAAACAAAAAACAGCGTAAAAATATTGCTTGCGACATAGCGTGGCTGTTTTTTTTTTCACGCCTTAAAATATTTATAAAACCTTAAAATTTCGGTAAATTTTTTGAAAATTGTAATTGTCTTTTGTAATTTCTTAGCCACAAAGCAACTTAAACACAGATTGCTAGCTTTAAGGGCTAAGTAGTTGAGTTCAGTTGCAATACGATGAGGAGTCCACTTAGCCAAGCCAGGTTAGTGTAGCTTCACTTGATTCGATATGTTTACGTACTTAAGCATTTGTGCTAGCGTAATGGTGTCGTAACGTTGCCGATTTAAGTGATTATTCCGGTAGATTGGCAACAGGCAACAGACATTACCGATAGATGCAGCTGGTAGCAGAAGCTGGAAGCTGGAACAACGTGAAGGAGAAGTCAAAGATGCTTTGACATTTCCTCGTTAACAAATTTTTTTTTTTTGCTTAGCAACTTGGCACTTTGTTCAACTTTTGATATTCTTTGGATATGTTTCGTACGCATACAGACACACACACACACACACATGCCCACACACACATCATTAAATGGGAGGGCACTCAAAAATTTTTTTGTATGAGCAACTATTTAAAAGTTTCCTACAGTACCCCCAACCGACAGACGGCGCCATTCCAGCTTAAATAAATAATTTAATACATATGTATGTGTAGGTGTGTTCCTGCTACTTTGATGCTTTCTCCGTAGGCGGAGTAGAGTGTTGGCTGGAAAAATGTTAAGTCAAAGCTTTTAAGTAATATGCAAGAAATATGCTTAGGGATATATTTTGTTCGCCTGGCCTTATTTAACCAAACCCCGAAAATGTGAGCGAAACCTTTTCGTTAGCGGAATCAGTGCGTTGGCCATGAATGCGTTGTAACCAAACTAAGAATCCTGCCAACTTACGCCTGCTGCTTGCCATCCCGCTGCTTTACTGCCAGCCTGCCCACAGCAGTTATTTGGGTAATGAACTGTTAGCGCTGTACAATCTGGCTAAGAAATCTGTTTTTGAATTTCTTGGCCAACGCATAACAAAATGCAAATCAAGGACAACAAGAACAACAAGAACATTGACATCGACAGCGACGATGACGATGAAAATGATGCGCAAGAATAACGCCAAGGATGAGAGTTTGAATGTGGATGATTCTCAATTCCACTCCCCTCCAACCACCTATGGCTCTTAGCGGGACATCCTGTGATTTTATTAGAGCTGCTGCTACGGCCAACCGTCGTGCCCACAAACCACGCCCACAAAACGCAGTTACGGTTAACGATAACACTTAGGGCAACGTAAGCGTGAACGTAAACAGGAACGCGAACAGAAACAAAACGGAAGCTGTAAGCAACTTAACGAGTCTTGCAGGCATTTTTTTCATACCCACCGCAAAAGAAAGAGACAGACAGAGAGAGAGAGAGAGATGGAGACAGAGAGCGCGACAAACAGTGGCAGAATAACATCACAACTGTGTCATGAAGCTTGGCAGCCCATAAAACCAAGATGATGGCGATATAATAAGCCCCCAAGTAGACACGTTGACTGATGGCCATGCAATCTGTATGTCCGACCAGCCACGATTTAATACACAAATATCTCATTTAATTAATTACTTTCAAGTCTATTAATCAACGGATGCCAGAGAAAACTTTATATGGACTTTATTTTTAGAAGATGTTCTTTAGTTTCAAACTAAATTATAATGATTTTCTTAACCGAATATTTATTTCGCTCTTCATTTGCTTTCCTTTTTAATAGATTCTGCTTATGGTTTGCTGTAAATGTTCCTTTTCAGCTTGCGTAGCTTTTACTGTGCCGCCGTCTGTAACTGTATCCGTTTAGCTTTTTTAACAGTGTGAAGTGATATGTTGGGGATTTTAGGAATCTGTGGGAGATTAGATCGTCAATTGAGTCAAGTTATGACCAAGTTACCTTGGTCTCAAACTGTGCAATTGATTTGCTTCGTTTGCTTGGCACAAATCAATTTGACGGCAGCCATAAACAGTTTATGGCTCTCTCTCTTTCTCTCTCTCTCTCTCTTTCGCTCTGTTCAACAAGTGGCAGGCACATTAAATTGCCACACATTATGTGAGCTTTATGCCACACACACACACACACACACACACGCACATTCATACAGAGCCATTACGAATATAGAGCGCGTTTCAAATAATTTATTGACTATATGTATATAGCGAAAAGTGAACTCAAAGCGAGACTAAAGCCGAACGCATTCCTTCGATGTATGTTTGTGTGTGTGTGTGTGTGTATTTGTGTGTGTGTGTGTGTGTGTCAGTGTGTGTATAAGAAGCAAACGCATTAATAACAATTTATTTCCGTCATGCCAACAGCTAGCAAACAAGGAAGCAACAAGCAGGCTAGCGCAGCTAAGGGGCAAAGCAGCACAGACGACATACAACAGATTCCACCGACAGACACAACGCTAAAGGCACACAAAAAGCAAAAACACGTGAAAGAAATTTGGTTGGAATGGACATGGGCAGGTTAAGTAGAAAAAGTGGGCTGGCAAACGGAATCCAGTGGCTGTGTCGGATAAGGATTAGCTGGCTACTACGACAACAAATTGCGACAGCAGGCGCAAAAAAAAAACAAAACTCACACACACAACAATAAAGTACTTGCAAGCATAATCGTGCCCACTGTCGTAATTTTGACATTGACGAATTGTTGCCAAAGGATATCACAGAAGCCAAGAGCTCCCTCTCTCTCTCTGTCTCTCTCTTCCTTACTATATGTGTGTAAGTTGGTGGTTGTGTGTGTGTGTGTGTGTGTGTGTCTGTGTGTTTGTTTGTGTTTGCTAAGAACTTAAAATGAAAAGCACTTAATAATAATATGGTACAAGTAAAAATGAGTGGACCCGAAGGCGTCTCGATATTTGGTTCAACACAGATATTTATTCGACACATATATATATGAGATATAAAATGTCTGCATTAAAGTTTCTTAAACTTACTTGTATAAAAATATATTTGGATTAATTTAGTTTAATGGCATTTTGAAACTTATTAACTAAATATATCTCTCGTAAATGAAGGCAATCACTTTATGAATCTCTGTGAAAAAGTTTTTAAATGTTGATGTTAGCGAAGTTAGCGCCAAGCTATTTAAGCCACACCCCCTCTTGAAACGCCTGTGTCTTCAGCACACACACACATACATACACATATGTAAAGAGTGCGCGAAACGAAATTGAAGAAAGAGACAGCAAATGCATGAAAGGCAATGAAAATATAGCAAAAGTCAGCCTCAATTTAATATTTATCTATAAATTAAGTTAAAGCTGTTATTTAATTACATGCCAATTAAAAAGAAAAATAATAACGTATGTGTTATTAACATGCTCTCTAATGAAAAGCAAATAACTGTTGCTAATAACAACAGCAAAACTAAAAGATAAAATCGCCTTACTTGTTCGAAATTTCAACCTTCTTGCCCTTTTTCCCCTACTTCCTCCAATGCTCTGTAATCTTTACTTCCGGCTTTCAATCTCAGCATTTCGAATTTCTTTTCAAGTTTAATAATAGAAAAAAACTAAACAACAACAAAAAAAACAAGTAAAAAGGCTCTAGTCGAGAAATCCCGACTAGACGATACCCTGAACCCTCTAATTAATGCGTACAGTTAGTGCTTCCAAGTATGTGGTGTATATGTACGCGCATACTGCATACTCAACTTCAATGTTCCATATCTCCGGTATTTCTCAACCGATTTTAATAAAAATTTGCCATTATTTTGTCTAATGTTTCAAATGCCTTCTCAAATTTTCCCAAATTCAAGATTTTATTGTTATCGATACCATGTGTATATCGGAAACGGGATGAGTTATCAAAAATCGAAAACATACTTGTACTGCCTAGGTATTAGGCAAGCTTAAGTTCCTAATCTGGAGTCTTTAGCTCTTATAGTCTCTGAGATCGACGCGTTCATACATACAGACGGACAGACGGACATGTCTATATCGACTCGGCTGTTGATGATCAATAACATATATACTTTATGGCGTCGGAGAAGCTTCCTTCTGCCTGTTATATACTTTTTCACAAAACCAGTATACCCCCTTTACCCATTCTTAATGGGTTCAGGGTATTAAAAAAAAAAACGGAAAGCGCGGCAAATGTTTTGGTGCATAATTAAAATCATTGCGCATTTTATAATTTAAATAATAATAAGAGAAGAAGAAAGCACAATGCCTGCGAAAGGAGCACTGATTTTAATGTAGGCAAGGATGCGAAACCAAAGATAGGCGTTACAAGGCGTGGCATAGAACAACAACAGCAACAGCAGCGACCCCAACAGCAATAACAACAAGAACCAAAAGCACCCAACGAAATAAAAACAAAGACACTGCACAGGCTTAATGGCCGTAAAATGCTTGCCAAGCAGACCATCCAGACAAGGTCAGGTCACACACGCACACACATACACAAACACTCGCGTTTGGGGCACTAAAGCATAAGGAGCACACGGGACCTGACCAGAACCGAGTCCGTAAGCTTATGATAATAACACAATTATGTACTTACATAATTAAAGTCGTAAAGTGCACAATAACACAAACCAGAAATACACAAGCCAACAGCCATACAAAAGGGGCGAAGGAGAGAGAGAGAGACAGAGAGAGAGAGAGAGAAGAGCCTGGAGCGAAACCGACACACACACACAAACATACACCTATTGACTTCTATGTGTGTATGTGCGAGTGACTCGACTTTGAATCAAAAGAGGAAAGTGAAAACGAAAACGATAGCAGCTGAGCCTTTGAACAATTTAACCAGCCCCAAACTTGCCCAAAGTTAAACCAAAGAAAAGGAACTATTTTTTTTTGGCTTCATATCTGAAACTGGTCTAAGAAAGGCGCAATGCAATTCAAAGGTTAGTTTAAAAGTTTCTAAACTATAATTTGTGCCCAAAAATTGAGATTGAAAGTAAGTTAGTATTGAAAGGGGTAAAAGCGTTTCGGTCGTGCGGGTTCGACTTGTACTTTAAGTGTTCACATTAACTTTCCTTTTAGCCAGCTGAAAAAACGTTTTTGGTTCTTTAAATAAAGCGACTTAATTGTAGAAAATACCTAAAAATCAGATAAAAAAAAAAAGAAAAGTCAATTCTACTCTGTCTAATTTTAAAGCGTTTTTATTTAACATTTTAACGATTTTTGTGTATTGAGTTTTTTACATTTTGTTGTGCCCCTAACATCTGTTTCCACCTTCCAATTATAATAAATATTTTTGGGTGTTGATTTGTTTCTTTCTTATTGTTTTCTTTTTTGACGGTTTGCTGTTTAAGTTGATGGTATTAATATTTAATGCTGATATGCATAACAACTTGGAACAATGCTAAACAACAACAGTAAACAATCAAGAACAACAGTAATAATAGCATTAACAACACTAACAACAACAAAAGGTTGCTTATCAAACGTTGCTGACAATAGCAAAAAGAGATGGCAATAAACATATGGCCAAATTGTTGGGGGAACGTTTTGTATATTTATAAGTGTTTTGCGTCTTTGTATTTGTGTATGTAAGCATGCTTATGTATATGTATTGTACTATGTACATATAAGTATCTTGTACTTGTCTACTTTAAATTGGGCCTTTGCTCCTTCATTCGCATGCGATGGGTAGGCAGATAAAAAATAGATTCGCCTCTGGGAAATTGAGTTGGTATACCAGGTTACACTATATATATATATATATGTGTACAACCTTATGTATGCTAAGTGAATTGAAATATATATGTATAGTATAGTAGTATATGTGAAAGCTTTTATGGATGTCTGTTACTCTTTAACGCAAAAACCACAAAATGGATTTTTTATGAAACTTTACATTAACTTAGCTCATACATCAGAATAATACATGGGCTATAATTTTTTAAGATATGGCCTGTGTTGTGGTATTGTCCGTGTTTTCTATTTGATAAAAAAAAGAATGTCAGGACGAGAAAAGCAAACATGAAATGTATTTGAACTTGGTATCTGGTACTTGGTACTTTATTACACAGGCATTCCAAATTTACAAAGATGGAATATGGGAATATCGTATGCTTAGCCTTTTCAATAACAAGATAAACGAAAAACAACACAAAAGTACGAACACAAGATAAGCAGCAGCGCTGCAGCAACAAAGGCACCAATTGGACCAACCACTTGAAGAACGTTGAGAAATCGTGTATCGTCTGAATATGGTTGAAGTGCTCAGCAGCAATATTAAGTTACATACGTGTAGACAATGTCGTGCCCTCAAAAGCACACAAACAACAACACACACTCACACTTGCATACAAATTATAGAAAAGAATTTCATCGTAAGTCCGTTGCCTTGTCCTTTGCTTACTTTATTTACCTTATGCGGCAAGCTTTTAGCACAATATGCGAGGGTCAATACAAACAATTGAATACAATAAATGATATTTTCAATTCAAGTCGAGCAATTGTGTTGCCAGCTTACACTTAACTTAAAGCTAGATCGATTGCCTTATACGATAGCATAGAATCCCAAATCCATATTCAAATCCAGGCAACTGAAAACAGGCTTTTCAGAGATTTTTTTTTTGTAACCATAGGTTTTATTTTCAGCGAAAAAACTGTAGCAACATAGCTTTTGTCGTATAAAAAGTAATCTCTTTCTCGTATTTTCTGTATGTTCTTGTTTTTTATTTATCCAAAGCATTTGCTGTATATCCGATTTAGTTGAGGGCAACCCACGAAGCTGCGTGTTTTTTGTTACTCGTCTTGAGCCTTGTGCTGAATTTGTATATTGTTATTTTACAATATGCAAAGCATTTATCCGGAATTTGAATGTGGATGAGGCTTTTCACAAGAAGCATACAAAGTATAAGAATGAGCATATGAATGAGGATGCGGCTAAGCAAGTGGAGGTATTAAAAATGTTACCAAAGCAACCAAAGCAAAGTTAACCAGCATGCATGGCAACAATTTTGCAGCTTTTGATGTTTTTTTTTATCTGTTTACAGCTGCTGAAACGTTAAGGTTGTTGAAAGAAACAAAAATTTATTGACTGGGTAAGATGCACAAAACCAATTTTTGTTGATTGCCAATCGCCACACATTTCGTTGAACGACTCGTCCATTAAAATCGTGCAGTATTTCGATGAAATACAGTTGACAGAAAAATAACCTTCGACTTTGCTGCCTGCTGATTGTTGCTGCATCTGGCAAGTGGCATTCAAAGCGAAGCAAAAGTAAACTTAATCGAATTGCAATTCTAGGAAGGAATTTCCTTCTTTTTTTTCTGTCGACGCACGTGCAACAAATCTACAAGCAGGTTGCAGCTGTGATTTTGAATTTTGCTATGGAAAGCCATTTACATGTATTTATTAATAGCAACAACAACAGTTCAAGCACAGATTGAAACTACTGAGCTCCAGCTGACATATGACCCTTATAAGTATGCTACACATTTCATACCGCTCCTTGCCTTGCTCAATGTGTCCTAGCAAACGGATATTGCCGCACACAGCATTTGCATGTTGTTAGTTATTCGAGCCAACCCATAAGGTACTCAATTGATGTGGGTAAAGGTTTGCTTAATAAAGTGTCCCAGCACTTGATTAGTTAAATTGGTTGGCAAGCTCCTTTTTATACATTAAAATAGCATAGAAAAGCACAAAGCTAAACAACAAAAATAGAAAAAGGGACTTGAACCAGTTTTAAACTGCATGGTTTGATTCGCTTTCAAGTATCTGGATTAAAGATTGATTGAAAACATAAACTCACTTAGCAGCAGATATACTGTGTTTTGTATTGTTTAGGTACAGGATATCTTATTAGTCAATCACTTGCTGCATTTGATACACATAGGTATGTATGTGTGTATGTTTTATGTTTTGCCTGGTGGTAAGACTCTCACGGTTTTTCTTCTACATGACAACTCATCGAGTGCAATAGACAACGGTGTGAGGGCACAACAAAAGTATGTTTTATTAGTTTAGCCTTCATCAATGCAATCAGCACATGGCCCTTGGCTAAGATAGGGGAGTTCAACCAATATGCTTTGACTGCGCACCATTCAAATGGCCCGTCTGTCTGTCTGTCTGTCTTTCTGTGTGTCTGGGCCGCCTGCTAAATGGCAATTTAATAGGGCCTAGACATGCGAGAAAGAAAGAGAAAGGGATCTAACAAAGTTACAAACATAATAATAACAATAATGATAGGCATGATACAAAAAATAAAAATAAAAAAAAATAATAATAACAAGTAGGGGCAACGCAACCAAAAAAGGTTGCTATCCAACAACGCCTACAGGGGGCACTTCGATTTCCGGTACGAGACCGGAAGTCGCATTTGCTAGGGCACACATATGTGTGTTTGTGTGTGTGTGTGTGTGTTTTTAACTTTCTCAAGTTTGTAACATGTGCGCTAAGGAAATAGTTGATTGCGTTTGCTTTTTGCTGCTAAAAAAAAAAAAAATTAAGTGACATTATTGTTAGTTTTTGATAGCAAATCTGAAGTTTGTAGGAAATGAAAGCAACTTCTGACTAAGACAATTTGAACAACATCAAATTATACGCAAGTAGCTTGATTTTGAATTGAAAAACGTGTAACTGACTATGAACGGAAATTGTGTTCGTTGCATTTCCTGTTAACGTGGCCAATATTCAAATATGCAGCACACGCAAGCACAGTCATGTATTAATATATTATTTATTTCTTATAATTATTTTTCAATCGTTTCGAGCAATTAAATTGAAATTCAAATTAATTTTGTTATAAACGAATAAAAGTACTTTTCATTTTGTTTAGTTAATTCTTTGAACCTCTCTAGCTCCTCCTCTACTTATATACCTTATACATATTATATGCTTATTTGCATTTCTATGATCCAGCGTACAATTGAATACACATTGTTGAATATTAACCGCTGAACCTTAGACAATAAATAAGGGCCATACGCATATTCGCACGTCTTCTTTCTTCCCCACTCACGCGTAACCCCCCTTGCATATTTACGATTACTTTTGCTGTTCCTTTTTTTTTAATGTTTTTTGTTGCGGGTATTCACTTGGATGTTCAGAGCTCGTGGCATGTTAGATAATTTCGTTTTCGCAGCGCATATCCGGCTAAGTTCAATGCTTGATCATGCGAAGGGCGCTATGGAGCAGAGAAGCACATTGGAGATGCTCTTAGGATTAGGAAACGTTTCGTGCCAAAGTCAACGCGAGTGAGCGGATATTCGCAGCAAGACACACAGACAACCAACCAACCAACTAAGCAAGAGCAAACGTGGTAAACATAAATAAACTCTGGCCACATTGTCGTGGGCTGGGCATGGCCCGGACTCTTTCCAATTTGGTTTGCGAGTGTATTTGTGGGTCTTTTGAATATCATTTGCCGAAAATAAAGACAAGCAGCGACGAGCGCATACAAAAACTTTCAGCTTAACCAAGTTATAAGTCTTTTAATCTCATTCTTATGTGTACATTTCTCGACTCTCACAACTTGTAATTAGTTAACTGAGTTAGTTGACCGACTGCGGCTGAAACACCCCAAACAGATTTTTTGACAAGGTGTAAATTGAAGTCTAACACAAATTTCAAAAGAAGAGAAAAAACAAAATGGAAAGCTTCTGACAAATTGAATTTGATGTAGGTAAAAGGGATATTTTGTATTCCCTTTTAACATTAAAAATGCATTGAAAGGGGCATTAAAAGCTCATTCAAATGGAAATAATAATAATAAAAAATGAAGACAATTTAAACATTTCATAAAAGGACATAAAGTGTTAACCGAACTTATAAAATTTATAAAGCAGACAATCGAATCAAAACCATTAAAGCCCTGCTTTGAACAAGCTGATTGCTTCTACACAGGTCAAAGCAATCAAAATTGATATCAATATGAGTTACCCGAGCTTCCATTGTTAATCACCGATGCACAAAAAGGAATGCCAGAGATTTGAGGAATATCATTGAATCACTTGGCACATGCCGTATCAAAGTTCACATCGTCTCTGTCTGTGTGCGTATGTCAAAGCAATTTGTTGAACCCAAATAGACAAAAATGTGTGTGTCTTAAGCCAAATGGCGCACCACTTCTGCCCACTTCAGTGGCAATTTGGCCATAACGTATACGTTAAGTATTCATAAATTGTGAATGAGGCGAACACAAATGAGATAATGAGCTCTCTGCCAAAAATGATCAGGAAGGGCTAACGCGGGCTTGGGGGATCTCAACAGATGGTTTCTATAAATGTCTGTGTGCTGGCCGTGCGTCTTTGATGACTAGCATTGCTATCACATTAAGTATACGCATAAATATATTGACTTAATGAAATTATTGACGACTGAGTTGAGTTTGACTGCCTTGCAAGTGTGCACAATCCTAATGGTAATCGACTTATAGGCATAAATATTATAAATCGCCTCAATTATAATCAGCATTTTTACTATTATTATTATTATTATTATTATTACTATTATGGCTAGTGGTAGTAATAATATCTTTATCATCATCATCATCATGTTGATGATCATCTTGGTGTGTGTCGCTTGTTGCCACCAGCTTCTCAGTTTTATGAGAATATCAGACATTCACTTAATTATCATATATAAATTATACAAATTGTCATTTGCCGTCGAATTCCCCGCCCTTAAGAAATGTCGTCGAAACATAAAGAGCATATGCGCAATAAAATCGGCATATAATTGCTTGTAGCAACTGACCAAATAATAAATGGTATATGGCTGGGCGAAAGCGTTTTGCCAAAAAAAAAACCCGAAACCCCCCTCCCTCCCTCCGTACCCCTTCCATATATGTATGTACAAGTTTTAATACTTAAGGGATCGACATAATATGCTCACAGCACTTCCGAGCCTAAATAAAACCTCGCAATTTCATCTTTTATAAGTTTTAATTGATTCAAATTACTTATATGAACATGACTTGCACAAATTGTATACTTTTATAGTTATAGGGTAGCACAAATTCAGTAGTTAAGTTAATTTACAAAACACTATTCGATGCCAAAAAAAAAATGCAAACACATTCACACAAACACTAAGAAAGTGAGAGAGCAAGAGCAAGATAGAGAGAGAGAGAGAGAGAGAGAGAGAGATGAGTGTATCAAAAAGTTGCAACACTTTATGGGCCATAAATATGAATGTACAAGTATGTTTCTTTTGTTGTTGTTGTTGCTGGTTTTGTTATTGTAGTTGTTGGTGTCGTGGGCGCACTTTAAGAGCTTATGTTGCAAATATTTTGGCAGCAAAATGCAGGCGCAGTTGACAAGCCATGTTAACGAGTTTCAAATTGGAACACACCCACACACACATAAGCACACACACACATACAAACACACAAACACACAGTTGCAATTTATCACACGTGCCGGAATGCAATCATGAAATAACCGCCCCCCCCCCCCCCCCATTCTCCCCATCGTACATCCCTCTTGATGTTGCAACTGTATAGTGTCTGGCCGCAGTTTGGAATTTGCCAGTCTCTAATCAGGCCGTTGGGATGCGAATGACAATGTGAATGCAAGCCATGCGACAGAGTATGGTATAACTAATTATGAATCCACATGAGACACACGAAGCCACTGAACAATTCCGGGAACCAAATCTATTTCCATTTCCAAAAATGTATACCAAAATCTGTGGCACTTGCAACGGATGCCCAAAAGCCGATGAGCGCTAATTGTTTTGTGATGCTTTTAATTTGGTGTCGAGTTCAAAAAATCAATCAAACATTAGTTGTAAAGGTTTTTGTATATAGTAAAAACTGAAACAGTTGAAAGATCATTTAAGCAAAAAAAAATCCATTTGCAGGTCTATTTGATTATCGTGTTGTTTTCAATACATATTGATTTCTTAGACAACATACATCCAACATCAAAAGAGTTTGTCGCTTGTCTACAATACTTGTCTACCGTCAAGTATACCAGCTTAATGCCTTAACGGTCTGATGAATTCACTATGATCTAGACAGGTAAAAGCATATATTCACATTCAAATACCCATACACACACACACACACATACAGAGAGATTTCATATATCAACTACTTTGAATACTCACCCCAAGTTCAACGTAAATCGTATAAATCGGATAGGGAAGAGCAATAACCATGCCAGTTAGCCAGGTGGCGCAGCAGCAGACAAAACCGGGTATGCGACCCTTGAGCGGATCATTAAGCCAGCGCATGCGATCCCACGCAATCAGAATGTGCGATATCATGGCAACATGTAGCGGTATGTCCTGTAAGCACAAAAAAAGAACAAACAACAAAATCAAGAGAAACACTACAGAGATAAAAAAAAAACAAAGCATTCTTTCTATATAGTAAGATAATACGAAAATAAGCTAAACAAACAAAAAACAAACGTATTTTATTCTTTAATAAAACCTTTTTGTAAATACTCAAACATTATATTTCTTAGTGTTTCGTTTTTGGGGTTGGTTGGTAAGGTAAGGCGTAAGGCGTAACAAACTGATTGTTGCTGGCGAGTAACCAAGCAGCTTTAGCTTCATACATATATGTATGTATATTTTGGGGCAACAAATGCGAAATCCTTAAGATTTGTTGTGGCTATCCTTTTTGACTAGGCCTTTGCTTTGTTTATTTATTTGTTTGCGCTTAGATTGGATATTAGAACAACAGCACCTCAAACGGATCTGTATATCGGTTTATTAGTTTGTGCCGTCGATGAAGTCGCCTCCCAAAATGCCGCTTCGTATATAATCAGGAGCAGAATTTAAACTAATAGAAGCGGCGTCTGACTGCTTAACTAAATGTAGCATTCCTCATATGCTTTGGTTTTGAACTTGACCGGTTGAATCTGCAGTAAACTGAAGTCTGTGTGGAATCAAGGTAACTGTGCTGGAGTATTTAAGTCGATACAGTCTTATATTTAACCTTGATAAAAAAGGTTGAGCATATATGCTTTGACCTGGAGGCCACACTATAGAGCAATTAGGCAACGGCAACACCAAAAGAAAATGTATAAAATGTTCTTGATAGCCGCTAAAAGAAATAAACACAACTTAACAACACATTCCCACGATAAGTTTATATATCATGAATTTCGCACTGGAAATGCAGTTCAAGTCTAGTTGCCAAGCCATAACTTTTAAGGTATTTCATTTGATAATCGGTTGAGTTATGAGGGAGTTATGACTGTGGAAAGTTTTTACCTATCATTAAGTTTATATACGTATGATTTGTGTGAAACAAACACAAGCAGGTTTGACAAATAAATAAATATAGTTCGATTAATGATAGTCATAATTGCATTTCTCATTTTTATACTCTTTCGGGCTTTAAGTAATGAAATTAAAGGTACTATAACAAATACATTTTTGTTGGAAGCCTTGCGGCGACGCCAGTAGCATCAATCAAACTCAATGGGGTGTTGAGCATGCAGAGTTCGCACACACACACACTCACACACACACACACACAAACGAGCGCGTGGGGAATGAATGACAAATGTGTGTGTAAATGCCACAAATATCCGTTTGCATGCATGTGTGTTATTTGTCAGCCATTGTGATAGCTATCAAATCGAATCATATCCGTTGCCTGGCATTTTGTTTCGTCTTTCTCTTTGTGCACGGCTTTAAGGCAATCTTAAGCAGCCTCTGGCATCTAAATGACACATCTTCAAAAAAGGCACACACAAACAGCAAGTATCATTAATGATATGGTTGTAAAATCGACCTCTTTTCAGTCTTTCCTTAAATTTACATTTCATTTTAAATATATAGTTGAAAAAGGTTTTATGATATAGATTCCTTTTTCATTTCTTAATGAATATTTATATATATATATACACTTTTTCAAATACTTTTACTCAAGTATGGAAAAAATCTACAAAAAAACCATTACATATCTTCATGTGCATATATAAAAGTAGCTCCCATAAACAACATTAATAATCAATTAAGTAAGTAACTTATGTTCTAAGTTAAAAAGGAAACAAACAAAAAAATACCTCGGCTCACTACCAAAAAGTTAAAATTTAACTGTAACCGACTCCTGGCTCGAACATTAAATTACTCTTGATTTGTTGAAGCTTTGCTTTATTATTGTGCTACATTTATTTTTGTCACAAAGCACTTAACAAATCGAATAAGAGAGTGTATTATAATATTTATTTCAATGTTTTGTCTAATGCCGCAATGTGATGTAGGTATGTTTGTAAGCATGTATTAACTGTCTGCAACTGTGAAATTTGTCAATCATTGTGACTTGTGATAACAAGACAAAGCGACAGCGAATGTTTATAATGTGACATGGAGACAAGGTGTTAAATTCAGATCCAGTTTGGACTGACAAATCGTTTGCGATAGGCTTTGTTATGCGCTTTTCATTCCAGCGGCGCACTTTTATGAGCTTGACATGCCAATTAGGTTCAGTTGCAAGCATTTTAACTGCCACATAAAAGAAAGAGAGAGAGAGAGGGAGAGCAGTAAACTTTGAAGACACACTGTTAAGCTCACATAGAGAAGTGTAACACAAATGAAAGCTTATGAGCTTCTCATTTCTCTACAATGTTATTAATGAATTGTTGCGTTAATGTCATCGGATGAGCATTAAATTTTGTAAGAGATACAAACATCGAATGTAGCATGTAAAAGTGTGGGCGCTTTTAGTTCTTGGCATCTGATACTGAAAATTATTTGCAATTCTTTAGAGAACTTGGAATTTAAAGAACTTATGCAAGTGCATCTGATAGTGAAATTAATTTGGAACTATGCCTTAATAACCTCATGCACAAAAACTATATCAAATTATTTACTTATGCTGCTGCGTGCTTAATTCAATATTCACAAGAATCGTCATCGAATGCAATACAAATTTTCAAATAAATTGTTCAAACATTACATATGCTTAACGAAAGTTAAGTAATACGATTTGAAATTCACCAAATTGTGGTGAAAACTAGTAAAATTAAATTTGAAACAAGTTTCAATTAAAAATTTATTTAGCTTAGCCATGTGAAAAGCCAATATAACAGCTTTTGTAACCAATCTTTGTTGATTTTTAGGTTCTCATATTTTAGTGTCTGCTCTCATTTTTCATTCTCCACTATTCATTCTCTCTCTTTCTCTTTCTCTCTCTCTCTCTGTCTTGCTTTTGGGATGAGCCATTGTGTGCAGAGCCAGTGGAGAACCGATAAAGCAGAATGCGTTAAGTTTATTAACTTGTCATAGTGCCATAAGGTTTATCGGTACATCCAGCACCACCCTTATAGTCTATCCACTGCCAGCTTAAAAGCTTGCCAAGACGAGCCAAAAACAGAGAGAAAGAGAGAAAACAGATAGATAACAATGCTCATGAGTAAGCTTAATTAAAATTGTGCCGAACGAACAAGAAGAAAGGAGCTTCAGATAGTGCAATAAGTAATACGAAAAAAAAAAAAACCAAAAAGGTAAAAACTTGGCACACTCACCTGCAGCATCGGTAGAAAGAAGCAAAGAAATTGTCCAAATATCCAGTTCTGGAGTAGCATCACCATCAGTGAAATGGGCAACACGAGAGCACACTGAATAAAATGGCACAGGGCCAGATTAATGATGAAAGCATGCGTTATATCCCTGTAGAGACGATGATACATAATGTACGCAATGATGGCGATGTTAAGGATGACACCCAACACCGCCAATGCCGCATACTGTATAAGGAATAGCCAATAGACCGACTTGATGCTGGCCTTTAGTATCGGTCCATTGAAGCGCTCCATGTCTGCCGTATCGTTCGATTGCCCCGCCAGAAAGTGTGCAATGACTAGCAAGTACTTGTCGGGCACATCCTTCCACTTCTCCTCACTGGTGCTGGCCGCGAAATGAAAATCGTCAGCGGCAGCCGAACCGGTAATGCCTACATGGTGCTGAACGGGCGACATTCTTTCCAGCTGCAATAGGATACAACATCAGCAACAATGAATATCTCTAACACGCTTACACACACGTCAAACCCCAAACAAAGACATTGCTTGGTAAGGTTAAATGGGATTGAGTTAGACCAACAATGGTTGGCCAACCTGGCTCCTTCATTCGTTTAGCGTTACACATGCGAAAATTGCATTTGTTTAACAAAGAAACGATGATTGGGGGTAGTCAGGGGTTTGGGAATGCGAAAGAGGATGCGTACGTTGCACAGTTGGTTTTGTCAAGTTATGCAAGGCACACACACACACACACACAACTATTTTTGTTCGCACACCCAACCAAACAATCAAAAGAACGAGGCTTAAAGCATTTCGCAGTTAAAGCCAAAAACTACATATAACTTTTGATTAAACTAGCATTACACATATATGTACATATAAGGAAATCTTTAAATTGAATATAATTTTTTAAAGTACAACACTAACTCTTTAAGAACTTCTTAATTGTTTAGTTAATCCCCCAATGATCTTAGAGCCCAATAGATCAAACAGCTGTTAAAATCAAGAAGCTTCCGATTGAACATTTTTAATGATGTTTCAAAATTGAGATATCTTCATACTATAATTGTTTTCTTTCTTCTTTAACCAACGTTTGACAAGATCATTGGAAAACAAATAAAGATTAGCATTTGGTTAATCTGCTCATACGAAAATAAGCTTAAGTACTTTTTAGTTAATATTTTTCTTTTTTTCTCTTAGACAATTTTGTCGCCTGGCTTCGTGTAATGCAATCGTTTTGATATTGCCCGTGTACAATTTCTATTCATTTATTTGTTTCATTGTTTGCCAGTGGCTCTGCAGGAACTGTTCTTGCAGCAATAGTTGCTGTTGTTGTTGGTTTTTCTTTTTTTGTTGCAAGTAATGTTTGGTTCACCATTGTTAAGTATTTGAAACGGAAATTGACAAAAGCATTTCAAACTGTGTGTTGCACCACCGACATGCCGCACTATGTGATTATTTGATGTATGTATGTACATAGCCTCTGGGCATATACTAGTATGTGTATGGTTAGTATATGTCTATAGTATGTACATAATTCGCGACTGCAGATTTGTCCCGTTTGCAACTTCTGAGAGTTTAGTTGAATGTCCTTGTTAAACAGCCGGCAATGCAGAGATTTACTAACGTTTAGAGTTAGGTGTGTTTACACATGTAAGACAAGATAAAGCTGTGGTCTAAGGCCGAACATCTAATACCCTTTTTAAAAGAAAAATGTTTATGATATGATATGACTTAATACATTATGATATGACGTGATATGTTTTCATGTGAAGTGATATGATGTGAAATTATATGTGATTTGAAATGATATGAAAAGATATGATACGATATTATATGATATGATGGAATAAGATGGGATATCATATGATGTAATGTTATATGATATATGATATGGTATGGTATGATTTGATATGATATGATAGATTGGAAACATTTTTGGAACTTAAGAGTCAGTAAAACATAAATAAGTTTTCATATCAAAGATAAATCTTCGACTATGTTTTAAGAGTATCTGATCTAAACGTCCATAATACATTTAATTCATAAATAAATGATAGGTTACGATTGATTTAATAAAAAGAAGCGATGTAACAAATTGACAATACCGTTAGGTATTAGGGTAGAAAAAGTAAGCCTATTGCAGGCTGCGGCAGCTCAAGAATTTCAATCAAGATGGCTAGACAATAACAACAACAACACACACAACAAAACACAACACAACACAACACAAACATGGACATGCAGAGACTGCCACGTATGTTACATGTATGTTTGTATGGATATAGTATATTGGCCAAATAGCCACAGCAATAACCGCAGACAAACAAACACAGAAGCCTGCCATACTTTGTACGCTCTGCTAGGTGGCTTTTGGCCATGTCGACATTTCCCAGTTTGCCGGCATTCTTCTTTGTGTTTTCCAAGCTTCCGCTATTTCAGCAATTTCTTCTTCTTCTTTTGTTTTTGTTTTCTGTGTGTTTCTCAGGTTTTGGGTTTTGGGTTTTTTGTTTCTGTTTTCATTTTCCATTTTAAGCAGCAACTTCCGTTCAATTTATTATGCCTAATTTTTCTTCACTTTCGTAAAATATTTGTTTGCAAACGAAGCTGTCTGGCGGATAAGGGGTGCCTTTAGGGTACGGAAATGATGCCTCAAAAGACACCCATCTAATCATATTGTCTGTCTTTCAATTTAAATGAAACACAATTTACAATTTGCATAGCTAAGAATTTTGTTAGTAATTTTCACATTTTTTAGACCAACTAACAAGATCATTTAAAATATGCGTTAAATTTCATTGAATGGACATATTTGTAGGTAACTGTCACGACAGCTATTTGTATAAAGTAAACCATGTTAAGCATAATTTATACAATTTCCTGTCTGGTTCCGGCAAAGGTTTTTTTTGTTACAAAGACAAGACTTATATGAAATGAAAATTCACATTCATTTAGTCACCTAACTCTATTAGGCACTACAATTTTTCTTGCGGAGCACCCTGTACCGGTGATTTGCTGAACTGGCTCTAACTGCAGCGGACGCTCGGTTTGATGACCCATGCACTGGCAACTGTTGGTGCGCTTAATTTTATTTGAACATGAGCCCAACCCATACCAAACCGGCATCAAACATTAGAAGTTTTTTGCCCTCTGCCTGGGACTGGCCGGGAAGGCTTATCTCTGCTACATACATATGTGTGTGTGTGTGTGTGTGTGTGTGTCTGCACACATTCATGTGTATATTTGGATGTGTGTGTGTGTGTGTGCTCGGCCCCAATTGAGATGGCCTGGCTCTTTTGCTCGGTCTATGGCCCGTCCCTGTGAGTTATATGTATATATATATATATATATAGATATATATATGTTTGTATATATATGAAGGATATATCTTTCGGCCTGCACGTCTGGCGCAGCCTGTGCAAAAGAGACTGCCTGACTGCCCGCCTGTCGACTTTATTATGCCTTTCAATGATTTATGCGGCACTGACAGGCCGCATAACAGCTACCAGGAGAGGCAAAAAGAGTGTGAAAGAGAGTGTTTGTGTCCCAAAGGGTGGAGTGCAGGCAGGCAGGCAGTCAGGTTGCAACTATCGCCCCAGTTTCGCTTCAGTTCAGTTCAGTTTGCTCATCTGCATTTGGCGCAAGAATGCACCGGCCCAGGATAATGTGCGATTTTCCACACTTGTTGAACACAGCACACACAAACGCACACAAACGTACACAAACACACACACAAACGCACACCAAATTATTCAATTTCTGTCATTTTGTTAAGAATTTAGTTTCTTTGACAAATGCTAGCATGCACAACAATACAGTTGACATGATAAGCTGTTACATTTATAATTATTTTTAGCTGTGAGCTGCAAGTTTTTTAAACGATCAAGTATAAATTAATTATTAAATTAAGTATAGTTCAGCAACAGTTTCTTAAGTCTGTTTCAAAATATACTTTCACTTAAGCAAATGCACTTAAGAACAGACCAGGGTTGTGTAACACGAAGAGATAAATAAACTTTAGTTTTGCTTATTTAGTTTGTTCCCTTTTCTTCTGCAAACTTGTGACAAAGTAAACGTAAGTCTTTTAAATATGCTTTGTGTATTAGAAAATTCATCAAAGGAGCATATTTACATTTTAATTGGAAGCTCGCACAAAACTTTCAACATTAAAAATACATTAAACTGTCAACGAAGTTGAACTTTAAATAATAAATTTGTCTGACTCCCACCATTTGTGTGTTGAGCAGTAAATAAGCTACCTATTAGCCTGGCTAAAAGCTGATGCGAAAACATACGAATCCAACTTTTTGATTTAGGACTTTTCCAAATCCACTTCATAATGCTAACAGACGTGTTTTTAACGCACTTCGTGGTAGGTTAATGTGTGTCAATGTGTCTGTGTGTATGTGTATGTATGTGTCTTAAAAAGTACTGCCAGTTTTGCAGCGCTGTGAAAAAGCTACAGTGCATCAATCAAAGCCACTTTTGCCATGGCTAAATGAGCGATGCGATGCGCCATTTAGTTGGCCATTAGATGACTGGCGACACTGCGTTGCGTTGCGTCGCGTTGCCAGCAAAACAATTTGCCAAGCTAAACGTCACAAAAGTGTGTGTGTGTGTGTGTGTGAAGGTATTGGTGTGATGGAGAAGAAGCAGAAGAAGAAGTCAAGTAAGTAATTAATACTGATTTCTTGAACGCCCATCGATGCGGAACAACGCACACTAGACGAAGGTGCCACTAACGACAGCGACAGCGACAACAACAGCAACAACGACGAACCTAATAATAATAAAAAAAAAAAGAAAAGGGGACCACAAAAGCAGCCAAAATAGTATGTATATGCCATGTGAAAACAACAACAACAAGATGATGCTGAAGAAGCATCAACTAATAACCTTATACTACGTCTTAACGTTATATATGTAATTTATTTACTTATGTATGCTCTCGGCACTGTCAAATCTATAGAAAAAAACGCCCACACACACACAAGCACACACACACACCTGTCAACCAAAAGTTGTTTGCGCTTTCATTTTGTTGACTCATCGCGACTTTAATTGTTCAACACCATATTTTTACGCATTTAACTAAATTCATAAAAAATATATATATATATCAATAAAATATAACTTTTCTAATTAAGTAGCTATAGACGACAGATTTACATGTTCACATACACACACACACAATTCTGAATTCTTTTTATACCCTGAACTCATTAAAAATGGGAAAAAAGGGTATAATGGTTTTGTGCAAAAGTATGTAACAGGCAGAAGGAAGCATCTCCGACCTTATAAAGTATATGTCTGTATGTATGAACGCGTCGATCTCAGAGACTATAAGAGCTAGAGACTCCAGATTTGCAACTTAAGCTCGCCTAATCCCTAGGCAGTACAAGTTTGTTTTCGATTTTCGATAACTCATCCCGTTTCCGATATACACATGGGATCGATAACAATAAAATCTTGACTTTGAAAAAACTTTAGATGGCATTTGAATTATTAATCAAAATAATAACAATCTGTGAAAGTTTTATTAAAATCGGTTGAGAAACACACGAGATATAGAACATTGAAGTTGAGTATGCGGTATGCAGTATGGTCGTACACACACGCACACATGCTTGCAAGCACGGACTGTACGCGTAAAGTATAGGGATCAGGGTATCGTCTAGTCGGGATTTCTCGACTAGA
This sequence comes from Scaptomyza cyrtandrae, assembly GCA_035044605.1. Taxonomy (NCBI): domain Eukaryota; kingdom Metazoa; phylum Arthropoda; class Insecta; order Diptera; family Drosophilidae; genus Scaptomyza; species Scaptomyza cyrtandrae. The sequence continues at coordinate 9,602,894 of JAWNNS010000639.1, forward strand.
GCCTTCTTACTTGTTTTAATATATATAAATCCGTATAACAGCGTCTAATACGAATTTAATGGGATTTTTGGTTTTCTACGTCTTCACGCTGTATTCATAAAAAATTTATCAACACCTAAAATTTACGTGTGAATAATTAAAATAAAAAGAGCTCTTTATAAAAATGTCTGGTAACAACAATTTTTGTTTTAATAAAACGAACAACTTTTTAATTAAAAAATTTCTGTTTCTTTTCCTTACTTAAAGCGAAAAGCAAAATACTTTTATGTGCGATACATTGAATTCAATTTAGGCAATTTGTGAAAACTTGTGCACTCAAGCAACAAAATTGGAATTAAATAAGAGCTTTTAAGTGCAAGTGGTTTTAGATTGTAAGCAAATTCAATCATGCTTGGAAGCTTGGAGAAAATGTGGTATGAAAATTTAATGACAAAACCAAACAACTAACAACGAATAATTCATTTCCTTAAACGATTTATCAATTAAAAGTATCTAATCTATTTAATGGGCTCGCATTACCTAGTTGCGCTAAAAAGTATGCTACATAAAATTTGAATGCGCAACACTGACAAATGCACATTAACAGAAACAACAACAACAGTAACAAGAAAACCAAACGGATGGAAATGCAAATGAATTGTTTGGAAATACGCAAAAGCGACGTTGCGAAATTCAGCACAGAACGAATTTGAAAACATATTTAATTAGCACACAAATTATTTTCAACAGAGTAAACTTCCGCTCTTTATCCCATATCTAGCCGTGCCAAAAAATAGCTGAGTCGTAAAATTAACAAAGCAGCCAAATTATTTGGCCATAAAAACTGTCATGAAATGCGTGTACATATTTACATATGTATAATGCTCATCAAGGCCCATTAGACACTGGTTTCTGTGGACCAGGTGAACCCCAGATCTCGCCCAACCCACTCTTTATCCCGCTGCCTATCTATATAGTACATACATACATATATATATATATTAGACACACGCTGACAATTGGTAAATGAAAATCGCATTTTAAAGCAACTGCCGTCAAGTTTTTGCCGGCCATAAACTATCGCACAGTAAAAGGCATTGAGACGTAAGGCATTTCAAAAACTTTTATCAGCTCCTTTTTATGGCCGCCAACCTCAAAGCTTCTCAAAAAGGCAATCCGTGTCGGCTTCCTTTCTACCTCTCTCTCTCCCTCTCTCTGAATATGACTGGCAAATGAGTGCGACAAGTGGCAAAAACCAAAGCGAAGGCAAATAAAGCAACGAACCAAACGGTTGACAGCTTCTACTCTCGAGGGTGGGGCTAAAAAGACATTGAAATTGATAAGCCACACATACAGACACACACTCACAGGCAATAATCGCATTTTATGTTTATTGTTTTCGCTACACGCACACATATACAACCAGCAAGCAAGACAAAAGCATTAAGGTATGTGTAGCATACTTAGCAGGGCCTCAAGGACTATGATGCCCTTGCAAATCTTCGACAACACCTTTGACATTACCTTAAAAAAGTTATCCAAAGCAGCCAAACAAGTGAATTCATCTGAAACTTGCCAGAAAATTGCAATTTCAAAATTTACTGCTATACTGTGTTAAGCTAGTCTCGCGCTGCGCCATAAATAAAACAGATTAAACGTTTCACACACACACATTTCGACAAAAGGGCTTCCGTTTATAACATTTGTTTTATGGAGCATATCTCAAATCAGTTTCTTGGATTTGAAATTTAAGTTGCTTACGATTGGTTTTTGGGTAGTCAAGCGATTTTTTTTTTTATTCCAAGTGTACTAAGCAAAAGACAGTTAACTATAATTCATAGTACACAAATATTTAATTTCGGTTGCTAAATAATACATACAATTTGCCCTTTAAGGCTTGTAACATTATTTTCAACCAAAAAAAAGTATTGAAAACAAATTCTGTAACGTTACTTTTCTATCGAAACTTTTATTGAACTTAAAGCAGAAAGTTTCTAGGACGTCGTCATACAGCTATTATTTTTGTGCGCTTTTGTTTCGTTTTTTCTGATTTTTAGATTTTCTCCTTGAAATTTGGTATCGCATTTCAATTTTGTTGTGCGTACTTGATAAACGGATTTTGTTTATCTTCACTTTTTGATGATGTGAAAGAAATTTACTGCTCTCTCCGAATTTTTTGGCTAGCCTTCAATTATGGCCTTTCAATGGTTTTGCTTTTGCTTTTGCAATTCAGTAAGCATATTCTGCACTTATTCGCAAAATGTCGTTATATTGGACATCTTTTTAAAATTCTGTTTTAGTGTGGCCATGAATACAGATTCTTACCAAATAGCAATCATTTTAAGACGCTCAATTTTCAATATAATAGTTGTAATACTTATGACTTCTTTCTAACAATCACTTTCACAAACCCTCTCACTTTAACGTTTACTTCCTAGCAATTAAGCGATTTTCTATCTGAGTATGTACTTTATTGAAAAAAAGAAAACTCATTCATTGGTGAATGCTTGCGGTGATGTACGAATAGAAAAACGAAGAAGAAAAAACTGTGTAATCGTTATCCAATCAGCGTCGTAGGAAATGCAATTAAAGCTCTTGGGGTCGCGTGCGGTAGAACAACGGGAAATGGCCAATTCTACAATTGAGCTCGCAAAATGCCAGTTTGAAGATAAAGTTTACACCCTAAATGCGCAATTATATCATTTGAATGTGTGTCAACCATTACCAATGTGTGTGTGTACGAATAAGGTGTGCACATTGCCTCCTGGGATTGGTAGAACGGGGAGAAAGAGATGAGAAATGGTACAGTACAGTAAAGGGAACTGAACCCAAGCTAATTATTTTAATAGTGCCAATCAAGCCAATTTACACACTAAGCAAACGAAACGATGCTAAGTCATGACAATTGTCATCGGTGTCAGCGCAACAGATGCCCCGTCTTTGAACCCCGATTCCGATCCCGATACCCACACCAACCGACAAACACTGTCCTTCACCTTTGCCCGCTTCAACATCCACTGTAATAGAGCGTGTGTATAATTGCATCGTTTTCTGCATAAGTAGACAGACAAGCTGTAGTTTTAGTTGTAGTTGTAGTTGTAGTTGTAGTTGTCGAGTAGAGTTCTTCCTTACTGTTATGGCACTTAAAGTAATTACGCTTGTGCTCCATTTTCCGCACCCACTTTTCATTCCCACTTCGCATTACCACTTCCCATCCTCATCCGCATCCGCAACCCCATTCCGATTCTTATTTCCAGTTGAATTCGCATTCGCGTTTGTCGTTTGCCTTCCCCATTTCCAAAGGCATCCTGTTCTTATTCTCATTCTTTTTCTTGGGCGGGTGTTCGTGCTTAACGCAAAACCCAGAGCGGAAATTGATTTTACAGGCCGATGGCAGATCAGCTGCTCTGAAACATTAACAGTTGTTAAGGCATCGATTTTGCATATATATATACACTAACTAAAAAGACCGCACAATATTTAAATACATGTTGTCCATGAAGCAATACTTGACTTTAAGTGAACGTATAGCTCTTTAAAGAATTCATCATTGAAAAAACTATTATGCCAGCTGAGTTCACTTGATGTTTTGTGATGTGAGTGAATATGAATGTGTAGATTTATTTAATTTAAGTATAAATTGCCTATTCTTATTGATGATAAATAATTGCAATATAGTAGCTAATAAGTCAAGGAGTTTTATTAATTGCAATTAATACAACATAAGTTCGTTTACTCGTACGTAAACTTAAATGAAACTGAATTCAATTATTGCAATGACTAAGTGCAATCGATATTTCATAATTTCTGTAAGGTTGCTGCATCAAGGAAGAAGAAAAAAAAAGTGAAGCGAACAAAGTGAACCAAAGCACGACAGGATATACATCTCCAAGCCATTGACATGGTGAAGGACACATGTTTTTCAGTACAAGTTGTTCCTTATGACAGACAGTAGATAAGTGAAAGAAAAACTGAACTTAGATTTTCTGTTGAGTTTTAATTCACTTGTCAAGTAAAGATGGCAAAGCAAAGATGATGATTGACTCGGAAATAAACTATATAAAACTAATGCATCTATGATCTGTATGTACCGAAGTATTCATAAAATAAGAAGCTTTTAGTTTCTTTGACGTATGTTTCGCAGTAGAACCTTCGTATGACAGACAGTAGTAGATAGGTAAAAGAAAACCTCATCTTTGATTTTCTGTTGCGTTTTTTTAATTCACTTGTCAAGTAAAGATTTCAAATGCTGTTCACATAGTAATAAATAAAACCAAAGATAGAAATACAATATATAAAACTAAAGCATATGATCTGTTTGTATCGAAATATCTTAAAAATTAATAAGCTTTTAGCTACTTTTGATATTTTAAGCATTAGGTAGAGCATTCTTTTCGTCGTCTCCATTTGGTTGTTCTCGCTTTATTTGATTTTGCTTCTTTCCTTTTGGCTTGCTGCTTCTTTATTGAGTAACAAGACAACTATAAAAGCGCAAAAGGCGACGACGTTAGCCTGCAGGCGGTGGGTGGGTAGGTTGTTGGGTGATGTGCACTGTATTCTATATAGTGTGTAGTGGTTTTGCTTGGGATAGTGGGTTGGAGCCTCTTGAAAATTGACAAGTTTCAGCTCGAGTGTGCAGTCAAAAAGCATTGGCGTTTGGGGCTTATATATATATATACATACATATATATATATATATATATATATATATATAGATAAAGATACAAACACTGTGTCTATGTCCATATCTATGTCTGTGTCCATGTCTAGTCTGTGTCTATGTCTGTGTCTATGACTATGGCTATGGCTATGTCTATGGCTTTGGCTGTGTCTACGGTTGTCGATGCCGGCAACGGGCAACGCGGCAAAATGCTGCAACGCCCAGTGACACACCCACTTGGTGCAGTGGCTCGTTTGCTTTATTTCACTGCTTGCTCAACTGTTCAGTTGCTCAGTTGCACGTCGTCGGTCATTGACTCTTTGGCGCAACTGCAATTTTCAAGAAATCAGCAAACCTTATACACAGACAGACAGACAGACAGACACACACACACACACACACAGACACACACCCATTCACAAGCACACACAATGAACAGTCTTTCCTTAGCCCTCCCAAGCCAATTGTCAATAGCAACAAAAATTCATAGTGACTTGAGTTTTATACAAAATCGCTGGGGAGCGGTGTCGAGGGGAGAAGGTTAAAAAAAAGAATTGACGAAGTGAGACCGAAAACATCAATGACTTTGGTCAATGGTCTGTGGACTGTTTAGGGAGTTGATTCCATAATCAAATCATAAGAAGTTGCGATATCTTGTTGTTGTTGTCATCAGCTATTGAAATGTTGAACGGTGCGTATAATTAATCGTAGTGTTGGCCAGCTTTGTCAAGCAAAGCGGCCAAACGACACCCCTCAACGACCACAGTGTACTGTCTTAATTGCAAATAACCACAAAATAAAAGTTAAATTGAAAGTCTAGCAGGCAGAAAATCTCAAGGGGTTACACTGCCTACTAATTGCCGACGGACGTCTCCGGAGACACGAAGAATATTGATTTTTTTTGTGTTTAGCCCAATCCGAGTCCAATCCAAGCCCAATCTCGACCAAAAGTTGACCCCTAGAGCTGACGAAATGTTTTACTTCGCGTCTCCATTTCTCTCTCTCTCTCTCTCGCTCTCTTCCTTTTTGTAGAACTCCTTATGATTTTTTGAATAGAACAATTGAATTTACGACAGCGACAGTTGCAGCTGCTTTTTGTTTGTATTTGGATATATACGCCAGGTGGGAAAAGCATCAAATCAGTTTAGACAATCATGATGATGATGTTGAAGTTGATGATGATGATGATAACGAAGTGCTTTAATGTTTCATAATAAATGTACATCAAATAACGCATAATGCAAATGAAGACTGTTTTGACAACAATCAAATAATAATTAAGCAACTGTCAACATGTCCGTGTTGGTATGTGAAACTATATAAAAAAAACGAAATCGGTTTTTTTATTATTGCTTACGACTTATAAGTGACAGCAGTTTGATGTCACATAAAGGTATACACTGATTTCAGTTGTTAGATCAGGACAAATTGTACTTGATTAACATGTTTTGGGAGTTGTTTTAGCTAGTATATTATATTTAATATATATTAAGCCCAAATACATAAGTACCATTTAAGCCTGCATTAGTATAAATGAACGACAATAAGTCAATTTTTGTTCTATTTATTAGAAGGCAAAACAAAAATCTCTAAAAAAAACAACACACTTTTTTGACATTTGAGCTTAGAGGAACAAAAAGAAGAGTATTTGATTCGGTTTGACTTGTTCGTTCCGGCATTCAAAATGCCATATGCCCTGTGTTAAAGAGTGGTGAATGATTCAGTGGTTGGGTTTTTTGTGACTCTTGCTCGGCTCTTGACCTGAGCGCCAAAGTTACCTTGACTTGGTTTTTTTTCCAGTTCACAGTTCGCAGCTTGTTTTGAATGTGCTGACGCTTCGATATCCTTGAACTTTGTGGGTACGTCAAGGGGAGGGGATGGATATGGGGATGGGGTTGGGGGTTGGTTGTTGCGCTGCCAGGAAGATAAGCTGCTCAGACGTTTGTGTGTACTTGCAGCTATTTTGTTGTTGTTGTTGTTGTGGTGTGTGTACTAGGCTATGAATTGTTGGTTTTTGTTTACGGTTTTGTATTTTCGGGGCGTACAACGATGAATGTCGAGCACATTTGCATTTTGGTTTTTGTTTCGTTTTCTTTTTACTTCTGGTGTCTTTTTTTTCTATTTTTTTTTTTCGTCAGGTAACATTAATAAAAACATACCGTCGAACCGCTTTCCATCATTTCGACAAGAAACATGATGAGATGATGATGAGAAAGAGACAAAAAGAGAGAGAGAGGGAGAGATAGAGAGAGAGAGAGAGCTCTACAGTCTCATTTAAATTGTATCTGCTACTGTTGGTGTTCGATGCATGTTGGTGTGTGTGTGTGGGTGTATGTGTGTGTGGGTGTGTGGGAGTGTGGATGTGTGTGTGGGGGTTTGAGTCAACAATTTGTCAGATTAAAAAAGACGCGACATAATAAATGCGACAAATTAATTGCCAAGGCAAGGGCAAAAGTAAAGACTTAGGTTAAAATAAATTGCTATTAAAAAATAAAGTGCTTCCCCCCCCCCCCCCCCCACCCATTTCAAAGTATGCATTAAAAGGGCAAAGACAGCAACGTGAAACGCACAAAGTTGATGCGAAGGATGACAAAAACTGACAACGTTTTTAATTTTGTCATATATTCATTTAAAATACAGACGCAGCCTGCGGTGCGTATACGTACTGTGACAATAGACTCAATTATTGACAATGACATATGACAACAAAAGCAAAGACATAGCGAAAAGAGAGACAGTGGTAGAGCGAGGGTGAGCGAGGGTGAGAGAGAGAGAGGGAGAGAAACTTTAGCGTTTGCAACACCAACACAATAGAATTTGTAACCCGAAAAGTGTTGCCTGTGGATATGAAAGGGTTAACCAGCTATACTTTAAGTGAATTAAACGTATTTTCATTACTGTTCAAACACAAGTTCAATGAAAGAAAATATTTAACACACAATTTAAAGTGTTTTTCATAGCTGCAAAATGTTTCAGCTAAGAAATTCAATAGAACTTGGTAAAAGCATAGAAAATAAATGAAAAAGAAAAAAAAAACTCACACTATTAAGTCAGAGGAAATAAGCCAAAAAGCACTAAGAAAATTAGGTTTCTTACAGCAAAAAACTAGCATGATATGCTGAGTGATTAGGGGGGGTAGATAAAAAGCCAAGAAATGCTTTTAAATTAAGCGAGAGAGCAACTAGAACATTAAAAACAAATTATATAACTAGGAAAGGATGAAAGTCAAAATAAATCAACCATTTTCAGGCAGCAAACGCAAAGAATTCTCATTTTCAAGCCTAAAAAGAAAATTATTTGTGCTATTTTATTTCATTTGAAATGTTTCTAAATTCATTTATAAATAACTAGTTTAATGTAATCCCAAGCATGGCTTTTTACCGATTCATATTGCCTGCAGTTTGTCTGTGCAATACCAATAAATTATCTGTAAAATTGATAGCCTATAAGCTGTTTTGCCATATCTATAAGCAATATTATTGTAAAGTTTCCTTAAAATCTATTAAGTAGTTTTTGCGTGAAAGAGTACCAAACATCCATAAATAACTTTCACATTTATAATATTAATAGGATGTTAGCCAAAAATTTGTAAAACTTTTTGCCAGCTACCAAAGGAATTAAAAAGTTTAAGTCATCTTTTCCGAAAGTGTTCAATGAAATTTCAGTTGTGTAAAGTGTTTTGATGTTTTATTGAAGTAGGCAAGCCGAAAATGAAATATTGCGCAAAGACAGCCGAAGGGCTGCCATCAGACCAGACCAGACCAGACCAGCAAAATTGGACAACAACCCTTTTTAAGTTGTGCCTCACATTACACACCCCCACACACCAACCCACACAAATGGTATATATTTCGTGCGCAGACTATTGAAAAAGTTAAAGTCTGGCTGCCGTCGTACAATGGAAAACAGACGGCGCGTGCGGCCAGCTCGATGGCTTCTCGTGTGAGCAACTTGTGGCCGAAATTTACACCTGAACAATATGGCGGCAGCCATAAGCAACGGGGGTGAAAGGCTGAAAGGCTGAAAGCGTGAAGCAAAACACTTTGTAAACGACAAAAGCAGCTTGGAGTCAACGCGCCTTTACAGTCAACAAAAACCGTTTACTTTCTACAAATTAAACGGCTATTTGCCATCAGGTGGCTTTGATATGCGAATTCTACCCAATATCGCTTATTTATTATTTATATTGGAAATGTATTGTGAATTTTATAGAATTTTATTTATATTGACTACATGTATGTATTAATATAAATATGTTTTTCTTTAACCTTATATTTTAGCAGATTTTTTTTGTGTATTTTTGATTTTTGTAACAAAAAAGCTTTTGCGCTTTTCAGAATATTTTGATAAAATCGAGTGGATTTTAGCTTTAAGTGTATCAAATGGTGCCTGCCATCATTTTTGAATGCCAATTAAGTTTAATGAGTTCATTTAAAGTTTGAATAAGCCGTGGGTCGACAGCGCTTAGAAGGAGAAAGGCAGATGAAGTCAACAAAACGCAGCCTGATGAACTCAAGCAAAAGGCGAACGATTTGCGGATGGCAAATTGTAAAAGGCTTAAAATGGAAGCAAGGCTACAGGCTAATTGACAGCCAAGCCCACATTTGGAAGCCCAAACCCCCCCCCCCCCCGCCACCCTTCCACGCACACACTCCACCAACAGAGTTTAAAAAAAACATGGGCAACAGATGGCGGCAGTTCTGCCATCTTGCGGCGGCTCTCAGCATCCAGTTGCTGGTTTTACGGCTGCTGCCACGCGACTAATTAAATTAGCGCCGCTAATTTCAGTTCTATTAGCTGGCAGGCTGCCGTTTTGTTCTTCGATGTACGATATACATAAATACATATATATATTTTTGTGAAGCACTGTCACAAATGGCAGCACTCAATACTTCCTTTTGGGAACGCTTACCAATCAAATTAGCCAACCGATGATTAACATTACAATTTTTATACCCTGATCCCATTAGAAATGGGTAAAAAGGGTATAATGGTCTTGTGCAAATGTATGTAACAGGCAGAAGGAAGCATCTCCGACCCCATAAAGTGTACATATTCGTGATCAGCATCAACAACTGTCTGTCCGTATATATGAACGCGTCGATCTCAGAGACTATATGAGCTAGAGACTCCAGATTTGAAACTTAAGCTCACCTAATCCCTAGGCAATATAAGTTTAACTCTTTCCGTTTCCGATATACACACCAACAAAATCTTGAACTTGGACGCCATTTAAAACCTTAGATAAAATAATGACAATCTATGAAATTTTTATTGAAATCGGCTAAGAAACACACGACATATGGGACATTGAAGTTGAGTACGCAGTATGCAGTATGTGCGTACAAACACACAAACACACATACTTGCAAGCACTGACTGTAAGGGTAAAGTATATATATATATAGAAAAATCAGAATGTGTTTGGAAATATTTGTGGCATGCAGACATTTTCAACAATTTTTTAATTGCCAGCCGCAGCAGCAGGCACCTTTTTGTTGCAATAACAACAGCGATTACATTTACGACAACGACAACAACAACAATACAAACTATTAGGACAAAAAATAATTAACACTCACTTTACAGGCACGCACAGCAAAAAACAAAAAAACCGAAAAGCCAAAAAGTTCCACATATTAAACTTATATTTACTCGGTTCATACTTTTTGTATGCAAATGCATACTATATATACTATAAACAAGTAAGCAGGCTCTAGTCGAGATATCCCAACTAGAAGATACCCTGAACCCTATATTTTACACGTACAGTCAGTGCTTGCAATTATGTGTGTGTGTGTGTGTGTGTACGCATATACTGAATACTTTACTCAACCGATTTATATAATGTTTCAAACGCCGTTTCAAAGTTTTCAAAATTCAAGATTTTGTTGTTATCGATTCCAATTGTATATCAGAAACGAGGAAAAAAATCGAAAATTGTAAATAAACTTGTGTTGAATAGGGATTGGGCGAGCTTATGTCCCACATCTGGAGTCTCTAGCTCTTATAGTCTCTGAGATCGACAGACGGACAAACGGAGATGGCTATATCGACTCGGTTGTTGGTGCTGATCAAGAATGTATATTCTTTATGGGGTCGGAGATGCTCCCTTCTGCCTATTTCATACTTTTGCATAAAGCCATTATACCCTTTTTAACCATATATATGAATATTCTATGTAATCTGAAGCTGCAAGCTTAATGTTAAATTATTGTTAAGAAACTATTTAAAACGTTGATTTTGTATTTGCAATAAATATGAAAGAATCTGATATAAATATAATAACAAAAATATTGTAAATGCAGTGAATATAAACAAATTCGATGCTCCTAAGCCGTTTTTAATGCAAATATTAAACTTTGTTATTTGAAAAGTGTATTTAAAGTTTCGCTATGCTTAATACAACAATTTGTACCCAAAATTTTTTTTTTCATACATCCTTATTTTTCATTAAGGACATATCATAAGGTAAACGTGCGTGCATATGAGAGAGGTTTATGATGCGTGCTCTGCAAATATTAGAGTGCGGAGGATACAAAGGGGTGGAGCCAAACATATGCGGCGGCGGCGGCGGCAGGCACGCGTTCATGTTTGCTTTTAAATGAAACCAGAAAAGCCGATGGCACAAACGGGTAACAAAAGGCATGAGCTTGGGAGGTACCCTATGTGGTGAGTAGAAGAAATAAATGGTATAACACGTGCTGCAGCAAATCGATTAAATTTCCTTAATACCAAACCATAAATTTTCAGTTGTTGTTTTACCATTGTCAACGACCTTTCAACCCAAGACCCTACACACACACACACACACACACAGAGACAGATAAATACACTAAGATAGCAGCAACATAGTGACAGTCCACAGAAAAATCAAAAAAAATAAATAAAAAAGGATAGAGAACCGAAAATGATGTCTAACATCGCATAGCCCCAAGTTTGACTGCGAGAGTATATATACATATATATATATATTATACAAGCAAAAATATATATATATACATATACGTATTATACAAGCAAATATATACATATAGGTATGTATAAGTAATTCGGTACCCTCTGCGTGTTTGTATTAACGTTATGCTTTGTTTGTCTTTTTCGTTTCCTTACATCGTTTTTGTCTGCAGTGATTTGATGTTTTTCTGTTGCTTGTTTGTAGTACGAGCCAGCGAAATGAGAGATTTGTTTGAAGATTTACGCTCCACACAAAAATGAACTTGTGTAAATTTATGTGCATTACAACAACTAACCCACACACACTCGCACACATACTGAGCTGCAAGCTTTATAAACCGAACCCAGCTTGGATTCTTGCCTCCCACTAAGTAACTAACACCATTAGCCGCTTAGTTTTTGGCCTCGGACCTTCTTGATTGCGCCGCCTCTTTCCCCCATGCCCTGGTTAGCCCGCGCCAAAGTTGCTGTAGGCATTTTTATTGCTGCATTCCTCAAAGTAACATCAAAGTGTCAGCGAGAGATCTGCGACTAAGCCGATGGCTGTGGTCTTTGGCAGCGAATGCAGTGATAGATTATTGAAGGGCATATCTCTATAAAGTCAGCTCTATATATAAACTGTCGCAACAAAACGCAACCTTCATCCTTCTCTGTCCTTGCACATGACACTATTAATTTGTTAAGGAGGACATGCGGCAAGGCACAATCGTTGCTCTTGCACAAATTGAGCATTAGAGCCGCATCTAATGAGCTTTAGAGCAGCATCTAGTGAAAGTTATCCAATTAGTTGAAAGCATTCCTATTTTTGATTGGTTCCTCGACTTTTTTTTTATTCCCATTTTTTTTTTTTTTTGTTAATTACCAACCAGAGACTTTATGTAAAACAGAAACGAACATGAATTTAGGAAAGTGCTAAAAAGTATGCTATATTTTTATGCAACTATCTTAACTTTTTTTACGCCAGTTGAAATGGGAATTTATTTTGATTATTTTTATACCCTGATCCCATTAAAAATGGGAAAAAAGGGTATCATGAAGTTGTGCAAAAGTATGTAACAGGCAGAAGGAAGCATCTCCGACCCCATAAAATATATATATTCTTTATCAGCATCAACAGTCGAGTCGATATAGCCATGTCCGTCTGTCCGTCTGTCCGTCCGTCCGTCTGTCCGTCTGTCCGTCTGTCTGTCCGTATGTATGAGCCAACCGATCTCAGAGACTATAAGAGCTAGAGACTCCAGATTTGGAACTTAAGCTCGCCTAATCCCTAGGCAGTACAAGTTTGTTTTCGATTTTCGATAACTCATCCCGTTTCCGATATACACATGTGATCGATAACAACAAAATCTTGAAATTGAAAAAATTTTAGATGGCATTTGAATTAATAATTAAAATAATAACAATCTGTGAAATTTTGATTAAAATCGGTTAAGAAACACCGGAGATATGGAACCTTGAAGTTGAGTATGCAGTATGCAGTATGGTCGTACACACACGCACACATACTTGCAAGCACTGACTGTACGCGTAAAGTATAGGGATCAGGGTATCGTCTAGTCGGGATTTCTCGACTAGAGCCTTCTTACTTGTTTTTCGTTGGTATTGTTGAGTTTCGCAGCTGTGTATTATATGCAAAAAAAAAGAGAAAAAATCTTGCAATAAATTATGAATATTTATTCGAAATTTTGTCTGCCAACTGTAAAAGTACGCACAACCAGCTTGTGATTGCTTTTATAACACATGAATATTCAATGCGCTCCATTTTTGTCATTAACTTAAAACAAAAAAGCAAAATATAAAGAAGCAACAGAGAAAACAAGACGAATAAAAAAGTAAATATGTTATAGCTGACAGAGACACATTATAATCAACACCTGCGACCTGACTCAACATAATTTTTTTCTTTCTGTTTTCTGTTTTATTATTGGAGAGAGCCTTTTTTACGACTTTTTAGCTTTTTGGGCCGCTTGCAATTGAAGTTGATAAATGAAAATTGATTTTTTTTTGTCTTCTAGTTTGTTTTTTTTTTTGTAGAAATATTACTCTTAATTTTGTTCCCTTTTACTTTTTGTTTTTTGTGGTTTGTTATGCTATCTGCGCTCACATTTATTAATTAAAAGAGGTCACAATTTGTAGGCGATTGTACTATTTGCCAGCTGAAATTAGAACAGTATTTAGCACATACACATACACATACACAGACATACGGGCAACAAAAAGCTTGGCCGCAGAAGGCAAATAAGCGGCCAATAAAAATATTATTAATATGCCAACAACACACTATCCTCGACTTTTTGGCATCCGCCTCGCTGATGTCCGCAGCGGTGTCGTGTCACTGTCACACACACACACACACACACATATATATATATATACACATATGTAGGAACAAACAGGAAAATTAGCAGCAAGCCAGAGCAGCACCGCAGCACTGCACAGCACCATATCAGCTGGGTGTGTTTTGGCCATAAATTTATTAACTTAGTGTCACATTTATAGCCGCATTTTTCTAACCGAACCGCCGCCGGCAGCAAACATTCGAAAGACACCCACGTAACGCACACACAGACAGAAAGCCCTCAGGACACACACACACACACAGGGACATATATTGGCAGCAACAGTTCCTTCTCAAACCCAGAACATTACAGCCACCCCAACCCCCCCATGAATGTTAGGTGCAAAACGTAATGCCAACAAATTGCTTTAAAGTGCACTTCATAATGTCTAATTGATTGACCGGTTGAGCGTGAAAATTGTCGCATTGATGGCAATTTATCACACGGCGTACAGAAAACATTTTTAAATTGTCAACTTGAGTGATCTGCCAATTAAGTATATACTCTGTCATAATAAAGACAATGTATAGAAGTGTTAAAACAATTTTAGGCTTCAAACCAACATTAAAACGAATAAGCTTGTATGGTGGAAGCTAACAGTAGCTAAAGCTGTTAAACATATTTAAATTAAATTATTGGCTTTGATTTTGATTGAATTTAATTTTTTGATTGAGCGCATTATCTTTGATTTTGATTGAGATTCTATTGTGAATCACTTGAAAATTTCAAAAACGAAAAGAAATGTATAATCATATTAAAGCAAACCCTTAAATGTATCTCAAAATATGATTGCTTTCGTTTTATAATGCTTTAAAGTAAGTTTATGTGCCTTACCCATTTAATACTAAGGATTCTTATGTTATCACTTATCAAGTTTAATTCCGTTTAACTTGAACACAACAAAACACTTGAAAAAAAGTTTTGGTAAATTGTTTTGCCTTTGCAACTTGAAACAATTATCAAATAACCAAATGTTTCAGAAAACTATTTCAAATATATATATTCGCTTGGTCTTGGCACCTGTTGTCCATGGGGCATCAACCCAGTTCTTATCGCTGCACGAACCGTTGCCCCTTTGTACAAACGGCGAGATAGAATAGCTACCGGACAGGTTTTATTGTTTTTTGTTTTTTTCTGTACAAATATATATACCGAACATAGTTTTATTGTTTTGCGATACGTATCGAGAATGGGCACAACAGATGTACAATTGAAATCAATTTCCCAGCTAGCTTTTGATAAATGCGTTAATATGTGGCGCTGATAAGCAAAGTGTGGCGAGTGTTTTAAGCGAGCCGTTAACAACATCAACAACAACAAACAGCAACAAACAGAAGTAAACAGTAAACTTACATTTAACACACGATGCATACGGTAAGATCTTAACAACTTTTGAAAAACTATTTCAATTCAAATTAGTCGCGCCAGAATCGTTGCATACCGCACTGGGCAGGGAGTTCGGCACAGAAAGAACAACAATAAACAAAACAAAAAACACTAGAAAAAAATAAGAGGTAAGTGATAACGGTCCCTAAGACTGCTTTAGCAATTTTCAGAGTTTTATTCGCTTCCTTAGTGCTGGAAACGAACTAACGGCAACGCAGTCTCGCGACCAACTGAAGCGCCCAAAGCGCCAGCAGCAGCATTTAAGAAGCAGCTGAAACAGTTGTTGCCCCTGCGAAGTGCGTCTCGCTGTGTGTGTGTGTGCGAGCAGTGCTGCGAAGAGCGGCAGCTTGACGGTTGGGTTGGTGGCAACAGAGGGTGTTTGATGCCTGTTAGTGGAACACGAGCAAACAAAAGGCAGCGTCAGTTTGTAACGGTTAAATCAACTGCTGTTTGCAATAAATAGCCGTAAAAGCTCTTAATACGTCAAAAGCTCAAAGCTCAAAGCTCTTCGGCATCCTTTTATTTCGCACCTGGCAATGCTGTCAAACGCCAAGAGCACGGCATGACAGAAAGAGAGACTGGGCGAAAGAGAGAGAAAGAGAGACAGCGCCACTGACAGTTACTCTTTACCGTTTATTGTTTACGTAGGCGAGTGGATGGCATAGAGCGTACTAGCGCCAAACAGGACTAGATGGTGTCATTAAACAAGACCGGTAAAGCAACAAATTATTTAGTTTGCATGTTCCAGAAACTAGTAGAAGAAATGCGTTTTCAATTAACTTACTTGAACTTATGCTGAGAAGCTTATCAACGAAAACATAAACAGCAAAATATTTCAATGACTTCTTAATATTGTCGATTAAAGGTTAACAATGAAAACTCAACTTGTTGAAATGAACAAATATCAGGTGGTATTATTCCTAAGGTATATCAGCTTTGTATTTAAACTCGTTTTGCTTAAGGTTACAAGATTTTCATCGAAGATCCTTTAATATCATCAGTACAGTACAGTTACACAACATTATCGGGCCACACAATCTTTTCGATCCAATCCAAAAACGATGCAACGCGTGTATATAAGCCCGGTGTCTTTGTTGCACAACCAAAGCCCGAATTAATGACACCCAATATGGTATATTTGTCTTCCACAATATCTGTCTCCAGGATTAGCGGCCCTCCCGAATCGCCCGAACAGGCGTCCTTCTCATAATTGATTGTATCACCTGCACACATCAACGAACCAATAACGCCATCCTTAAGATGTCGTATACTGCTCGGCTGCTCGGCAAACAATTCATTGCACTGTGGCAATGGTACAACACTCAACGGTGCACGCAGCAATATTTTTGACCTTCGTCGTGCTGTTATATGAAATAATAATATGGATTAGCATTACAGACGCAAAAAACCTTTCGTAATTAAATCTTACTTGTCTGATTCATTATGCCCCAGCCGGCAACAAACAGATGTGCGTTCAATGGCGGATCGAGGAGATCAAGGGACAAACATGCCGGATAAACATAAAAGTTCAATTCGGCCTCTTTGAGCAGAAAGAGTATGGCAACATCATTGTATTTGCTGTTTCTCACATAATCCGGATGTATTTCAACATTTGGCTACAAACAAAAATAAAGTAAAACATAAGATGCTACGTTTATTTCATGATCCAGTAATTTAATATAATGCTTATCACTCACCGAAACGGCAATATCCTGATGATTTGTAGGCTCTTCGATATTAACCGATCCAAGACGAACATGAACGGGAATATCGGAGTTTAGGCAATGAGCTGCCGTCAGAACATGACGATTTGAGATCAGCGAACCACCGCAACGATAATCGAAATCACTAATACCATTAAACGCTATTGCCGCCATATGCGGATATAAGCCGGCAGCCGCCGGAACACCATCGAGAATGTGAGGTGTTAATCCCTCCTCCTTTTTGCGATTCTCAATCAAATGGCAGGCTGCATTAACACATAATTAATAAAAAGAACTAGATTAAAGTGTTTCCCCATAATATGTATGTATGTATGTGTGTATGTATCTCTGTATGTATGTATACAAAACATACCTCGCAACGCTGGTCGATCCTGTGTGGGAACATTAACTCGTGTAGTTGGCGTTGCTTGAATAATTCTCACCGTTGTTGTCTCTGGCCTGTAAATGTTCAAAAAACAATAGGGTAACATTCAGCTGGACATGAATTAAGTAGGTGATCTGTATGTTGTTGATAAGGCTAAGGCCAATTGATGTTTATGTTTTTGGACACTAGTATAACAAACCCAAATGCTGCCGCATCACCATTGCCAAGTTCGTTCGTTAAGATCTCATCGGTTGGTCTATCTCGAAACCGAAACGGTGCCCAGGGATCCAAATCGATATTGTTGGCCATCGTGCTTGTCGTTATCGGTGCTATCGATGTTATCGGTCTTTGGCTGGACAACTCAATTTGGTTCATATGCTGTGCAGGCACAATTTTCATACCCTGCTGACGCAATCGATCATTGACCAGCTGAATGAGATCCACAGCTTGTTGTTCTTGTTGTTGATGTTGTTGTTGTTGTTGTTGTTGTTGTTGTTGTTGTTGTTGCGGTCTTTGTGCTATTGGTCGCCGTTCAAATGCCGGTCTTGGTCGCATTAACGTTGGCGGTCTGTTTATAATCTTGGGCTCCCTGCGGTTTGGAGCGGGCGCCTGGCCCCACGAACCAACGCTCTGAAATTGTTCTATTGCCACCTGTTGAGTGGACCGCGTTGTTGCTTCTGGCCAGGATCTGGGCTCATTTCGAAGGGCTTCATGGGTCATCAGCGGCACATTTGGCCTAACCTCCAGCTTGGGCTTAGGCTGTGGGTTTTGTTTATTGCTAAGCATCTCCTGTAAATCAAAATAGCTCGATTCCACATCTAAATCTATGTTTTTAGCTCTCTCATCGCTCTCCTTTCTGCCTCCGATGATATTACTAGCTTCAGTTGTTGTTGTTATTCTTGTTGTTGTTGTTGTTGTTCGCGTTGTGGTTTGCGTTGTGGTTCGCGTTGTGGTTCGTTGGACCTGGCTTTGGCTGCATATGTACATAAATCAGATGAGAAATTTAGACGCTAGTTTCTTTACACTAGCTAACAAATTGAAACATGCAACAACAATTGGCACATAGCTGAAAAAGGAAGCGGCGGACAACAGCAGCAACAGACACAAAAGCAACAATACGCATTCACGTACATATTTACAGGTAAATAGCCACAAAACGTTTCTTCTTACCCCTTGTCAACGTCACAGCACTTGGCTACGGGACAGCAAACAATCTCCTCTCGAGGACCAAGGCCACAGCTAGGCACTTCGTTTATGGTCAATCGGCCCGTTATAATGTACTCGACAATTATTGGTTCACATTTTGATGATGCTAGGCACACGCCCGGCATACTGTCCTTTATCAAGCAGCTGCTGCCTTCTAAAAAAAATCAAGAAAATACATTAATATATTTAGTTGCAAAGTCTTAAAATCAACGCATACCATCAGCTGCCTCCAAATGTAGAATTTGGCACAGAATCAGGACACATAGCAGAAAGCAGCTGGAGCCTAGTCTTTCTCTTATTCTATAGGCCAATGCTGCCAGAGCCAACGTCATGATTACCATACACACTTAATCGATGCTGCAAATACAAATTTATATACATACTACTATATATATATATTGTTTATTTTAAAACAATATTCCTCAATTATTATTATTATTATTATTATAAAAAAAATTTCATTATTTACTAAGTGTACACATTTATGTACACATTTATGTGTACACTTAGTAAATAATGAAATAAAAAAAAAAGTATTTATTACATTAACATAAGTAGGTCAATTACTTTTGAATTATATTTTTTATTAAACAGATTGTGAAAAAACAAAAGCTAACTAGAACTGTTCTAGTTCTGAGGTCTCAATTCAAATGGTTCTTAAGGTATCTCAACTTGCTGCTTTATTTGTTTTTTGTGTTTATTTCTTTCTTATTTATTGTCACTCAAAATATATATACATATATATATATATAGAGACTTTGTTGTATGCCATTTAGAGCGCAGCTTTACTGATAACAATGAACCTGCCATTGACCCATATATCAATAATACTCTCGCCTACGTAAGTCCCATTAACTAAAGGGGAAATTTCATACAAACAAAAAAAAGCCCCAAACAAATGATCTGTGATTAGTTGATTGATTTTTTAAACTTTTCCAATCCAACAATAAGCACACGTTCAACTCTTTCTACATCTTAAGATAGTAGTAAGCAAGTTGTTTAACGCTTAAAACTTTCCATCGTAGTACTATGTTGTAATACGATTCTCAAACTTGGTAACATTAATGTGCAAAATGTGTTATCTGAAGATTCGTTTTATTGGAAGCTACCAACAAAATGTGCAACACTTGTTCTACAAATTTTAACAAATTAACAAATTATCTTTTTTTTTTCAGTGTTGCTTCTTAGCTGCGTTCACAATTGTTATTAAATGTTCTCGGCATAGAATCACAACAGATTGCACAAGTAAGAAAGTTCGAAATAAAAAAAAATTTTGATAAAATTGTTTTGAAAAAAGTTGCATTAGAGATAAGAAATGGTTCAGACGCCGTTAAAAACATTTTTACAAAAATAAATATATAGAAAATTCTTTAAATCGAATCAATTTAAGGAAAAATTATCTAAAGCATGCTAAATAAGTAAGCACACAAACAAAACTTAATGCTAGATGTGTTTTGTTTTTTTTTTTTTAATAATTTTTTATTATAGAGCTGACTCTTTAAAGGCTAAGTATGCCTAATTTAAGGTTGCTAAAATACAAATTTTTGAATTCATATTTTGGAATAGGTCATGAGTTTAATTTCGAGTTACATTTTTGTCTACATTTGAATACAATTCAGTATGGATATTAGTTGGCAAGCTTAGCTTATGACGTCACAAATGGCAAACGCTTTAAGTAACTGTTGCACCTGGATGGTTAATCGCGTTATGAATCTACAATAGAATTATGTTTAAATATATATGTGCATATAATTATAACGAATTTCCACACAGAATGTGCAATCTACTTTCACCAAAGTGCACCATATTATAATTATTAATAAACTATGCATTATGTTTTTTTTTTTAAATATAGTTATTCTTATTTTTGTTGTTAATCAGACAAACCTTTGACACGCGAAAGTTTAACGTTGTTTCTATTATTATTGGTCTGATAACACAAACGAAAAAAAAAACACAAAAATTTACTTTGTTTATTTGTGTTTTTATACCGTTATTAAAGCACTTTAATTAAAATAACACAAAGCACACATAAAAACGAAAAGAAACAAAAACACACACACACACACAATATCAAATATTGTATATAAAGCAAAAATATATATAAGTGTATATATACAAAACAATTTAAAAAAAAAACCGGTGCCTTGAACGCTTATCGGCTCTCTCTCTCTCTCTCTCTCTCTCAGATTGATACACTGGAGGCTGGGGTCTTACCTCTCAGCAACGCGTCGCTTTGCCAACTAAAGCTGCGATTAGAACCCAAAACGTTGCTTCAGCCCAGAACCAGAGCTCAGAGCTGACAGAGGCCGTGGCCAAGCAGTTGCGTTATAATAAATTTTTGTTTTTGTTTTTGTTTTCATATTTATTGATGTTGATAGCGCTCTGTGTTGAACCGGTTTTAACATTTTAAGCATTTCACAGAATCAAAATACGCAAGTGAGCGCAACTTAACTTAACAGCTTGTTCAATACAAGTTAATAAGTAAACAGCACAGCACAAACAAAAAGGTTATTAAATTAACCGGCAGTTGCAAACAAATACACTGTGATTCAAGGGAAAATACACAGTTAAAGTCAGTGTCAGAGCGAGAGAGAGAGAGAGAGAGAGAGCTGAGTTGAGTATTGAATTGAACCGCAAAACCGTTTAGTGGGTTTGCCCCAAAGTCTCCGCTCATAATATATGTTATTTTGCTCTATGCTATAACCACTATAATTTATAAACATATTTATAAATTTGCTTTTTTTTAATTCGAATTTTAAAATGCATAGAAATACCCATGACAAGACTTGGTTTTGTTCATGTTTTGAAACATAGTTAATTATAAGGAATTTATTTAAAGTACGAACATAGAGAAATGTTTTGATATTGTTGTATATTCGCATTGTTTGGGTCTGTGTTTTGAATTTTGCGCTTACATATTGAATTAAAAAAAAAAAAGAAAAACCTGTTTTATAGTTTTCTTGTTTATAACTCAATCATTTGCTTGAGTGTTTACAAGCTTTATTTTCGCTTATAGATAATGTGCATATTTTGTGATTGTGTTTTGTAAATAAAGAACAACATACATACATAACATCTAGTATACTTATACAATACTAAGTTAATTAATCACATTTCGAAAGCAGCCAAAACTAAATAGAACTAGAAATATACATATTATTGCTACAACGCAGTGGAAACAAAAAGCACAAATACACTAAAAAAAAGACTAAGTACTGCATGCTTTGTCTTTCGATAGTATTAAACATTGTGGAGGTTCTGCTGTTGCTCCACAAAATCGATGAGCTGTGCATCGAGCACACTTGTAAAGTACATTGCCTGTGCATCACAGCCGTCGCCGGTGGGCGTGGCAATGGCCAGCACACAACGTGAGCCACTGGGACGCCGCAAATGTAGAACGCTGCCAACAACCGCCGGACACGGTGCACATGAGCTCACATTGTTGGCGCCAAGTGTATCCAAGTGTATGGGTCCCACACATAGATGCGATGCGGGTAAATTTTGTACACCAGCCACATTATCAATATCACGGCATTCATTAAATGGCAGCAGACGCATGGGCATTTCATAGAACGGACAATCGCTGCCTGCAAAAAAAAAATAAATAAAAATTAGCTTAGAGAAAGAAAGCTATGCAGAGATAAATGTGAAAAAAATGTTAACTTAAGCAATTAACAATAATTATTTTTCGTTTTGCTTAACTTTTGCGCTAGTTTCTAGGCACAAATGTGAAAAAAGTTAAGATTTAAATAGTACAAACTTACCGTTGCCCTTAGCCCAAGCACTGGCCAATAGTTGTCCACTGGTTTGCAGGCGTGTTAGCTCGAAATGTGTGCACATGGGAGCGAGAGTGAGTTTTGGACCAAGTTCCAATGGTTGCTCCAAGCGTAACAGTTCCAAATCCTGACGCAGCACAGCAAAACGCTACAGAGCGAGAAGTCAACATTGTGTTAAAGAAAGAGACGGATAGCGATAGAGAGAGAGAGAGAGAGAAAAGCACTTACTGCAATATTAACGAGATAATCCTCATCGCCATCAACATCACGCATATCGGAAACCCCAAAAACCGCATGACTTGGCCGTCCACAGCCGACAACGGTGAGGAGAAACTGTGGTGTAAGCGCCAGGGCCGTGCAACGATGCAAGTGTCCATCGAAGGCAGCATTTGGATATGCTAGTGCCGCCAGATGCGTATAATGTGGCAAGAGTAACACTGCACGCTGCACAGCATCCTCATCCTCCTGATCCTGAGCTAAGCTCGACTCGACAGCATCTTGTTGCGACTCCGTTGTCGACCGGCTTGGCTGAGAGCCGGCACGCGTATCGGAGCCAACTTGACCACGCGGCTGCAACGGCAGGTTGATGGGGCAGCATATGATCTCCTCAATGCTGCCATTACGACACGTTTGCACATCATCGTCGCGCAATCGTCGCTGCTTTAGCAACGGCTCCAGACTCGGACACTGCGAGATGCCTAAACATGTGCCCTCGTACAATGGTGTTTGACATGCGGCGCCATTTCTTTTATGTGCGTCCGGGAACACAATGTTATCTCGACTAAATGGTATAGTTTTCGCAATTGAACGTGTCACGTACTCTCGATTTGTCTTAAATATGCCTAACCACTTTGGTCTCTCCGTTGTTGTTGTTGTTGGTGTTGGTGTTGTGGTTGTTGTTGTTGTTGTTGTGTTGATGCTGCTGCCCTTGGATGAGAAACGTAGCGCCGTGCCGCTGCCCTTCTCATTCTCATCATCATCGAGGGGACAACAAACTTTCTCGCCCATAATGGAAAAGCCACAATTCATTATAGATTCCACGGACAGTCTGCCGCTATCAATGAGCCGACCAATTTCTATGCATTGCTCGGCAGGCTGGCAACTGCTGCGATACTCTCGCGTTGGACAGGGATCACCCACTGCAAGAAATAAACAGATTTAGGAGCGAGAGCGGGGGCAAGTGTAAGAATAGAACGCACCTTCCAGGCTATAGTAGGCGCGGGTGTTGCTTAGATAGAAACCAAGCAGCGCTGATATAATACCAAAGACTCGTTTTGTCATCGTCGGCCCGACAATCGAACTGGACAGGCGCGTTGCTCGCGCTCAACTGTCGCTCAAAACAACTTAGCCCTCTCTCTTTCAACTGGCCAAAGCAACAAAACAGCGCTGCAAGCGCAAGCAGAGACAGCAACAGCAGCAACAGCAGCAGCAGCAGCGGCAGAGACGCAACGCAACGCGACGCGACGTCAGCATCAGCAACAGCAGCAGCGCAGCCTGAGGAAGAGTCACAGTTGTATCCGAGTTAGATTAAGCGACGCTTTTACAACAATAACTTAATTATAATAAACAAAAGTGATTCAAATTGTGGGTGCATTTTGAATGATTGTTTAAACTTAAATTTAGCTTTTTGGTTTATCCAAATTGCGATTTCGCTGGACTTTGAAAAATGTATATTTTTGTTTTGCTTATAATTAAAGAACTCGTCATTCAGGGCGTGGGAGATTCAATACTTCTACGTTCTACAATTCATGCTATTCATAATGATTTTCACAGTACTCAAATTCAGTTAAGTTGAAGCAGTACCCTAGAAAGATATGGTGAGGTGAGGTGAGGTGATGGACGGTGGAGAGGGGTTAGTTCTGTTTATCACGTTACAGACATTAGTTTGAGTCAATAGTTTTAGTTTCCCAAGCAACTCAACAATCTCATATTCTTTTCATAATCAACCCTAAGCGTCTATCGTAAACCTCGAAACTTTTCTTATGTATTCTTATATAGTGTGGCTTAAAAGCTCAAAATACAACTTATGTCTGGCCAACAATATTCTGCAGTCTCTCAGAAACCACTAATGTTCAAATAAAACTATTTACCTAAGGCGTCAATACAATACCTATCTATTGATCCATATTTAGGTAGGAAAAGTTCGCAATTAGTTTTTGGTTTTTAATTGCATTGTTAACTCATTTAATTTTTATTGATAGAAAATGATTTAAGCCTGGCTAATGATTTGGTTGAGGAGCACCAATAAAGAAGGGGAAATTGACTACCAATACCACACTTGGAGGGAACCATCCAACGGGACGTACCGGCCTAAGGTAATCAATTGGATCCAAGCTAGACGATCTAAATATGCCCGCACTTGAATTAATTGTGTTATCTCATCAGGCATCAGAGTTTCCGCCACTACGCAAAGATTGGACACATTCTTGCCATGCCCATCCAGCAGACTGATACTTAACTTATTATTGGTTTTTTGACCCGAATTGAATGCGTCCATTTTGCTTAAAATTTTTATAAAAATACAGAAAACACAAATACAACACAAACACTAGAAATGAACAATACAATTTTGAAATTTATTTTTGATTTTAGTGTTAGAGAATGCCAACAAAAGTGTGCTGGAAGTTTCACAAGAAGTCGGGAAATATGGGTAAATAAGCCAAAATTCGGTTATTATAAACCTCTTTTTATAAACCTTTTTTTATTGCTCTTCGCCATGGGTATTTATATATTTGGGTAACGATAGTTACTTTACTTATAAAAGTTTCCCGGCACCTGTTCTAAATGTACCAACAAATTGGACGTGGCTAAAATTAAAGATACTTGTATAAAACAACGGATTATTGTTCACAATGCACGCATCTGTTGTGGGCGTAGCAATGCCTGCCACACAGTAGCTACCATCGGTTCGTTCCACATGCAGCACACTGCTGCTGGCCATCAAGCATTTTGAACAGCCGCTATGATCGTTATTGTCCCAAATGGGTTTCACACAAAGATGCGATCCGGTAACTCTGAGGCCTTCCAATTCCACTTGTCGCTCGTTCCGTATCGTGTAGCAGTCGTAATTTTTTTCGAGTCGCGTCTTGAACAATTCGCAGTTAGTGCCTGCAAAAAGTCTTTTAGTTGGTCACAAGAATCTCATACTCATACTGACATACCATCTTGACTCTGAGAAAATCCAACGGCATGTAATTTGGGGTTTCCCTTCAGATCGGATTCGCTGCATAGCGTAGCCGGTGTCACATTTGACATAAACGGATCATCCATATTAAGTGGTATGTCTAGATCAAACAGCGCTAGATCATTATTCAAATTTTCTGTGCGCTGTATATAGGTTTTAAGTCATTTAGAAAATTCTGTCAGTAAGTTTTCCTAGTATCAAGCTTGTTTGTAAAGAAGTTATCATTACCTTGATTTCAATTTCAGATTCATCTCTAAGATCGCTGACACCAACTAGAACTTTACCGGGCCTTTCAACTACTTCGCGTCCTACGCATTTGCTGTTCGCCAGGACTTGGTTTAAGGACAGAATAATTGCCGTACAGCGGTAAACATAATCGTCAAGAGTAACTGGCATCAAGTATCCGAGAGAGGCCAGATGATTAAAGCTTTTTAAATCATTGACACTGCAATACGAGAAAGCAATAGCCTTTTTGGCAAAAGGGCTTCAATTTGACAGTAAGAAATTAACATACATCGGCGCCTCTGTTGTTGCCCTTGGGCCTGGCATCTTTGAGGGACAGCATAATAACTCCTTAGGCCCTGCCCCTACAAATCCGCAGCTGGGTATTTCATCTATGGTAAAAACGTTTGCCTCAATATACACCGGCAAAGTTTCGCAGTTATCCGGGTATCGACAATAGCTTTCGGGAAAATAAGCATCTGGGCAGGCATCACCCTCTTTAAAAAGTATATGTATTTAAAGTTTAGTAAATGGAGAGATATGAAAAGACTTACCTCTCATCCCCCTTGGTCTTGGTGAGCTTCCATTGACCACTAACGCCATTAATGACAATCCCATACACAATGTGCTGACAAGGGACATTATGTTTGAAAATTCTGTGTGTGCTTCAATTCGTGTAAGCGTCCGTTTGGTATTAAAATCAGAGCAAAACTGAGCTCAAACCGCAAGATGAACGTTGATTTTAAGAGACGTTATTCAAGCTTTATTTCTTATCGGCTTTGCTTTGTATTTTATTTTTTTGGATTTGCTTTCTTCTTCTTCCTTCTTCTGTTAATCATCAGCGAGATCATTGAAAAAAATGCGCTGCACTGCTTGTTTCTTATATTTAGTTTTTTTCGCTTTATGTAAAGATAGATTAAAACCTATGTTCAGGCAATTCGTGGTCAAAGTTCATGTTTTTGTTTTTGTTTTTACAATTCCGCGAATTCGCTCTTCTTAGTACATTATTATCCGTTATCTCTCGTTTTCGGTAGTATTCATCAGAAATATTGCATATATCAGTATATTGCACAAAAAAAAACCCACTTCCTAAATCATCCAATTAAAAATAAAACATTTGTTGATAATTGTTTTAAATGTACATCGCAATACCCGTCGTATAATCAAAAATGTGTGGCCAGAAAAAAAAGCTCAATGTAATATGCAACTTTAATATATATAATTTGTGGCAGCGCTGTTTACGATACTCGTGTAGTACAGCGGATTGTTGTCTACAATGCACGCATCCGTTGTGGGCGTAGCAATGCCTGCCACACAGTAGCTACCATCGGTTCGTTCCACATGCAGCACACTGCTGCTGGCCATCAAGCATTTTGAACAGCCGCTATGATCGTTATTGTCCCAAATGGGTTTCACACAAAGATGCGATCCGGTAACTCTGAGGCCTTCCAATTCCACTTGTCGCTCGTTCCGTATCGTGTAGCAGTCGTAATTTTTTTCGAGTCGCGTCTTGAACAATTCGCAGTTAGTGCCCGCAAAAAGTCTTTTAGTTGGTCACAAGAATCTCATACTCATACTGACATACCATCTTGACTCTGAGAAAATCCAACGGCATGTAATTTGGGGTTTCCCTTCAGATCGGATTCGCTGCATAGCGTAGCCGGTGTCACATTTGGCATAAACGGATCATCCATATTAAGTGGTATGTCTAGATCAAACAGCGCTAGATCATTATTCAAATTTTCTGTGCGCTGTATATAGGTTTTAAATCATTTAGAAAATTCTGTCATTAAGTTTTCCTAGTATCAAGCTTGTTTGTAAAGAAGTTATCATTACCTTGATTTCAATCTCCTTACCAAACTCAGATTCATCTCTAAGATCGCTGACACCAACTTGAACTTTAGTGGGCCTTTCAACTACTTCGCGTCCCACGCATTTGCTGTTCGCCAGGACTTGGGTTAAGGAGAGAATAATTGCCGTACAGTGGTAAACATAATCGTCAAGAGTAACTGGCATCAGGTATCCGAGAGAGGCCAGATGATTGAAGCTTTTTAAATCATTGACACTTCAATGCGAGAAAGCAATAACCTTTTTGGCAAAAGGGCTTCAATTTGACAGTAAGAAATTAACATACATCGGCGCCTCTGTTGTTGCCCTTGGGCCTGGCATCTTTGAGGGACAGCATAATAACTCCTTAGGCCTTGCCTTTGCAAATCCGCAGCTGGGTATTTCATCTATGGTAAAAACGTTTGCCTCAATATACACCGGCAAAGTTTCGCAGTTATCCGGGTATCGACAATAGCTTTCGGGCAGGCATCACCCTCTTTAAAAAGTACATGTATTTAAAGTTTAGTAAATGGGGAGATATGAAAAGACTTACCTCTCATCCCCCTTGGTCTTGGTGGGCTTCCATTGACCACTAACGCCATTAATGACAATCCCATACACAGTGTGCTGACAAGGGACATTATGTTTGAGGATTCTTCAATTCGTGTAAGCGTCCGTTTGGTATTAAAATCAGAGCAAAACTGAGCTCAAACCGCAAGATGAACGTTGATTTTAAGAGAAATTATTCAAGCTTTATTTCTTATCGGCTTTGCTGGGTTTTTTTGATTTGATTTCTTCTTCTGTTGATCATCATCAAATGCGCTGCACTGCTTATTTCTTAAATCTAGTTTTTTCGCTTTATCTATCTTTACATAGATTAAAACCTATGTTCAGGCAATTCGTGTTCAAAGTTCATGTTTTTGTTTTTGTTTTTACAATTCCGCGAATTCGCTCTTCTTAGTACATTATTATCCGTTATCTCTCGTTTTCGGTAGTATTCATCAGAAATATTGCATATATCAGTATATTGCACAAAAAAAAACCCACTTCCTAAATCATCCAATTAAAAATAAAACATTTGTTGATAATTGTTTTAAATGTACATCGCAATACCCGTCGTTAAATCAACAAGTAAGAAGGCTCTAGTTGAGATATCCCGACTAGACGATAAGCTGATCCCTATACTTTACGCGTACAGTCAGTGCTTGCAAGTATGTGTGTACGCGCATACTGCATACTGCATATTCAACTTCATATTCATATCTCCGGTGTTTCTTAAACGGTTTCAATAAAAATTTCACAGATTTTCATTGTTTAGTTTAATAGTTCCAATGCCATCTCAAAATTTTCCAAATTCAAGATTTTGTTGTTGTTGATCACATGTGTGTATCGGAAACGGGATGAGTTATCGAAAATCGAAAACAAACTTGTACTGCCTAGGTATTAGGCGAGCTAAGGTTACAAATCTGGAGTCTCTAGCTCTTATAGTCTCTGAGTTTGACGCGTTCATACATACGGACAGACGGACAGACGGACGGACGGACAGACGGACATGGCTATATCGACTCGACTGTTGATGCTGATCAAGAATATATATACTGGGTCATAGATGCTTCCTTCTGCCCGTTACATACTTTTGCACAAAACCAATATACCCTTTTTACCCATTTTTAATGAGTTCAGGGTATAAAAATGTGTTCCCAGAAAAAAGCAGCTCAATGTAATATGCAACTTTAATTATATATATATATATACATAATAAATTGTCTTTGCTCGGATGAAAAATGTTAAGTATTTATAATTCTTATCGCTTTAGCCGTGGCTTGTAATGAAATTTGTGGCAGCGCTGTTCACGATACTCGTGTAGTACAGCGGATTGTTGTCTACAATGCACGCATCCGTTGTGGGCGTAGCAATGCCTGCCACACAGTAGCTACCATCGGTTCGTTCCACATGCAGCACACTGCTGCTGGCCGTCAAGCATTTCAAGCAGCTCCCGCTCT
The DNA here is from genome assembly GCA_035044605.1 of Scaptomyza cyrtandrae. NCBI lineage: Eukaryota > Metazoa > Arthropoda > Insecta > Diptera > Drosophilidae > Scaptomyza > Scaptomyza cyrtandrae. The sequence continues at coordinate 9,632,524 of JAWNNS010000639.1, forward strand.
TACTGGATCGAAAATTTGGCGAAATGGGTGTTACGCACAGATGTGAACCGGGTACAACAAGGCCTTCGACTTGTCGTTCATTCTGAACCTTGCTGCAATCGTTATGTTTGACAAGCTGCGTCCGGAACAAATCGCAATTGGTACCTGTTCAGGGGAAATTTTTCAATTGATTGCAAGTGAATAATGCTGATGACGCACCATCAGCATTCTGGGAATAGGCAACGGCATGTAGCTTAGGATTTCCCTCCAAGTCGGATTCATTGCAAAGCTTAGCCATACCCACGTCTTTATCAAAATCGATGGACGGAAAGGCCTTAAACAGCGCTAGATCATTTTTCAATTGTGTTGGTTTCTGTGAATGATTCAAATGAATTAATTCCAAATCACAAACACAAAGAAGACAACAACTTTAAACTACCTTCAAGTCTATCCTGAAAGGATCATCTAATTCTCTTGTGTCGCTGACTCCAACTACGAGACTGTTGGGCTGATCAGATACTTTGCTTCCCACGCATTTGCTAGTCGACAGGACTTGGGTTGAGGACAGAATAATCGCCGTACAGCGATACAAAAAATCGTCAAGAGTATATGGCAAAATGTATGCCAAGGTGGCCAGATGTTTATATTTAAGCTGTGGGATTGGTTTCCTAAGGTGATGCGTTGCGTTGGTGAAGTACACTTTTTTAAAGTCTAGCAGCGAGACAACTACTTACTCAGTTGTTGGTGGTGGTGTTGGTTTTGTGGTCGTGGTTTTGATGTTGACGTAACCCTCGGGATACTCAATAGGACAGCAGATAAGCTCTTTGCCAAACTTTTTTATGAAGCCACACACTGCCACATTTTTCTCCAGGTGCTTGTAAGCTATCAATGTGTCACAGCTTTCTTTACTTTTGCAAGTGCTTGCGGGAAAAGACTCTCTCTTTGGGCACGAGTCACCCTCCCCTGTTCATTTATATAGTATAAATATTATATATTTGAGAATAATTAATTTACACCGATTTGAATTATGAGAGACGAACCAATTGTGGATTTACTTGTTCGAAAAATATGTCCACCGTCTACAGCGAAAAATGTTGACATTAGTACGATAAAGCCAATGATTTTAATTGCCATTTTTGAATGCGATGCGTATTGCGTTCACTTCTGTAGCCAGGGCAATACTTAAATCAGCATGCGAGCTTGAATTTTTATTTATTTTACTCATACGCTCTCTTGAGCTTTAGCAGATAACCTATGATTAAAATCTTGAATACGACATTGTGCTTGCGACTTATATTATTTGAAATTGTGCTTTATAAATTTGTAATTGATACTGTAGATCAGCGGTCGGGGAACCGGAGTAAATTAAAAATGAAATTTCTGGAGGTAAAAATTAAATTTTTGTGAGTAAAAAACATATATTTTTAATTCCTTTTCCAATATTTGGGGTAATGATTAAAAAAAGCTCCCAAAACGCTCAAAGCAAGCTATGGCGCTATAGTGGTGTGAATCCTCGATATCATCGATTATAATCGATAGTTATCGATTATTTAGCTATCATTTAAAGATTCCTTGCGTCTTACCTTAATCCAGATTTGCTTTTTTGGTATAGGCTATCGATTTTTATCGATAAAAACACCTCTACGGTATTAAATTAAAATAATCGAATTTCTATTTATAAAAAAAAGATCTATATTAAGTGTATTTAAATAAGATAATTTAATTTCTAATTATAAAAAAAAGAATGCTGGATGGCACCAATACACCTTCTGACTAAAAAGCGGCGAATGGTTCACTTGAGGATACATGCAGGAGAAGGCGAAAATGCTTCCCAGGAGGAGAGAGCCTCCTCCGCCACTACCTTCACCGAATGGAAAAGGTAGCATCGTCCGAATATCTGTACTGATGTACGGATGTCGCAAATGGAACTGGCAGCGCCTGACGAGAGGCAGAGACAGAGATTACACCCGATAACAAAGTAGAGGCTATGATGCAAAGAGAGAGTTATTGGGGCCGTGTGGCTCAATATGTGCAGAGCATTCTGAAAGCCAAGAAAGCCGATCTGGATCGAGCTCAGACCGAGTTCGAGTTCGAAGTAAACGAGCAAGAAGTAGAGGGACTTTAGGACCACATGAGGGACCTTACCTGAAGTAATATGTTAAATGGTCCCAGGCAAGCGTTCTGGGTCTGTCTCATTTATTTATCTAGTTCAAACAATATTTTTGTTAAATATATTTTATTAAACTTAAATTTAAATTATATAAATAAAAAAATGAGTTTGAATCATTCTTTTGCATGCACGCGTAATGCATTTGTTGTTTTGAGTTAACTTATTCTTTGGGTATTCACCCGCAAGGCAAATCGATTGCGTTTTTGTTGTGTTAATCACACACTAGAACTAGTGCACTCATCAATTAGTAGTGCCACGAGCTGGTTCACCTTATCTGTTAGATCAATTTCTAACAAATAAACAAACTAAGCAAGTGAGCAGGGAGAGAAGCGGAAGGTTCGATCACACTGGGCGAATCGATATTATGAACGACCATTTTCAATTAAAGCCCACCCGTCAATTTGACAATGTATTGATACGTACATACTATAAGTATGTATGTATCTGTGTGTGTGTGTGTGTAAGAGTGTGTACGATAAGCCAGTGCCATTTTCATGCCCACAAACAGACAAAGTATTGATTAAAAAACAACAAACAAACAATAACAACTTAAACTGAGTAAAAGGAGTTGCACAAAATTCGTTGGTATTTTCTCATTTCATGTGATTTTTTTCTTCTTTTTTTTTTGGTAGTTGCCTTTTTTTTTTTTTTTTTGAGTTTTGGTTATTAATTTAAAGTTAAAGCACTATAATACTTGTGTCTCTGGGAGAAAGGAATGGTATGGGCTATGGCGTTGGGCGTTGGTGATATCGAGATATCGATGTCGATCACAGTTCAGTTCCAAGTTGATGATGCTGTTTTATTTTGCTTCAATTAGCTCTCTAGTCTAGTAACCATAGAAGAAAGCCTCATACGAGAATGTGCGCGTCTTATTGCTGGCCAGCAATATGGATGCTCGATTTTTGCCAATGCCGCCGTCCATGAAAAAGGCGCTCGCATCATCGGCTGAAGCATCCACATAGATCTCAATGGCTGTCAGTGTGATGCTGATGCCACTCGATGATGGATAACTCATCTTCACCTCGATGTCAACGGCCGTGGTAAAGCTCTCATCATCATAGTTGTTCACCAAAAGCTTATCGCCTATCGAAAAAGAGATAGAGAGAGAGAAAGAAATATAGATAAACATATGTATCGATTTAACATCAATTGACCTACCCGTTATACGCTCCCCGGCAGTAAATACAAAATTGCCCTTGGCATGCTTCACCTTATCCAAAGGTACCAAATTCGCTGTCTTATAACGGTTATCATCGGTCACCGTCAAAATTGGCGTATAGTCCAAATCATTGGCACGAAGCTGATGCTGCTGGTGCTGCTGGTACAGCGACTTAAATTGTGACAGCGTTGGCGCAGCAAGTACGCAAGCGCATAGCACAAGTAACGGTAAACACAATCGCAACATTTGTGAAAACAATAATAATAGAAAGAAAAAAAAAGAGCACTTAAACAAACAAAAAAAAAACAACCAAAAACGCAACAAGCAACCGAAGACAACGAACCGAAAGTTTTAAGAAAAGGAAATCAATTTAAAAAAGTTTAAGATGTTAGATCGATATTTTTTCGAGTTTTTCTCGTGTGTGTTTTTTGGCTTCCACGCCGTGTGCAATCTATTTGGCGACTGTTTTGTGCATTCGCTCGAACAGACATTGGCTTTTATACCGAGCGCTCTCTTATCGGCGGTCAGCATTAGATAAGGCAGCTCGACGACTGAACGATAAGCCGCCAGCAAAGCCTTAAAGTATTATTGGCCATGGTGTTGGCTTTGCTGCTACATTGTATTGTTGTTGTTGTTCATATATTCTTCTTCTTGTTTTTGGTTTTTTTGTTTTTTTTTTTTTGCCAACCTATATAATTCGATCAGTGTCTATTAATAGACCACTTGAGGCAATAATAATTTTAGACATGCCCTAACACCCACCAATTGGCTTTAAGCAATTAGTTAAGTCGACAAATTACCAATCGATCGATTTGTTTGTTGCGCGTGGCCCCAAATTCCCAATTCCAGTTCCAATTTCAAATAACAAAAAACAACAACAACAACAACAACGATAAATTGTGATCGATTTCAGCACCTCATGATCATGGGGACATGTGATAAAGCTGCACATAATATTTGCTTTAATGCATAAGTACTAGATTTAATTTTAGTAACACTCAAGTTGAACTTTTACTTCCGTCTCCGTTGTTGGCCGACACTTCAAAATTGTTTGCTTAACTTTGGACGTAAGTGTACCACTGACTCTGACGTTTCAATTTCCTTATCGATAACAAAATAATAATAATAAAAATCTAAAAATCTAAAAAAACTAAATACAAATACAAATATAAACAGTAGCCAAGTTACATATATACATATATTTGAAGTCAATTCGTTTAACGTATTGCACCAACAAATTCAATAACCAATTGTCATTCAAATATCGAACACTGCATGCCATAAATATACGCACATGTAAGCAGCACTTCAATTCAATTGTTGGCTTACCAATCTCTTAACGTTAAGGAACGGTTTTAAACTTGAGTCAAACATGAAACTTGTTTTTTGGCTTTGTTCTAGAAACTTTGACGATCATCTCATGCATCCATCTAAGTCAAAGCTTGTTTTAGTCTTTATGGAAATTAAAAATTAAGCAAAACTACCTAAAAATTTTCACTATCAAATTAAATGCAAACAAACATTTACAATAGATGTGCAGCATAATATGAAAAATCTTTTTTAATAAGAATTTGTTTATACAGTTTTAGAAATCAGAAACTTCAAAACATATTTAAGCGTATATTATTTCTATCTTTATTTCCCTAGCAACATGTCATAAAAAATAAAACCCAAAAACTAGCATAGAGTAATAACAATCTTGCAGTTCCAGAAAATGATTTACCTTTATCAATGAATCAACAATAAATAGACTTAAGTACTCAAACAAAAATTAAATGTGTTGGGTTTATTTCAGGTACGAAAAAATGATTGTAATTTAATCAGAGTCATTTAAAACATTAATGGACGGAATAAATGTATAAATATATATTTATAAGTTTCGTGTTTTTTTTTTCTTTTTTTTCCAGAACTCAATTGTGATTGTAACCCAATGAGGATTGTTATCGTTGGGCTTAAACTATTATTATTATTGTTCTTGTTATTATATTATTAAAAAAAGGGTGAAGTTTGTTCTCGGCGCGTGTTGTTTGGAGTTGTTGTTGTTGTTTCAGTTTTGCAATTTTAACCTTGATATACATAATTGCGCACAAATATAAGGCAAATAATCTAATAAATGGGCATTTCGAGCAAATTGAAATGGCAGCCAAACGACATTTTCACTTCACTCAGCGATATCATTTAAAGTTTTTATTTCATATATATGTATGTATGTATGCATATATACCCATTAAAGTAGGGTAGTAAAGTGACGATAGCGTAAAGTGTTTCAACAATAATGCACATTCATTATTATGGATCAGCATCAATATCTTTGAAGTACGTCAGCAAAAAAGAATTTTTGTGTTAAGATAAGCCTTTCACTTCAAAAGAGTTTCACAATGTCGATAACTTTAAATTGGCTTGTTATCATTTGTTACTTACAAAAAAGTAAAGCATGTCAGGGCTAAGAACTTGCTTTCAAATGTTTTTTGTTTTTAAGCCGAGCTATGGATTACAATTGATGATTCATAGCTTGATATCGTATAAGTACACCGCAAATCCACTTAAGTTTGTGGAAAATAAACGAAAAATAATAATTATGGCAGCACGGTTTTTTATCAAATTATAACAGTTGCCTAATCGAGGCTGTCACTTTTGTTTGGATCGCACTTATCGATAACAAGTGTCAAAAATCCCTCAAAAGTGTCAGAAAAAACATGTCACTTTTTTTTTTTTTTTTGGCATATAAAGTAAGTAGCAAAGCATGCAAATGTTTTTGTAGATAAGAATATAAAGCGTATTGTTTATTTTTTTTTTTTTTTTCAATTTATAAACGGAACTTCAATAATCTATCCCTTAAGAAGCGAATAAATAAATCAAAAAGTCTCCTTGATCTTGGCACCACAAACCACACACATTATACGAGAGAGAGAGAAGAGGAGAGAGAGCGTGAGAGAGAGAGAGAGAGAGCGCAAGAGTTGTGAGAGTCACAAGAGTTTGTTTCGAAAAAGTTCCATTGTTGTTGGCATTGAATGATAATGTCAAAACGATTGAACGAAACCCATTCGGAATATCCCGACATCGTCAGTTGGGGCGCCAAGCAGCGATCGGCGTCATTGTGCGAAAAGCTTAATGCTTATTTACGACGATCATCGAGCTTTTTTCAAATGGAAAGCGCGTGAGCTCTTTGAATTTATGTATCACTACACTGCAAAAGATTTACGAATGCCAACGCTGATTCTACACACACACGGAGACAAATGCTTTGATGACTGCGCATACAATTTATAGATAGTGTATTTTATACCATTTAAGATTTCTTCGGTATATTTTTTTTTTTTTACATTTAGTATTTCTTAAAGGAAAAAAAAAGCAAAGGTACGAGTGGGGTCGGTGTGAGCGTGAACCTAATCGGAGCCAAATAACTGGGCCTGATAGGCAAAGTTTTGGGTTTGCTTCGCCTCGAGCACAATCGAAATGAAACGCTGTCCAATGCCACCGGCAACAACATAGGCATTGCCCTCGTTGTTATCCTGTGTGCAGATGAGCTCCACGAATGTGACAATCGAACCGGCACCAGATTCGGGATATGTCAGCTGCAAGCTAACATCCTTGCGTGCCGGATAGTCGAAAACATCGGCGCCCAGCGCAACCAATCTGTCGCCTGAAAGTAAACAGCATTTTAAACGAAATTGTTCACAAGTTGTTGCATAGTTTTAGGAGCTATCGGTTGATCGCTTACCCGAAACACGAGCACCCAGCGTATATCGCACAGATTGTCCGCTCGCACGAGACGTTTGTGGCTGCTTCTGCAAACGCTGCATTTTGAGACCCGGATGCTGGGCAGCAAAATCACGAACATTCTTAACCACAATGATATCGCGATGAACATCGTTGTTGTTGGTACGGGAAACGCCCGCCAAACTATTGGCAACCAGGCAACCAAAAATGGCAACCAACAGGAACAAACTCAATTTGCACATTATGATTTGATTGATTTGAAGACGGAAGAAAACAAAAATTGTTTATTAAGTGTTTATTCCAACTGCTGCGAATGATAATCGCTGAATGAGCTCTACGATGGCGAACTCTTTATTATTTATAGTAGCGTCAACTAAATGAAAACCTTTGATTTTGTTGACTTTTGTAATGCCCCGCCTCGGCCCGGTTCCGGTTATTTTTATTTTTTTTTTTTGGTGAAGCTCTACCACGGCTCTTATCACGCCAATTGGCAATCGACAAACTGACAATGTCTAATCCAACAACAACACAACAAATAATTCATTAAAAAAAGGTCTAACGTTTTTCAAATGCTCTTCCAAAGAATCGGGATTCTTCTAGAACTAATGGGAAAAGCAAATAAAAACAAGATCTTTTCACCAAAGCTCATAACATAAGATAAACTTATCGAATATTGTTAAGAATTGTCTAGAAGTTTGCATATTGTGCTCTTTAACCTTTGTTATAAGGATAAGGATTGAAATCTTTAGCTTCCTTAGCTTAAACCTCCCCATTACTTAAAAGGCGATACTCGATACTACTAAAAAAAAAAAGGATTTACAAAAATGAAAAATAACTTTAAGAAAAATTATAGATGACCTCAGATGACCTTCCGCAATAAAAGAAAAACAAACAAAAAAACCCCGAAACTTATTTAAATCGAATGTTGTTGGCAAACTTCATGAGCAGTATGGGTTGACCCTTTGTTAACATGTATGTACCATAACAATGCTGATAAGGTTGTTTCCCGGCCCAGCCCACAACAGTCAATTAAATTGAACAATTTGGTGATATAGCGTTCCACTTCACTCTGTATACATACACTTTGTGTATTTTAGGTGGCTGGCTGATAACTGTGCTGAGAATCATAAACACAATAAACAGCACCTGACAATTTGACAGACAGTAGCCGGAAAGCTTTCTAATTAATGATACAATTCTTCTTAAAATGTTGTCAAACGATTTATCAAAGCTGACACAGAACCATATCATCAATATATATACATATATATTCAAAGTTATATTTTTAAAACATTTTTCGCAGAACCCAATCGAGAGCGCAACAGCGCAACCCTTGAGGACTTCCCTAGAAATTGAACACTTTCAAGTGGCGGTTTGCCAATCAACAAAATTAGTAAATCCCGATTAAACAATGGCCAAAGATAACACCGGCTATTATTAGCAATTCTGAGTAATTTTCCTTAAGAACAACAATAGGAAGGTAAAGTATTTTCGATGTGCTTGAGTTTGAGTCACAATTTATAATGCCCAACACTAGAAATAATTTTATAACTTGTAGACTTAACATATTTTTATTTTGGAACAATTTGTAGTTTTGATGAGTAACCTTAAAGCTGGAGGTTTTTTTTTAAATACCACACTCAAAACAATAATCTCAATATTCCAATATTTAAGGTGAGATTTTCGAAATCAATAGATTCTTTTATTACATTTTGATTTCAATAATATTGGATTTTTGTAACCTCAGCTAGTTCTAAATGATTTCATTTTACTGGAAACAAAAAAACATATCGATAATAATTGATCACAAAAAGTTGACTTAAGATTTCTACTCAACGAATACCGAAACTGATACAAAAAAAATTGTTGGCACATTGCCCAACAATTTATTTAACAAAAAAAAAATAAGAACAACTCAGGTTTAACTGGTTTTTGATATGTATAATAGTAATATAATATAATAATATATATATATATATATATATAATTGCAACATTATGTGTTTAGAAAACTTGTTTTATTGCTATTCGTTTTTCAGACTTATAACTCTAGAGTTACATTTGAATGTAAATATTAATATATAATAATAATAGTCTATAAATATAATTTTATATATGCTACATTTATATATTGTGTATGTTCAAAAACAAAAGAAAATGTTCATTTAAACAACGAAAGTCAAGAATTCAATATTTTTTAGAAATACCAATCAATATATTAAATACACAAAGAAATGTAAATATAATAAATATTAACAAAATTAAATAGAAGAGTTATGGTATATTTTATAGAATTGCATTTGGAATGTGGCAGCAACAAAACTTAATAGTTCAATAATAATAAATATATAGATGGATAGATATTTAGTTAGTTATAGATAGTACTCGTTACATACGAGTTATATATATATATATAATTTGTATGCATTATAATACATTACAAAATAGTTTTTTGATATTGATGAAAATGTTTCTGGCAAGTCTACAAACACATATTACATATATACTATATTTTATTATATATAGTGCGAACGATCTGGCGATTCATATATATAATATTCTAATATATATTGCACTCTCACTCTCGCTCTAGCCCAATCGCACATACCACACACACTAAAAACAATTTGCCTTCACCTTTGGCTAACGCCATCTCGCTCACAAGCTGTCTCACTCTCAATCAATCACACACAAACAAGCACACAGCTGTTGTGGGCCAATCTGGACAATCGGTTTTAGCCATATCATATTAATTGTGGTTTCCTCAATACTAATAATCATCCATTATCTGGATATATGTTTACATTGCATACTTAATCAATTACAATAATATCTGGAATAAGATTTGTTTCTTCTTTTGGCAGTAGAATTTAGCTTTTACAAAAAAAAAACGGATAGCTTAATTTTTTGACTACAGTATTTGTATGAATTTACATTAATTAACAATTTTGTTGGGTTTGTTGCATTCCAATTTGTGGGCTGCATTTATCACAGCTCGAAATAATGCATGAATACATTACATGAACCAAACTTAATTAAATGCATTTTCATTTTGATATCTTAATCAGTGTGTGTGTGTGTTGTTGTTGTTGTTGTTTCTGTTGTCTTTTGGTTAATATCATATCTTGAATCACGAATAGGTTTTTTTTTGCTAACTAAACCCGAATTGCCCAAGGGCCCATTGCATGCTGTTAACTTTCTAAGTTTTTCTTATGTTTTTTTTATAATTTTTCACTAAATTACTTTTTTGTCTAGAAAAAAAAACGTTCATGCACCCATTGCTTGCACGTCCGATTGAAACCCTTTATTATTTGTTTGTTAGATATTGCTTGTAACGACGCGTTTTAGATCTACCAGCGCGGACGTATCTCCTTAAAGAGCCACTTCTGATAGCCATCGTTGACATCGCATTGACCGAGCGATAGGGTTTGACCCGCTGGATGCAGTGCTACGCACTTTTTGTGCACACGATGCAATAGATGCTTGGTATGCTCATTATAGCTCCACGGACCATCGACGGTGCCGAGACGGCAAACGGCAAGCTTGATGCCCTGACGATCTGCTTCCACGCAGCGTTCACCGACGCCCAGTTGGCCGACAGCGTTGAGACGCACCAGCTGATTGTTGCCACCGCCATGGCAATAGGAGAGACCCATTATAGCCGGCGGCTGATGGCCCATGGAGTCCAGACAGCCATCGGAGGCAACCGAACGTAGTTCGCCCCAGTGCAGATTGGCCGGCAATGCTGGGAATTTGTCAACGACATCGTAGGCAATGTTGTCCATGAACCATTGAAATGATTTACAATTGAGCTTCTTCTTTAGTGCAAGTTGCTCGGAAATATCACCCATGTCCAGATAGCGAGCCAATGGCTCACGCGTATAGAAGAACTCCTTGTGTATGTCATCGAACCAGGTCTCAATCACACGCTTATAGTTGATCGTTATCAGTGGGCCCTTCTTCTTGTTGGCCAGCTTGCCAAAATTGTAGGGCATGAAGCCACGATAGACGTGACCGACACGGGAGCAGGGCACCCATTCAATGCTGCCGCCACATTGCCAGATCTTGAAGCTCAGCTCAAAGTTTTCACCGCCCCAAACAAGGAGACCCGGATCGTAGGCTCCCAACTCAAGGAAGTAATCGCGATTGATGGCAAAGAGGCCGCCCGCATGTGTTGGACTGCGATATGGCTCGGAGTTGTGGGCACGACGACGCTGCTCTCGACGTGGCACCTCATTCTCCTTGTACAGCATGCCCCATTCGAAGATGCCACGAAAATGATTATCGCTGCCATAGACCGGACGATACTCGAAGCTCTTGTGATCGATGCCATCGATAATGGGCACAGTCATCACAGTGCGATCACGATAAATGGGCGCCAGCAACGGTGGCAACCAATTCAGATTCACCTCACAATGCGCATCCAGAAATACAATAACCTCACCTGACAAAAAAAAGAGAGAGTTTTGCGTTTATATTCAGTTTGCTTAAGGAAATCATAAGTTTAAAATCAACAGATCTTCTCTCGATAAACTAAAAAACGAATCCTTGTTCCTATTTCTGTTCCCAACTCACCTGTGGCCTCCATGGCACCGCGTGAGCGTGTGCGTATCAGACCCTCTCGTTCCTTATTGCGTATGATCTTGACAAGTCCATTGAACTGCAGAATATACTCATCCAGTTTAGTGCGCAAATTATCCTTGTCGGAGAAATCATCGACAAGAATGATCTCATGCAGCATGTGCTTAGGCGAACGATCGATAACGGAGTGCACGGTACGCAGTAGCACCGAGAAGCCCTCGTTATGGAACACAATGATCACACTGGTCGTTGGCAAATCGTAGGGATAATCCCAGTGTTTGCATTCCTCGAGACGCGTATCACGCACCGAACGATGCATTGATATTTCATCGGAGCAGGCAATATTCATGCCGTACTCCATTTCGGATGCATCTGCCACATTCTTCTTTTCCGCTGGCAACGTATAAGCATCTCCATTCTCACCGGGACCAGTACGTGGCTTCAGATCTTTTGGTTCAAAATTACCCAGACCTGCAATAAATAAACAAATTAACTGGTGAATGTGGGATAAGAAATTGACACTTGTGCACACATTTCGACACCTGTGTGTTCCAAATGCAAATGTCTAACGTTAACAAACATGCAAAACAATTGACCAAACAAATATGAACGATAGATATAATTATCTATTGTAATAATATGTAACTGGTTAACTCCAATCATTTAAACATACCTTCGACTAGTTTAGGCACCTCACGTGGCCGACTCTCGAGGCGCTGATGACTGAATTTGGGTCCGCCAAAGCGTGTGTGATACGCCTCTTGGACGCGCTTGTGATGATCGCTCCAGTTGGCCAACAGATAGAGCAGCGGCAATATGACCACTAGGCACAGAGCCAAACGGCAAATGCGACCACTGCGTATGTTACTCACACGCATCTTGAACGGATTTTGTTTGTTGTGTTAATAGAGATTCTGATTTAGTTTTGAAAAATGTTTTGCCGTTTTGTTGTCGACGTGTCTTTGACGTCGAAGTCGACGTCTGCGCGACAACAACAGCAATGTTTAAGCGAAGACAGCAAACGTCGCACAATTAGCCGAGTCAAGAAGAATTTTTGTGTTTTTTTTTTTTGTGTTATTGCTCTTGATAAGATGGTATGTGTGTGTGTGTGAATCTGAAAATAAATGGCTATTAGTGTGGGCTTGAATGCGTGTATGTTTGTGTGTATGGAAATGTGTGTACAAACGAGAACCAGGTGAGCACTGCCGCTGCGAAAGCGATGATCAAAAGGCAATCGGCGATAATGATAAATGAGCGTAGCGGCTTAACACTTTTTTTTTTTGTATACTAGTGCAATGCAATTACAGTTCAATGCAAACAAAGTTTATGCTGCTTACACAGAACAACACACGGCAACGATACAACGCGCGCGCCGTTTGCAATTGCAATGCAATGCACAAATAATTGCAATGTAAACGTAAACAAAAAAAATGGGCTGTATGTGGAAGTGCCACGCGTTTGACGTTTTCTAGCACATCAGGTGGCACCGTTTCCACTTTAACGCCAACTGGCGGCAACGACGCGAAGCTTATGCCGGCTGCTATCGATAATAGACTGCAAAAAATACTTAAAAATATATTTGGAGCCAAAAAATACCGAATTTGCACTGAGTTTGCTCTGTGATAATTTTTACGTAACGCAGTTTGCATTACGTTTCGCAAGCCTCATATCTAAACATACAATTCCTAATTTTAAAAAGTTGGCGCAACTGTAAATTGTAAATATTGCTTTCGGCAAGACATTGCATAATTCGAGTAGTTGCATTTATTTATATCGTTTTTAACATTACAACATATTACAATTTATAAATATATATATGTAGTATGTATGTACAAATGAAGAGCAACAATTTTTTTTTTATATTTACAGTTATTACGAATAGTATATATTTATGTATATAATTAATGTTCAATAAATAAAAGTGGCGAGACAAACGAGCGTGATGACAAAGCCATTTTGACAATGATGCCGATACAGCAGCAAAATTGTTTCACAGAATTCTTAATGCTGCATTTTGTTTGTATTGTAAATGGTCAAAACGCTGCCAATGCGACGACGATCATAGAATGGCTGGGGCTCAGTCAGCGCTCCAATTGCGGTTACTGCTGCAAATCCACCATCACCCGGATTATCAGCCAATGTATGGCCAGCGTTGCGCAAATAATCAATAACCTCCTGCTTAACTTCCTTCTCATAATCGACACGCATGGGTATCAGTTGATGGTGCAATCGTCCATCATTGATGGCTTGCGATAAGCTCTCATGACGGATCAAATATTTCATAATGACCTAAAGGCAAGTGAACATATCGATTAGTACACACAATATCGATTCATTTCGCCGTTTTATTCATATACATACCGCTGCTACGCTGGTTGTGATCTTGGTGCCGCCAGCAGCACCGACCAACAAGCGCACATCGCCATTGCCATCGACAATAATTGAGGGATTCATAGAGGACATGGGTCGCTTGTTTGGATAAATGTAATTGGCCGGCGACGATGGTACACCAAAGCTGTTGATAACGCCCGGCGTCGAAAAATCATCCATTTCGTCATTCAAAATGATGCCCGTTTGAGGCGAAGCCACCTTGCTGCCAAAGCTGTAAAATAATTGTTTGATTAACTCAATGGAATACCATTATTCGCATATATATATATTTTGTTTACTTACTAGTTATTAATGGTACTTGTTATAGCTATGGCATCACCATTGCTTTCCAGCACATTCATGTGAGCTGTGCCATGATCAGGTTCGACAGTAAAATTTGCACCATAGTAGACAAAATCCTGCGATGTTTGATCATCTTTAATCAAGGCACGCACGCTGTTAACCAGCTCCGAGCTAAGTATTTTCTTTAGCTGCTCCTTGATGCTCTCCCCGGACTCCGGATCATTCTCATAGTCACCCAAATTGGAGCGTTGACCGTACGCATGCTTAAAGCTCTCAATGACACGCTGCCAATAGATGCCCTCATTATCCGAATACAGTTCACTCATCACGTTCAGTATAAAGGCCAGAATTGGACCGCTCGATGGCAGCGGTGTCGTATACAATGTGAAGCCGCCGGTTACATTTGCCGTTACAATACCTTCGCCATCCCAGCGAACTCTGTAACAAAGGTAACATTATTGTATGTAGCTTGAAGCTATTTTTGTTTGGCTTAACTTAAATACTAACTTGTAATTCTTTAGATCGTCCAGAGTTATGATGCCGCCTAGTTTTTGGATATCCTCAACAAACTTGACACCCGTCTCGCCACCATCGTAGAGCTCGCCGGCACCATTGTCGGCAATGCGCTCGAGTGTATTGGCCAGAGATGTACGCTTCATGTAATCATGCTCCACATACGGTTCACCTTGCTCATTGAGGAACATGCCCGATAGACCCGGATCGTTGCGGATTTGCGTTAGCTTTGATTTGATGGCAGATGCCAAATAACGGGAAACGACATGACCGTCGCGTGCCAAGCGTATCGATGGCTGGAATAGATGTTTCCACGGCAATCGACCATATTTTTGATGCATCTCCCAATAGCCAAGTATTTCGCCGGGCACTCCGCCGGCCAATGCGCCCGTCACCTCCTTCTGGCCAACAAACATCTCCTTGTGAGCCGCCGCTGGCGCCGATTCGCGTGCAATAACCGTTTGCACTTTACGTGTGCGACGCGTATAGATGGTTGCCACAAAACCGCCACCGATGCCCATCGAATGGGGCAACATGATGCCCTCACAGAGGAGCGTTGCAATTGCCGCATCAACGGCAGAGCCACCATCCTCAAGCATGCTGCCACCGATAGCGGCACAACCGATGCCATTGGAAACAACAGCTCCGGTTATATATCGCGCTTCCTTCGATCTCAATCCAAAGACAAGGCCCAATGTCAGACCAGTGACCATCAGGGCGACAACTATTAGCCATATAAGGCACTTCTTATTATACGGCAGTCTGCAAAATACACACAAACATACATAGACAATAAAACATAAAACAAAAAACATTCATTCAGTTGAATATTTTAAAACCAGCTAAATCATCATTAAATTAATTCCAATTCAAGTGCCTGACCAAGTGCCACATTAAGTGGACAATTTTGATTATTAAATACATACTCTTTTTGCTCACTTTTGCGCCAACAGAAAGGTAAAAGCAACGAAACACTCACCGTTGAATACCCTTAATGGCACATCCACTGGGAATTTTGTGTGTATGTGTTTTGCATTAACAACAACAATAATAAATTTTTACAAATGTACAATTATTATATTATTTTTTTTATGTATTTTGTAAGTAGTAGTCAGTAGTAAGTAGTACAGCCTGTTTCGATTTTGAATTCATTTCGAATTCTCTCTTCACTAAGTGTCTTCTATTTCGAAATAAAAGTTGATTTTTGTCGAATATTTACATGCTACGTACGCTCAAATAATATTCAGACGTCAGTCACAAAACAGACCCACTAAACATATGGCTAACTTAAAATCCAGATTGCATTCATTAAACTAAAACCAATTGAGTAAATAAAAAACCAGGAATTAGTACTTTTTCAATTTCCTTTTGAATGTTAGCTATAAAAACTTAACTAGAAGAAAAACCCAAAAAAATAAAATAAAAAGTCATTAAAAGACGATTCTCAAGTACTACCATGACATTCGAAAAAAATTTCCTGCTCTGTCTGAATGAAAATTTAGCTGGTCATTCTTGTAGTACAAGGGCATCTAAACAAATCGTTAAACACAAGAACGACGTTCAGTTAGGGCGCTTATCAGTGAACGTTCGTTAGTAATATATAACATGGTATTCTTGAGATATTGCCAGTCGTAAAGATACGTCTTGTGACCATATAAAAATCCAACAGGTCCATTAACAAACAATTTTCAATAATTAACGAAGATTTTTTTATGCCACACATTTTAAAAATTGTTGCTTTAAAATAAGCTATACTTTATCTATATTTTCAAGAACAAAATGTATAAATATTTATTGCATTTAATAAATTTTGTTGCTAAAAGGAAACAAATTTAAGCTAAATTACCATTTTAAAATTTCAAATACACATAAATAATTATTTTTAAGGGTCCTTCAAGAATGTAACATACAAAAAACGATCTTTTTTGAACCGGTTAGGAAAAGATTTGAAGGATTTTATTTTTTCAACAAATTAACTCTAGGACCTGACTTTTAAACACTTAAAACCTTAAACTCTTCCTACATAATTACCATAAGTAGAGCACGCGACTACAGTACGGTACGATGATTGTACACAAATATTTATAACACCCAATATACGATATTTGTATGTTTTACAGTCTTTCGGTAATTTCAGTAGTCAACGGTAGCCATTTTTGTGTTAATTCTTAATTGTTAATTGATGGCGGCACCATTTGATCGACATATCAATGGGTGAAGTGTTTTGTTCCTAATTAGTACATCATATAAAGACCTTATCTGCACGTGTCTTAAACAAGCGAACCTTACCCTCCTCACAAATTGTTTTCGAAGACTTCAAAATCTAAAGATATACTATATATATTATATATGTATGCCTAACAGATGCAATCCACCTTATGAAGAACCTATTAACAACAAAAAGGTGTTAAAAATTTTGCTAAATTCGCAATCGAAGTGCTCCAAAAAAAAACAAATAATTTGTTTTTTTTTTATAGTATATATGTTTGTGTGTCAATTCTGCTGTCATCGTCAAATAAGTATTTAACACGTAATCAACTTTAATGTATTATATGTGTTTTAAATTGTTCTTAGCCATAAAGATAGTTTAAGAATTTTTGATATACTTTTTTTTATACTTTTATATGTTTTTCACACGATATTAAGATACAAAAAATAGTACAATCGAAATCCTCTATAACGAATTGTTGTACAACTTAGCTTTCTATAGAAAGAAATCACATTTTTCTTCACCTACAATTTTTATAATGCATTTTTTTCTTTTTTTCTCGCTTTTGAAGTACTTTTAAATAAATTCAGTTTCCAAGATTAAAGCACTTCAAAAGCGAAAAAAAATCAATTCATTCATTACTCTAAGCCAATACGCTACATAAAAGTTCATTCTCTCTCTCTCTCGGGCTCTGGCTCTCTGTTATTATTTTGCTCTCTCTCTCTTTGTCACTGCAAGCGCTCAAGCCGATAATTGACAGGTTCAATCCAAGCTTAGGTTTTATTTCAAATATCTATTTTTTTTTACTATTCATTTGGTTTCGCTAATTTATTCAAGCGTTTTGTGATGAAGCATTGCAAAACAAAAACATATATACATATATACATATATATATATATATATACGCATATATTGGCAGTAACGTGCAATGAGGTCAATGTCAATATTGAGGGAACAGTTAGCAGAAAAAAAAAGTCTATACAAATATATTTAAAAGAGTAAAATAAATAATGAAAAAATAAAAATGTTTGACTGATAATTGCATTTTATTAATAACGATTTTACGTATTTAAGTATTAGGGAAACACTCGACTCGAAAATCACAATAATCAAAATGGAAAAACCATATAGATAAATTCGTTTCTATAATAGTACTATGGCAATCATCAATAATAATGAACGAATTTGTTGATTTCTTTCAACAAACAAATCGTGTAAATGTTTTTTTATTTATTTTTTTTTTTTTTTTGCAATTCACTTGTGTAAATATACATATATTTTGACATATTGTAAATGTATTATATGTCGATAAGCAATGTTTCTTAGTTAATTACCGTTTTGCTTATCTTCATCATCTTATCGGAGTTGAACAAGCAGCCTAGTACTATATATCCATAAATGGCTTTGTTAAGCGTCACAACAATTATCCGTTCTGGCAAATATTTCAAGCATATCGTAAACACAACACACACACACACATACCATACATATATATACATATATTCTCATATATAGGGGGGGCAATTTTGGGTCTACAAAGTTACTACAAAGTGCAAGGCGATAGAATGTCAGGCACAGAACCGATTTGCCGGTAACGAAAGTAAACGCTAAAAATAAGAAAAATACATTAACAATCGTTGGTTTCTGTTAAAGTTACTAACAATCATATACACATATCTGCGAACTTCGATTACATGTAACTTTTTAATAGGTATGAATGGGTGCAAACCGCAAAGGGTTAAATAATTAAATACCCTGTACATTTAAGTTTTGACTTTTGTTTTGAGTATAAGGTTTGAATCTTGTTACATACATTCTTAAATGTTTTGCAGTTGTATTATTTTAACTTTCATTTTCATAAAACGCAATTAAGAATAACGAATCTTTAAACCATTTAAGGGACATTGATACTAACGAAAAAATTGGTTACGGCTACGGTAAGAGTAACAGTTACGTTTACGTGTACGTAACATTTACGGTTTCGGTTACGATACTAATTCGGTTATATCGGTCATGGTGGCGATTGAACAACCTGGCTAGAAATGTTTAAGTTACAGGGTATACAATAGCAACGTCGTTATGATTGACTTGTATCACAAATATACTACAAATGATTGTTGGTGTTTTTTAGTTGTTCTGCGAAACGAACCAAAACTGATTGTCATTTTAGACACCGTTTCTTTTCTACTTAAAACCAATTACAAGCGTTGAGTTTTATTTATGATAAGAGATTAGCTAAGCTTACTATTAGCTATCACTAGTTTTAAAACTTTGTATATATTGGGATTGAACACTCTTAAAATGTGTGTACTGATATTTGCTTTCATTTTGATAGTTTCTTAGAAAACCCAACAAAGAAAAGGAATAACAGTAAAAAATCACAAAAGCTTTAGTTTCGAATTCGAAAGTTTTTACTCTTCGTTTGTGCACTATTTTGTACATACATACATAGTAATATTATCAAAAGATCTTATTTATAAGGTCTTCAAAATACACTTACCTCATTTTACTGGAATTTTAACCTTTGGAACCAAACGACAAACAAATTAAACAAGATATTTTTTTAATCAAAACTATCGAGTTAAATCAATGACCGAATTTGCATTTATAAAAATAAAAAATTTACATACATATATTAAAAACCAAAACAAAAACAATAAACCAATAAAAAACGAGTCAATTCACACGCAAATGATATGTTAATATTATAAGCCGATCAGTGCTTAAAAATAAAAAAAAAGAAACAACAAACGCCGCGATGCCAGGAGCAGCTCAAGAAAGACGTTAAAATGTGCCGGAGTGCAAGCAGCTACAACAACTGAGCACCTGTCGCGTTCGACTTCGACTGATGCCGTTTGGAGACGCACGATGCCGCTTTACAACTGTGTTTCAATTCCACTCGATTCGAATTTGTGTTGGTTCTGTATATTTTATATTTTTTTGCTATTATGTATATGCACTTTGTATAACTAACTGTTCTTTATCGAAAGAGTCAGTAAAACTTAGAGTAACAAATACACACACACACGCACCCACACACACACACACACACGAAAAACCGCTGAGATTCCGCTCACGGCGTTACGCTCTCTATTTAAGATTAGTCGCAGTATGAGCTTGCGGAAAAAATGAAAACGAAACTAACAAAAAAGGTTGACAGTGATACAGGTAAATATCTAAACACATACATACATATGTACGTAAATTGAATCAATCAAATATAAGTGTGTTTTCTTTCAAAGTTTAAGTCGCGCTTAGCGCACAGCTGGTTTTTAATTCAGTGTTGCCAGACAAAAATGGTTATGTACCGACACCCATACAAACTAACTCAAGCTTTATGTACAGCTGTTTTTGAAATCAGAATAACACACAAAAAAAAAAGCACACTGATGAACTCATACATATATCATTTGTTTTTATTTTGTAACACCAAAATTTAGCTACAATGCAAATGCGAATAATAATTTGTATGCTTGGAATTTTTGGGTTTGTGGCAAAATTATATACTTCAACGCTTACTTATTTGGGCTTATCCTATTGCAAAGTAATTTTTCGCCCAAAAGTTTATCTAAGACATCTAAAATGTTGTTGCTGTGGTAGTCTTGGCTAACGCCAACGGCCCATTTGGCTGGCACCCTTAACGGTATATTGGTTGGATCGCCTCTTAGCCCTAATGAGCTGCTGCTGCAGCTGATATTGTTCCTGCTCGATCATTTTTAATGCAGCCGGCCCCAGTGCCACATGTGGCATATTGGGATCGGGTACGACCTGAGGTATGGGCGTAACACCCCTTTGTGGACGTTGGAAAGACGGCAGCGGAGTGTTCTTCTTCTCATGAGCGAGATCTGTAAAGCCGAGTTTGCGTCGCTGCTGTGGCGTTATCTTGGTGCAATGGCACATCTGATGGATGCGCAACGCTCGTTCCAGATCGAAGATGCGATCACAGAACTTGCACTGTTTGTTATCTGTTTTGCCTGTGTTAGAACTGTTGTCGGTTAGTTTCTCGCGCATTCGACGTTCACGGAGGCGCTCCTTGAACTCATCTTCGTGGGTTCGACGATGTGCACCAAGTAGGGATTTTATGTGGAATCTAGCGCCGCAAGAGCTGCAGCTGTAGGTGGGCTTATTCATCTGCCTCAATGCCTGGCTGCGTCTTTTTCCAATCGCATTGATGTTCCCAATATGAAGCTGCTGCTCGAGCTCTAACTGTAACTTACGTACCTCATCCTCATCGTCTTCTTCGTCCTGGTCTAGGCTGTCGCGTGGCGAGAGACCGTTGCGACGGGGCGACTGCAACAGGGCTACACAAAAAAACGAGTTTTAAATAAGTACGTCTGTTGGACAATCCAACTTACTGTGAATAGTTGGACTCTTTGGATGTGGGATTATGTTGAAATCGCCCTCCATTGATGAAGATCGCTTTTTATTGAAGTCCAATTTGCTTTTTGAAGATATGCTTGCTTTTTCGATGTTTTTTTCCAAAGTTTCATATGGATGCAATTGCATAGCTATATTATGTTTCATTGTGATTTGTGGCTCTTATGTGGTTAGGAAAATATCCTTTAAGTGTTTTGTTGTTCGTTTCACTTTTGAAAAAATAAAATAAATACTATATTCGTGTATTTGTATTACTTTAATAACAATAAGAATGTGAAATTAAGTACAAAGACTGCTTTTTGTAAGATTTGAAAATCTTAACTGTGGCAGTGTTTCACAACTTAAGCTGAGACAGTGTTTAATAATGTCGCAGGTTGATACTCATTGAAAAGTACAGATGGCGCTGCAGCTGGTATTTTTGTGTATTTAATATTTTTATTAAGAAACCGCTTAACAGTTAGAAATATAACCTTTATATTCTTGCACTGTTGTGCACAGTTGAAATAAATAAAAACAATAATATGTATATCGATACAGGCACTTGTCTTTTGATTACGTTACGTAGCTCTATGTGCGCATCAGTTGCTCATTTTTGCGTTTTGACGCACTCTTATTGTTTACGTGCCTGTTACTTACGGCTGGCCGCGTGCATATTTTGGCAGCCAAAAAATTATTGCAGACAACGCGCAAAGTTACCGAAGTGTTCTGATTCATAGACATATATTCTACAGATAGGACGCATTTTTGCTTAGTGCTACTGTTATTATTGGTGCTGTGGCATTTGGAACATGAGTAATACGCGGGAAAAAATTTTGGAAGAAATAAAATTACAAGGCGATCTCGTGCGTCAGCTGAAAGCGTCCAAGGAGTCAAAGAGAAGGTAATTAGCCAAGCATAATGCATAACATATGATTATGATACATTTATGTGTATGAACGAATCCAAAGTAGAGCTTTTGTATGCAAACCTGACACTTGACATGCTCCTTTAATATCCTTATTTTACAAACATAAAGCTTTGAATCCTGCTACACTCGTAATGTTAATTATTTATTTCATCAGCTTCATTCGTAAATGTAGCAATGCTTACTCAACAACAAACATTACCTCTCCGCCGTCTCTTTGCTGCGTTGGCAGCTTCTCATTATTAAACTTCAGCTCTGTAATTAGATTGCACACACAAAACGAAGAGCTTAATTGGGGCCAGTGGAACTTTCATATTCAAGTGATTGTGTTGTTGTTGTTGCTGTTGGCAGTCGCTCAG
Organism: Scaptomyza cyrtandrae; assembly: GCA_035044605.1. Classification (NCBI taxonomy): domain Eukaryota; kingdom Metazoa; phylum Arthropoda; class Insecta; order Diptera; family Drosophilidae; genus Scaptomyza; species Scaptomyza cyrtandrae. Next base: position 9,655,167 of record JAWNNS010000639.1, read on the forward strand.
TTAGCCTTCAAGCTTTTTTGTACTTGCCAAAATCAATTGGCTTTGCCCCTTTTTTTTATTGCTGAATGTTATTTGTTGTTAGTACTGTAATATATCGTACTCATGACCGACTGACTGGCTCAAGCAAGAAGAAGCGGAATGCAAAGTTGTTTGAAACCGGATTGGCAACAATAACGTTGCCTCCCTCTCGCATGTGGCAATTATGCCAAAATTGATGGCGATCTTATGCGTTCATTGCATTCAAGAGCAAGATCAGCTGTTTATTTTGCGCTGTCGTCAACTGCTGTGCACGTTTCGGTGTATCAATAATTTTTAATGGGTTTTAAATAATGTTGGTATTTAAGCCTCATCACAAGATTACTTAAATGTTCTTTAACGTATCTTTTTGGGGGAGCACAAATCGTTTTCTTTGTTTACATGCATTGCAATTCTAATTGGGTTTTTGTTAATGTTGTTGTTGTTTATTAGGTTTAAACAGAGCAAAAAAAAAAATTGTTGCCATACTAAAAGTACTACCAAATTATAAAAGACAAAACAAAAATGTTGCGTTTGACTGGTCGCCAGTGGCTCTGTAGTGCTGCGTTTCAGTACCGTTGCCATCAGCTGCGCCTGACGCCATCTAGCGCAGGGCATTCGATGTCAACAACATGCGTTGGACACCAATTCAAAGTACAACAAGAACAACATGATCAATTACAAGCACAACAACAACAACAAATGAATAAGGTTAGCAACTAAGTGCACCCCAGACAACATACCTCCCAATTCATGTACTTCACTTTGGCCCATTGCAGATCGATGAGGAGGTATCTCGCCTGCTGGCCCTGAAGGCCAAACTCGGCAGTGATGCGGCGCCCACCAATCAAAAGTTTACCTTGAAAACACCGAAAGGTACGCGTGATTATGCTCCTCAGCAAATGACACTACGACAGGGTGTTCTGGACAAGATTGTGCAAGTGTTCAAGCGGCATGGCGGCGAAGCCATCGATACGCCTGTCTTCGAACTTAAGGTAAGAGACTGAGCACAATGAAATTTATTAAGAGAAAAAATAAATTCATATATAAACATTTGCATTTGCAGGAGGTGCTGACTGGCAAATATGGCGAGGACTCAAAGCTTATTTACGATCTGAAGGACCAGGGTGGCGAAATCCTATCAATGCGCTACGATCTGACTGTTCCACTGGCTCGCTATCTGGCAATGAACAAGATATCCAGCATTAAGCGCTATCACATCGCCAAGGTCTATCGGCGCGACAATCCAGCGATGACACGAGGTCGTTATCGCGAGTTTTATCAGTGTGATTTTGATATTGCCGGCACCTATGATCCCATGTTGACGGATGCCGAATGTGTTAAGATAGTCTCTGAAATACTGGATACCCTGGACATTGGCGACTATGTGATCAAGCTGAATCATCGTCAGTTACTAGATGGCATGTTCGAGGCATGTGGCGTGCCTGCAAACAACTTCCGAGCCATCTGCTCGGCTGTCGACAAATTGGATAAAGTAAAGTTATTCAAATTGCATCAAGTTCTGTAGAATAATATTGATGGATTGATTGATTGTTTTGTTTTGCAGTCACCCTGGACTGATGTGCGCAAGGAAATGATAGAAGAGAAGGGCCTAGATGGTGCCACGGCCGACAAGATTGGAGAATATGTTCGTCTTAGCGGTGGAGCCGATCTTGTCGAGCAACTGCTTGCCGATCCTAAACTAAAAGCGGTTCCCAATGCTGTCAAAGGGCTCGAAGGCATGCAGCTGCTGCTTAAATACTGTTCACTATATGGTCTTGAGAAACGTATCAGCTTCGATTTGAGTCTGGCTCGTGGCCTCGACTACTACACTGGTGTCATCTTCGAGGGTGTTCTCACGGCAGATCGAAGTGGACCAGCCTCACCAGCTAAATCATCACTGAACGGCGATGGAACAGGTGCAGTGGAACAGGGTGGAACTGTGGGATCTGTGGCTGGTGGCGGTCGTTATGACAACTTGGTTGGCATGTTTGATCCTCGAGGCAAGGCTGTGCCTTGTGTGGGCGTGTCAATTGGCGTGGAACGCATCTTCTCAGTGCTCGAAGCTAAGTTTGCTGCCAGCAAGGTGAAGCTGCGCACCAGCGATGTTGAAGTGTATGTCGCCTCAGCCCACAAGGGATTGCACGAGCAGAGACTTCGAGTGCTTAATCAGCTCTGGGATGCAGGCATCAAGGTGAGTAGATCAATCATACAAATTAATCAATCAAAGAATGTATAATCTAATCTTCTTTTTATCATATCAATGCACAGGCGGAACATTCGTACAAGCTAAATCCCAAACTATTGGCCCAGTTGCAGCACTGCGAGGAGCATCAAATACCCTTAGCCATTGTGCTGGGCGATGCCGAGCTGGCTCAGGGTGTTGTCAAGCTCCGCGAGGTGAGCACGCGGCAGGAAACCAGTGTGCCACTAGCCGAACTGGCCAATGAAATACGTCGTAGGCTGAAGGAATAGCTGGATTAAATCGGACAATCCTCGCAAACTTTACGGAGTTTTTTTTTTTTTTTTTGTTATTTTATTATTATTATTTTGTACGTTTTGTATTTGCTATCGACTGCTGCGCCTTCGAACGGAGAGATCCATGTGCTACTATATTATATGAACCTAATAATAACTTGTGAGAATTAGTTCTAGCAAATTCATACCAAAACTGGAGGCATAAAATAAACTGCAAAAGCATTATCCATTTAAACAAAATCAAAGCAACAATCATTTTCTTATCATAAATAATTTAAATAGTATTTGTAAAATGCATTTACAAAAGTTGTCACGTATCAAAGAACACCTTTTGGTCGGCATTACAAGTGAACAATTGTATTAGAATATTTTATCACTTAAATTTTTAAATAATGTGTTCGCATCAATCAATGTAAATGCGAATTTTTGATTTGTAAATTTGTGCATATATGTGTCTCAGGCTAGCTTTCCAATCGTTAAAACCCCAATGCTTATCTTATATTTATCTAACTTATCTAATATGTAAGTCGTTGCTGTTGGGGCTAACGCCAACGGCCCATGGGTCCGACAACCCTAACGGTATATTGATTGGATCGCCTCTTAGCCCTAATGAGCTGCTGCTGCAGCTGATATTGTTCCAGCTCGATCATTTTTAATGCAGCCGGTCCGAGTGCCACATGTGGCATACTGGGATCGTGCACGGGCACGGGCTTAGAGCGCACATGACCCCTTTGTGGACCCCGTTGGAACGACGGCAGCGGAGCGTTCTTTTTCTCATGAGCGAGATCTGTAAAGCCGAGTTTGCGTCGCTGCTGTGGCGTTATCTTGGTGCAATGGCACATCTGATGGATACGCAACGCTCGTTCCTTATCAAAGATGCGATCACAGAACTTGCACTGTTTGTTATCTTTTTTGGCTGTGTTAGCGGAACTGTTGTCGATTAGTTTCTCGCGAATTTGACGTTCCCGGAGCCGCTCCTTGAAGTCATCTTCGTGGGTTCGACGATGTGCACCAAGTAGGGATTTTATGTGGAATCTAGCGCCGCACGAGCTGCAGCTGTAGGTGGGTCTATTCGTCTGCTTCAGTGCGCCCGCCTGGCTCCGTCGTTTTCCAATCTCATTGTTATTCCCAATACGAAGGTGCTGCTCGAGTTCCAGCTGCAGTTTGCGTACCTCATCCGCAAGACTTTCGCGTGGCGTGAGACCGTTGCATTTGGGAGACAGTGTAAGGGCTGAAGGTGTAGTCGTTGGGCAATAGGTGAGGTAAGGTTAAGAAACTAATGGTACAGTGCTCACGCGTTGGGGGCGGTTGGGTACTGAAATATTCGTTCGTCGATGATGATCCCTTTTTATTGAGGTGCTTGCTTGCAATGTCTGACTCGCTGGAAAAAGGACCACATTGTCCGGGATACATGTGGTTGTGATTTGATTTGGAATGATTGTTTAGTTTGCAACTAACTAAACTGTCCTTTGGCTGCACTTTAGTGCCACGCTCAAATTCCATGGCGTTGTTGTGTTTCATTTTGATTTTTAAATGTTAATGTTTGTTGCAGGAGAATTCCCTTAAATGATTACTTTGTGTTTGTACCACCTCACAATGAGTAAAATATAGGCTTGAAGTAAACACACAACAAAGGCATACTTTTTGATTTTACAATTCAAACGGTTTCTGTTGCAGTGTTTGAAAATGTTACACTGGCGAAAACGTATGAAAATCCAACAACAGATGGCGCCGCATTAAGGTGTTCTTTAAATACAGAATACTTTTCAAAGGTGAATGCTAAAACACTCTAAAATTGTTTTTCAAAGACTTAATTCAAATTAGAATTATAATTTAAATACATTTATAATAGCTAATTGAACATTGGCTCAGTTTTGCTCTTGAGTATTTGGCTACGTTACGTTGCTCCTTTTGCGCAGCATTTGCTCAATGTTGCGTTGACGCACTCTGGTTATTTACGTGCCTGTTACTTACGACTGGCCGCGTGCATTTTTTGGCAGCCAACTAATTAAATTACTGCAAGCCGCGCGAAGTTTCCAAAATACAAATACATAAAATTGCCTTTTGGGCACATATTGTATTTAGTGCTTCCGTTGTTATTTGTGTTGTGGTATTTTGAATATGAGTGATACACGAGCTCGAGCGTTCATTGCAAGCATCGAAGGAGTCCAAAGAAAAGGTCAGCTAAACAATACAAAACAAATGCGTACAAACAAACAATAGCATTTGTATGCATACATGCACACTTGTCGTGTTTCTTGAAAGTCTTTTTGCACATTCATACTTAGATACATACAAATATCTTAATAACTGAATGTCTGTTCATTTATATCCTGCTGCACTTGTAATGTTAATAATTTATTTCGTCAGCCGCACATACATACATGCATATTGTATATGTACATACATACAAATGTTTTTACGCACACGCAACATAACACATAAGCTGTTCTCCGTTTCCCGCTCATTCCTACGTTGGCTTCTTTTTGTTTAAATACAGCTCTGTAATTAGATTGCATGCGCAAAACAAAGAGCTTACTCGGTTGCAAAGGCAACAACACCAACAGCGAAGCGATGCTTTCGGATTAAAGTGATTGTGTTGTTGGCTTTGCTGTTGTTGTTCCTCCTTACTAATACTGTAAATCAAAGATGGTCGGTCTCGTTCAGTCGTTCTGTCGACCTCTAAGCTTATTGGCCTTACCCCATCATTCATATAATTTAATACAATCTTACCCCTATTGCTTAATGTTTGTTGATGTAACTTTAATTTGGTACTCTGGCGGAAAGCAGATTGAGACCGGCTTGGCAACAATTGGCAGCAATGACTATTTATTACGTTTATTGCACTTAATAGCAGAATCAGCTGTTAATTGTTTGCTGTCGTTCACAGAAATGTTTATCGAGGTATCGATGATTGAATGGTTTAAAAATCGTTAATATTTAAAAACAATTCCCTTCGTTGAGGCATTAATCGTGCTTTTTATGTTATTATCCTTAGACCAAGAATATTAAAAATGTCCTTGAACTTGCTCAGTTGGCAAGGCCGTCGCGGCGTCGCAGTTTGCAGTGATCCAGTTTCAAGTTGCGGAATCGAATTTTAAGTGTACAAAAGTGTCAAGTGTGTGTATGTGTGTTTGGGAACATGTTTAGTGCTCAGAATACGAAACAACAAAGCAAATATAAAATAAAAAATAAAAAACACTGGTCACGGCGGTCAAAAGAATGCAATGATTTTGTGTAGCGTAAAGTTTACTTATTTTTTTTGTAGATCTTATTGTTTCTTTTCTGCACCCACACACACATATATACATATGCTAAAACACCAACAACATTCCTTTGTTATAGTACATGCATTTTTGAAAGTTTTTTTTTTTTATTACCGTTAAGAAAACACAAGATAAAGTTCATCATTCAACTAATCGTTTATTATTTTTTTTTAATCGTTTTTTATTAGGCTTAAATAGTTAAAAAAAAAAAGAGAACAATAAACTATGCAGTTAAAAATTGTTAGAGACAAAAACAAAATATTTTGTTCGATTGGCCGCCAGTGACGCTGTAGTGCTGCGTTTCAGTGCCGTTGTTTCACACCAACCTGCCAGCCGCTGGGTCTGGCGCCATCTGGCGAGGGGCGTTTTATGTCAACAACACCAAGAATTATTACAGGAACAACAACAAATGCGTAAGGTTAGCATCTAAGTGCACTATTTGAAAACAAAACGTCCAGAAAACCTTTTGATTTATCAATTTTCTCTCATTTGCAGATCGATGAGGAGGTATCTCGCCTGCTGGCCCTGAAGGCCAAACTCGGCAGTGATGCGGCGCCCACCAATCAAAAGTTTACCTTGAAAACACCGAAAGGTACGCGTGATTATGCTCCTCAGCAAATGACACTACGACAGGGTGTTCTGGACAAGATTGTGCAAGTGTTCAAGCGGCATGGCGGCGAAGCCATCGATACGCCTGTCTTCGAACTTAAGGTAAGAGACTGAGCACAATGAAATTTATTAAGAGAAAAAATAAATTCATATATAAACATTTGCATTTGCAGGAGGTGCTGACTGGCAAATATGGCGAGGACTCAAAGCTTATTTACGATCTGAAGGACCAGGGTGGCGAAATCCTATCAATGCGCTACGATCTGACTGTTCCACTGGCTCGCTATCTGGCAATGAACAAGATATCCAGCATTAAGCGCTATCACATCGCCAAGGTCTATCGGCGCGACAATCCAGCGATGACACGAGGTCGTTATCGCGAGTTTTATCAGTGTGATTTTGATATTGCCGGCACCTATGATCCCATGTTGACGGATGCCGAATGTGTTAAGATAGTCTCCGAAATACTGGATACCCTGGACATTGGCGACTATGTGATCAAGCTGAATCATCGTCAGCTACTGGATGGCATGTTCGAGGCATGCGGCGTGCCTGCAAACAACTTCCGAGCCATCTGCTCGGCTGTCGACAAATTGGATAAAGTAAAGTTATTCAAATTGCATCAAGTTCTGTAGAATTATTTTGATGGATTGATTGATTGTTTTGTTTTGCAGTCACCCTGGACTGAAGTGCGCAAGGAAATGATAGAAGAGAAGGGCCTAGATGGTGCCACGGCCGACAAGATTGGAGAATATGTTCGTCTTAGCGGTGGAGCCGATCTTGTCGAGCAACTGCTTGCCGATCCTAAACTAAAAGCGGTTCCCAATGCTGTCAAAGGGCTCGAAGGCATGCAGCTGCTGCTTAAATACTGTTCACTCTATGGTCTTGAGAAACGTATCAGCTTCGATTTGAGTCTGGCTCGTGGCCTCGACTACTACACTGGTGTCATCTTCGAGGGTGTTCTCACGGCAGATCGAAGTGGACCAGCCTCACCAGCTAAATCATCACTGAACGGCGATGGAACAGGTGCAGTGGAACAGGGTGGAACTGTGGGATCTGTGGCTGGTGGCGGTCGTTATGACAACTTGGTTGGCATGTTTGATCCTCGAGGCAAGGCTGTGCCTTGTGTGGGCGTGTCAATTGGCGTGGAACGCATCTTCTCAGTGCTCGAAGCTAAGTTTGCTGCCAGCAAGGTGAAGCTGCGCACCAGCGATGTTGAAGTGTATGTCGCCTCAGCCCACAAGGGATTGCACGAGCAGAGACTTCGAGTGCTTAATCAGCTCTGGGATGCAGGCATCAAGGTGAGTAGATCAATCATACAAATTAATCAATCAAAGAATGTATAATCTAATCTTCTTTTTATCATATCAATGCACAGGCGGAACATTCGTACAAGCTAAATCCCAAACTATTGGCCCAGTTGCAGCACTGCGAGGAGCATCAAATACCCTTAGCCATTGTGCTGGGCGATGCCGAGCTGGCTCAGGGTGTTGTCAAGCTCCGCGAGGTGAGCACGCGGCAGGAAACCAGTGTGCCACTAGCCGAACTGGCCAATGAAATACGTCTTCGACTCAAGGAATAACGAATAATCGTCCAACTTCGGCTTTTAAGAGAGCTAGTTTAACTTTATATGTATATCAAAGCTGAATACTTTAAATAAACTGCAAAAGCATTCTAATTTTGATCAAAAAAACAAATGGTTTTTAAGTTTTTCCAAACATATATATATAAAAATATCTTATTTTTTGCCAATATATATAGCGGTGGAAAGGATAATGTGTATGTTGAATTCAAGAGATATATATTTAAAAGAGTTTAACCGTAGCAATAACCATGTTTTTTTATTATTGTATTTGCAGTGTAAAGAAGGCGCAAAAACAGCAGCAGCAGCAGAAGGAGAAGGGAGAAGCTGCAACAATTGATAGGTTAATGAAAATTTCAATATGCCGGAAACATTGCCAGCAACGGCAACGGTGAGCGTCAGCAGCAGCATCGATTGCACAGTTGCTTTGCTTAAGGTGCCCTCGCCCACGATGCAAATGCCGGAGGCGTGCAATCTTCAGAGCTTAGGCCTCATCATGGAGCCGAACAATATTAACATCGAGCTTAATCCGGCTGCAACAACGTCAGAGGTTAAGGTAAGTGTATGATCATTAAATCATATAACTCACAACCATTCTACTATTAATATTATAAACGTGAAAGTTTGTTAGTATATTTGTTCAACTTTCACGAAAAAAAAAAAAACACTGAATGGATTTTAATGAAACCTTACAATACAATTACTTATGCATCAGAGTAAAACCTAGGCCAGATAGATTTAAATAAACAACGTTTATTGGGATCTTACTGGTCTTAAAGAAATATTTCCCCAAACGAAACAATTATACAAATACTTATATGGATTTCAAATGAAACAATAATAAGTAATAAGTTTTTTTTTAGAATTTATCCTCTTAGTTAAGTTAAGTAAAGCCCAAATGCATATATTAATAATTATAATACCGCTTGTAACTGAAATACACTTATACTACAACCTTGCTGCTCTGTTGGCCTTTACACAATCTGTGCGTTGCGTAATTTAATTATGCACACGAAAATGTCAAACGTTCGCTGCTCGCATCGTTTTTACACTCGGATTGAGTCCTTTTTTTCGGCTCCCTTCCATTACTGGACTCATCTGATGATGATGCTGATGCTGATGCTGCTGCTTCTGTGGTCGTCGCATTTTTCATGCTTCAGTGCGTGCAATTTGGTTCGTAAGCAGGGTTGTATGGTGAACAGGGAGGGGGGGGGGGGGGGGGGTTAAGGGGAAAAAGAGCGTATGCCGTCTCATTCAAATGACCTAACCAAGGATGCGCTTGCTGCTGATTTTGACAGTCAGACAGTAGAGAAGGAGGAGTAAGGCTGGTTGGAATCATGGCAGGCGACACTGACTAATACACTTTTAATATAAATTTCATTTAATTTTGTTTCGTTTTGACTGCCCAACATTTTGTTAGTTTTGTTTCTTCTTCGTCTTCGCTGTACTTATTGTTGTTTTTGTTTCAGTGTTCCGTGTTTCATCCTTTGTCGTCTTCGTTGTCTCTGCCATTGACATGTCATCGTAGTCACAGTGGCTACAATGCTATTGTTACTCGTTCTCTCTCTGTCTCTCTTTCTCTGTAAAAACAAACAAATCTTTAGCCCCTTGCGCCATACTTTAAAGTTTCGTTTTAAATGTTTATATTTTACAGAAGTTTTAATTGACTGTAAATAAAATTTTTCCCCACTTAATTCGTAGCCAATATTTTTTAAGTTAAAGGTCCATTAATTTTTTAATTTTGATACAAAATTGGTGTTAGGAAAACAAGTTAAACCAAATATTCACTCCAAAAAGACGAGTGAAAAATGCGCACAGAACTATGCTACAAAAGATAACGTGTTAGAAATTTATTACAATTTCGAGTTGTTTAAATGTTAGTCGATTGTTTTGATACTCTTAACGAACAAAATGTCCTTATAATTATGCTCCTATGGTATTCTTATTTGTTTTTTGAATGAAATAGGACGAAAATTAAGGATCAGTCATAAAATTGTAAATAGTAGCTTAATCAGAAGATTGATATATGTAAAGAGGGTTAAATAATTGCGAAGAAATAATTTTCTTTGTTTCATTATTAGAAAAAATATTCAAATATGTCTCTAAATTTTATAAAAAATGTGTTCCAAGAGGCCCCATTGTCTTTATCCAAATCACAAACAAGAGATTTCTTTAAAGCATGCATATTTTAGTAGCGAAACATTTTTTGTCGCGCATGTGACCACTGTGCGGCGGCATTTCGTTTGAATGTGGTGGTGAAATTGGGTTTTTGCGGGATCGCCCTTCATACTTTGTTTGACGTTTCTTTGCAGTTTAACTCTCAATGCATATGAGTGTATGTGTGTGTGCAGTGATTTGTTGTTGGACTGTGCAGGGTGCACTTCAAATGTGCGCGGCTTGTTTGTCAGCACCAGCTATAGTCAACCGTTGAAATTGATGAAATGTATGGTCTGGGAGGGACGATGTGTGCGGCGGGGCTGTGGGTAAAAGCAACACTGCCAACGGCAGAGGCAGTCAACCAGCGAGTTGAGCTGATATCTTTCAATGCTTCTAATTTACGGATTAATGAAGGCGCAATTTTACATACATACATATAGTGAAATTGTTTGGTTGGGTTTGGTTTGATTTGGTTTCGTTTGGTGTTCGCTCAACTCGATCGTGGGAAGCGATTAGTGGCCATGGCCGTGGCGACACTGCAATTGCTGTCCCCTTTTCGCTTTAAAATTTTGATATTCCGTTCTATTTTATTTTGTTTTGTTTGTCGTCCCGGTCTGGCATTGATGGATTGCCGTATAAAATTGTGATTTGCTAAGGTTGATTTTCCAATTTCAATTTTAATTCAAACTAAAAATGCACAAACTTAATTTGTATGAATATTTATAGACAAACATTGATTGAAGGGGTTTGGTGGGTGGGTGGGTGAGTGGGTGTTGGTGTTGTTGTCCTAGGACCTTGTGACTGCCATATAATTTGCATAATACCAAGTGTGTGTGTGTGTGTCCAGTGTAAAGAGAATAAATCAAAGTGTTAGTGCGGCAAATTGAATTAGTTAAGGGGCGAATTTATCAAAACAGTTCTAAATGCATTGAAACTAAAAGATTTTGTATGGGAATTCGAACAACTTATATGACAACAATTCGTTTAACTTACTTTAAGTATTCCTTTTAGACAAAAAAAGATTTTTTTTCCGATTTTACTTCAATATATATTATATTTAACAAAATATTCCGTAAGCTAACCAAAAAACAAATTTTTAGAAAACTTACAAAAGTTTTCAATTTATAACTCTTTCATCTTAAACCTCAAAGTTAAAGCCGCTTTAGATCGTTTATCTTAAGCTTCAATTTTCAAGTCACAGTTCAACGCCTCTATAACAACAACAACGACGAACAAAAAAAAAAGATCAACAAAAAAGGAAGAAGAACAATAATAGAATAAAGTCAGTCGCTTTGTGCAAACACTAATAATATTAATAACAATAATCGTGATGAAAATGAATCTGCCAATCCGATTTCAAGTCATAAATACGTAACGCACTCGCTTACCGCTCACCAAAAGAGTCCATTGATTGATATCTTCCCTGACAATACAAAAATATGAAAGAAAAGAGTAAGTGCAACAATAGCAACACACTATGCTCGTGAGTTCAGGAGAGAGGGAGAGAGAGCGAGCATTCCATTGGCGGGCCACGCGTCGGCAGTTGCTTATCTTGGGTGACCAGCACGCCACGTGCGATTGCCAATTCCAATTCCTCAATTCCATTCATAGTTTTTGGCACGTATGTATGTATGTATGTTTGTATGAATGTAGTAGTAGCAACAACAGAAGCGAGCAGCGGACTGAGGGAAAAAAACTGTTGCAGGGACCAACAAATTTTGCGTGCAATCGTTAGCGTTGCGTTTTTAATGACTTTTCCGTTTCAGTTATGTTGGCATTGCATTTAATTCGATTATGATCCCTGTGCCCAGTTTCAGTACCATTTAAAAGCATGGGGTAGCTTAACATTAGAGATGGTCGCGTGATTATCAACACGCTCGCACGCACGATGCAATAAGACAATAAGACTTTCGTACACATATTATAAATTTTAAATTTGAAATTATATTCTTTCCTATTGAGTTAAACACTTTCTGCGGCACAAAATACTTTTGGCTAAGTTTTATTAAGATTAAACCATTATTATAGAATATACAACACGCACTCATCTCTACTTCAAAGTAATTGAAAAGGAACCCGTAAATGGAGCGCTGTGCATTTCCCAGGCGTGCATGTACACACATATGTATATTTATGTGTATGTGTGTGTGTTCGTTCAAGTACAACTAATGTGGGTGTTAACGGTGTGTTAAGTGATTTTGCCATTTGTAAAATCGAACAATTGCAAAAGCCACTGCGATAACTATCGATGTGCCTGTCACCGATGTTGATGTCAGCGCACGTTTCGCCCATATTTCAAATGTTCAACTTGAAACTTTTGATATCCGTTCCGTTTTAAAATTCACGCAATTGTAGTACGTGTGCTTGAGCGTGAGCATTCGAAAAGTATCGACTTACGTTTTTTTCGTATTATGTGTTTACGTTGTGTGCTGAGCTGAGCCACTTGCCAGGGCTGCCAAGCTGCTTGGAGTGAAAAACTTTTTTAATATACAAATACAAACAGACGTGCATACATATTTTTATGCTCAGGCTCTTTATATCTTAATTTTGGTCGGTGTGTAAGCCATTTATTATTATGCGCCCACTGTCGTCCCTTGTCACCCGATTCATGGCCGGCTTTGGCTAATGAAAACTAAAAACTTCAATTACCAAGAGCAAAATAATGCGTTTTTAAACCCAAAAATGTTTGTGAACAGTAGCAAGAAATTGTGATAGATGAGGGTATGGCAATGCTTTTTACGGGCCACTTGTTTGTCCCTGGGCTGCTTATAAACAAAGAGTTAACCGAAAGGCACAAGAAACTGGCAATAAATCAGTGTAAGCAACACGCACACACACATACATACATGCTCAAACACAGAAATAGTAAAGTAATGCAAAGCAAAAGTAAAAGAAGCGAAAGGGTTTCGATTGTTATGTTTGTTGGACTTTCCATGAAATTTCCCAATGGGGTGATTATTTAAAATTGTGCAACGCATAAATAGCAAACCAAACGAAGACAGCGTTGCCAGCGTGCAGCTGTGTATTTGTATTTGTGTTCGTGCTTATGTTTGTATTTGTGTGTGTGGTATAATTGTTGCCAACATCATTTTGTTATCAAAGTTTTGTGTAAACTAAAACAATAACAGCAACAAACTTAAAAGCGCGCGCCAAAGCAATTCAATGCGTGCAAACGATACTCAGCTGTTATTATTGCGCAATAGACAACTCTTTAAGATCGACGCACGGACACACAGAGAGAGTGATAGAGCGACAACCGCAAAAAGAGCACTCACGAAATCCCATCAGCTGTTTATTTCATTATCAACCGAAATACGTGAAAGAAGCAATTAATTTTAATGGTAATGTGCACAAGATAATTGATCGCAACTCTTACGGAAATGTTATCTAATAAAATCAAATCAGTTGGCACTGAGAATATACAATTTAAATTCTACGCAGCTTCTGAATAGACGCATATTGTGAATAGTTTGATATTTGGCAGTCAAATTTTGCGCAGTTACTCAAAAAGGTCGCTTGCCTATTAAACATCTGTTCGGACAAGTTTCAAAAGCTGCGCCATCAAAATGCCAAAAGTTGAGAAAAAAGACAAGGAAATAGGTGATGCGGATGCAAATGAAAGTGTCAAAAATCTAACTCCCAATGTCAAGCATCTCTTAACTATGGGCTATCCGGAGAGCGAGGCTCGCGCAGCTCTAAATCAAGCCAAGCAAAATCTAAGCCTGGCCATACAATATCTAGTTGAGGGCACCGATACAGACGAGCAGGCTGCAGTGGCACGGCTGCGTCGACGCACTAATAAATGCTGTAAGACGCTGTGCGAATCACTTATGGATAATCCGGCCAAAAACGATTATGCTGTTGCGGCACTAATGAAAGACCCAAAGACTGCGGAGGCATTGCGTGAAATGGTTGGAAATCATAGTGTTCAGTTTTTGGAGTCTTTGCTGGAATCCTCAGCCGATGAGGCAGAATAGGCACAGAAGTTTAAGAACATTAAATCACTTTGCTGTGCCCCATGTACTTTACCTGCAAAAGTAGATATTAAATAAATGTAACGAAAAAGAGTCGCTAATGTTGTTATTATTTTTTTTGTTCTTATTCAATTTTTGTTGTGGCGCCGGTCAAGCCACCCTTTTGTGCGTTTTTCTTGTTTTGCTTTGCTTAGCGGTTGTTTTGTATTTTTATTTAATTTTTTTTTTTTGGCACTGTTGAGCGTGTCAACCCTTTTGGCTTGATGATTAATGATCGTTTTTTTATATTTTATTTTACTTAACATGCTGCCGCTGCTGCTGTTGCTGTTGCTGTTTTGGTACTGATTTCAATTTAGCGCTTTTCGTTACCAATTTACCCTTACCAAGCGAATTACATTAACTGCGTTATGCAGCCGACACAAACATAATGTTTTTGTTGTATGTTTGGTTAAATTTGAATTGAATGCATAATGAAATGGGGCTTAGTGCTGTGGTCTTAAAGTAAAAATGTACTTCTATCTACGTCCAGCCCTGGTAAGCGCATCCAACGTTTGGTGCTCGCTATAAGCATTAAGTTTTCTTCATTTCTTTTTGCTGTTTAAAAATTCTAATTAATTTTGACTTGCAACCATTTGCAGCAGTGTCAACCGCAGTCACGTCACAGGCGCTACCCAACCATTCCCACTGCCATTGCTGCCGGTGTCGTTGTCAACCGCTTATCGGCCATTTGATCGGCGTTGCGGCGTACCGCAAAATGTTACGGCGACAACCCTTGACGCGCGCTCGCGTAGGCGTCGCCCTATCATTTATCATGGGTTTGCAAATGCGCTGTACCTTACTTAAAAGTTGGCTGTAACTCAGCTCAGGCAATGGCAATTTTAAAGTGCATTATCTGCCCCTCCCCATTCCCCCTTCCCACCTACCAACCAACCATCTTCCGTACGCTCTATTACGAGTCACAGCTAATAAATAATGTATTGAAATTGGATATCGCTGTTTGACGCACAATGCAACGCAATTAGACGCGTTGAAAGCGATGCGCTTTTCTCTCATGTGTCCCATACACGAGACAATTAAAAAAAGACAAAAAAAAATGCACAGACATTTTAAAAATGCGTAAGGCGCCTGGATCTGGTTGCTTGTGCAGCCCTCGTCATTGATCGTTCTCCCTTTTGTGCCAGTCGTTTACATGTTATTAACAATGGCAATCAATATGTTGCCAACAAGCAGCTATAATAATTGCAAATAACAACCGCAACGAAAATGCAAAAAGAAAAAATAAAACTTAATAATAAGTGAAGACAACCGCGACAACGACGAATTTAATTGCTGTGCAATTTTGTTTCTTACATGCATGTACATATGTATGTATATGCTAAATATACACATATGTACGCACGTACATGTACATACATACGTATGTGTATATATGTACATATGCAAATTAATTGGCAAGTTGAAGACATTGCAAAAGGTGCAGCAAGCAGAGTCTGAACTTTATATGTCAGCCATGTTAAAAACTAATGCAAATATCACGGATATACGTATAAACAATAATAGTTAAGAATTTTTAACTGAAACTATAACGGTTTCGTAACCAGTTGGTGTTCGATTCGTTTCTGTGAAATCTCGTCGAGAGAAAATCAAGTACAAAATTTTATACACTTACAAATGTTTGTATGTATGTATGTTTGTGTGTATGTATGTAAAGCGATGAGAACCGCATCGTTGGTTTCGACTTTTATTTGCACAAGCGCTTAATTGTGTAATAAAGAAAATACCAAATGGAAAGCGATGTCCTGGCCAGCGAGCAGCTGCTGAGATAGCTGCCCAATTAATAGACGCAAAATGGATTTGTGTAAGAAATACGCGTTGCCATTTGCATGCGCAGCAGTAGTAGCAACAATAACAACAACAACAAAAGCAGCAGCAACAACAATGCGTGCCACTGACAAGCCCCGACCAGAGACAATTAGGCAATTATTTGCGCAAAGGATCAAAACCAAAACAAAAAGCATTGCACGCAGCGTCTGTCTGTCTGCCGTGTGTGTGTGTGTGTGTGAGTTTTGTCTCATCTCCCTCTCTTTCTTTCGCTCACACACACACACACACACACACACACACACACGGGCGCGTTCGTTCTGATGGGAAAGCGCACAGCGTGGCCGAATTCCAGAGCGGCGTTCCATTTCATTTCGTTTCGTTTGTGTTTGTGTGTGTGTGTTTTGGAGTTTGCTTTTAATTGAACATGAGCAATTAGCGTGCAATTTGTTTCGCTCGCAAAAATGCTAACGGTAATCGTAGCAGCACAACACCCAACCCCCCACCAGCCCCCCTTTGGCAAGCTACCACCACTTTCAAGCACCGCAGCTTCACGTGTGCCACGTGTTTTACTCTTCTTAGTCACAGGGCCGACAATAACAAAAAAAAAAAGAATAATAATAATAAATAAATAAAGAAGAGAAACGCACTTGAGTAGAATTAATTTTAAATGCTGCGCTGCACGCGGCTAAGTGATTATGCCAAGCCATAGGAACATCATGCCATACCATAATGTACCATCATCATATATCGTATCGTATCGTATTGTAGCATCCACCTTAGCATTTTGTCGCTCCCTCGCATGTTTAATTATAATTAAAAAGCCTTAGCTCATCGCTTAACTCGCAATCCACCCCCCCCCCCCCCTCCTGTACCATCTCTCTCTATCTCTTACACACACACACACACATACACACAGTTTGGCATTGCTTCAGAACATAACCTCAATCCCAAAGACATTAAAAATGGTTAATTGAGTGCTTAGTGGCCGGGCAGCGACTTGCAACAGCAGCAGCCGCGGGATCTTCAACTCATCTGGCTCTTGGCTATTGAGAAAGAGAGAGAGAGAGAGAGACAGAGAGAGAAAGAGCTGTTGCACTCCATAATATTAATTTATTTAATTGAAATGTTCATTATTTTACATCTAATTAAGCGTTGAATGCGTGTGTGTGTGTGTGTGTGTGTGTGTGCGTGCAACCCCCCTCCCTCATATCTCCTTGAACGAACCCCCCTGATTTAGCTCCCATGGTTGGACAGGACCAAAATGGCTCACATGCATGACACACTGTGCACAGTGGAGCGCAACTCATTTGTATGTAAATTAATTGTTTTGCAAAATTGTGTAAAAAAAAGGAGAAAAGTTTTATTAAATATTTTAAATTTGTGATGATATTTTTTTTTAATATTTAATTTTTTTGTTGTATAACAATTTATTTTTTAACTCCAAAACTCCATTTAGAATCTCTTAAAAGTTATAATTAGTAAAATAAAATGTTAAAGTAATTTTATTTGAAACACTTAATTTCAAAAAATGTTTTGTTAAAATATTTATTTATTGTTTATTTTTGGAAGAGCTTTTAAATGCTTCGACACAATTTTTTGTGTCTTTTTGCGAAGATCTTTTTGAACTTTAGCAAAATGACTTGCTTTAAACCACTGTGCACAGTGCTTAACATTTTTTTTTTAAGGGTTGCTGCATAGCTTGGCGCGGGGTTTAATATAAATTTTTAATTGGCTTTTTATATATATGAATAATGCTGCCGGTCCTGCCAAAAACAAAAATAAAAGGGATGCAGCTTCAGCGGGGTTGCGGTACATCTCTCTCTCTCGCCCTGTCTCTTTGTATGTGTGTGTGTGTGTGTGTGTGTGTGTGTCTTGGGTGCGTGTGTTATTCTTATCCTAAGTAGTTTGAGCCTATTATTTATGCAGCCAATTCATTATGTGGTTGTCCAATGTTCCAACGTTTGCCGTATTTATATTCTATTATTTTGTTGAACTCTACGTTTTTTTTTTGCAACAAATTTGTTATGGACTCGATAGAAAGGGGTTGCAAATGTTCAAATGTTCAAATGTTCAGGATATGCTGTCAAGTTGGCTGGTTAACCGACAAGAATCAAATCAGTTCGAGGTGCAAAAATAATAAATGGCTAAATGGTAACAACAACAACAACAATAACAATGCAACCAACCAACCCCCCTTAGCAGTGTGGCACGAAGTAAGAATAAAAAATTATATTTTTGTCAAGTCATTAGGAAACGTGACGATGAAAGCGGTACGATGCGTACGGTGCTGTTGAAAAGGGTTTGTCATTTAATTAAAAAAGCCAAAAACAAAAACAAAAAAGCTTTCAAAAGAAACAAAAATAACATAAAACATAAGAAGCGACAGGCTCCACCTACTAGTACTACAACTACAACTACAATATGCTGCAACAGTTACTGTTAAATGTGCGCGCCTACGCACAGGTGTGCGCCTAACAGCGCGCTGTTAAGTGCATGCTACCCTCGTTGGCCGGCACCTGCGATAGGCGGCTGGCAGTACAAGTGCCAAACGATTGGCATCCAATCGCAGCGCAGCCCCCAAAACCACAACACACGAAAAACAACAAAACAGAAAGAAAAAAAATGAACCAAATACAAGAAAACCCCCCACAACACACACACACACGTACATACGTATATACAATCTGGAGCAGCAGAGTAAAAATGCGCAAGAGCCAAAACAACCCTCGCAGCAGCAGCAGCAGCAGTAGCAGCAATAGCAAATGCCGGTCTCAGCGACAACAGCAAGCAGCACAAGCACCAGCACCAGCAGCAGCAGCAGCTGATAAGCCAGTGAGAGCGAGAGAGCGTAAGAGCGCAACCACCTTAACAAGCATTGCCATAGCCATAGCTGGCAGCAGCAGCAGCAGTAGCGACAGCAACAGCAAAAGCAAAAGCAGCAGCAGCAGCAGTAGCTTTGAGGCTTTTCGGTTTCCATTTATGCAGCCTCGTCGCATTCGTCAAGTGAACTTCGGCGCTGGCGGTCGTGTGTGTGCGCGCAGTAGTAGAAGCAACAAGCAGCTAAACCCAAACAAGCTAAATTACGTTACGATTATTTTTTGATGTGCAAAGTGCGAAGCGCATTCATTGTTTATAAATAAAATTTGTACGAAAAAAATATATACGAAAATATATATATATATAAATCTGCATTATTTTTTTTTTTGCGTCCAAGTTATTTATGCAAGTTTGTGCATAATACACAATTAATTAACATATGAGTGCGTGCAACAACAACAACAACAACAGTAACAGCAACAGCAAAAGCGGCAACAACAAGAGCAATAATAACAAAAAACAACAACAACAACAACAGCTTACTCCCCACCCCCTGTGGCGATTGTGTGTGGCGAAATTATTTGAAATATGTATGCAAATTTACGATCTAACTAATTGAGTCGAGTTCAGTTCGCAGCTCTCTCTCTCGCGCGTGTGTGTGTGCGTGTGTTGTTTTTTTTTTTGTTTACTACGTGCTGTGTGTGTGCGTGAGTGTGTGTGTGTGTTGTTGCAGGTGTCGGCGGCGGTCATTAATTCGTACGCTAACTCGCTCGCTCTCGCTCTTAGTCTCACTGTTGCTCCTGACGTGTTGGCTGATCGCGCCTCGTTAGCAGCGACCTCTTCTTTTCACCATCTGTACTAATTCAATCAACGGTTAATCATTCGCAGATACGGCTCTCACGTTAAAACGGCTCTCACACCCGCACTCACTCTTACCCGATCTCTCTCGCTCTCTCTCTCTCTTGTTTTTTGTATAACGTTCTCTGTCTAACGCAGCAGCAACAATTTTCATGCGTTTAGTAGAACGACTATTAAAATTCGCACTCAATTAGCAGCAGCAACAACAACAATTACAAAGCATAAACAAAACAAACGAAACGAAGAAGAACAACAACAAAAATAATAACAATTGCTACTACATTCCTGTGTGCAAATTGTAAAACAAACAGAGCTAAACAAAAAAGAAAAAAAATAAATTTCAAGAAAAACGAAAAAAAAACTGTTTGCAAAAAGCCAAGAAAAAAGCCTTTTTGCAGAGGAAATCGACTACAACAACAGCAACAACAACAACAACTCAAAAACCGCAAGCCGATTATGTCAGCTATTTAGATGAAGAAGACGTAGAAGAGGAACAAAAAGAAGAAGCAGAAGCAGAAGAAAAAAGAACCCCCTAAAAATTCCACCCGTCTCGCTCGCTCGCTCACACACACACAAACAAACAAACAAACAAACAAACAAACAGTCTTCGCTCAGCCCGCTCGGCAGCAACAAGAAGCAACAATTTTCTGCATATGTAAGTCGAAACTTTTTGCCGCTGCTGCGCGATCCTTTTAATTAGTTTACTTTTAGTTTTTTGCTGCTTGCTAGCTAGCTAGCTTGCTTGCCTTTGTTGTTATTGTTGTTGTTTATTTTTGTGCCATTTGTTTTAATTAACGTCGACTGCATTTGGCACTCACTGAAGAACAAAACGAGCGAAGAGACCTCAACAACAACTACAATAACAGCAATAACAACAATAAAAACAACAGCAACAGCAAAACGCAAATCTTTTCTGTTAATTGCTTGAGTTTCAAGTTTCCACGCAAAAACAACAACAACAACCAAAACAAAAACAACAAAATATATGCCTGACTTTTGTTTCAGTAGATGTGTGTGTGTGTCTCTGTGTGTGTGTGTGTGAGTTTCACAAAATCAATTCTACAACAATTTGTTAATTCTAATAATTGAAATGTAGCTATAAGATCAATTCTACATAAAAACATTGCAACTGCGAAGATTCTTGGAAGAACATTTAGCTTGAATCAAGCGTTTCAAGTGGCAAATGATTCAATATAACTTAACTTAAACTTAGATACAAATCTTATCGAATAAAGTATAGAAAAAAAAATCTTATCAAAATAGTAAAGAAAGGAAAAAATGATTCTTTTTTACAATTTTCACTTGTTTCAACTACAAAATTAGGTATATCTAAACATCATCGGTATTAACCAATATCTTAGCGTTGAGTTTTCTGACCACACCTACTTTTTCCCTATCTATCGCAAAAGAAAGGCTACCTTTTATCATTTTGGCAAACAAACATGAACTAAAAACATTGTTTATTCCCCATTTCGGACTTTTCGGTTTGTTTCTCTACCAAGAAAATGTTTTTTTTTTATTGCATTGGAACGAAAAGTTACAACAAATAAAGAAAATCGTTACTTAACGATAGCAATTAGAATATTTTTGAACAAAACCTTGTTATTGAGCTCTTTCTTTATCCTTTCTTCTCCATTTCTCCATTTATGTTTAGCTTAAGTGGAACGAATGGGCTTTGAATCGTTGAAATTGTAACAGTTTCAATTCCATTTTGTACCATCTTTCGTTGCAAACGATCAGCATTCGATCAGCATTTTGATACCCTATTTGTTTTTGCTATTCTCTCTACCTTTTTGTTTGTTTGTTTGTTGTTTTTTTTTTTACTTATTTCTCGTTGCATTGCAGCTTAATTAGTTAAAACTAATTGCAATTTTAACGCATTTGCAAAAGTTCAACATACTTACGTCCCGCGTGCTTGTTCTCATTCTCTCTTTCTCTATCTCGCTTGCAGGCTCGCTCGCTCTCTCGTTGTTGGTTGTTTCTTTTACAGCAATGACTTTTCTGTTAAGTTGTTGTTGTTTTTGCGTTCTTGGTGTTGTTGTCAGTCAAACAACCCATTAATGCCAAATGCGTGTCTGTCAAGTTATAAAACTCAAAACTGAGACTCTGGGCGTCTCTAGCTTGTTTTTGGAGCGTGTAAAGTAGAGGTGCAAAAATAACAAAAACAACAACAACAACAACGAATAGCAGTGAAGTGCATTCATTTGGGCTGAGTTAACGTCTCGACTAGCGACTCGCGACTTGCGACTTGCGACTCACGTTGCATTAATTAACATTTAAACAATAATTAAATTATTCATACAAATGTGGCAAATGTAAGCGAAGGCGTGGCTAAGGAAGAGCGTGTAGGCGGTCCGTGGGGCGGGGGGGGTGGTGGTTATGGTAGGGGGTAGGGGCAGAGGGTAGGCTTGCAAAAAAAAAGGAGGCAACTTCATCGCAGATGCAATCGCCGATTGCGTTGCCGGCAGCAACAGCCTATTAGTATGGCTTATTGCCATGGCTAACCGACCCGACCCGAGCCTACAACTACTCCTCCTCCCCCCCGCCATCCCCCCATCCCTCTCTCTCTCTCTCTCTTTCACTCTTCGTTGTGCTATGCGCTTCTCTGCGATCTTATCGGGAGCAGGGCGCGCACGCGCAACGCTCTACTCGCACGGCTCGGCTCAACTCGCACAAACAGTAGCAGCAGCAGCAGCAGCGAACAACAACGGACAACGGACAACGATATAGACGCACCTACATACATACATGCATGTGTAGACACATGCACACACACACACACACATATACACACATTCATGCATTGTCGCATCTCTTTTAATAACACTCAACAGCGTGGAAATAAGTTATCATTCTTTAGATTTTGTTTTTGTGTGCTTTAAGCTCGAACGAAAGCATCGAGGAGCTTTTAAGCTCTTACGTAAGCTTCGAGGAGCTTTCTTAGTACAATTTTCAAATGATATCTGGCAACTCTCTGTCCACAAATAACTGCAATCTATTAAATAAATCCAACAAATGTGTTAAGGATTTATTATTGGAACCAAATCTGGTCCCAAACAAATCAATTTTACCGAACCGTAAATATGGCCCAATGTTGGTTCAAATTAACTAACCAAACTAACTGCTTTGTTCTTAGCCTTTTTATTTCTATTTTGACAGTATAAAATTCAACTCTTTCATTTAAAAATTTTGTTATTTCGGTCGATTTCGCAAGCTTAGCAGATTTTTGAAATAATAAATCAAATACTTTGTCCGATTTTCCATAAATTTTTAGACGAATAGATAAATAAAATAGTTTGTCAGTTATATAGTATTACCTTAATGTTATGTGCAAAATTATTTGGTAAAAACAAACATTTATATCTGATTTTTGCCAGATCTTTTAGATTTCAATGGCATATTTTTCATCTATTTTCTTTATGATTTGATTTCAAACAATCAATGCATGAGAAACTTGACTAAACTTATTATCAAATCAAGTATCCATAAATCTTAATATTATTATTCGTATAAAAGTTGCCATATATGTTTGTTCCACTTTCACGAAAAAACTACTGAGCGGTTTTTAAGGAAACTTTACAATTATATAGTTTAGGCATACGAATAACACATAGGCTAACATATTTGAAGATCTTGATTGTCCGATTGATAAATATAGTTAGTTTTTTTCAGTATAAATACGTTGTTGGGATTACTACATTGCGCTTCTATCGTGCATTTCAAACATACTCTTTGGGGCAAATAACTACCGAAAAATAAATTTCAAACATAAAACCTTTAACTAACTTACTAACTAACTAACTACTTAATTGCAGTTCAAGTTCAAGAACGTAAAATGCAGCTGTCGTTATTAATTATAAATATGAAATCGATTTGATTTTCGTACTTAAAAGTGAGTTTCGATTGCCTTGCGTGTTGGCCAGTGTAATTGCCACACATTGTGCTTCGCCTTTGCCTTTTTATACACTGAACCCATTGAAAATGGGTGAAAAGGGTAGAATGGTTTTGTGCAAAAGTATGTAACAGGTAGAAGGAAGCTTCTCCGACCCCATTAAGTATATATAGCCGAGTCGATATAGCCATCTTCGTCCGTCTGTCCGTCGATCTCAGAGACTTTAAGAGCTAAAGACTTCAGATTTAGAACATAAGCTCGCCTAGTCCTTAGACAGTACAAGTTTGTTTTCGATTTTCGATAACTCTTTCCGTTTCCGATATACACATGTTATCGATAACAATGAAATCTTGAATATGGAAAACTTTGAGACGGCGTTTGAAATATTCAACAAAATAATGACAATCTGTGAAATTTGTATTGAAATCGGTTGAGAAACACCGGAGATATGGAGCATTGAAGTTAAGTAAAGTACATACACATACACAGATACTTGCAAACGCTGACTGTACGCGTAAAGTATAGGGTGCAGGGTATTATCTAGTCGGTATTTCTCGACTGGAGCCTTCTTACTTGTTAAATGCTAACAACTTGCCTAGGCAGCTCCTTCTCTCTTTCTTGCTCTCTCTCACTCTCTCACTCTGTGCTGATCCTGTTGCCCTCGCTCGCCCCCTTTGCAAGCAGCTGCTCCCTTTTGGTCCAAGCTGTAATCCTTTAATTTATGACGCGCTCTCGAATCGAACTTAAACTGCGGGAGATGTGTGGCAGGTGAGGAGGGGAAGCTAAGTCACATGACAACAATTTGCAAATATTTTTATTAATAAATGGCATTGCTCAACCACCGACAGAGAGAGAGAGAGAGAGAGAGAGAGAGATAAAGAGAGAGAGAGCGGTAGAGAGAAAAGAAAACTCGTTGACCAAAAAGTGAGCAAAGCGAATAAAATGAATATTGAGTCCCAACTTCTTTGACTTTGCCTTCCTACCGTCTCCAGCAACAACAGCAACAACAACAACAACAACAATAACAACTACAATCAACCAAGGGCTATAAGCAACGAAGCATGCAACAACTTTTGCAGCTAAATTAAATTAAAACAAGTAAATATTCTCTAGAGATAGTCCACGACTAGCCAATGCCCTGTTTTTAAGAAATATGTGAAAATTGCTAACGATCTATAGCTTATTTAAACGTTATAACATATCGCAAAAACCTTTCTCAAATCAAAAATTGATATACAAATATTTCAAAGTGTTTTGAAAATAGTTCGATTATACAAAAAGCTTCGTTGTATGAAAACTTTGTAAGAGAAAGCTTCGATTTTATATGATATTATAAATATAATATCGATTTTCTAGGTTCGTATATCGAAAGTCTCTTTCATCTTTTAGTCAAAGTTGCTTTTAAAGCTTTAATGTGCTTAAAAGCTTTTGGTTTAGTGCAATGAAAGCCGAAAGCTGATTTGACAACGATTAAATATTGAATATATATGTATATATATATCTTACGTGTTGAAATGAAAGTAAGAAACCAAGGCTAAGAATTTATTTAATAATCTTCGTTTAAATAATAAAAAATAAATAAATAAATAAGACTTGAAGGGTTATGATTCTGCTTGGTATCGAATCGAAACGAAACGAAAGAAACTCTGAACTTAATGATATATAATCTGTATATATATATATAGTATATAGGTAAGGTTGCACCAATATTGCCGCATGCCACACGCAGCAAACAGTGTCAGATGAGTGCTGTAACTCTCGTTCGACCGACTTGCTATAGATCGGGGACTGGGTACGATGACGATGACGACGTCGGCGGTACAAACCTGGCCAGTTCTGTGGGCAGCAGCCGCAGTGGCATTGCCGGCGCGTGTGTGTTGGCTGGCAAATTGAAATCGAAAAAGAAAACTCGTTAATTAAAAAGTTAACATGTTGGTTTGGCCAGCTTGCCTACCTACCTGCCTGCCTGGCCTGGCCTGGCCTGGCTTGGCCTGGCCTGCCTGCCGGCCTGGCTTGTTGGTTGGTCTGGGTTTGGGTTGGCCACGAACGACTCTCATTGCTGAACTTGGCTTGCAATTGGTTTTATTAATAATTAAGAGGCATCGTCAGCGTTCATCACCATCATCATCATCATCATCATTATCATCATCATCGTCATCGTCATCGGAGCGACAGGAATTGTGCTTCAGCTTCGTTTTTTTTTTTTTTGCCTGACATCTTCGCGTTGAACGGGACACATGCAAACGGGCGCAAAATATAAAAAAGGGGGCGGCACAGCAACAAAGGGGCTGAGAGCAGTCTCTTCGTGTTGTTGTTGTTGTTGTTTGTCAAAAGGAAGTGCGTCGCGCCAAAATGAAAAATGAAGTGCGCAACGTCCTCTCCCCTTAACCCCTCCCACCTCTCTCGCACATAATGTGTTTTTATTATAATTTCATTAAAAACAAACAGCTGCATGAAATGGTGGGCGGGGTGAGGGGGAGGGGGATGGGAATGAGAATGAGAATTATAACACAATCAACAAAAGTAAAAGCCATCAGATTGATAGAGATACAGAGAGTATTTCTTTCGAGTGTATTTTGCCAATTAAAACCCATTATGATTAATATTATTCAATTTGTATAATCGTTTCAAATTACAAGTACTAACCATTGGGTAATTATTACTGCATCAGAATGTTTGATCATGCTCCTTTTTTGTTTCATACTACTAGCAGCCAGATCTCTTATCCAAACAATAACATTTATTGAGCTTACGCTTTGATTGGATGTTGACTTTTTGTGTTCTTTTTTGTCCCCTTTGCTCATTTTGCCCCACGCAGCACAATTTTTGTACTCGCTCTCGCTCTCTTGCATTTTTGGGCTCATTTGCACAGATCATTATCGGAGCAGCGCACGCACCTGAACAACACAAACAACAACAACTGCAAAGCAACGAAGCTTGCTAGCCGAAGTTGGAGTCGCGAGAGAGTCAAAGCCGAATGCCGAAAGCGAAGACACACAATGCCAAAATCAAGTCACTCGCGCTGGCTGCTGCTACCGAAGCGTCCTTTGCTCGTTGTTTTTGTTTTTGGTTTTTTTTGTGTTCGTTTTCTTTATAATTGGTTTGAAATTAATTTGCCAATTACACGATCTCACATTTAATTGGCTTACCCCGGGGCGGCAACGGCGACGAACGACGACGATCATGACGACAAAACTCGGCATGGTGCGTATATCTTTGTACGTACATATGTATGTATGTATGTGCGTATGTATGTATGTGCTTATAGTATGTTGTTGCGCTGAGTCCAATCTTCTGGCCCTTTTGCCGCCTGATGCCCTTTTAATGTCCTAAACCCATTGAAAATGGTTAAAAAGGGTATAATGGTTTTGTGCAAATGTATGTAACAGGCAGAAGGAAGCATCTCCGAACCCATAACGTATATATATATTCTTGATCAGCATCAACAGACGAGTTGATATACCCATGTTCGTCTGTCCAACGCGTCAATCTCAGAGACTATAAGAGCTAGAGACTCTAGATTTGGATCTTCCCGTTTCCGAGATATGGAACATTAGAGTTTAGTAAAGTATATAGTACACACACACACACACACATACATACATACTTGCCAGCATTGACTGTACGCTTAAAGTGTAGGGTTCAGGGTATCGTCTAGTCGGGATTTCTCGACTTGTGTGTGTATGTGTGTGTGTGTTGGGATGGGTTGGGTTTACGCTTCGCTTCTCCATGATCCCCATGGCGCAAAACTCTTCTCTGCCTTCTCATCATCATCATCAACATCATCATCATCAACATCAACGTGATCAGCATGATGATGATTGTTGGAGATCGAGATTGGCAAACATCATCATTAGCCGAGCGCTGCCCCCCTTAACATTGTCGCTTTCAATTTGAGTAAAATGTAGCAAACAGTGCGTGCGACATTCGCTTTATGTGCCGACAGTCAACCGATCCAACCGATCTTCCCCTCTTCACCTCTCTCTCTCTCTCTCTCCCTCTCTCTCCCTCTCTCTTTCTCTCTTCTTTGCTTCATCAATCTGTGCCACACTATGTATACACACACACACACACATATATATTATGTATATATCTGAGATCAGTCGCTTATCAATTTGCAATATTCATTTTTGCATAATACGATCCAACCTTCCATACTAAATTGTATGTCATACGATACAACAACAACAACAACAACAAAAAGCCGAAGGGGAAGCGCTCGTACAAATGCGGAAGGTGTGTATGTGTGTGTGTGTGTGGGGGGGGGCGGGGTGGAGGAGGGAGGTTGTGGTGGATGTCGGTAGAACCGGGAAACTGGCAAACGCGTTAATTGGGTTGAACGTACCGCGCGGATCTTATGTTCAATTCGCTCTCTCTCTCTCTCTCTCTCTCTCACACACACACACACACACACATACACACATACACAGACAAGTGTACAATATGAAAACCAGTTATTCATTTTTTTCTTTCAGTCTCTCAGTTTTCTCAATTCTCGCTTCTCGCTTCTCGATTTTCTTGAGTTTGGCCAACAATTTTAACTAAAGCCTAAACACTTTTAGTTAAAATGCCAATTAAAATATTTATTTATTTACTTTTTGTTTCTTGCTCAATCACTGCGAGTGTGAGAGGGAAGGAAGGCTTCGTCTGTCCGTTCGTTCAGTCTCTGCTAAATAAATGCAGATGTCAATTAGAGCCTCATTAAAAACAAAAAAACAACAACAACAACAAAAAAACAAAAGATGCACAAAAGCGCAAACTTTCAACTCACAATTTGAGAAGAACAAGACCAACAACAACAACAACAAACAAACAAACAAACCTTACCAATCTTCAAAGTAGTATCAAGTCTTGCGTTGAGTCTTCAGCTCGTATCTATCTCTATCTCTGTCTAACAAGTGCCTCGCAACTCACTCCTCCGACGGTCTAGTGACTGAGTTTTGTTATGCTGGACTTGATTCTGTACATGAGCATCACTTGCACTTTTGTTTGAGGTCTCAAAACTCTCTTCGGACTTCGCAGTTGGACTTCGATTTCGACTTCGACTGCGACTGCGACTTCGACTTGTCTGCCGCATTCCGACGCTCAAGAGCGCACAGTGGTACAACACTTTGCTTTTACAAGATCGCAAATGATATTCAAATAGTTTTGTTTGTTTTTGAACTTCAGCTAGCTAAAATATTAAATATATATATTAAGAATAAACTCTATCTAATAAAAAATACATACAAAAAATAATAAACTTATAAACATATTAAGAAACAAGAAAATCAAAAAAAAAACCTTTTTGAAAGAAAAAATTATTGAAGAAAACAATAAAAAACGAATTTGGTTAATACTTTAAGTGCATTAAAATAACAATTAACACTAAGACAAAAAAAATAAAAAAAATCATTTCAATGAAATTAAAAAATAAAAATTAATATATTTATTTTTTTTGTCATAAATTACAAAATAAACATTAATTTAGAATTTTTTTTGTACATAACAAAATAAAAATTTATTTTCAATTTTTTTGTATTACTTAAAATTATATTCAATATATATCTTATTATACTAAACGTACGATAAATATTTAAAGATATATGTATATATATATATATACTGAAAGAAAAGCCTAAGTTTTCAACTTTTTGACCAAAACGTTGTCCATGAAATCAAAATTAAACTGAGAACCAAAATAAACTTAAAAAAAAAACCGCCCCAAAAATAATTTAACATTCGCATACCGAAATCAAATCGCAACATTGAGTTGGTTAGGTTGAATATCAATTCTTAGGCTAAAAAGTGCAAAATTTCAACAAATTTTCATTGACTGTGTGACCAGTGTGCGTCCCAGAGTCGAGCTGAGTGAAGGTGATTTAAAAATTTTGTCACATTTTCAGTACAAAGATTTTGGTATTTTTTAATGAGCTCTCGGGGATTCTCAAGCAGCAGCAGCAGCAGCATCACCACCACCACCAGAGGCACACACACACAAACACACACACGGACGCTTAGAGAGGCACAGTTTGTTGCAGCCAGGACAGGTCTCTTCTCAACTCGACGTTCCTTTGGGTTCTTTCTTGATTTTTGTTTTGTTTTCGATTTTTTTGTTTTTCATTCGTGTTGTTGTTGTTGCTGTTGTTGTTGGGTGCTGCCAAAGCGGGTTCTTGGTATGCTGGACGGGCAAAAGTGCAAATTTTGTTGCATGTCCGCAAAGATTCGAAAGGTTTTTTGTATTTTATTTTATTTTAAAATTTTTTGTTTTTTATTTATTTATTTTTTATTTTATTTTGTGCCGCTTCTTGGTCATTTATTTTTGGTTTCTTGTTGTATTTAAATTGTTAATGTGATGCTTATTGTTGTTGCTGTTGCTGTTGTTGTTGTTGTTGTTGTTACTGCTGTGACTGTTGCCATTGGGGAATTAGCACTGCTTTTGTTGTTATTGCAACTTGTTAAAATTCCGCAATGCGTCCGCAGGCGGCGCGGCAGTGTTGCCAATGTTGCCCCAATGTTCCATGTTCATAAATTCAACGACACGCCGATTGCCGGTTGGCCTATTGCCTGGATTTATCCATCATTAACACACACACACACACACACTAATACTTATGCAAGTGTTGTGGCACGTTTGGCATCTTTTGTCTGTTTTTTTTTTTATGATCGCATTTTAAAACTATCGATTTCAATCGATATGATCTCTAATTGGTATTTAAACAGATATTTTTTTTTTTAGTTAACAAAATGTTTTTTTTTTATCTTTGATTTAATTTAAATAATATTTAAACATTTTTAAAACTATTTATTTTTAATATTGTTTTGTGGTATATAATATTTATGTTGAAATAAAAAAGAATACCTTCAAATATAATAAAAATATATGACAACAACAATAATAAAATTAAAAATAGTTTTTTTTTTAAGAAAAAAATACATTAATAAATATAAACAAGATAAATAATATAATAAAATCAAATAAAAACAAGTCATAAAAAAAAACTAAAAAAAAAATTAATAAAAACAAAATATGAAAGTTAATTAAAAAGAAAATAAATAAAAAAAAAACTAAAATTCATATTTACAAATGCCAAATTAAATTTAATAATACTTAAAAATATTTTCTTAACAAAATAAAACACATTTAAAAATATAAATGCTGAGATAAAAAAATAAAAAGAGTCAAAAAATAAAAATTAAAGATGATTTTTTTTTTAATTGATAAGTTGTTGCAACAATGTTGCAACAATGTTGCATAATGAAATAATACGTAAAATGTTGTTAGCCAACGCTGCGTATGCGCAATAAAGGAACAAATAATTAATATAAACTAAACAACAACAACAAAAGCAGCAGCAACAACATTGAATAAACGAACGTGCAACATAATTAATTAACGAATTAAAAGCGTATGCAACAATAATTATAAAGCCAAAAGGCAATTATGCAAAAAAAAAAGTACAACAACAACAACAAACAACCAACAACAAATACAATCCAGCAGCAACAGACACAAACGAAGCCACGCAATGCGGATGCAACTGTTGGATGTTGTTGTTGTTGTTGTTCGTTCGTTCGTTCGTTTGTTGGTTGTTGTTGTTGTTGTTGTTACAACGCATTAAATTAAGTTGCCAAAGCGCGGAAAAATGGAAATTACATGCAATTCAACAACAACAACACCAACAACAACAACAATAGCACATACACACACACACACAAACACACACATACACATTAGAATTAATTGACTTTCCATAATTGAGAAAACAATGCGGTGGCGTTGACGACGTCGACAGCGACGTCATCTAACTGCCTCTGCCTGACGCCTACTTGTTGTTATTGCTGGCTTTACATATGCATACATGCATACACTATGCACACACAACAGGGTATATATGACATGTGCAGCCATTATGACAATACTGTATTTAAAGTTTATCCCAGCGAAAAATAAATAAATGACAAGAAAAATTATCAATCAGAACTGCAAAACGAAAACTTTTTCCATCTCTAACGAGTTCTTCACGGTTCAATCCGTATATTACAAAAAAAAAGATAAGTTTTTTAATCAAAAATAGCAAAAATTAACATTAAATACTGTCAAAAGGTTTGAAAACAATTAATTTGCCTTATCCAGTCAAGACTGTATTTAAATTTCGGAGTTATTTTTGTAACTTTGCATATTTGCAAATCTTACGAAAAAATCCCCCGAAAATTATTTATTTTTTTTTTCAAATCAATGCGTAAAATTGTAAACTTTATTTAGAAATTTGTATTTTCAATACCATAAGTAAAAAATTCAAATAACAGCACGTAACCCAACCATTGTTAGAGTATATGAAAAGTGTGTGTGTGTGTGCTAGGTTTTGTTTTGGTTGTTGTTGTTGTTGCTGTCATTGCTGCATTTGCAGTATTAGGTTGCATTAATTGCGCTTAAAATGTATGAAACGAAACGAAACGAAATGAAATGCAAAAAATAAATTGCATTTCATTTGAGCCAAGCTGCCATTGTAACAAAAAAAAGACCCAACTGCAGCCCTGTTAAAAAGTCAACAATTTTAATTGGGTTTTGGGCTTTTTTTTGTTGTTGTTTCACGCATTAGCATAACAACAAAAACAACAGCGATGAACAACAACAACAACAACTGCAGTAACTGGCGCATCATCAAAATGCTGATGTCTGTGGGTGCTTGACTTAGCTAAGATTTGAATAGGTGTGTTACTTGACTAAGTAATATATTGTACACACTATGTATGTCGTTTATGTATGTGTGTGCGTGTGCGTGTGTGTGTGTGTGTGTTTGAGAGCAAGAGAAAAAGACCAACAACAACTAAATAATATTGTTATGCATGGCCAACATAAATTTAGTGAAAATGCATTTAGCCAAGCGCATAATTCACTTTTATTTTATGCAACTGCAAATCCAACAACAACAACAACACCAACACCAACAACAATAATAATAATAAGTTTAATAACAATAGCAACGATTGCAACAACAACAACAACAACAGCAATTGGCACAAATTGTTTAACGCGCCGACGACGCTTGCTCTCAAAATTTTGCCAGCGTTGCCAGATTCAAATGACAAACATGGCGTTGCCCTGCACACAAAAACCCAAGAATTAAATTTAACGTTTTGTTTTATTTTTTCTTTTTATTACATAAAATTAAAAAAAAAATTAAAATTTCGATATTTTCGAGATATTATTGAATATATCTATAAACCAACCATTCCAAATGCGCAACTTAACTTAATAACATTTAGTGCAGGGTATATATATAGTAAGTTTTGATTTATCATTTTCTTAGCACTCATTTTGGTTGGGTCGTCGATGGCGGCGGCGGCGGCGGCGGCGTTGGCCAACACGCCTAGCAGCTATC
The DNA here is from genome assembly GCA_035044605.1 of Scaptomyza cyrtandrae. Taxonomy (NCBI): domain Eukaryota; kingdom Metazoa; phylum Arthropoda; class Insecta; order Diptera; family Drosophilidae; genus Scaptomyza; species Scaptomyza cyrtandrae. Next base: position 9,688,004 of record JAWNNS010000639.1, read on the forward strand.
GTTTTAATTAGACCATTTCTAGGCGCTGGCAACAACAACGGTTGCCAGCAACAACAACAATGACCAGAATAACGAATGTTTATGTATTTTAATTAAGATCATTTTAAAAGGCGCGACAATGTTGCCAGTCATTAATGTTTTTGTTTTTTTTTTTTTAGTAGTAGTATTAACAACAAACAAATGGGAAACATTTTGACAGCATCCACCATGCAAAAGTGTCGCTAACGAACTCTAAATCAACCAAAACAAAAACAAAAAAACAACAATTCAATTTAATTAGTTTATTCAATGTATGTGTGTGTTGTGTGTGTGTGTGAGTTTTATGTGTGTGTGTGTTATGTGTGTGTGTGTTGTGCGTGTGTGCTATGTGTGTGTGTATGTGTTGTGTGTGTGTGTGTGTGTGTGTTCTGTGTGTGTGTGTGTGCTGTGTGTGTGGGTTATGATATCAGTTTTGCCCAAAAAATCTATAATTTCTTAGTATAATCAAATATATATAACATGACATATTTACGGCAGCGTTGCCAGACTTAATTTTAGTGATAGGCAGTTAAGTTGGCTGCACCAGAAAATGCACACCACATAGCTTAAAAGGATCTGTTATATATATAATTGATCAATGTTGTATATAGTTGATCAATGATAATACACCAACAGATACTTATATCCTATTAGTATTATTAATAATAAAGTTTGTATAACTTCTTGTACTATTAAATGGATTTAAATGAAACTTTACAAGTATATAGCTTAGGCAACAGAATAACATATAGGCTAACATTTGAAAAGATATTGCTTGTTAAACTGTTCCTAGTGGGACTGCGGAGAGATAATACATTGTTGGGCATATATATACATTGTTGTACTCGACGTGCACATATAGTAATAACTTTTAAAGCAAAGTTAATGATCATTTCCGACATAGAAGATCTGTCAAAACCGTTTGCGGTTTCTACAACATTAACCTTAACCCCAAAACCAAAACCAAAACCAAAAAAAAAGCGTTCAGGCAAAAAGTAAAATCCAACTATAACTAGTTACGTAGTATTTAATGATATGGCTTTCAAAGGCGTTGCGATTAATGCAGATTAAGGTTTAGATTAGGATTTTCAATTGATTAATCATGTATATGTATATATACTGTACCCATTAAGTCTAATGGATGATGTGTTCTAATCTAATTTAAGTGTGATTCAATAATAAATTTTTATTTTGTTTTCCCCCCTTATTTTTAATTGGCACAAATAGTTAAACGACGATGTAAATTGACTTGATTTCAATATTGAATCAAGAGCCCATTAGAAAACAGCAAGAGCGAGAATGACGAGAGCAAGAGAGCAAGAGAGAGAGAGAGGGAGAGAGAGAAACTGAGTCAGCGCTGATTGCGTTGCATGTTGTTTAAGTTGTTGTTGTTATTGTTGTTGTTTTGATATTACATAGATTTACACTTAAGCCACTTGACAGTCGATAAAAAAGAAATCTTAACTCTTATCAACATCGTGACGAACATTAAATACCCTTGCAACTGATAACATTAACATGACTTTAACTTATGATCAAGTCAAATACTATGAGAAAAAAAGCATATATGAAATAAAAAACTTGATTATAAGGTAACATTCTTCTTCTTTTTTTTTTGCCAGTGTATTTAGCTTGTTAAACATGCTCCGATTACTAATCAGTTCAAATTCCCCGACTCGTTTGAATAGTGCGTCTAATTGATAAGGAAAATATTTCACTTCGATTATTATCTTCCATGGCTTAGCCATATAAACCAGCGCGTTTATAGAGGCGGCATAAGTGTGACCATATATATATATATAACCAAAAACTATTGGAGGTGCTTGTTTTATATATTTATATATATAAGATATATATATACTGCTTGCCTGAGCGTCAGCTGTATCTAACCGATACGCGTACACACATACTGCATGTTCCATATCTCCGGCGTTTCTCAATCGATTTTAATAACTATTTCACAGATTGTCATTATTTTGTTTAATATTTCAAATGCCATCTCAAAGTTTTGCAAATTTAAGATTTTTTGTTATCGATCCCATGTGTGTATCGGAAACGGGATGAGTTATCGAAAATCGAAAACAAACTTGTACTGCCTAGAGATTAGGCGAGCTTAGGTTCCAAATCTGGAGTCTGTAGATCTTATAGTCTCTGAGATCAATGCGTTCATACATACGGACAGACGGACATGGCTATATCGACTTGACTGTTGATGCTGAACAAGAATATATATACTTTATGGGTTCGGAGATGCTTCCTTCTGCCTGTTACATACTTTTGCACAAAACCCTTATACCCTTTTTCAACCATTTTCAATGGGATCAGGGTATAAAGATTGCTTGCAGAAATATTTCAATTACCTTATTATTTTGTAATTGTTTTTAAAATCTGATGATGGCTTAAGTAAACGTATTCAATCGTTTATTTTGTAAAAATATTTTCAAGATATAGTAAAATTGCTAATTAAATGAAGATCACTTTGGTTTTAGCTATTTCGAATACTCTGTGGGGATTTGTGAATAGATCATCAACGTTGAGGAGTGCTCAATTGTGTGTGTGTGTGTGTGTGTGTGTGTGTTTGGGGCCCGGCTTAAAGACACGCAGCCAGTTAGCCAAGTTAGCAGTTAAGCCAGCTTCTTTTGCTCTCTCGCTGCGTTCGCGCAGTTTTAGCCAATTATCGATGCAGACCATTTGGATTGTTGGCAGTCAACTTGCCGACTGCCGACTGCCAACTGTTGACTTGGGCACCCAGTTGCCAATTAGCCAGGCTAACCAGCCAGGCTTACCAAAGCCAAACCGTCCTCCGATCTGTTTTTGTTTTTGTTTTTTAGGCTAACTCTATCAGTTTGTTGTTGTTTAATTACAAACTCGGCCGACTGTGCGAGAATTGCGTCAAATGCAACTTCGATAATTGCAATGAATAATGAATGCCAGAAGCCAACAATAAGCAAATAAGCAAATAAACCAACAAACAATGCAACGCAAATGGGCCATTTAGTGTAGTCATTAGCATTTATTGCAGCCACACGTACAACAGCAACAGCAACAGCAACAACAACAACAACAACTTCATCTCCGGCAACATGCATCATCATTACTACAATTAAGTCAATATTTAACAGCAACAAACAGAGTTGTAAAGCTTTCGTCTTCGTCTTTGTCTTGGCTCTTTGGCTCTTAAAAAAAACACAACTAAGAAGACACCAGTCGAGATTTCCCGACTAGAAGATACCCTGAAACCGATACTAATGTGTTTGCGTACTCGACTTAACATCAATGTTTCATATCTCCGGTGTTTCTAAACGGTTTTCAATACAAATTTCACAGATTGTCATTATTTTGTCGAATGTCTTAAACGCAATCTCAAAGTAATTCAAATTCAAGATTTTGTTGTTATCGATAGAATGTGTATATCGGTAACGGGAAGAGTTATCGAAAAGTTGAAAACAAACTTGTACTGCTTAGGGATTAGGCAAACTTATGTTATGACGGACAGATGCTGATCAAGAATATATATACTTTATGGGGTCGGAGATGCTTCCTTCTGCCTGTATACCCTTTTCAGGGTATAAAAAGGGGATAAGAAAGAGCTTCCAAATGTAGTATTAACACATTCTCATTATTACACTGGACAACAAAATAATTGAATTTTAGCTAACTTTTGTTTCAAGTGAAATATTAAACTTTGGTTTTTATACCCTGATCCCATTAAAAATGGGAAAAAAGGGTATCATGAAGTTGTGCAAAAGTATGTAACAGGCAGAAGGAAGCATCTCCGACCCCATAAAGTATATATATTCTTTATCAGCATCAACAGTCGAGTCGATATAGCCATGTCCGTCTGTCCGTCTGTCCGTCTGTCCGTCTGTCCGTCTGTCCGTCTGTCCGTCTGTCCGTCTGTATGTATGAACGCGTCGATCTCAGAGACTATAAGAGCTAGAGACTCCAGATTCGGAACTTAAGCTCGCCTAATCCCTAGGCAGTACAAGTTTGTTTCCGATTTTCGATAACTCATCCCGTTTCCGATATACACATGGGATCGATAACAATAAAATCTTGAATTTGAAAAAACTTTAGATGACATTTTAATTATTAATCAAAATAATAACAATCTGTGAAATTTTTTTTAAAATCGGTTAAGAAACACCGAAGATATGGAACCTTGAAGTTTAGTATGCAGTATGCAGTATGGTCGTACACACACGCACACATACTTGCAAGCACTGACTGTACGCGTAAAGTATAGGGATCAGGGTATCGTCTAGTCGGGATTTCTCGACTAGAGCCTTCTTACTTGTTTTTTTCTAGATTTTTGTCACTTGATAATATTGTATATAAAAACATTATTCACTCATCAATTAGAACTTGAGATATCTTCAAGATAGTAGATAGTAATACTAGTAATTTGTGTTTGTTTTATTTTTCCTGATATGAACCTAATATGAAAATAGTCAGAAAATTGTATTTGCTTTCACATAAATTGGAACAAGAAACGCATATGTTAAGTGTAAAGAAAAGTAAAAGAAGAGAACTCTCGATTGTTGTTCAACACTGTTTTAAGATCCTTCATTATTATTATTATTATTGTTGCTGCACAGTTGTTTGTTGCACAGTGTTACTTAATGACTAAGCGCAAAAACTTTTCATTTTAGTAAAAACCTAGTACTACAACCACATTAAAGACACTAAGCAAGCAAAGAAAGAGAGACAGAGACCGAGAGATAGATGTAGAGATGGAGAGGTAGTGTCTGGTGGGTGGTAGGGGTGGGGGGGGGGGTAGGCTTGGTTGGAGTGAATGCAATGGAGAGGCGTGTATGTCTAAAAGTAGTCATCATTAAAATTCCTACAGTGACACACAGCAGCAGCAGCAGCAACAACAGCAGTGGCAGTGGCAGAGCCAACCCGGCTAGCTGGCTGGCTGGCTGGCTGGCAACACCAGAGGTGGGGGCAAGTGCAACTGCAACTGGCAATGCGACAATGGCCCCAAACAAATCCCCAACTGGGCGGCCAGCTAAGCAATCACAATGGCCGCTTTGCTTGTTTCAATTTTCGATAATTATGTTATGAAAAAAAAAAACGAAAAACGAAGACGAAATAAAAAGAACGAAAGGCAAACAAGGGCCACATTTTAATGAGTGTGGCACAAATAGGCGACTTCTTTAGATTTATGAGAGATGAGTGAGAGAGAGAGAGAGAGAGAGGGAGAGAGGGAGCGCGCGTAGGCGTTAAAAATATTCTTCAGTTTAATTTAGTTTAGTTTAGTTTTCTTTTGCCATTAATTAGCATCACCAAACGAACCGAATGTCGCATGTTGCACAAACGCCCTGTATGTGTGCGTAGGTGGGCAAAATCCTCAGCCTTAGTTTTCCCTTTCGCTTTTGACTCTGTTAAGCGACAATTAATGCTAATTATTGCCAAAATTCGCCCCTTTCGAAATGTTTGCTTTCCCCCTTTGTAACTGCAACAATGCAAGTCATTAGTGTGTGTGTGTGTGTGTGTGTGTAGGTGGGTGTGTGTGTGTTTGTGTGTGGGTGTCGCGATGACACTAGCTGAAAGTGAATAATTGTTGATTATTTGCAGTCGAATGGAAATAACTGCACACTGCAGAATTTAACAGTGCAATGTTATCGCAAGTAAAATGTAGAGAGGAAACCAATGATGTTAAGAGAAATGACTTTCAAAAGATACTTTTGGGCGAAAGACTTTGAAATTTGCAGCTTTTATTGAAAAATGTATGCGAAAAACGTTATATTTTGTGTATACAAACATAATAACAATTTTGATATCGCCTTTTTAATTATTTTATATATATATAGTTACATATACATATAATAAAGTTTTTTTTTTCTCATGGCATGGATATTTCGCATTTCGCATTACTTCAAGTTATTATATTTTTTATTACAAATTTACTTTTTCTGTTATTTTAACGATTTTTTGTGCAAATAATATTGTGGAAAAGGTAAAAATGTCAAATGAATTGGCACATTACGCATACGCCACATGAACATTATTGATTTTGTTTTTTTATTAACATTTATTTTGTAATGGACATCTTTAACCATAATATTGCTGTTGTTGTTGTTGTTGTTGTTAAAGGCAATCGTCAAACGTCAGCGATTTTAATATATTTTTTAATTAACGGCATTTTTTTTTTCTCGCTTGCTTTCATTAATTAAGTATGTATTTATATTTCTTTCGCAATTCGCTTTCTTTAGATGCAACTGCGGCAACAGCGGCAACTGCTGCAACAGAGCCAAATGCATTAATTGTTAATTAATAATTCTTGTTGTTGTTGTTGCTGGCTGAAAATGCAATTAAAGCGCAAAGCGCACAATTAAATTATTGAATTGCTTGTTACTCTATAAATATGTACATACATATATATATATATACATTTTTATATACTTGTGTGTGTATTTATAATTATTAAATTGTATTTCCATGTTTATTTTTATTTACATTTATTTTTCTTTTTTTTATTGCTTGCCTCTCGATTGGATTAGTTTCGAACGAAACTGAGACAATTTGCGCTCATATAAATTTAAAAAAAAAAACGTCATTAGACCTTCCCCCCACTCTCTCTCTCCCACCCCACCACTTCTGTTCCAGGTACAAATGTGTGTGTGTGTGTGTGTGTGTGTCTTATTTAAATAGAATAACAAACTAATTAGTGTTGATAGTTTTTTATTTTTTTTTAGTTCTCTGTCACGATTCTCGATTTTTTTTTTTCTATATATATTTTTTATAATTGAATTGCCTTCGGTTTTTAGTTGCGCTTGCGTTCGCAATTGATTTATTGTTAATAAAATTTGTTGCTATTGCCTTGTTAAATGTAAATGTGACCCGATCCAACTTGCATAAGTAATCAAAATGCTAAGCACCCAACCAAACACAACACAGCTAACTCGAATATTAACCACATACATACATACTCACATATATAAATTATTCCGAAATCGCAAAAAGCCGCAAATTGTATGCTCTTTTCTATTATTTAATTATACATTTTATTATTCTTGTACGTGATTTGATTTTGGTGTCCTCTCATTGGTTGTTAAGCCAACATTATGCTATTTAACAGCAGTGTAAGTCAAGCTTTCACTTCTCTTATGCTGCTAACATATGACTGCTAATTAGCATAGAGCGGCAATTTGAAATGTCAATGCGCGCAAACGCAAAACGATTGCGCACGAAAGAGTGTTATTAGAGCGAGATAGATCAAGCGTACATACACACACAAATACATACATACTAGAATGTCAGCGGCATGCCAATTAGCTGTCGTGCAGTTAGCGCTGGCGTCAACAGCGCGACGCCGGACGACAAGTTTCGTTTTGAACTCAAAAAAAAAAACTTGCATACTATTTCGGTCAATTGCGTTTATTTTTAATTAGTTTTGCTGTTTGCTGTTGTGTTGTGTTGTTTTAAGTACTTGGTCCTAAAAACTAATAACAAAATCTATGCTATTTTGAGGCAGCTCATTCACACACACACACATGCTCACACACACACACACACGGTAACTGTTAAGATAAATATGTAAATATTTACATTTACATACTACATACATATGTAATTGTTGATTGTGCTTGTGGGAGACGCTTTTTGATTGATTGATTGTGGGCAGCGTGTGAGTGTGTGTGTGTGTGTGTGTGTGTGTGCAAATGTGAATGAATGAGTTGGCATCAGTATGAATGAATGCTCGTTGCATTTGGCTGTGCGCCAATTAAAAACATACAAACAAACAAACATACATATATACAGTAATGCTAATCATTGCCTTCTACCCACTTAGTCGATTTTTTTTTTTTTTTCTGATAATTTGAACCGTTGACAGTTGTACCTAATTGTAGAGTTTAAAAGCTTTTTAGCTTTAATTTGGTACAGTTAAATCTTTAAGATCCCTTAAACTCTTTTAAAATGAAATTAATTTATAATAAATATATTTAACTTGTCTCTTTTCAGGTAAGTTTCGATTGAGCTCTAAGAAACATTGCCTATGTTTTGCCCATGTAAGCTAAATACAACCAACGGTTATCTTAATTGCAATAGCTCACCATGTGGTGAGAATAAACAACTCGCGCTCTCTCTCTCTCTCTCACTCTCTCTTTAACTTAGCTGTGGGGTGACATTCTCATTTGTTTGTTGTCGACGCTTTTAATATCTTGAGCTTTTTTCTTCTTTTTTTTTTTGGTTTATTTTTGTTTTTGGTTTATTATATGGCAAAGTGCTGTCATAAAATCAAACGACATGACAACAATAACAATTAATACCAACTATAATGCCAGCAGACATATTTTTTTTTCTTTCTTTCCAAATGAACCTTGCACATTCCTTGTACATACATACATATGTATTTTTGTTAAACCTTTTTAAGCCGCAAATTATGAGGCACCTTGTCGTATTTTTTTTTGATATTTTGTTTTCTTTCTGGTATTAAGAGCGTATAAAAATATTTCTGGAGCTTACGGAGCTTACTGTTTGCAACGGTTTATTGTTAACTGTTATTGATATTTTGAACGAAATTTTGATATGCAAAAATCATGATTAACGCTGGTTCATAAATGTTTAAGAGTTGCCAACTGTTGTTAAAGATTTCTTTTTTTGTTCCGAAAAGGTTTTTAATTAGTTTTAGATGATTCTATCTCTTTTACCCATATGCTATTACTATACTATACAAATCAAATTATGCATATTCACAATTTTGCCGATAAGTACAATTAAAATGAATTAAATATCGACAAAAACAGAACTAATAACAACAACAATAACAACAACAACTAAAATATACCGCAAGCAAAACAAATCGGAAAGAAAAAATCGCTAGCAGCCTCCACCTCCCTCCACTATTCCCCCGCTCATTTCACCTGATCGTCTAAGCAAATGGTGGGTCCATTAAATGCAACACTGACAAAATTAATTGCCACTTTTTCGCATTTGGCAGAGCAACAAACGAAAATGTCAACCATACGAGAGACGATGACGAGGGAAGACAACGGGACAACGGGACAAAGACGACGACGACGATGACGATGAGAAAAAACGAGCAGAAAATCAAACGAAACGAAATAAAATTATGCGCCAAGCATTTAAAGTTATGCGTGGCGTCGGCAGCGGGCAGCGGGCAGCAGGCAGCGGGCAGCGCTGTGGTAGGAGTCTTTTGAGTGGGTTAACAGTGGTGTGGTGGATAAAGATAGATGAGTGATGGGTGAGGGTGAAAAGGGAAGCGTTGCCAGAGCAAAAAATGTAATGTAATATAAGCAAATCTGTAGTTATTGACTTGGCATGGAATACGAATATGCTTAACTTGACATACTAACTAACTAATTATTTGATGCACAAACATATTTTAATTTTCAATATTATTCATGCTAAAATTTAATATGCAAATATTCGTTAGAACATTTTATGGTGGTTTTTTTTTTCTGTGCGCTAAGTTGCAAAGCTGCAACAGCCACAACAACAATCTCAGCGGAAGTCGCCGCAAATTTGTGGAGGAAATGAGTTGGCAACCCCCCCCCCCCCTCCCCACCTCTTCCTCCTTCTCTCCAAAACCCACACTGCGGGCGATTGGATTAGTTTGAATTGGTTTTTTCCACAATTTATTACTTGGTTGCAACAGAAGTAAGCGAGAGAGAGAGTCAAAGAGAGAGAGAGAGAGAGAAAGAGAGATAGAAACTTCAACTTAGATAACGATCATATCGACGGGAAAGTAAATGTTTAATGTTCGAAAATTAAATTGTATGGAAAAATTTAATGATTTGTTTTTTAACTTTTAAGAATAACTTTCAGAGCATATATAGTTATAGTTTTTTTTCCCCCGATTTGTTTATTCAAAAGGATTGATAGTTGGAAAATGGATGGAAAAATGCCAGATTATGGCTTAAAAATGATTTGAAATATATTCGAAAAAAATGTTATTCTTATTTGATACATTTTAAATTGATTTTAAATGTGCAAAATAAGTTATTTCTTTTTTTTTTTTGATGTGACCCGCGCGATGCCGGAGATTGTACATACATACATGCATGCATGCATATTCATGCGTTTCAATTAATTTTCTTTTATCTTATGTTAATAAAATAGTTGCGTAAAAAGTAAAACTCAAACTTTTGCAGAATCATTATTCATGCATAGAAAAAGCCCATCTTCCCCTCTCCCTCTTGAGCTAAAGTTGCATTGTTGGCAACTCTGTGCGTGTGTGTTTTTTGTTGCTATCTGCATAACACATTAGAGAGCATCCATGTATGTACATACATATCTATGTGTGTGCGTATGTATTAATGTGGTTCTTTGGCTGCTGCTGGTTGGCGGGCTTTTTTTTTGTTGCTAATGGCCAGCCAACATGTAAAAAAAACAAGATCAAAAAGCAGCAGTAGCAGCAATAGCAGCAGCAGCAGCGGCTCACACATAAAAACATAATGTCTGAATCATGTTACAAAACAATTTAGCAAACAAACTGTCAAAAACATGACAACAAACGCAGACGTCGACAGCAGCAGAGACAGCGACTACTGCTGTGGCTGTTGTTGCTGTTATTGTTGTTACAGTTGATCTTGACGTTGATGAGTCGAGCACATTGTAAATGACATTTGAGAGTGCAAGAGAGTGAGTGAGTGAGTGTGTAGAGTTTGTGTGTCTGTGTGTGTTTTGGAGAGTGGGAGAGATGGGCTTAATGTTGAGTTAAGCTTTAGTGCCCTGCCTAGCTTGTCATCTTGCCTGACAAATTATATTTGTCAAATCAACTTTCGTTAGTCACACATGCACAGATTGCAGCCAACTCCCTCTCCCGCACTCTATATCGCCAACCCTGTTGTGCGCTCTCACATGCAAATGGTTTGCGTAATTAAATCAAAGCGCAACCCTTAAAGCATTACGAATTATTATGTGGGTGACAGTGGTGATGATTGTGGTGTGGTTGATTTTGTTCAGTGCTCCACATATTTTTACACACACACACATACACCCTGTAAGCGTACATTTTATGTCATAAATTTAGAGCTTAGCCATATAATTTTTGTTATTATTATTTTTTTTTAGTTCTTTTTTTTTATAAGGCCATTTACAATGGACGCTAAGCTGCCAAACGCCCCAAAAGATCAAGCGTTTCTTGCAGTTGCGACTTTGACTGCAATTAAATGCAGCAAGCAAGTTGGCAACCCTTTTTGCCAGCACATCACGCAATGCCATTAAACACGCATACACACATGCATACACATATGTACAACTTCTTAATACATACATACATAACTGCACATGATAATGTCATAAAATTAAATGGCCACACTTATTGTTGCCGTTGTCGCTGCTTTAATTAGAGTTTTTCCAGCCGCTGTCGTTTTTACACACACACACGACACACGGGAAAGAGAGAAAAAAAAAATACACAGCAGCAGCAGTAGCAAAGAAAATTTCCTTTCCATATTCCATGACTGGTCTGGCAGACAGGCTGGCAAGCAGGCTGCCTGGCTGGCTGCTATAAATATTATAATTATCAAAAAGTGTAGCCAGCGACGTCGTCCGTCCACATTCACCGTCGTACGTAGTAATCGTAATTGAGTTAATTAACACGCCACAAAACGCGCCAGGCGTCTACTATGGAGCGGGATATACAACTATGTTTGTACACATAGACTCATACACACAAACAAAAAGAGAGAGGGAGAGAGCCGACAGTATTTAATTGCTTGTACAAAATAATAACACAACAACACAGCACACACAAAGACGCACTGGTTAGAAGAAACGAGCGAGGATACAGTTAATTGCAACTATTGTTATTTTTGCCTCTCTCTCGCTTCAGGCATTTGAGTAAGTGAGATTTACATACAGAGACAGAGAAAGAGAGAGAAAGAGAGAAGAGCGCATAACATAACAAAGATCTGCTCTAAGCTATGACATTTCTTTACATACATACATATGTGTATGTACATATGTATGCAAGAAAAAACTTGCCTCACATTGTTACTACTAATGACAAGGCTGCTAAACTGATGACTAGCACTTGTACAGCCTAAAAAACAACAATAACAAGCGAGACGACGTCGACGACGACGACGAGGAGGAGATCATTAAAAGTCCAAAAGCAAAACAATTATGGAACTCATTGAAGCCAATTATTAATAAAAACAGCAAACAGCGACGACGCGCAACAAGTGGCAACTGGCCAACGGCAACATCAACAGCAACAGCAACAACAATAAAAATAACAACGGGGCAAACAAAACAAAAAAAAACTGAAAGGCCTGCCACAAAGAGTCCCGGCCTTCGTCTTCGTCTTGTTTTCTTCCGAGTGTGTGGCACAGTAGCCAAAAGCACAACAAAAAATACATGTGGCAAAAAGGGCAGTAGCAATAACAACAATAACAACAAGAACAACAGAAGCAGCAGCAGCAGCATCAACAACAAACATTGTTAATGAAGCTGCAAAGGAATGCAGACAAAAGAACGAACCAACGAACGTACGAACGAACGAAGAAGAAGATGAACGTGAACGTGAACGACCAAGAGGAGGAACCTGGGCGTGTAGAGAGCGCACAACTTCACACATAAATGGGAGCAGCAGCAGCAGCAGTAGCATCATGTTGCCAACTGTCGATGTTGCTGGCAACTACAGCGAGGGTAGCAACAAATAATGTTGCCAACAACAAATCAATCAACAATGATGCCAAGCTCTGTTTAAGCTCGTTTTGAACGAAAATTAAAGCAACTGATAAACATAAGAGAGTTTTTTCACAGAATTATATATTGATAGTAAGCTTTAGTGGCGCACCTCGCACATGCAACATGCTGTGTGTGCCATAGTTATCGTCTTCGTTGCGACAATTATGTTTGTAAACTGCACATAAATGGGCAGGGAAGCAAGTTGCCAGCCAAGCAAGCAGCAACTTACCTCGAGTATCATGGCCATAAGAGATGCTGTTGCTGCTGCTTAATAATGTCATAAAAATTAGAACGGCGTATTAATTGGCAGGCCAGCAAACACAACAACAACAACAAAGTGAAGAGAACGCAGTGTGGAGAGTGGAGAGTAAACAGCAAACTGCAATTGGAACTGCGTGTGGGAGCGCAACATGTTGCCTAGTTTTTATTTTGTAACTCTGTTTGCTTTGTTACTTACTGCTGCTGCTGTTGTTGTTGTTGTTGTTGTTTGTGGTTGTTGTTGTTTGCCGTTTTTGTTGTTGCGCTGCAATTTCGCGCAAATAAAATAAATTGGCAGCCAATTAAGTGAACGTCGCTCAGCCGCATATCAGAACAAAAGCATTAAGGCAGCAAATTAAGTGGCTGGCGCAAAGCAGCACAGCTAGCAGCGCAGCGCAAAGCAGGCAAAACAACAACAAAAAAACGAAACAAAAGAAGCAAAAAGAAATGCATGCAATAATAATAATAGCAATAGTTAGTTAGTTAGACAGACGACGATGATGCGCTACGGATAGCGGAAGTTGACCAGCCGCGAAAAGGCAAATAAAGCAAATCATACTTAATTAACGGCATAAGCTATAAGTGAGTGCTAAATGCGCGTTAGAAAGAGCGACATAGAGAGAGAGAGCGAGAGAGAGAGAGAGAGGGCGCGCTTAGACATTAATGCTTAGATTAATAAATGCCGAAATGCATGTTCAACTCAATAACAGCAGCCTTCAGTCACCAGTTCGCCAGTTCGTCAGTCAGTTTGTCAATTAGTCAATTCATCAGTCTTTGGGTGTGTGTGTGTGTGTGTGTGCGTTCGCTCAGTTAGTGAGCCAATTACACGACAAAATCTTATATGATCGTGCAAATTGTATTTTTATTGCCAATTATTTATTTATTTCGTTTAGCGAACAACGATGCCGACAGTTAAAATGCCATGAGAGGCGTCGCGTCGCGTAGCGTCGCTTTGCTTTGCGTTGCGTTGCGTCGCTTCGTTGGGGGCAGCGACGTCAACGCTAGCATCGCTTTTAACATACTCTGTTATAATGTGTTTGCTAGAATGTTTGGATCGCTGTCTACTGCTGTTGACACCAATACATATGCACTTATGCACTTATGTTATTGCTTAATATCATCACTGAAATCTTTTTGGAGCATGCTGTTAATTGAATTGAATTGCTGTGATTTTAACAGTGTATGAACGTAGTCTGTTTCGTTTGTTGTTATTGCTATTTGTCATTTGAAAACTCAAATATGATATTCAATTAATTGTCATTTTGTTGTCTGCCATTGTCGTTGTCGTTGTCGTTTTGTTGATTGTTAAGCAATCTTTATAATTATACAAACATATTTGTATTTATTTATGTTCGTTTTGTTGTTTTTGCTTTTTTGCATCACAGCACCCGACGTTCATTCATTAATTATCAGCAAGAATCTAAACGAGCTTAATTTGTATTCAATGCAATTAAAAAAATATATATAAATACACATATATTTTGCTCAGTGCACCGTTTTGCTCAAGTTTTTTTTGGCTTAGCTGTTTGTTGTTGTTAATTATTTATTTGCATTGATGGGAAATTAATTAGTTTCTTCCAATTAACAGCGCATAGGTATGCTGTTAATTGGCTGAGCTGTAAAATGTTAATGTCAAAAGCAATCGAAATACTTTAATGGTCGTTTGGTATCTTTTTTTTTTTTCAAGCTTAAATCCTTTTTTTAAGAAGAAAAAATAGTTGCGTTAAAATGTCATTGCAAATAATTGTTAAATCATATTATTAATAAAACGACGGGGCCAAAACAAATTTGCATATGTATGTCAAAAAAACAAAAAAAGGTACAGATAGGACAAGCAATAACAACAACAAAAATATAAAAAAAATGGCCGTAAAACAGAGTGCTGCGTAAATAACAGTCGGTTGCACTTGAGTAATTTCGCATAAAACATAACCACGTAGAAAGGATATTAATAAACCGACGATAATACACACACACGCACACACACACGCACGTTTACATATGTGTGTGCACATGGACAAGTGGCTGCCATTGTCAGTTGATGTTGTTGTTGTTGTTGCTGCTGCAGCGCCATCAAGTAAATCAGTGTCCAATGTGTAAATAATTTCCATTTGAATGAGCAATTGTGCATTTTTCATACACAAACACACACACACGCGCGCTTACGTATGTATGCTGCTGCACTTTTCATTTGCAGACGAAACGCGTCGACATTTAAAATCGCATGAAATTTTATTAAAATGAAGTAAATATGGTGTAAACGTGCTGATAAAACGGTTCGTGCTCAGCTATGTGGAAGAAATGAATGGGTAGACACACAAACGTTCGAATGCGATGGCAACAGATGCCGCCGCTGCCGCCGCCGCCGCCGCAGTCACCGCTATGTCCGAGTCATCGCACGTGAGAGCAGGAGCAAAAGTTTAAGCGCACCTTTCAAAAGAGACAGAGCGAAACAGTGAGTTAAAGGTGTATGTGTGTGTGTGACGTTTAAGAGCAAGCAATAATTTTGTGTATGCATGTGTGTACGTATGTATGTAAGTATGTACATATAATATGCGTAATTATTGATTGACACAACTAGTGATTAATGCGGTCAATGATTACACTAACTAATTAGCGGTTTGAGCAGTCATGTATAAGCATAAATGTCAATGTACATTTGTACATATGTATGTATGTATGTATGTACAAATATTTGCATCGTTATGTAACTTTCATCTACAATACGTACAGGCATGCATAATATCTTTTCTTATTTGTGCCTGAATGCTGGTCAGCGTATACAAAAGTTGCCGCCCAGATGCTTTTCTGAGACGGCGGCGCAGCATAAAATCGGCTATGTAAATAGTCGTGCAAATATTTAAGTATGTGTGCATGATGTGCGTGCGTGCATGCCTGCGTGTGTGTGTGTGTAATTTGCAATGTGCAGTTTGCCGTTCATGTTGAAAACTCTCTCTCTCTCTGTTAAAAACACTCTGTTATTAATGATGTCGAAAGAGGCAGAGCGGAAGCACATTGTCCTTTGTCTTTGATGCTGCTGCTGCTTGTGGTTGTTGTTGCTGTTGTTGTTGTTAATTGTGAGAATGATGCCAGGCAGTTAACCGTTATTTAATGTGCACTGACTACAAGGGCCTCTCTCGTACAGAGCCAATGTGTACGTAATTTTCATGTGTGTGTGTGTGTGCAGCTCAACAAATGTAATTAACTGTAATGGCAAAACGTTTGTGAGATTTTCTGTGTGGTCAGTGTATCAATATATATGTACATATATGTATACGTTATTATGTGTTCTCGTGTGTTTGTGTGTGTGTTTGTGTTTGTATGCTTATTTGGTCAAGTGGGCAGCATTGTTTTTGTCGTATGTCATTTAATTGTTGTAGTTGTTGTTGGCCTGACGACTTTGTCACTTTATCATTCACTGGGCGCGTCTTCAAACAAGCAAATTAAAGTCATTATTATCATCTTCATCATCATCATCATCGTTATTAATAATGTTGGAACATGGAATAGCAGCAGCTAAGTGTTGGCCAAACAACAATTGACACAATTCAACAACAATTACAACAACAATAATAACAACAACAATGGTAATAAGTGCAATCCATTTTGCTCTTTGCTTCTTACTCTTTAACTATCTGTTATCCTCCCTCACTGGCTCGCTCTCCCTCTCCCTCTCTCTCCTCTCTGCCTCCCTCTCTCTCTCGCTCTCACTCTTGTAGCTTAGCTCATGTCACGCTGTTTTTAACGGTAAAAACGATCTGTTAATTGTACACTGAGCAAAAATAGTGCAAATTAAATAAAACATTATTCGAAACTAATAATATTTTCTTGCAGTGCACATAATATTTCGATAAACTATGCCCCCAGCCATTCACAATAATCTTAATCGATAGACCGGACTTAGCTTTAACCATACATATGTATGTATGTATGTATGTATGTGTATTTGTTGTTGCTTATTGGTTATAGTTATGGCTTAGTGCTATGGTTTTGGTATTGCCTCTGTCTCTGTCACTGTCAGTTGACAATTTCAATTAGGCTTTAACACTCTGCTCAATGATAGTTGGCTTGGCCGGCTGGTTGGTTGGCCAGTTAGCCAGTTGGCCAGTTGGCTAACATAACTTGAGTTGGCCATCTCCATCTTTGCGGCTTGGGGCGCTGTTAGCTCTCAAGTGGCTGGCAATTACGTTCAATTAACTTGGCCAACTTGGTAACGGATGCTGCAAACACTGCTAGCCACTTGGCCAAATGCGTTTTGCTCTCTATAATTAAATGATGCTTGCTGCCCGGCTAACTGCCGGCATGCCACCTAATCATAAGTGATACCAAAAGGAAATGCTTTTCAATGCTGCGCACCTGCAACTGTTGCAACTGTTGCAACTGCTGCTCTTGCAACTGGAAGCCTCTCATGCTGCGATCCACTTAATTACATTGATTCTTAGACGATTGCAATGGCAATGGCAATGGAAATGGCAATGGAAATGCCAATGCCAAAGTTGCAACTTGCCCCCTCTCAACTTGCCACCACTCTACTTCATCTTATTTATTTACTTTTTGTATTTTTTGTTGTTGTTGTCTTCTTAGCTTCCAACGTCAACTTAATTAATTGTGCGTCCGGCCGCACGCTCAGACTTTATCTATCTCTCTCTCTCTCTCTCTCTCTCTCTCTCTCTCTCTCTCTCTGTCTGTCTGTTTTTCTGTTTATTTTGGTTTGGTTAATGCGACTGCAACTGGTTTTATTTTTTTGTTGTTGCAGTGATCAGCGGCGATCAGCGTTCGATTGATCCGATCATTAGCAATTTCTATTTGTGCGTTAATTGCTAATTTTGTGAAAAGACAGAGAGACACATAGAGAGTGAGAGAGAGAGAGAAAAGATACATTAATTAGCGCAAAATAAGTGCGCCAACTTTGCAATCGAAATGAAATGCCGCACAAACTGGTCATGATCATCATAATGATCATCATCATAATGATCATCATCATTAACACGCTTCGTTTCGTGCTGCTTTTAATGAACTCGTCTCGCGGCACGTGGAAATTCAATAATGTACTTTGTTAAAGTTGCCAATTAATTAGCTAGAGATGGAAGCGTGACTAAAAAAAATTTATATTTTTCTCATTAATTTAACATTTCTTTTTATTGCTTTTTTTAATTTTTTTTAAAATATTTTTCTTTATTTTTATTTATTTTTTATTTTTATTTGCAAATCTTATTTATCTTAAACATTTTCGTTCACTGTACTGTTCTGATCGCATCTGATGTGCTTATTGAGCTTTACTCACGTGCTCACTCAATCACATACATACATACATTTGTATGTGCACACAAGAGAGCAATAGACGCGCTCTCTGTGGATGTGGATGCTTTCACCTAATTAACGCCGCTTGAAGCTCTAAACTCAACTGCATTTGGCTATGTGAAGCAATTAAATTCAGTTCGCAAGCGCACACGCATCAAGAAGCTTTTGCACAAGACAATGCCAGTACGAAAACGACACTGTCAACGTCGCAGTCGCAGTCGCTGTTGCCGTTGCCGTCGCAGTCAGCGCTTTTGTCTTCATCTTCTTCTTCTTGTTCGGTAGCCAGCTGCGTCTGCGTTGACGTTGCTTTAGTCCATAAAAGCGCAATTTGTCGTAATTGTTTAAGCAGAAAGAAATAACAGCAATTGGAAAAAAATAACAACACAACGCAACACAACAATACAATACATAAAACAACTTAATAAAAATTCCAATGCCGTGTTGTACATCATTTGAGTTCAGGCGGGGTGAGCGCAGGCAGCAACGGAAGCTCACTGAAAAAAAAAAAATGAGACCGGCCATATAATAATAATACATACTAATAATGGGAATTGTCGCACAAATCAAAGCCGTTTTGGCGCAATATGTTTTTGACGCAAAAGAGAAAAGAGAACGGAGAGAGAGAAGGCGGAGGGTCTTTTAAGCATAAATCTCACTTAGGCTCGCAAGCAGAAAAGTAAAATCTATACAAATAGATTAACAATAACAAGAGCGCGACAAAAACAAATGCTCATGTACAACAAGCACAACAAATGCCCAGCCCCATATGTTGCCACAATAATAAACACTGTATCAACAACAACAAACAAAAGCAACAACAACACCATCAACAGCAACAGCAACAAATCGCATAAATCAAACAAGCTGTGTGTCCGTTGGCGGATACGAGAGGGTGGTAGACGCTCTCGATTCCAACTGTATGTGGCAGCATTTGTGTTTTGTTGGTTTTTTATTTTTCCTTAATTCTTCATTGCTGCTGCTGCTGTTGTTGTTGTCGTTAGTTATTGAGATTGAGTGAAATAACAACATTCAACTTTCGATGGCACTAGAACAGGCGTAAACACAAACACGACACGTACACACATACACATATGCTCACACACATATAAGTACTTTTTCTCTTGCTAACTGTAAATAGACGCCGTTAAACTATGCAGGCGACAAAATTGTCACGAAGCTATGATCAATTTTTTATTGCCATCAATATTTAAACAAAGCAAACTATATATGATATATATTTATTTTTTAATAATAATAATCATATTTTATAGATAAATTATTAGTTGTTCGAAAAACTATTTCCGTTATTTTGTCGCCCGTTTTCAATGCATGTGTAACCGTTGGGCTGGCAACACTCATACATACGTATGTACCGTACACAAAAATAAACAAAAAGAGAGAGGGAGTTTAGTTGAAGCTGCTGCCAGTGACATTGCAAATTGTCAAGTGCCAAAAAAAAAAGCTCCTTATCAGAGAGAAATGTCTACATATAGATCCTCTGTCTCTTACTCTCTCGTGTCGAGTGTGTAAGTGTGTGTGTGCGTGCGTGTGCATTTGAGTTTGATTGGTATTTATGGCAGTTTAAGTATGCATTGAATGTACGAAATTGTTGTTGCTATTGAAGCAGCAGCAGCAGCAGGAGCACATGTCGCTGACAGGACGAAGCCAAAGGGCAGCATACTGAACACATTGGCTTCACTTCATAATTAAATCGACAACAAGAACAACAACAAATTGTAAACGTTGCTATTTAATTGTTCGCTGGGCCACTTAAAATCTCGTTTTGTGTCGCAAAACTTTGTTTGAAGAGAGCCCAACAAAAAAAATAAAACAAAAGCAAAATATGCAAAAATAAATAACAAGAAACAAAAAAAAAAACATTAAACATGGACCACGGCAATCGCAGCCGTGACGTGACGCGACTTTTGTTATGGCAAGGTAGATGGGGAAGAGAGAGAGGGAGAGAGAGAGAGAGTGGTGAGTTAGCTTATTTCTTGTCGCGCAACATGTTTGCCGTTACACTGTTTCCCTTCCCCCGCCCCTAAATCTGCAGAACCGTTTTCTTGCTTGGCTTTGCATAGCTTTGGTGACCATTCTCTCTCTCCCTCTCTATCTGACTCTCCCTCCCACTTAACTGTCCCGTGCCCTTTTTTATGCTCGTGCAAAGTCTTCGTTTTGCATTTTTATGGCATAAAAATTAAAAATGAATTTTGATTGTTTTGTTAGCTTGTTGTTGTTGTTGCTGTTGTTTTTTGTTCGCTCTCTTGTCGACGTTCCGTTTTTGCTGCTTCTTTGTGCCTTGTTTTATATATTTTTGTGGCATTGTTTTAGTTTTTCATATCGCGTACTTGACTTGTTTTTCCTGCCTCTATTGTTGCCGGTAATTTGTTTTCTTTTTTGTTTTTGTTTTGCTCTCTTTTGTTTTGCATAAGTTTGGTTTACCTATTTTGTTTTTGTTTTTGTTTTTTTTAATTTGTGCGCTGAAGCCTTGCATGGCCAAAAGGACATTGAATTATGGACTTTTCTAGGTGTTTTAATTAAAGCTTTAAGGCAATGTGACCTTAAAGTATAAACAACAAATACCACCTGCACATATTGCATTAAAGCAAAACGTACTCTGAAAAGTAGGCAAAAGAAAAAACAAAAATTAAAAGTCGCTTGCTCTCTCGCTCTCTTCGTCTTAGAACTACTCTCATTTCTTCTTCAACAAATCCACCTTGATCGTTCGCTCGCTCTCCCTTTCGCTCAGCGCTTCAGTTAATTCACCGCGCAGAATAACGCAACAAAATTTCACCATTGCCATTGAATTTCATGTTGAGTTTAATTTCCATACGTTTACATATTTATGAACTCGTTTGAATTAATTAACTTATTGGTTCACAATGTGTGCATATCCTTTGGCAAATATAACAATGCACCACACATCGAAATGCGCATTTTATTTCTTAAATACTGTTATAATATATATATATATATATATTTCTCTTTTCATCACTTTACATGATTATTTTTCCATAATTTCGCCATCAATTTTCTCGTCTCACGTTGCGTGCACAAATTTAATTTATGTGATTTTTTTTATTTTTTCGAACAGACAGACAGGTGAGGCGAGGGAATGGGGGTGGATGGTGGGTGGTGGGAGGTGGGGGGCGTGGTTGCTGCACGCTCAGCACGTTTATTCGCACTTAATTCGCACTTTTTGACACCTTTTGCTGTCCGTCCGTTCGCACGAACCGCCGTACCGAACCGAACCGCACCGAATCCAAAAGCTCAAAACCGAAAAATAAACAGCGTAAGCCCCCCTTCCCCCCTCCCCCGTCCAGCATCATCATCATCATCATCATATGCAGGCTGTCAGCAACATAATGCACAATGGCAAAATGGGGGAAAAAAAATGGCGAATGGCGGGCAAAAATTATGCAAAATAAATTAATTACCAATTACGGGTGAGCCCTTGGCACATGGCCTTCAAGGGTAGAAAAGAAGGGGGTGGGGAAAGGAGAGGCTGCTGCAGTCACTTCAAAAACGACGGTTAGCGAGGGAGGGGGCTGGGGGTGGGGGGTGAAAGGAGGAGAAAGCTCCCGATATTGCAGCTGTTGCAGGCTTATATATTTTCACTCTTTAGGGTTGTTGTTGTTGGGGTTGCTTGTGTGTGTGTGTGTGTGCGTGTGTGTGACAAACAAGAGGCAAACCGAAAATGGCGTTGCCGTAACGCGTTTGTCACATGAGCCACACCACACTCGGCCACTAATTAGTGTCATTAAATGCGCTCCACATGCCGCTCTCGAACATGCGACAACAGTTTGCAATCCCCCCCCCCCCCTCCTTTACCCGCTACTCCTATCCTTTCGTTCTGACATGTGCATGACATAAAAATTGCAGCAGTTAAACCTTCCCCCCGCCCCGCCCCGCCACCCTCCAAGTATTCCCACTCTTCATTCAGCTTGAATATTTATATCGTTTCGTTAAGCATTAACATAACTGACCGCAAAATCTCGCTTGTTCTCGCTTGTGTGGTGGAACGTGGTGGGAATGGAACATAACAACTATAGCGACAGTTTTCTTAGAGCCGTCGTCATTTCCGTTAACTTGCGTGCAAACCTGTAATTTAACCAACCCCCCCCCCCCCCCCACCCCCTTCCGCATCACCTACCTAGCAAGTGAGACTTACCTGCCAGAATTGGGGTTAAAAAGGGTTTAAGCCACAAAACCTACACACCACACATGTATGTATGTGTGCTTGTATGTGTATGTATGAATAATTATAGAGCCCGGAACACACACACACACTTCGTACCAACCAACCCAACCCCCCTCCTGGAGGGAGGTATCCGCTTAGCAAACTAAACTGTGAAAATGCCCGCAAGCCAAAACCAAAACATAAACCAACAACAACAAAAAAAAAAAGGGTCACCCACATCCATGGGTATTACCCGGCACCCGGCCATGGAAATTTGAATATTGATTGGCTTTAATGAGCGCTCTGGTTGCGCAATTAGTTTCCCTTACGTCGCGGCTATCGGTTGCGTTTCCGTTTTTCTTTTTTCCTCACGGGGTGAATAAGGAAAAAGGGACAGGGATACCAAATTATAGACTAGACTAGACGAGACTAGACTACAGGTGTTAAGGAGTTGGGTTCGATTCGGTTCAAGAATATTTCTGATGAAAAGGTGAAAAAAGTAAATATATAATTGAAAAGTTATTGATTAACATAATTTATAAACATTAAATCAATTGTTGAAAGAAAAATCATTAAAATTTCAAAACAATATTAAATAAAACAAGCAAAAATCATTTAAACTGAAAACCATCGCAAAAATGTTTGAATATCATTTTTTATACTCAAACAAAGACCATTAAAAGTTTTTAAAGGTTAAAAAAAAATATTAAGAATAGAAAAATTGATAATTTATGGATAAATCGTATTTTAATTCTTTTTTTTTTTCAACTGAAAACAAATTTGAATTCAATTGAGAAACAACCAAAAATTAATAATAAAAAAACGTTATAAAATTGTGAAATTTGAATGAAATTACAGTGAAAACACACTTAAGCGGACAGCGGACGAGCGTCGAGAAATTTGTTGAGTGTTCGTTAACACAGGTTTCACTGTATGAATGGTGAAACAAGCAAACAAACAAACAAATTCAAACTGAAATCTATTCAAAAAAATTGCAGCCAAAATATGCAACAAAATGCACTTTTCAAGGGTCAAGCTCATGAGCGAGGGGCAGGGGAGAGAGTTGGTTGGTGGTGGTGGTTGAAGGGGTTGAAGTGGGGTTTGTAATGCATAAATTTAATTGATCACACACACACACACACACACACACCCAAAAACTATGAATGCTCATATGAATATTTTGCGTTGCTTTTGTTTTTTTTTTTAGTTGTCACCGATAAAATGTATTTTCTATGGGTGCCGACCAAAAAATGCATATTTGTAATATATATATATATATATATATGTATGTGGGAGAAAAGCGAAGCGCTGCCAAACAAACGTTTAGCATTCAATTCATTTATGTCTAAACTAAATAACAATGCAATATCAACCAACTAAATGGGCTAGGAGGGGTGGATGAGGTGTAAAGGGGGTAGGAGAAGAAGAAGAGCGTGTGTGTGTGTGTGTGTGTGTGTTGGTGGTATTTATTTTTTGGGTATTCGGCGTTAAATTTACATAAATTGATTTGATAGAATTTTTTTTTTTTTTTCATGACTGAGTTGAATAAAGCGAGAGAGAGAGAGAGAGAGAGCGAGAGAGAGACAGAATGAGAGACGGAGAGGAAGGGTTGATGAATTCTGACACCGACCATACACACACACACACACACACACACACATATAAACTGCGTCTGGGATGTCTAATCAAAGTCATTGACAGCAGCTGCAACAAAATAACATAGCTTGCAACATGCAACTAGCTTTCTATTCCTCTCTTCTCTCTCTTCTCTCTCTCTCTCTGTCTGTCTGTCTGTGTGTTTGCCTACGCCAAGGCCGGGTCACAGTTGGCGCTACATGGTAAACAACATCAACATTGGTGGCTTAATGCATTTGGCCATTTCGGAAAGCAAAAGCAACAAAACGATGCCAATATGACACTGCAAAGCCTTCAGATAGTGGTGAAGGGGTTTGTCAAGGGGTGGGGGGAAGTAATGTGTAAGCATTGCATATTTTTAGGGTTTCGGCCAACCACACACACCCCCTTCCACCTCCTACGGCCCCACAACCCCCCTCCAGCATAGAAATGCTCAACAAAACTAAGTATTTAGCGCTTTGGTTTTGGCCTCATTCGAAACGGTTCGAAACAATCCAAAAGCAGCACAAACTAGAGATGGTTCAAGCTTATGTTTCATGTCTATAGTACACATTCGATATGATGAATCAGCTGAATTTTCCATTTTAAATGCTTATCGAAACAAGAAAATAGTTTCTATATCTATTTGTAGCTCATTCACGCAATAACTAATGAAACTTTACCATAACAGATATATATATATATATATATCATATATTAATATATATATAATATAGCTTTTACATTAAAATAATACTGTTCTTAGTGGAAAATGAGTAACAATATAGACATCTCCACGTAGCTGACATATATATGTATATACAATAAGAAGCTTTTCATAAAGCGTTCCCAATTTTTCGTACTTACAAAACTATATATAAAGTATGTTAGATATTTGTAAATATTTCTATGAATTTTTCTGTATTGAATCTTAAACTGCTTATCTTATGTGCTCCTTGTTCGTGTCACGACACGCGCTCGTTTCTAAAATAAAAGCTCACTCCATTCCGTTTGGTTTTTGCATTGCGTTTCATTTTCATTTCATTTCATTTCGTTCTGTACTCTTCTGTTGTTCAATTTGTCATAAATCTCGTTATTTTAAATTGTTGTTGGCATTTTCTGCTTGTTTTGCTTGCATTGATTTGTTGCTTGTTGTTGTTGTTGTTGCTGTCCACTGACGGAGAGGCCTTGGCCATGGTTTTGTTATCGTTATCGAGCTGCTGCAGTCAGCAATTTTGCAGCATTGCATTCGCGACATAAAATAAAACACAAAATTGACATCAATTGGTCGACAGTTGTAAAATGTTGCGGTTCGTTGGTTAAATGTTCTGCAAAAAAAAATATATATATACATATATAAAAACATATATGCCATAAATTCACATCAATAAGTAAAACTCAACGATTTATTATAATGTTAATTTTATTTAATTAAAATCAAATTGCTTTAACAACTGCAAGGTTGTCATAACTCAAAACAAAGAAGTAAATTAATAATAAAAAAAAAAATATTGCTCTACAATTTGCCTCCTGTGAGGTTTGAACTCACGACCCCTGGTTTACGAGACCAGTGCTCTACCACTGAGCTAAAGAGGCAATTTACTTGAGTGTTAGTCGTAAGCTCAGTTATGACAAGGACTTACGTCCACACACACACACACACACACTCAAGAATAAATATTGTAAGCTGCGATCAAAGCTTAAGTTGTGCTTAAAATAGCACGCTAAAGAGAGTGCGGATAAAAAACGACACGTTGGCAGGCTTGATCGTGTCAAGGTCGCCACATTAACGCTAATTCGCTGCTTAGAATTGTTTGTAGCTGCCACATTGCCAATGGCTCGTTGGTCTAGTGGTATGATTCTCGCTTCGGGTGCGAGAGGTCCCGGGTTCGACTCCCGGACGAGCCCAACTTTCTTTTTGCTTTAGATTTGATAATTTGATCCTTTTTAATAATTAATTTTTCACTTTTACTTATATTGTTGCAAGAATATTTGCCAGCGTTATATAAAACGTGTACAACTTGAGTTCAAATGTGTGCTCGAACTTTTTGCAATATTTGCAAATTTGCGGTTTTGCACATTAATTTATATAATACGCACAAAAGTATGCTACACTTAAAATATGTGTGTATTTATGCTAAACGCCGCCGTCTGTAAATGAAATTGAACAGCACTGTTAACCTTACTTGCAGCTGTTAAATGCCGTTATGTCTACTTCAAAACATTAACCAACACTTGGCCAAAACCGACGCTTAGTTTTTTTTTCTTGTGGCGAAATTCGCACAAATAAATACTTTTATTATTTGTTATATCGTTTTGTTGATTGTTAACAATATGGAAACCGAAGCTGATCTTTTGAAAATGGTTAAACACGACAGCGATTACGATAATATCTTGGACTTGAGCAATTCCAATCGCTCAATTTCGGCATTTGCGTCGCCGACGCCATTCACTCCGATTGATGAAAAGTGCAGCGCCATCAATTCAAATTTCTACTTTGGCAATTCCTACAACAATTACTGCAACAACATCAAATATATCTATATATTTGATATATTTGAGTTTTGCTACAAAAAGTGCCTTTGATACCGCCGCCTTTTGATCATCTGGCATGCAATAATGTTGAAAATAATTACATCATTGATGTAACTGTTAACAAATTTGATAAATACTTCAACTTTATAAACATTCCAAATGTATAATTACTAAGCAAAAAACTTAACTAATCTTTGTAAATTTTTTATTTTCTGTTTGTGCTTTGCAGATGATGACTATGGATATAACCAAAACTGAACCCGGACTTGTCGGGCTTTCATCTAATCAGCAACAGCAGCAATCGGCACAGCAGCAGCAGCAGCAACAACAACAACAACAAGCCGCAAACATGAACAACAACGGACAGAACAACAATGGCAACAACAATGGCCTCAGCAATGGCAATTCGGTGAACAACAACAATAGCAACAACAACACTAATAACAACAACAACAACAGCAACAATAATAACAATAATAATAGCAATGTGCAAAGCATCGCTGCCGCCGCTAACAACAATAACAACAACAACAATGGCAGCCAGCTATGCGCAGGCTGTGGCAAGCACATTCAGGACCGTTATCTGTTGCGCGCCCTGGACATGCTGTGGCACGAGGATTGCCTCAAATGCGGCTGCTGCGATTGCCGCCTTGGCGAAGTTGGCTCAACGCTCTATACCAAAGGCAATCTGATGCTCTGCAAGCGCGATTACTTGAGGTGAGTTGCAAAAGAGTGTGGTGAGAAAGGGAGGAGTGAGAGAATAAAAGGTGTTTTTTTCTGGTTTTTTATGTTGCAGATTATTTGGTAATACTGGCTATTGTGCCGCCTGCAGCAAAGTCATTCCAGCCTTCGAAATGGTGATGCGTGCACGCACCAATGTTTATCATTTGGAGTGTTTTGCATGCCAGCAATGTAATCATAGGTAAGTTTTTAATATATATATATACATTTATAATCAATGTTAACGATAACATAATCGTTAACATGTTGATTAAGTTTTATTGTTTGCTTCTAGAGACTTCCATATTGTCTGTCTTTATGCTTGCAAGAGATATTTTATCAATTTAGTAGCTATCTAAATATTGTGGCAGGAAAAATGAGCTAACTAACTTTGAAACAAAACGAATGTTTTGAATGAATGCTGTTCATATAATTCTCTATTAAACACGCGACTGTACACTTTCGTTCTCTTTCACGATCACACCAACAATGCTTTTTCTACCTAACAGTACTTACTGAGTATAACTTTATTAGTAAGATTAGTGTGTTATTGTTATTGGAAATGAATGACTTTTACGATAAGTTGCTTCACATTGTTCAGACTTGCCTTAATGTATTCGTATTCTGTTAACTTTTTGCTTTTAATTCCAAACTTATTCAACTTATTTACACATGTTTGATACTCACTTAAGAATTCATCTACACATTTGCCCCCTTAACATATTTGCCCAGGCACTTATGCATTTTTATGGGGCCATTTGGCTATCAGCAGCTCAATTCGATAATTTACACACACACGCACACACACACACACACACACCCTCGTTGAAAAAGAAATCCCTTCTTTTAATCTTTGGCCAATATACAAAGCCAAAATGGCACTTAGAATTTTATTATAGTATAAGGCATTATGCAACAGCAGAATAACATCAGCAATAACAAACAACAAATTGACATCATTTACAAGTTAACATGTTTGGCAAAAGGGCTAAAGGGGAGGGGGTGGGGGGGGAGCAACCCCTTTGTGTGTCGTTGAATTTCTATGAAAACCGCATAAATTTTCGTAAGCATATTTGAATTCTTGAAACCCTTTGGGGTGCCATCAACTAGTCAACAGTGTTGCCAACTGGATAGGTTCACGTGCCGTGCAGTGTTGCCCCAACATACATACACACATATATATATATATTCATGGTAGAAAATTTATTGCATTCGGCCAATTCGCGCAATGTCACTCTAGAGAGTTTTTTTTTTAAAGTGCGTACACCTCCGGGCCTGGTCAAAGCAAAAAAAAAATATATATATATATTTGTTTTCTTTTTTTAACAAATATATATATATATTTTTTTTTTTGCTTTCGTTCTTTCTTTCGTGCATTAATAATGCGGCCGCACATATGCTGGCGTCTCAACCCTCAACCCTCCCCCCATTCCCCCCCCCCCCTGTCTACAATGCCTTCATTGAAATTGGTTGTGCAACGAGAAAATGTCATTAAATATTTAAAAATGCCTGCCACACGGCATTGCCGTACAGCAAAAAATATTGAAATAAATGTTACAACATATTGGCATATTGTACAAAATTTTGTTGTTGCCCCTGCCAACAATTTCAGTTCTCAGTTCTCATTCACCAGCTCCAGCTCCAGTTCCAGTTCACTTTTCGGGTTTGTTTTTTTTTTTTGTTTTCGATCCGGCTGTTGCAAAATGCATTCGATGAGTCGCTTTTGTTTTCACATTGTCGAAAATTGGCTTTAAAAATGTAAAAGCACAAAACGAACAAGTGCGTGCGTGTGTGTGTGTGAGAGAGAGAGAGAGAGAGAGAGAGAGAGAGAGATAAAAGGTCTTGTCCCATATGAGATTGTGGCCATAACATGTTACCCCAACTGCATTGAGGCCTAAATATTTAAAACCAAACATATCGAATTGCAATTTCAGCTTTTGATTGAACTCAATTTGTGAATAGTAGAAAAAAAAATTAAGGAAGAGAATGAAATGAAATAGGTAAAAAAATTTACATTGAATGTGAATTTAATTTATCGTATCAGACTGCATATATATATATATATGTATATTTTTTACACAAATGCTTTATGACAATTTTAAAGATTTTTTTTTATTAGTAAATTTGCTGACCTAATCGCAATGAAAATTCTGCATAATTGTCTGTTAACATTAACATTACAAAACATGTTAATGACTTAGTGTCCCAAAATCTGTTAACAGTTTGACGCAAATCTTTGCTGTTAGATTTTGATTCATGCAAACTTAGCTCTCTGAGCCTTACAAGCATACCCAAAGGAAGCAGTATTAGTTGCCCTGTTGGAACCACTAAATCCTATACTCTTATTGGCTCTTTCAATAATAATAAAAACAAAATTTATTTTCCAGCGCGTAGCCGGCAATTGTCACCCTGCTCTCCATTTGCTTCTTTCTTGATCAGAATTTAACTTGCAAATATTGTTGTTGGTCGCACAATTCACATTTAATATGCGGGCCTTCACTTGCCACTTGCCACTTGCCAATTGTCACTTGCCACATGATGAACCAACAGCAAATGCTTTGCACTTTTTGCTTTTCACTGGATTTTTTTCTTCTGCGGTTTTATTTTTGTATTTTTTGTTTTTTGTATTTAACCAAAGTGCATCAAATGTTGATTTTGTTGTTGCTGTTGTTGTTGTTGAAAGAAAAGTTTGCATGATTTCCTGTCGCCAGCATCGACGACATCGTTAGTTGAGTGGCAGGCAGCTGTGGCAGCATGGGGGCATGTGACAAAGTTTGCCAGTGAATCTTTCGTTTTGACTCACTGAAGGACTAAAGCGATAAACACACAGAGACAGAAAGAGAGAGAGAGACAGAGTGAAAGAGAACGAGCGAAAGAGAAAGAGAGAGAGTGAGAGAGAGAGTGGGAGAGAGAGAGAGAGAGTTAAAACAGCAAGCAGCGTGCGCCATTTTAAACAATTTTTGTATTTCCTGTTGACAATTTTGTTGCTGGTCTTCGCTTGGCCGGATATACATGTGTCCTGCTACACACACACACACACACACACACACACACATGTCTGGTTGGGTGTGCATGTCACAGGTGCGTTCAATGCCATGGCTAAAAGTTGTTGCTGTTCATTTTTTATACTTTGTTGACTCAGTTCTTCTTTTGGTTGTTTTGGTAGATAA
Source organism: Scaptomyza cyrtandrae (assembly GCA_035044605.1). Classification (NCBI taxonomy): domain Eukaryota; kingdom Metazoa; phylum Arthropoda; class Insecta; order Diptera; family Drosophilidae; genus Scaptomyza; species Scaptomyza cyrtandrae. The sequence continues at coordinate 9,718,466 of JAWNNS010000639.1, forward strand.
ACAAAGCGTTTTTCATGTAGACGACAACAAACAACAGCAGTAGCAGTAGCAGTAGCATGACACGCCCACACAGCCCATATGTACATATACGTATATACATATACATATAGTCGAGAGTCAGTCCATCAATCGATTTGCTGCTGCTGTGCATCGCCAGCAGCCAAAGAGAAAATGAAACCAAAACCAAAGCAAAAAAACGTTGACGTAAATCAAAAGCCAAATTTCATATCCGCTGTAAGTCTGCTGTAAGCTGCTTTACCCAAACTTTCCACCAAACGATGCCGACGGGGCAATACACCCATTCTGTCTTTTCACTCTCTCTCACTCTCTCTCTTTCTCTCCTACTCTGTGTCCCTTGCCAACTTTTTTTTTTTGGTTTTTTTTAGTCCAGCTGGGCTATATGTTGTTGTTGTACTACTTGTCAAGCATAAAAATGTTGCCAATATAGAAGAACATCGAGTTATTTTAAAATTGGCAACATTTTGGATCTTTGGATTCTATATACATATATATATATATATATACATTATGAAACGATCAAAGTTCCTTAACATTTCACAATAACATGGTTCAATTGGGTAAGGTATATAATAAGAATCACTGATGAAATCTTGAAATGTTTATTAACATATTAAAACTAATCGAAGCAACAAACAAATGCTTTTAGTATTAAGTTTAATATCACAGTATCTGTTGTACTCTATCAATTATTTTTATAGGTTTTTTGTTTGTTTTTGTTTCTTTGGATATTTTTGTAAAGAAATTTATATTCTACGTTCAGTTAGAGTATTCGTTGGGTCGTTTGTATGTTGTCACCTTTGTTCTACCTTGTTTGCATTGTAATGTGAGCTAATGTGAGCTAATGTGAGTGTGTGTGTGTGTGTGTTTGTTTGCGTCCCTCTTTAGCTTCAACTCCAAAATTCGGTACCAACTTCACTCTCTTGTCATCTTTTACAGGTGCTAACATCAATATTTTGACAAAGGGCTTCATGTTGCAAAATCAAAAAAACACACGCACACACACACACACACACAACACTCACACACACACACAACACTCACACACACACACAACACTCACACACACACACACGTAAATACTTTTCTCGTGGGCAAAACGACTGAAAATGTGCGACTTCATTTGCAACCTGGCTGCATTTCACTGAAGCGGAACTTACTCCTCTACAACTTCTGTACTACCCACCCCACCTACTCCCCACATACTCTCCACCTACTCCACCCCACCTACTACCCCACCTACTCTCCACCTAGTCCACCCCACTTACCCAACAGCTCACTCTTTGCTTCTCTTCTTGTGTTTTGTTTTGTACCTTTCTGTGGCTGCAGCAGCAGCAATTCTCAATTCCAGATCTGCAGAGCACTTCCTGCCTGTTGCCTGTTGCCTGTTACCGTTACCGTTGCCTCAGTGACATTTTCAAACGCTTATCTGACTTCCTTTCGGAGCCGTCATCATTCCGTGTGTTTTACTGTTTCTGTTTCGCCTACTCATCCTTGTAAACAATTTTGCTACTTTACGTTGTTGTCCTGCTGGCTTCGAGGTTTGTCTTCTGTTTGTCTGTTCTGTGCGCTTTTAGCCAAGTCAAGTTTCCTGGCCATTCAACGTTATTAACCGCTGTCAATTGTCAATCTTAAAGGACTTAAGCATGTGGAAAAATCGTTTCCAGTTAGCAGTTCCTGTTCAACATCCAAACTCTTCAACTTTCAGCCCTCTCACTTTCGAGATTGGGCATAAATATTCGAATTGTAATAAAATAGATCATTTTAAATTCAACATGATCCTCAAACTAACTTTAAACCCATAAAATATTCTTAATAACATTTAAAAATGTCATTCACATTGACTGCATGAATTAGTCAACTTATTATTGTATCATATATATACATTATTAACTTGTTTCTTCACTTGGTTTTTTGTTTGCAGATTCTGCGTTGGCGATCGTTTTTACCTATGCGAGAATAAAATACTCTGCGAATACGATTATGAGGAGCGTCTGGTGTTTGCCTCGATGGCCAATCATCCGATGCTCAAGCGTCATGTCTCGACTCTTGGCCAGGGTTCGCCAACTGGTGCAGCGGGCGCTGCTGGTGCAGCTGGAGGACTGCTGGGCGGTGGACCAGTTGGTGTCACTGGTGGCGCCAATGTCAATGGCGGTCCGGGCATTTTGAATGGCCCACGCACACCTGGTGACCACAACAACAATAATAATGGGCCACAAACTCCAACTGGCGGCAATGGCGGTGGCGGTGGCTCACCCTTTGCTGCTGCTGCAGCGGCAGCTGCTGCCGCCGCGCACATGAAGAATCAGCTGGGGGCGTCCAGCTAAAATAAAGCCCTGGGCATGAACAGCAGCAGCAGCGGCGCAGTTGGCAGCGTTGGCGTTGGTGGTGTCAACTCTGGTCAGCAGTTCTATGGAGCTGCCGGCTTTAGTCTGCATCATCAGCAACAGCAGCAGCAGCATCAGCAACAGCAGCATCAGCATCAGCAGCAGCAGCAGCAGAATCATCATCATCAGCAACAGCATCTGCAGCAACAACATCAGCATCTGCAGCAACAACAACATCAGCAGCAACAGCAACAGTCGCAGCAACAGCAGTTCATGGGAATGGGCTTAGGCTTGGGTATTGGTATGGGTATGGGTTTGGGCTTGGGAAGTGGATCAGGAGGAGTAGGAGCAGGAGGAGGAGGAGGAAGTGGAGGTATTGGGGGCATTGGTAACGTTGGAGGCGGCGGAGGTGGAAGTGGAGGCGGAGGCATTGGCAGCATGAGCAATAGCTGCAAGCGCTACCAAAGAAAGTTCTACAATCGCAACTAAACGAACCTAAACTAAATGAAAGTCCCCCAAACGAATAAACTATTATATAGCTAGATATTAATGTATATGTGTATATGTTTATGTTTATATGTATACGTATATGGACATGAACACGTAGAAATATCGGATATGTTATAACTATTTTACATACATAAGACCATAAAATGTTCGTTTTGCTTTGACTGAGTTGAAGTTTTATAGTTCTAATTAGTTTGGCTATTTTTTCTTTTTTTTTTTTTCTTGTTTATTACCTAAATTAAGAGTACGTACGTAAGTTCGATATAGTATACATATATAAATGTATATATTCGAATCGATTATTTAAATTTTAGTTTATATTTAAACACTTCGTTTAATAGCGCAGCATAAAAGTGACAATATGCATAGATTTTCTAGTATTAAGAAAAGAAAAGAAAAATCTTTGTTTTTTTCTTTTTCTTGAAATTTTTACTAACTGATCCCTTTAAGCTTTGTAAATATTTTGAGCGCCAAAGTGTGAGAAGTTATCTTTTAGATCCCTATCTTATATTTATCAAAATCAAAATTAATTTTCTTCTCCGATTATTCCTTAAGTCATACAGCACCGCTTAATGTACGAAATAATATTTGTACATCAATAATTTATTTATTTTCCTTTTTTTTTTCTTTTTGTATTTCTAACGCTTGAAGCGTGCGGTGCCAAAACAATTCAAAGCAGTGCCAAAAACAAAATAAATTAATAATTAAAGAGCGATGAGAATTATATATTTAACAAAAAATATAAAATTAAATGGCATAACAACTATTTCGAATAGTTTCAAATATGTTCTTTGGTACTAATATTTAGAAATAAACAAAAACAAAATAAAACAAAAATATACTAATATCAAACTTTTCTGTAACAAACATTGATTGAATCTACTTAACTCTTAATATTGTACTTTTCGACTTTGACTCAATCGTTACAGTATTCGTAATGCTTGATTGATATCCTTAAGAAAAAAAAAACAAAAAAAAAAAACTGATTGCGATTTAAATAAGTTGAAAAAAAGTTTGATTTTGGTTAAGTTGAAAGCAAATTTGTTACAACATCCCCACCGACAATTTTTTTGTTTGTTTTAGTTTTTTATTTTAATTTTTTTATATATTTATATATATGTATATGTATATTTAATACTTTGGTTTTTTTATTTTATTTTTTTTTGTCACCATTTCGAAATGAATGCCGCCAGATGTAAAATAAGCTAAGAAATTGGCACTTTATTTAACGTGTAAATATATTTGAAATATGTCTATTTTTTATATGTGTACAACAAATCATTTTTCGTGTTTCGCGTTTTCATTTTAAAGTCTGTTAGAGCCACATTGTTGATTATTATTTAAGTTTAGTTAGTGCGAGGCTAAAAGATTGCAACAAATCAACCAATAATATTTTTTTTTTTCTTTCTCGACTTAATGTAAAAATATATTATATATATATGTATATGTATATGTATGCTAAAAGGAAGAAAAACAATTTACGATATGTGTGTAAAATATAAATATTTAAAATGAAAAAAAAAAAACACAAAAAACCATTAAAATAAAACTAAACAGCAAAACGAAACAAATGCAAACAAAACTAGTTACAATATAAATGTATTTATTAATATGATATAAATGAATTTTTTTTATTATTATTATTATTATTCAATATGCATATTTAATTGTCAGCAACTCATGCGATTCCATTTATTCTATAAAAAAAAAACTTCGTAAACTAAGTGTTAAATTAAAACTGAGAAAAAAAATGCAAAAACAACAAAAAAAAAAAACAAAACAAAACATAAACTAGCAAAAATATTCATGTATTAATTAAAACAAATCTATATGTATGTATATCCAAAATAAATAATACAATTTGTAAGACGTAAGCAAAATGCAAATGCAGTGAAAAGAATAACCAAAGTGTGTATAAGCAAAAAAATTAAAAATAAATAAAAATTAAAAAAAAAAAAAAACAAACAACCACAAAATCAAGAATAAAATAACTATTCAATAACTATGCATTAAAGTCTTAAATATATATATATAAATATATATATAACTATATATATATATATACACAATACTACCTACATATATGAGTATGTTAAATAAATGTTAAATGCATAAGGGAATATTTTTTTTTTTTTTATTATTGTATTGCGCAAACGTTGAGAATCAAAAGTATCTAAAATTTAAGCTACACATACTACTACAATGAGATATGAGATATAGGATCGTATTTTGAATAAAAAGTGTGCGCCGCGTTGCGTTTAATGCTAGAATAATGCGAAACAATGAAATCAAAACAAACAAAACAACAACAACAAAAAAATAATAAAAACTACAAAAAAACAAACAAAAAAAAATCAAAAACAAAAACAAAAGTTACAAAAAAAGTAAACCAAAATGAAAACGAAAATAAATGTAATTAACAAACATTGAAAACTATTGTCTTTTATTTTTGCGGTTGGGCGAGGGTAAACAAATTAATTGATAACGAAACTAGTTGCGCAAATCACAATTATTTTACTCACCAATAATCAAAGTAATTAAAATTAAAAAAAAAAAAAGTTTTCTTGATTTAATTAAATGTAGTTTTCGATGAGAAAATGCCAATAATGCTGAGCGAATACAAAAATCGAATTTAATGGAAATATTTGTTTTTCTTTTTTATTTGCTTAAGATTAGTTTTATAAAGGAATTTTTATGTTTCTAGTTTCTATATTTGATGGTGAAATGAATTCAAATCTTAAAGCGTTTGTCTCTCAAAGTACAAAAATTGAGCAATTTCATTTTAAAATACGGATCAGAAAATTCGACAGACAATATCTGAAGAACAAAAAATGATATTGTCAAGACTTAAAATAGGTTTTTTAGGTCTTGAATAGTATTTTCAGGTGTGGACAAATCTCAGCATTTCTTTTTTTTGGATTTTCCTTATGTTTTATGACTCTAAATGTTTCGAAAACCTTTCTAAGAAACGTTTGGATTTTTGTGATTAACGTGTTCATTAGGCTAAAGTATATAAAATCATTTTTATTCAGTAAAATATGCATTGTGTCATGAAATGTGAAACGCATAGAAGGATACATATATATATTCTTGATCAGCATCACGAGCTTAGTCGATATTACTATGTCCGTCTGGCCGTCAGTTAGTTTTGTATGCAAACTAGTCCCTCAGTTTTTGAGCTAGCTAGTAGTTAGTAGCTGTAACTTTGATCAATGGTTTATTTATTATTGTTGCACTTCGATCACTATATGAGTGAGTGTATTAAACAAATGCAAGATCTTTCACAGCTTTTACTATGATAAACAATTAGGCTTTGCCATTGAGTATAAAATATTAGGCATGCCGAATAGCATCGTTAATTGTTTCGATTCCTAGTTTCGATTCGCTGTTAAAAATTATAACTTTGGCAGTAAATAAGCAACTAATGTCAATTGGAATTGTGAATTGTGCAGCTGTAGTTTTTAGTATTGCTGTTGTTGTTGTTTATTGTATTGTATTGGTGGTGGTGGTGGTGCTGCTGGTTGCTGTCAATTGGCATTTTGTCTGAATGCTGAATGCTTGCTTGACATTTGTTGACTCTTTCGCTTTGACAGCCATTAATCACGGCATTGTTGTTGCCAATTTCAAATCCACACTCAGACATATATACACACACACAAAATGATAAAGAGAGAAAGAGAGAGAGAGAGAGAGAGAGAGTAGGAGTTGGGTATTTGATACAGGGGGTGTTCGGCTGTTCGTTTTGGTAGTCTGATAAATGATGCTTCATATTTTGGAGCTGACTGCAATTGAAATAATAAAACGGTTTATGCCCCCCTCCACCCGCCATCCGCATCGTGCATTCTATTCTATTCTGCCTTGATTAATGAAACTTTAAAAGGGAACACGCGTCCTTTTTGTTGTTGCTGTTGTTGTTGTTGTTCCTTTGACGCTTTTGTGTCTGCGGCAGCCGATGCGCGGCAACTACAACGACCGCAAAAACTTTCAGATAAGCGATCTTTTCAATATATATCCATGGAGACCATGTGTGACTCTGTGTGTGTGTTCGTGTGTGTGTGCGACGAAAAGTTTTTGGGGCGTCTTATTGGTTTGTCTTCGATATGATATGAGAACGAGATAGTATAGAGTCGGAGGAGGTAAGGGAGAACGATGACGCCGCTGCAGGCTATAACAATAAAAGTCATTTATAGATTTCGATTTGTGCGACGCTCTCTCATATATGTGCGGCAAACTTACCCTAAGGGGTGGGGGGCGGGGGGATGGACCACCCCGCCCACTACTCGGCTGCTTAGCAGCGCGGCATAAGTTTGACGTTGCATAGTTTTAGGCTGCTTATCAGCACTTTTGTTTTATTGTGTGTGTGTGTGTGCGTGTGTTCTGGTTGCTTGCTGGTGTTTTTGTGGTTTCTTAGGGACCAAAAGCTATGCTATCTGAGTGCTAGGAGGCGGGGGCGTTGAAGTTGCGAGCGTGGAGAGAGAGTCGCCTTTTGTTTCGGGTGTCATAATCAGTATAATGCTTATGAAAATGTCTTTTGTGCCATTTTGCCGCTTATCAGCAAAAGTAAATGCGAGTTTTTGTTTTGTTGCTTTTTTTCATCTATTGCTTCTTCTTCTTCTTTTGCTTTTCCCATTGTCCCTTTGTTAACGGCTACGTTGTGTCGCCGCTCCATAAGAATCCATATACCATAAAAATAATGTTTCAATTTGGTATGCTTTTGGTCCCAAGCTATGCCTCATTTACTCTCCTGTCAATCATAAAAATGACGAAAACGATGTCTTCACCAAAAAAAAAAGAATGTTGAAAGACTTTATTATAATTGGCTTTTTTTTTCTTTTTTGCTCAATTTGCAGTTAAGTTTCTGAGTGCAAAGAACTTAGATAAAAATATTTTGTCGAATTTCGATTGAGCATTTCGAAAGCGAAAATATCTATAAAATGGGAATGATTCTGAAAATTATAAAAAACAACAACAATGTTTTCAGTGTGTGATTACGTAATGAACAAGAAAGGATGTTTTTGTTCGACTAGAAGATACCCTATAAGGTTAACTTACTTTATAACCAATAGCATATGATTTCTTAAAGTCGTTTTGAGATCGAAACTTATCATCAAGGCAAAGTTGTTTAGATTGACGAGCATTTAGATACTATGATCTGATTAATAAGCTTTAAGATGCTTTCTTTTTTGCCCTTCTTTTTTGATGCCAAGTGAGATTTAAGCTTGAAGTCAGTTAACAGTAATTCGTACTTAACCTCGAACTTCAACACATGGCTTATTCAAACTCTTCACCCTTCTTGTGGAGAGAAAGAAACAACAACAACAACAACAATAACAACAAGAACATCAACAACAGTGTCAAGTGTCCATCGTTTTAATTTAAAACAAACAAAAGCATTGTTCGAGCAATTAAATTCATAATTATTATGATTATTGCCATGCTGCTGACTGAATTCCACAACCCTTAAGCTAACCTTAAGCAACCCTTCCTTACCCCCAACCTAGTTAAAACGACCAACTCTTGTCATCCTTTTGAGAAAGGGGAAACACTTGACAAATTCCGCGCTGCCGCCGCATGCTTAATTAAATGAGTTTGCGCACAACTCTTTTCATGTTTTAATTACGCAAATACTCAGCATAACTCAGCTGCTTTTGCTTTCTGTATAGCTATAACAATAAGAACCTCAAGAGCAACAAAATATGCATGAGATAGAAATTTGTCTAAGCTTTCAGGCTTTTGTAATGCGAACAACTTCAAAGCGGGAATGTCATCAAAACTCAAATTTACTTTTCCCTCAATCCTCTTTCTTTCTCTAACTCTAACTCTTTCTCACTCTCCATACGCATCGCTTTAAGATAAGTCTTGCTCAAATTGTTTGTGTAATTAGTTCACCTGCATGACCGATCAGCAGTGAAAACAAACAACTGTTATTTCGACTCTACAAATTCTACACGAATCGTGTAGAGAACGTGTTAAAACGCAGCCGAACTCGTGTTAACTTTAAAGTCTGCTGGTTGTGTGTTTAAAAAGTGCAGTTCAATGTTTATCTTCTAGTATGTGTTGCAAAATGCATAAGCTAATGGATGGACAGCTACATAATGTAAACTTAATCTTTGTACATGTGTATGTAGTACATATGTCGTAGTTGTTGGGAGCGTAATAAATACAATGCGCAGCTAAACACAACTCAGGCAAGGACCAATCAAAGGCGAAGAACCCCACCCCATGCCCCCCAAAAAACCCAAAAGACGAACTAACCCCATCACCAGGGACACCAGGGACACAAAACACAAATCTGACCCACATGTCAAGTGATGCACATACTACAAACTAAAGACGAGCCCAGAAAGTTGGGGTTGGCGTGGAGTTGATTTGAGTTGTGTTAAGTTAAGGACCCCAAGGCGTAGGTGTGGCCAAATGTTTGTCAACGTCTTGAAGGAGAGCAAGCGGTGAGCGAGAGCAGCGTGTGGCATAAATGGTAAACGCCCACTTTGTGTTATTGCTTGTAAGTTGCTCCAAATGCCGCCACCACCACCACCACCACCACCACAACCAACACCAACAAGCAAAGCAGTTGGCCAGGCGCCAAAAAGGAAGAAAAAACAATCGTCAAGTGCTATGTTAAAGTTAACAGCGCGCGCGTTGTGTTACGTTTGTGAGAGTGTCTGTTAACTGTTAACGCTGTTGTAGGCGTTGCCAACTCAAACTTTATTGGTGTTGTTTGTATTGCTTTAGTTGCGCTTTTGTTGCGTTTTGTGTGTGTGTGTGTGTGTGTGCTATCTGATGCAGACAAACTAACCTTAAAGGGGTTGCATCAAACGCAAGGGCTGGCTAACCATCCCTCCCCCCCAACCCCCCTCAAGCCGCTTAAAATAGTTATTTGTCTTGCATTTGCAGTTGCAATTTATGTATATGCATTTTTCCCCCTTGTTGTTAGTGCAGTAATTTTGCATGATTTAATTATAACTTTATTTTGACCCGTTGCATGCAACGAAGCCACCCACGTACACACATGCACATAAAAATGTTTGTCAGTCACTTTTGCCATTTAACCTATCATTTGGTTGTTATGATACCTAACCATTTATATAACAATAATTGCCGGCAATTTAGATAAACGTTTATGACTTGCCATATTGCAATATATATAAACATGCGGGAAAATAATGTAACAGAATAAATAGCTCGAATCGAATCGAATCGAAAGTTTAATTTCTATAACTTTTCATTTGAGTCCTCTTTTTAAATAGTTGAAATATACGATAATATCTTGGTCCTAGACTCTAGGAAATGGTTCATTTTAGGCCAAAGCAATATGTTGATTTTCATTAGCAATTTCTTAAATGAAAGAAAAAATACAAAAAAGCTTCCAATTAAATGACAAAATATTATAATGCAATCTTGACAACTTTAGCTTAAGTGCAATTTAATCTTAATAACATTGAACAACATTGAAAGCATTGATTTAATTTATCATGTTGCGAAAGTTTCAAACTAAACAAAATTAGGTTAAACTTGATGTTCGTTTTGGCAAACAAGCGTTTAACTATATATATATATATATAACAAGTAAGCCCAGCTTTAATTAATTTTTATTTACAAACCTGACTTCCAAACGACATATCCATAAAGTTGCTAGATTGTCGTTCATATATATCAAATAGATGTTTAAAGACGATCTTAAAACAGATCGGATCTTAAGCAAAAAGGATTGTATACAACAGTAGTTTTTCTTGAACTTTACTTTACATATTCGGATCGAATTTTCTGAATCTTTTTCTTAGTTGCATTCGTTCAGCATTTGATTAAACAATAGTTAAAAGTCAGCTCAGTGAGAAAATCAGTCAGCAGGAACATTTTTAAGAATAAAGTTTAAATATATTGTATTCATAACTTTGTTTGTCCAAGATTTCATCGAACACAAAGGAAAGGCTTAAAGTGTGACACAAGATTTGCATATTTCCAGACATTTCTTAAGTCTATCGAGTGTCTTTTCCGTTCAATTAAACAAAGCTCAAAGACGCCTTAAAGGTTCAACAAATGACTCTATTGTTAGTTAGCAGTTAGTTGGGCCAGTTAGTCAAAGGCTTTGTCTACATTTCTTGCCAAAAAGAGAGAGAGAGAGGAGCCAATTTGTATGCAGTCGCCATAAATTAGCTTGCCCAAAAGCTTGACTTGACTTGTGTGATGCGAGGGGTGGTGGGGGGAAGGAAGACGCTTCACGTGCTCTACTCATTTGTCTCTCGTCAGGCAATCTTTCTCGTCCTCCTCCTGCTCCTTGTCTTTCTCCTCGAGCCCGTTGATGTTGTTGTGCGGGCGCATGAAACTTTTTAATCTCCTACGATTATTCTCGCATTTGCCATTTGTTTACACAAACACATGAAGGGTAGGGTGGGGTAGTGTGTGGTGTGTGTGTGTGTGTCTATGTTTAAGCTTATCAAATAATGGCAACATTTGCTACAATTCACTCCACTTCCACTCGCATCGTGCCTCATCGTGCCGCACAGTCTCTAATCGCGGTTAATCTCAAAACAAACGTTCGCCAATTTATTTTCCACTTTGGCGGGCCAGAAAACTTTCGTCGTACCACCCCCCCCCCCCCCCCCAACTCCCCCATTAGCCACCATTTTAGCAGAGCCCTAGCAAAGTGGCAGCTCCAACTAATGACTTAATTTATCTGCCACAGGGCTTTCAGCGGGCGGGCAAATTAAGTTGATTGTTTCAGTTGCTGTTTCAGTTTCAGGTTCGACAAAAATACCAAACAAATATATATTTGATGCCCGCATTGCCCAGCTTGACTACGTATGTCTGTATGTACATATGTATGTATCTGGTCTTTTTGTTGTCCCTGCACCACATTTGTTGGCTGTTAGCTGTTAGCTGTGTTGTCTTTGCCTGATTAGATTTACTTTTCCTTTTTCTTGGCTAGTTCATTTTTCTTCTATGATGCTCACACACAAACACGCACACACACACACACACAAACAGAGGGTTGCTTAATCGTTTTGCAATCTGTCGATGATGGCGTATAAATGTTATATCCAATTATGTTCCAACTCCCATAGTATTTGTGTGTGTTTGTGTGTGTGTGTTTTCTGGCCCTTTTGTTTTTGCTAATAAACATGACAGATATTGGCAAATCTATCATTGTCATTATGTTTCGATTGTTTGCCACACACACACAGCGAGAGAGAGAGAGAGAGAGAGAGAGAGAGAGAGATGCCATTAGCATTTGGGCAAATTTGTTAAGCTTTGACCATTGTGCCACGCCTCTCCAGTCCCCCACCACCATCCTTCCCAACAGCAACAACAACAACAACACAACTAACGCCATTGTACATGAAACATGCCGCTGATTGTTGTAATTAATCGAATTAACAAGCAAGGCAGCTACCAAGCGCCCCTTCTCTCCTTGCCATTCTGCTCCATTCAACTCGGCTTGAATACATTGTCCAGGGCCCCGTTGTCTTGAGTCCATGTGCCCCCCTCCCCCCCAACAAACACTTACACACACACACACACACCCACACCGCCCGACGAGACATTATTTTGTGCCTTTGTTTTGCTTTGAATGCGTAAGCGACGCCTGCATTTGACAGTGATTAGACGGAGTTGCTTGCCATGCTGACAGCCAGGCAATGAACCGTTATGCATAACCACACTCACACTAACAAACATACACACACACACACGCAATCACATGCATAACAGTCAGATACAGGCGTTCGTCACACACTCAACCCCAAAGGCTTTAGGTTTAACCCTAACTGAAATGCTTTGAAATGCCTGCATTTAAGGCATATTAGTTGCACGCTTAGCTTTGGCAACTAACTGTCCAATATACATGTACGAATCGGTTTCAACTTGTAAATGCAGACAACATTAATAATAATTGTAGTCATTGAATAAACTTTGAGCTATTAAAAAAAAAAAAAAAGTGTTGCCTACTTTTTGGCCTAAGGAGTAAATATCAATTATTTATATTTGTAACACGAAATTAAACGTGAACAATATAAATCAAATAATTTTATTTATGAAGTAAGAATGAATTGGGTTTTATCACTAAAAACTTGTTCTTCTTTACTTTATAATTAATTTAAATAATAAACGTTATAACAATAAGTTAAAAATGGTAATAAAGCGCAATATAGATCGTAAGTAGCGCATATAAAATTCGTTGAAGCGTTTAATATTGAATATTTGTTATCTGCTTAACTTCGCTGTTAGCTGACCAACGGCTATTTTGCGGTTTGTGACGCGGGCACTTGAGGCTCTCGCCTTTGATCAAACTGCAACTGATATGGGTAAATGCTGAAGCTATCATCTAGCATGGGGTTAATAGGTACTTAAGAGGTGGGAAGGGACCCCCTTCAAAATACTACAAGGCTAATTAGTGGTGCCGAAACTATAATAATTGAAAAGCTGGCTAGCCGCTGGCAATTCAAATCTATTTTCATCTTAAATATGTCACAGTTGCTTGACTCTTTGTAGTGATGCTGGCGAAAAGTAAGGTCTCTCTGTCTACTATAATATACTATATATAGTATATATGTAGTATGTATGTACATGTATTTTTTTGCAATCACATTGTAATCCATTAAAAAATTGCCAGGAGATATCGCGCAGAGTTTTTGGGGCTATCTTGTAAATGTCTGGCAACGATCAAAATGGCAAAAGTACGTGAGTTCTGGCAAATGTTTCGCCTTTATTGCCTGTGAAATTAGTATTTATGTGCGAACGGAAGTCCATGAGCTAAAGCAGACTTCAAGACACGAACGAGATAGAGCGCAGCAAGCGCAGGATATTAGAAATGATTAAGGCACCTGAAACATTTTGCAATAAAATTGAATTATGGCTTTTAATATTGGCAAAAAAAAAAAATAAATAAAAAAAATAATAACAACAGCGCCTCAAACCACCCAAGCAGCATACTGCATCAACCCCACACATTTGTTAAATTTCGCAGAGTTTTTTGGTTTTTGTTCCTAGGGTTGCAAAAGCAATTATCAAACGTTTTTTTCTTTTATGAATCTTTCAGTGATTCGATGCAAATATTATTCCGCACAATATAGCTTAGTTCACAATTTAGCTTAGTTCGCAGTTTTTGACTAATAATTTTCTCTATTATTTCTGAAGTTGACGTTAGTTCGCGTTAGCGGATCGATTCAGTGAAAGAAAGATCGAGCATATAGCAATTGAAAACTTTGGCCAAAAATAATATTCAAACTGGTTCAGGCGACAAAACGGTACGAACGGTGCAGCCCTGAACATGAAATGGTGTTAAGTCAAATGCCAATTACAATTTACTTTAATGGCAAAGACATAATGCCATAACACTTTTAGACAAAGTTCCGTTCCTCGTTCCGTCCTGGGCCATGTGGCAATTAATTTGCATTTTTAAATTGCAAAACGGTCGCTTCGCTTGCAGCTTTCAAAAGAGTTGCTGAAACGACAATGATAGTGGGATGAGTGGGTAAGGGAGTGGGTAAGGGAGTGGGTAAGGAGTTAGTGTATGAGTGTCCCAAAATCGAACAGATTGCAATAATTACAAGGAAACGCGAGACTGACAGAGAGTGACAGAGAATGAGAGAGAGAGAGAGTTCAGCTTAAACGAAAGGGTTAAAATGTTAATGGCAATCAAGTTCGCCGCGCCGCCTAATTTTTATGTGGCTCATGCAGAGCGCATTTTTAATGAAGCCAACGTCAAGGGGTTAAAGCACAAATTAATGAAAATAAATTGTTATTTGCCAAGTGGCAGGCGGGCAAAAGGAATAATAATAGCCAAGTGTCCTGCCAGCCACTTGAAAGCAAAGCAAAACAAAAAAAAAAAACAACAAAAAAAATGAGGAAACGGAATTTTTTTTTTTTGTTAATTCTTTAAATAAATCAAACCACAAGCCGCTTAGAATGGCAAAGGAAATGAGTTGAGTGAAAAGGTTTGTTGCTTTGGTAGACTGGCCAAGTAATTTCCATAATTAATTTCTTTGCGCTCTCTCTTTTTTTTTCCGCCTTTTTAAACGCATTTTCATAATTCGAGTCTCTTTCAATGGGTTCGCAACAACTCCGCCAAATGCCGTCGCCCATCATTAATAATCAATTTTGAAATGTGCATGTGATAAAAAAAAAAGAAGAAAACAAATCCCAAAACCGTTAAAAGAAATGATTGGCAAAAGGCAAAAGCACACAACAACAACAGTAACATTTACGGGGTGCAGTCAATTGCAAATGCAAAGATTTGTACGCCAGCAGTGATATCTGAATACTCTACAGTTAAAGTTAGTGAAAATAAAACATGTAGGAAGGCTCTAGTCGAGAAATCCCGACTAGACGATACCCTGAGCCCTATACTTAACGCGTACACTTAGTGCTTGCAAGTACGTGTGTGTGTGTATACGCGCGTTCTGCATACTCAACTTCAATGTTCCATATCTCCGGTGTTTCTCGACCGATTTTAATCAAAATTTCACAGATTGTCTTTATTTTGCTTTGTGATTCGAACGCCGTCGTTTTGCAAATTCAAGATTTCATTGTTATCGATCCCATGTGTATATCGGAAACGGGAAGAGTTATCGAAAACAAACTTGTACTGCTTAGAGATTAGGTGTGTTTATGTTCTAAACCTGGAGTCTTTAGCAATGTAAAAACTGAAAAAGAACTTAAAAACTTTCAGCAAATATTTTAATACCCAATTAATATTATAATTGTGAAAGTTTGATTGTTTTTGTTGCTCTTTTATGAAAAAAAAAAGAAAATTTTGTATTATTCCATCTGCAACAAAAGTAATAACAAAATTATAATTACTTTCTGTTGCTGTAAATAATTTTTAAGTTTGACAAAAAAAAAAACAACCAAATTCAATGTAAGAAATGGAAATACCTTCACAAACGTAGGGCAGTGTATAATCCAAAAATGTTTTGCCGCACAGTTGAACCAAATACTGCCCTTAAAAAAATAGCAAAAATCGTAAAAGTACCAACAAAAAAAAAAAAAAAATCACGCTTTAATTAACCGCAATTATGTGCGGAGTCGTGGGCGTGCCATGACCCCCACCCCTTCAGCCCCCCCACCCACCCCAACCCCTCAGATCCCCTGTCATCCGTGGCATCGGCGTTCAACATCTTGGCCACCAACTTGAGGCGAGAGTCAATAAAGCAAATGGTCGACGGTCGTTGGCTTAAAAAAAAAAATAGAAAATAAAAAAAATTCAAGTCAAATTACGTGCTTATGAACGGGAAAATGTCGAAATGATTTACCGTGCATAATCGCCACTCGGCGTAATCCACTGGCCAACCTGCCCTTCAACTCCGTTCCCCTTATCCAGCGCTTTCGCACGTTCATATCTGGAAGAGCCCGCTCCTTGGGACAGCACCAAAGAAACTGAGAGAAAAAAAAAAAACACAGCGCAAGGAAAGGAAAAATTAAAATTAAAATTTCATTTTCACGTGGCGTTCGCCTCGACTGACTCGAATACGATTTCTAGTAGGTTGGATTCTAGGACGGAATTCTTATTTCATATCCAAGTGTTGGTCCTATGCTAAACAAAAAAACAAACATTTCACTGCCTGCTGCTGATGCTTCTCCTCCCGCCTGCCGCCTGCCGCCTACCACCTCCTGCTTTCCACTTCTCCTACTTCGCTTGTTTTGTGTGTTGTGTGTGTGTGAGTTTCGAGCCTGTGTTCCTTGTGTTTGTTTGGCTGTCTGGTTGTTTGCTTGGTTTCATTGTTGTTTGCTTGTTTGTTTACTTAATATCGAACCTTCCCTCCCCCTCGAACACCCCTCAATAACAACCAAATCCAAATGAAAACAATTTCTTGTCGCTTGCCGTTTTTTGCTGGTATTTATTTATTTTGTATTTATTATTTTTGTTTTTTGCTTCTTTTTTTTTGGTATTTCTTTTAGTGTTGTTGTTGTTATTGTTATTGTTGTGGAATTATCTTACATTTTGAGTTTGCCGAAATTTGATGTAAATTTAATTTATTGCCTTTTCAGAAGTGTATTTACTTTGGCTTGACCCTCGTAATTTATTTGCTGTCAACTTTTCCAATCTTTGTCAGCCGTTTAAATAGCCGATTAGACTGATTTGCATACGAATTTATGGAGGTGCACTTTAAGTTTAACAATCTTAAGATATTCAAGAATGACATAGCTATATATATATATTGAATCAATAGGTTTAGTAGGGGAACTATGAACAGAAAAGTCTAAAAATTAGCTTGAAACTAAAAACTGATTATCAAAGTTTTTTTTTCATATTTTTAATTGACAATCGAAAAAGTTGAAACCATTTTGGTTTCATTCTCTTTCACATAAAACACACACACACACACACACATACACATATTGACAACATTAATCATAAATTGAAGCTTTATTATTGCTTTAATATATATATTTTTGTTGTCATAACCATTCATCTATGCTTAGATCCTTTGAGACAGGGAATACAATTCAACCCTTAATAGACAGCAAAATGCTATAAACAAATCTATAAAGCTGCTGTGTATGTGTGTGTTTGATTAATGTGTGTCTGCATTTATGTGTGTGTGTTAACTGGAGTTCTGTTGTGCCGCACACACACACACACACACACACACCCTTTCTGTTTGTGTGTGTGTGTGTGTGTTTGTGCCTGTCATCAGGTGCATTTAATTGCGCGATTTTCGCGCCCACTAGAAAACGCGATGTTCGCCTCGCACTAATTGGCCCTTACACATGGCCATAAATTAATACATTTTAAGTTTAATTGTCTAAGCTGTAAGTATAAGTAGAAGCCAGCAGGCACTTTATGGAGGCGTGGCAGAAGACTGGAGGGGGGTGGGCGGGGGAGGGATTGGGAAGGTTATGTCTCATTAATGCCTGTGGGCTCATTATAATAATTAAGGCTAATTTATGATGTCATTAATTTTAAATATACATGTGTACTTAAACACATTCATTCATGGGTACATGTTCCGGCCAATCCTCAGTGTGTGTATGTGTGGGTGTGTGTGTGTTTTAGGGTATGCACGATTGGGTGTTAAATGACCAAATGATTATAGAAATGCTCATACAAACGTATAAACGAAGCGTTATCTTGATATTGTGAGTTAATAGATAGACTTATTTTCAAGAGTTCTTTATGAGATCTAGAATATTAAAACTTGTATTCAGGAGTTCTTCATAAGACCTCATGGCAGATATACTACATGAAAGTTTGTAAGTATGTTTGTTACTCATTCATGCAAAAACTGATGATTGCATTCAAATGAAACTTAACAATAATATAGCTTCATCAACAGAATAACACATAGGCTGATGTCTTCAGAGATCGAAGAAAGAAATATATTGTGCTTTAAACGCGCATTCAGAGACTTTTTAGGGAAAAAAGTATAATGGTTTTGTGCAAAAGTATGTAACAGGCAGAAGGAAGCATCTTCGACCCCATAAAGTATATATATTCTTGATCAGCATCAACAGCCGAGCCGATATAGTCGATCTCAGAGACTTTAAGAGCTAGAGACTCCAAACTTAGAACCTAAGCTCGCCTAATCCCTAGGCAGTACAAGCTTATTTTCGATTTTCGATAACTCATCCCGTTTCCGATACACACATGGGATCGATAACAAAAAAATCTGAAATTTGCAAAACTTTGAAACGGCGTTTGATACATCAATCGAAATAATGATAATCTGTGAAATTTTGATTAAAATCGTTTGAGAAACACCCGAGATATGGAAGATTGAATTTGAGTATGCAGTAAGCGCGTACACACACACACACATATGCAGAAGTATAGGGTTCAGGGTATCGTCTAGTCGGAATTTCTCGACTAGAGCCTTCTTACTTGTTATGTGTTGTTTTGTGAATGCCTTGCTTAATATCTGAAGATTAGGTTAAGCATCTTAAACTGCATAAATAATTAAGACGATTTTGTTATTCTTACCTTAAACTTGGCTTAGACATTTATATGCATTCAATAAGTATTTATCTTTGTTAAATGGATTTATCTATTTGAATTAATCGATAATATATCTCATTGACATCGTTTGATACTTATATTATTAAAGCTTGGCTAAAAGGCAAATAGTTGACACAACATTTAATTAGCAAATAAGCTTGTTAAGATTTGTATATGAATTGTTTATACACACACGCACACACGCACACACTTACATATGTGTGGTATTGCCACACACTCATTATTAAGCTAATTTCCGGTTGGCTTAATGCGATGCTGCCTCAAATGTTTCATGACTTCGGTCGGGTCTGCTTGGCTGGACTACTGCTGCAAATCATAAAATTTATCAAAATATGAAAATCACACACTCGCACACACGCACACACACACACACACACATACTTGAACACCCTCTTGTGGGTCTCAAGTGCAAGCCGAGCGCTTAATTAGCCCCGTCGTGTGAATTGTTTAACATTTTTGGGACCTCACGGCGTATGCACGTTGCTTTTTATGATTTTCACACTTTGCCGGGCTGTTGCCCGACTGCGAAATTTAATTACCACACTGCGGCCAAGGACCTTACGTATGTGTGTGTGTGTGTGTGTGTGTGTGTGCGGGTGCGGGTCGACCACTTGGTGTGCAAATTACGCATGTAGACCCAGCCACTTGATTGGCACTTTTAAGGGTAACAATCGCACTTGAAATCGTTCATCCTCTTTCTCGTTCTCGTTCTGAACCGATCTTTGGTTCTTACATTTACCTTCTCTCTCTCTCTCTCTCTTTCTCTCTTTCTCTCCTTATCAACAATTGGTGGCTGACTTGGGAATTTCAACCGTGCGATAAGTGCACTTGAGCAAGGTCCTTCTACAAGATTTTGGTTGCCTTAACGAACTTAAATATTCAGAATCGCATTATACTTTATCCTATATTTAGGATTGTTCATTGTTATGTGTATTCGAGGTCCTTTTACAAGATTTTGGTTTCCTTAACGAACTTAAATATTCAGAATCGCATTATATTTTATCCTATATTTAGGATTGTTCATTGTTATGTGTATTTAAAAACTTTAAAAACATTTCAATAGGTATTTTATTCTTGATCTAACCAATGTGTACTCATAAGCATCATTCATTCTTTGTTTGAATGACAGTTAAATATAGATTCTTGGCTCAAGTATGAAATACGTAAAAATATTTAAATAAAGATACTATTATCATTATTTTTAACATGGAGCTCTGAGCATGATATATTTGGATTTCTTGACACTCCTTCCATCGGCTCAAAAGGGTTTTAGCCTGTCCTTAACGCATAACGCAGTCGATTATATCCTTGCTTGGTTTTTTCTTTTGTGTACTCTTTTGTTGTACACATATATATAGAATACATACTTGTATTATCAGGCCATATAGTCATGGGCTACATTTGTGTCCAGGACATTAACAAAACTCGTTACGATGCCGCTTGGCTGGCGGTTAATTTTGGTTTCGAGTAGGGGTTGTGCGGGGACTTTTTGGCGTCTATCTTGTCGCACTGTGGTTTTTACACCTTTTGCTCCTTTGTCAACATTTTAATGACAGCAATTCACAATGTTGTGGGGCCGCTGATTGCGCTCATGATACCTGGCATTGTCTGCGACGGTTAACAGCAGGACCTGAACCAGCAGCAGTAGGAAAATGGAACAGGAACAGGAACAGGAATGGTTCCCGAACCCCAAACCCAATGCCAGACCAGTCATCAACTCCAACCCCTGTATGTGTGTGTTCTTATTTTGAAGTCGTTGTCGTAATGTTTTTGAAGTTTGTTTGTGCGCCAGATAAGTGTCATATTTAATTTTTTCCTGCTGTCGCATTTTATTGTTGCATATTCAGATGGAGCACAGGACAGGAATGGGAATAGGAATGGGAATGGGAATGGGAACGGGATGGCACTGGGGAAAAGGTTGAAAAAGGTGGCCATCATCTAGGCAAGGGAGCAGCTCTTATCTTTTTTATGTTGCAACTTTTCTTCTTTGCCAGCAGGTTAAATGAGACATGGCCATAACGAGTAGTATATGACTTGTCTATAGAGTAGCTCTTCCATTTGATATTTGATTTTGAACATTCTTGTTATGCAAACAAGCGAATGAATGAAAACAAATTTAAATATATATGAAACAATTGCTAAATGGTGCATGAAAAAAAAAGAAACCATATCTATTAGCAACTGTTTGTCATATATAAAACCATTAATTTTCCCTACCGTGCGGAAAAGGAAAAGAAATGAAAAAAAAAAATGAAACTGAGCCGTTGAGTTTGCCATTTAATTTAATTTGACTGTCACAAGTCTGGGACATAACAAAGCTCTTGGAAAAGTGTCACGCACATACATATATGTATATGTATGTGTATATGTATATGTATATGTATAGTGTAACCCCCGTTGGCAACTGTGAATCCAGCCTGACCTCCCTGCAGATGTATACTTGATATGCTTATCCTGCTCACATGTGTCTGGAGACAACTTCATAGAAGATTTCACGTGCCTTGTCAAAAGGAATTTAAATAATGACAAACGATGCTCGCTAAAGTCAAAGATGAGAACAGACCTCTTCTTTCTACCACACACTCTCGCACTTTCTTCCTGCGCTTAGAAAGAAGTTGCAGAAAAAAGCAAAAGAAAATAACCGCAGCAAAGATAAAAAATTGCGGTTGTCGGTTTTGTTCTTTTATTTTTTGGGGCCAAGTTTTTTGGCTGTTGAAAATTCTAATGTTGTCACATTTGCATCCATCCATGTGTGCGCGAATGTGTGTGTGTGTGTGTGTGTGAGTGTGTGAGTGTGTGTGAGATCACGTAGCACGTGGCAGATTGCATTGGGATTGGTTTGGTGCTTAGCGAAGGGAACTCTGAAATATATACAGTTACTGCGGCCCTTTGGTTATTTTCATATTATTGCGATTTAGTTTTTTCTTTTCTATGCATATATTCCGTAACTATAACTAAAATAGTTCTTGCATTTCCATTTTTCAACTTTTTTCTCTAATCTCAAACGTTTAAACTTTTTTTTTTTTAAGTTATTTAAAGCTTATTTAACTTTGTTCTTGTATTTTTATTCTCTCTTCGCGAATATATTTATATTTTGGTTAAAACTTTATTTACCATATATATTTTCCCGCTATTTGGACAAGATGCGTTTAAAATTGATTTCTAAAGGCAAAATTGGCTTATTTGACTAGTGTAAAGTTGCCTTTAAAAACCGAATCGCCTAGTTTTATTTAACACACTACAAAGCACAATCAAAGCTACAGAGCATCCCTTAGTCGCCTAACTCAAAGTATTCTCGTGTTTTATTTATATTTATTTTTTTCTCATCATCGCATCATTTTTGATTTATGGCACACACGCATCTAAAACAACAACAACAAAAAAAGAACAAAATCTAAGCGCTTTTCTTTGGCATTTTCTCGGTCCGGAATTATTTACCATTTGGCATTGTTTGGGGCTAGTTTTTAATAGAAAAATAAAAACGAAATGAAATTTATGACGGAAATGATAAGAGCGCACACACACACACATTTATAGAGTGAAATGGTAAGGATACAAATAGGCAACAAGGATATCTCATAAAACAGGGCTAAACAAAAACTTTTTGGTCGAAAACATTTCTATTTGCAGTTTCCGTTTGTTTTCCAGCTATTTGAAATATTTTTTTTCTTTCTATTTTTATTTTGGCCAGCGGAAACGGATGCGACCATTGTTGAACATGGACAAACACAAATAAAAGCAAACACACACACACACACACAAACAGGATTAATGCTAACAACAAATATAACTTTATTAAAAAATAAATGAAATTTGTGCACTGGTTTGCTGGTAAAATCCCAAAAAAAGGATTTCAGGATTTGCCCGCAAAACAAAAAACTAAAAAAAACTCAATGCCAAAACTATGCAAAGAATTTCCAAAGTTGAGACAAAGGCCTACTATATGACCAGTGTTCAGAGGTTGCAGCTGCTTCTGCCCGACCCCAGTCTACCATTTAGCCCTTTTTGCCATTTTGGCATACTTCAAATTGTTGTTGTCCCCCCTGTATGTATGTAAGTGTGGAGCCTGTGGCAATGGCAACTGCTGCTGCTGCTGCTGCTGCTCGAGGCATGTTGAAAGCATTTCTGACATTACAACTGACCCAAAACTGGGAAAGACCTGCACAGATAACGTCACAGTACACACACAGGACACACATGAGCGCCTCCTCATCAACTATGTATGTGTGTGTGTGTGTGTGTGTGTGTGTAGGTGTGTGCGTTAAACGGAAAACGGAAACGGATATGGCTGCTGGACAATGATTCGGTCTACGTTTGGCTTCTCTACTAGACTGTAGACTGTAGACTGGGTAGTTGGCCCCAAAAGGCGTAAACGGGATTAATTGAATTGAATAATTACATACACAAACAAACAACAACAACAACAACAACAAATTTCCAAATTTATCTTGTACTAGTTGTTGTTACGCTCTTACATAGACTTTTATGATTCCTGCAATGAATTTATAGTAAACATTTCTTAAATATAAAGTGAGTGAATATGCGACAATGGATGATTACCAATTTAAACTCCAGTTATAATGCCTTTATATACTTTAACTTGTTTATTAATTGATTTTAGTTAACAGAATGTACGTATGTAAGCTAACAGATTGAGCTTATGCTCATTGCTTAACATTTTTAAGAAATACAGTTATTAATTGATTTTAGTTAACAGAATGTACGCATGTAAGTTTACAGAATGAGCTTATGCTAAAACTGGAATGTATTTATTATGTGAGCTTGCGATCAGTGTTGCCCCCCCCCGCTTTTGGAAGCCAGTGTTGGTCAAAGTCCTTTCATTTTCACCGTCAACTTAACAGCTGGTTGAGAAAACGAACTTTGTTAATTGCTAGAAAAAAGAACCTAAAATTATATTATTTTAAGTTGAAGAAATTGAACAAATGATCTTTTTAGGGACTAATCATATATCACGATATCCGCACTGTTGATTTGGGTCGCATCGATACGTCATTACTTCCGATATATTGCTCCCGACTATCGATCAATAAAGAATAGATTCTTTCTTCTTCTCTCCGCCTCTAAAGCACGTGGAACGACAAAAACCGAGTCAGAGACAAAAAGTTTGCTGCATTTGGCTAGTAATTGGTTTTCACAAGGTGTTAAACGAATATTCGAACTTCTATTACGATGGAAAACAAGAACCCCAACGATCAGGTAAGATAGAAATCGTGCAACATGCTGAATATGAAAAGTGCAACAAATACATTAAAAATTGCAGCGTAAGATGCCGAAAAGCATTGAAGGCAAGAAGAAGACCACGGACCAGACTCCCGAGACGCGTTCAGTGGCATCTCAAACAGACATGTGCCGTTTCTGTTACACCGCTTGGCGTGAGGCTCAAGCAGCAAACGAAGGTCTGACTGATGAGGAAAAACTACACTATACTATTTTCGACTACTTGCTTGGAGACTACCACCTTCACCATTAAAGTAAAGTTATTATACGAAAATGCATTTAAATTGCAAAGTATACAAATAAATACAAATTTATAACTTAATTGTGTTATGGTATTAGTGACCCAAGCACACACAGACATACGCCTGAACATGTGCGCTTGGTCGACAACGAGGGAATGTTCGAGAACAGCTTAGATTTATAGTGCGGAGTGCTAGAAAATGCTTTTATTTTTATACCCACAACCAATTGAAATTGGGTTAAAATATGCAACAGACGAAAAAAGGAAGATAATCTGCGAAACTTTTATATATTTTAGATATGAAAAATTGAGGTTATGTCGAGTATATATCACACGCATACTTGCAAGCACTTACTGAAAGCGTTCAGCATAGTGTGCAGGGTATCTACCTAGTACCTAGTCGGCATTTCTCGACTAGAGCTTTAATTTAGGTGCTCTTACAAGCAAAAAGTGAAAGCAATTTTATTTGTGTAGGTGTTTGAAGAAGCAGACAACAAACTTTTGTGCAACACTTGCCAATGACTTGTGTGTATCGTTCTCTCTCTCTCTCTTTTTCTCTAACTCTGTGTAGCTGTCTTCCTTTTCATGTTGTTAAATGGCTAATTTGTTTTGTTGCATGTTGTTGTTAGTTACAGCTGCCACAGAATGCGCCCAAGCGCCCTGACCGTTGCCAGCACCCCCAAAAAAAAGGGTTTCCCAACTGCCCGCCGAAGCTGTCGAGGAAATTTGTCATAATTTACAAACACATCTCAATGTGCGTGCGTGCGTGTGTGTGTGTATGTGTGAGTGATTTGTGTTCATTGGCTTAAATGGCTTGTGACGCAGTAGCGTTATTAGTCTAAGCACCTGTGGCACATGCCACATAAGAATGTGTCACAAGCACTCATATTGCATTTATTATGCTTAATGACGATTAGGATGATGATGATGCCAAAAATATAACACATACATAAATAATTTAGTAAAGACGACACACTAAACTTTAAATACTAATCACTAATTACTAATTACTAGGCATATGTTTGAAGTTTCTTACATTTGGCTGTAAATGAAATCTAATTAAATGCAAAATGAAATAAAGATATATTTTTAATGTATGTTTAGGCATTAACATTAAAGAATTCATATTTATTATAATTGTATATATATATGTATGTATAATTATGTGGTGGAAAAACATTCGCTTGACATTTTCCTGGCACATTTATGTTGAACTCTTATTAATTCGATTTTTATCGTGCCCCTGGGAGTCATTGTGCGGCATTTCACGACTTTCGAGAATTGTGCATATTTCCGCCATGCCACACCACACCACACCACACCAAACCAAACCACCCAACACACCATCCCTATACAAAACATACAATACACATTGAGGAAGAACAGGAGAAACTCACCTTAAGCGCGTAAATCTCGTGCGTCTTTATTTCTTCATTAATTTAAGCGGCTACGTTGACGCTGGCAGAGACGCCAGCAGCAGCAGCAGCACCAGGAACGCACACTTCACTGCTGAGATTGCCAAAGGAAGATTATTTTATTATTGATACCCTTACAAACGGTATGCGCTTTTTCAATTCGGTTTGACAAACGAACATAAATGTTAAGGAATATGTTAACATTATTAAATACATTTATTTGAGCTTGAATATATGAAAAATCATTACAAAATAATAAGCTTAAAATGTCTTTATAATAATTATTGTGTTATACCGTAGTGTATTTCACGTTCATCATGTTGCCGTCAACATATTTAACTTGCGTGGCGCGTGCGGTGCCGCTTGGGGTGATCCTTTTTGGATAGAAGTAAGGTGGTGTCTAAATGGTAGTTGGGGAAGTTTTGGTATTTTAGCTCGCGATTTGAACGAGTTAACGTTAACGTTAACGTTAACCCCTTACAGCTGTGGCAATTTAGACAGTCGTCCTGCTTCTGGGCTTCGTTTGGCATTGAAAATCTAATTAAAACAACAACCACCGATTTTTGTCTTTCGGGCCCGCGTCTAAAGCTTTATAAATGTTTTGATTGCATTAAAGCGCTGCCAAGCGAAACAACCAAACCAAACCAAACCAAACCGTACCAAGCCAAATATATACATTAAGAAACTGAGATTGAGCCAAAGGGGGAAACATAGCAAGATAGAGCAAAAGGTGAATTAAGTACTTATTATATAGCTAAATACTTGCATATTTTGCTTGTTTCACATAATTGGAAATGGAAATCTTCGTTTAGATTTTTAAACATTTTAGCCATATGTGCCATTCGAATACATTTTGTTGGGGTTATGTCTTAGTCTTAGCTTAAATAATAAAGATAAGCAACTACCCAAACATGAAATCTCAGTGTTTAATCTACGATATCGTTTTGGTAGGAAATTTGATCGCAGTTAGTGAAGATTGTCGTTTGTTTTAGTTTTAGTTTTTGAACAGTTCGCGTTAATATTTGTTGACTTTAAGACTAGTTTCAATCTTATTTGATCTATATAATCATATATGTTGTTATTTTTATTTAACAATATAAACCTTAAGTATTTATTAAGTAACGAATAAGGTAAAAATCTTGATTATATTCAACTACATTTCACCTTAAGTTAGATGTTTATTATTTCGTAAGTTTATTAAAGACAAGCTCAACTGTAAGTTTGTTTATTTTGTTTATGTGTTTGTATATGTGTGTGTGTGTGTGTGTGTTTGTATATTGGTGTCTGTGTTTACGTTAGTCTATTATTTCAGCTCGATTAAATCGTCTTACGGCTCAACGAGCTTTGTCTTAATATTATGTAGATGTCTAGAGATAACCAGGAGCCGGTCACATTCAGATATTTGTATGCGGACAGGACACACACACACACACTCTCTCTCTCTCTCTCTATATATATATATATATATATATATCTCGCTTGGAGTCCATTGTGCCTGATCCATAATCCGAGCACATCATAAGCACATCCTTATGCAAATCTTCATATGTGTGTGTGTGTTGCTTGATAAACAAAATGTAATTTACTACAAACGGCCAAAAAGGACCAAGCAGGCTGGCAGGCAGGCAGGCAGGCACCTTGCAGCATCTTTGGGGCAACGTGTTGCGCCTTGTGAGATGCGAACCTCAGTTCGAGTTGTTTCTCGACAGCTGCCAGGACATGCAGGCAGGCAGGCAGGCAGGCAGGCAGTCAGGCAGTCAGCAACAGCCAAAGACAAATGCTTGTCTACGCAGTCAAGGCAGCTCCTTGCCACATGCTACTTGCTCCTTGTTGCTTGCTTCTTGTCAAGTGGCCTCGACAATGGCAACGGCTGTGCAAAGTTGATGATGATGAGTTTGTTTGAGATGGCTGTTGTTGTTGTTGGTGTTGTTTTTGGTGTTGCGGTTGCCTCGTTTGTGAAACCGTTTTTGGCATGCTGTGTGTGTGTGTGTTGGTGGGGTGATTGGGGGTTGGGGTGTAGGCGGAGGTCGTCACACATGTCGCCAAACGGCAAACACTTTGGGGGCTGCCTGTTAACAGCTTCTACAACTTCATCTTCTTTTTTTTTGTTGTTGTCTTCTTCTTCTTCTGGCGGCCATGTAAGCGATGTGTTTATTTGCTTTTTATTTTGCCATTGTTAAAAAAAAACATTTATGCAAACAGAAAAGCAGAAAGCTTCTGGCAACTGACTTTTCAATTCAGCTCAGCTCCTCGACATGTCAGTTGCCAAGCAAAATGAAGCAGGCAACAAAAACTTCTTCAGCAAAATTAAAAGCTTTAACAAACCAAAAATGCATTTCTATTCTTTGTTTGTTGTAGTGACCATAGTTTTTCTCACTCACTCGCTCACTCGCTCTATCTCTATTTTTCTCACTCTCTCTCCACGCTCTCTCACACTCCTCTCCCTATTTGCGCTCGCGCGCTCTTGCTCTCTGTGTCTTTGTGTTCTCTCTCTCTTTCAAGCTCCTCCTACATTTATGTGCTTTGTCGCCGCATCAGCTTTAGGGATTTTTATGACAAAAACCAGCAACAACAACAACAACAACAATAACAACAGCAACTGTACAACAACAATGGCATTTAGGCACTGGCAATGAGAGCCGAACATTTTCCGCTAGTTGCTGTTGCTGTTGCTGTAGGGGCGTCGCCATTTTGTATGCTCCACCATTGGCTCCACCCATTTTGCGAGTGTACAAATAAACACAAGCAAAGCTCGGTGATGTACATTATATATAAATGTACATATGTACATATGTACATTATCATAGCTAGTACCTATGTACATATGTATTTACATAGCAAATATTCCATTTACTTTTCAGTTATGTACTGTGCAAATACTGTTTCTGCTGTGAGTTTCTTTAGCCTCGTACATTGCTTTTTTTAAATTATTTCAGTTTATTTGCCAAATGCATGCAAAATTCAATAATAAAATCGAACATAATCATTATTCAATTGTTAAATTTATTATGCTTTGCCTTAACAAATAAACAAATTGTGAATTTACATGAGAAAAATGTAACAAATATATAAAATATAGATTATTGATGGAAATTCAAATCACAATCATTTAATTGAAATAGCAAAAGAAGTTTTTAAGTGTAAGTAAAATATTTTCCCTTCGAAATTTTCAGAGTTATACATTTTTACAGTCAAAGGAAATAACATTTTAGCTCCAGTTTTAGTTTATTAAATTTGGATCAAAATAAATACGAGAAACAATTTTGCAGCCCATTTAATGCAATTTGTGAGCGTCTCGTCAAAAACAATCGAAGAAATTCAATTAAAGACAAAAGTGGCCACTTTTCTCTTCACTTGTTGTTTATTCTTTTGGTTCCTCTTTTTGTTTTTTTTTTTTGTTTTTTGGTGCATAATTGGTAATTGGATTTGTGGCTCAGAGTCTGCTTGTCTACTATTTAACTTGTTAATTTTATTGTTGTTCTTTGGGAGTCGTCTACAGACATCTTCAGCTTCTTTTCGTGTGTCTCGCGAACCCGTCTAATGAGTGAGTAAACAATCAAATTTTATAAATTCGGTACATTTTGCGAGTCGAGTTGAGCTGAGGCTGAGCTGAGTCTTTGATTGAACAATGAATGAATGAAAGAAAGTTAAAACAAAATCCTTTTGTACTGAGCCTAGTTCATTTATAATTAAGTTGTCTAATTCATTTTGGGCTTTTGTTGATATTTTTCTGTTTTTCCTTGTCACTTCTTTCTGTTGTTCCTTGTTCCTTGTTATTTGTATTTTGTTTGTTTGTTGTTGTTGTTCTCATTACCACAAAATCCACTCTTGACTCTCTGCCCTGCACTGAATCAACAATAAACAAACGTATTTTTACTGTATTTTTTGTTGTTGTTGTTTTGTTTTGTTATTTTTAATGATTCTTATGGCATTCAAGTGGCTTTTTATGCGCACTTCAGTTTCAGCTGGCAGAGCTAAGACCCTTCCCCTTGGGCCCTCCAGACCTGGATGCCTTCAAGTGTCCCAAGTTGGCGCGAGCGGAAACGGAAATGGAAACGGCAACGGCAAAAGCAACGCCATGAAGTTAATTTTATTTATGCGCTCACTTTCCGAGCACAGAATTAGCAGGGAGATAAAACAATGGCCAAACAGCCAAAAGGAAAGACAACTTCACCTGACTCAACTCCAGATGGGGTTCCTTCGTCTGGATTCGCTTTGTCAGGAGACATACTTAAAATGCAATAAATACAAATGAATGAAATGAATGAAACAAAGCAAACGGATGTGCAATATCAAAAACAACACGGGCTTTAAAGAAATGTGTGAACATAACTTTTCTGAAGAATATGAGGCAGAGATCTTAAAAGTTAAGAAAATTATTATTTTGTTGATTTTATCTCAAGTTTAATATTCATTTATTATGGTTATTAAACTATACATAATAGTCATATAGTCTCTCGATCAGTAACCCTTTGTTGTATATAATTACTTAAGAGATATTTAATTTTTAATATGAAATATATTTCGAAACATTTTAATTCATCATTCAAGCTACACATCTCTTTAAATGAATAACAACATTCTATGCTTATGTAAAAATAAGTTGGGAAGTTTTTTATTTTTATAAAAGTTAAATAAATACCATCTAAGAAGTGTTATGTATGCATTAATCTAGTATGTAAAATAAAAATTGATTATGCTTTAGCTTAAAAGTATTTATATTTTTATACATCTGTATGTACGTACACAAGTAAGCAGATGTAATGGAAAATGACATTCGCTTTGAAAAATAAGAAAGTACTAAAAGTGTTGCATACCCAAAGGCGCAATTCTATATTCGTTTTGCGGATTTCAATAAGAGAATGCGAGAATAAACGCAGCGAACGCGCAAATAAAACAAGTAAGAAGGCTCTAGTCGAGAAATCCCGACTAGACGATACCCTGATCCCTATATTTTACGCGTACAGTCAGTGCTTGCAAGTATTTGTGCGTGTGTGTACGACCATACTGTGTAGTGCATACTCAACTTCAAGGTTCCATATCTCCGGTGTTTCTTAACCGATTTTAATAAAAATTTCACAGATTGTTATTATTTTGATTAATAATTAAAATGCCATTTAAAGTTTTTTCAAATTCAAGATTTTATTGTTATCGATCACATGTGTATATCGAAAACGGGATGAGTTATCGAAAATCGAAAACAAACTTGTACTGCCTAGGGATTAGGCGAGCTTAAGTTCGAAATCTGGAGTCTCTAGCTCTTATAGTCTCTGAGATCGACGCGTTCATACATACAGACGGACAGACGGACAGACGGACAGACGGACATGGCTATATCGACTCGACTGTTGATGCTGATAAAGAATATATATACTTTATGGGGTCGGAGATGCTTCCTTCTGCCTGTTACATACTTTTGCACAACTTCATGATACCCTTTTTTCCCATTTTTAATGGGATCAGGGTATAAAAATGTGTTGCCTAATTTGCCATTAGGGCTATAAAGGCAAATTATGAAGTCGTACCACCTTTCACACAGCCCATCCCCACCGCTGTTTGCTGCCCCCGCCCCCATTCAGATGCTGGTTGTTGGATTTGTTGTTTCCTTGCTTATCGCATTTTTCTCTGTCTTGTTACTCGCTGCTCTAATTCGCCTAATATGGCCAAATGACGCGAGGCACGTTTTATACTGCACAGAACTGTGTGCGGGGGAAAGTGAGGTGGTAGAGGGGTAGTGGTTCGCAGTTTAGTTGACTGGGCGTGCCATTTTTCACGGCCCTTGTTACTGCTTATCCTCATGGCTCATAATAGCTTTTCATTATTGTTATTATGCCGAGAGCTCCACTCGTAAAAAAATCTCCGTTACAACATTAACAAACGCACAAACAAAGCGCCAAACAACAACAACACCAACAACAACAAAAAAAAAATAAAGAAATGCCAAGACTTAAGCTCTGCAGAAAAGCAAAGAAAGGAGGGGGAAAAAAAAAACAGCCAAGATCCTTAAGGACAGCAAATATTCAAATGAAGTCGCGCGATAAGCCGACTCCAAATCTAGGAAAAACTGATGCGCCCCCCGCTCAACCTCCCTTGGCGTTGAAAAGGCCTTGTTCTTGGGCCCGTGCTGTGGAATTTTTGTGCGTTTCCCATCTCGTCCCTCACCCTTTGGACGAAGGCAGCGTTCTGTGCGTGTCCTGTGCCGCTGGCTACGACTAAGATGTGGCAGCCCTTCCCCCTACCCCTCCCTATCCTCTCCCTTCTGCTGCTTGTAATGGGGTGTGATTTGTACACTTTTCCTAGCTCTTGTTGTTGTCTTCGTCGTCGTCGTCTTTGCCGCTTTCTTGTTGCCTTTTTGGCCGCGAGTAAAAGGAGGAAGGAATTTTTTTCTTTTTTCGTGCTGAAGCCCATCCTTAACTAAGCCATAAAATTCCATTTTACAAACTGTGAATCCTTCATGATCGCTTTAAGTGGTTCGCGCGTACTTTTTTTTTTTTTTGTCATACTTATGCGATTTTTGCGTACCCTAACGCCCCCTTTGCGGGCGGACAGTTGACGGCAATCATTGCCGGATACTTAAGCGGATTTGCATCTTTGTTTGGTATTCTTTGGCCCCACCCTTCCCCGCAGCTCCAGGACGAAAAAGAAAGTCATTGTCTTGTTTGTTGTCAAAAAAAAAAAAATAATGCTGGTGTTTTTTTATGTTTTTTATTTTTTTGTTTTGTTTGTTGGTTGCAACTTGTTTGTTTACTTTTGGCGACGTCTTCATAAAATTAGACAATGTCACCCAGGCGCCCAGTACTCGTCTTGCTTTTCCTCTCTCTCCTCCTATTCATTCATTCATTCATGTTCTTTCCAACTTGTTGTTTGCGTTTGTCATTTTTATGCGAGTTCTTCAAAACTTTACGCCCAAATGGCGTTTACTTAACGTCTTGCACTCGACCAATGCGATTTGTTATTAGGTTAAGTGCTTTGTCCTGCCATTGTTCCTGCTTTGCCTACCCTCGTTTCAGAATTCGCCTGCCTTTTGCATTTACTACATCTCTCAGCTGTGGAAGTCTATAGAAAAGATATTCTTGGTTAATCATTCAAAAAAAAAAAAAAAAACATCGAAGTGGGAAAAGCAAAAGGGAAGAGAGAGCTGACGTATAGAGGTTCGGCTCTGCTTTACTAAAATACATATTTATTATATCTTCACTGATTCCAATTTCATCTGTTCTTCAATTCTTTTCAAATGAAATTCGGTGAAAATGACAAACAGCTGCATCTCTGATTCGATGCATTCAAGCATTCCAACGAGTCATCCATTTATTTCGTCCAGTGCGGTTCATTCAAACATTCCAACGAGTCATTTATTTGTTCAAAATTGCTGCCCATGTGAACGCAGACAACAGTTTTGCAAACAGTTCAACTTATCACTGAAGTCGCGACGTCTGGCTGAAGAAGTAAAGAGTAACAGTACATTAGCTTAATGATTTTGCCACAGGACACTGGATAAGATGAGAGTAAGAGATAAAGATAGAGAGAAACAGAATGAGAATGAGCTGTGAAAAAGAAATTGCATGGCCTGATGGCATAATGTTGACGATGTTACGCAGCACATTTCATAATTCCCGCGCCATGATTAAGTGCCCAGCCCAGGGAAATGATTGAGAACACAGAGACCAACAAAAAGAGAGAGAGAGAGAGAGAGAGATAGGTAAGTGGAGAATGTTGAGCTTTGAGTTTTTCTTTCGGCAAAAGTTTTTGCAAGTTGTTGCAGCGTCTCTTTCTCAAGATGGCGCTCGCATAATTAAGTATTTGTGTGCGGGGCAAGGTGTATAACTAAGGATTCACGCGCTGATGCGGAAGCGTGAAAGTTTTTACACACTCACACACTTCCCCCCACCCCTCACTCTCTCTCTCTCCTTCTCTCACTCTCTCTCTTTCTTGTTTTCCATCTAGCTTTCTGGCAGCTGGGAATACGAACGCGTTGAAAACTTTAACTAAGCTGAAATGCTGTGAAGAGAGAGAGAGAGAGAGAGGGCACCAAATATAACCCACTGACAACATTATTAAAACCAATAAAAATAAACTTCAACTTTAAACATCATCTTTATAAATATTTGATAAACTAAGCAAGAAAAAATAATATTGAAATCTTTTGCCCCTTCTTTTCTTAATTTTTTTTGTTGAAGTGAATTCAATGTCGAAAATACAATTTCAAATACGTTTCAATTGTTCGAAGCTAAACCCCTTTATACATTCCACACGTCTATTTTGGCTATATATTTGTCTATCTATTGTGCTATGTTGTTGTGTTGTGTACTATTCAAAAGCAAAAAAAAATCAAAATCAAAACTAATGAAGTGAAAACGGCACTAAAATGTCTTAATATGTTTTCGACGTAAAAGTGAGCAACCTGTAAAATGGTATAAAAACACACACACACACACAAACACACACAAGAACAAATCGGGCACATAATATCCTTGTTGATTTCTTTTCAGGCGATTTACTGCCTACACACGTTGTGTGCTTTCTTGCTGTTGTTTTTGTTGCTATTGTTGGTTGCTTGGTTGGTTGGCTGGCTGGCTTTGTGCTTGTGCGTTGCTTATCTCAATGCGGGGATCAGCAACAGAAGCAGCAGCAGCAGCAGTATCAGCAACAACAACAACAGCAACATAAACGGCAGCAGCTTTAGTCCTGCTTGCCACTCCCCTTGCCATTCCGCACCGTGTCCTGATCGATAAATTTTCCATTAAAGTTATTTTTAAATGCCGCAAACCAACCAAAAAAAAAAGAAACAAAAAAAAAATACAAGACAGGAGGAGTCTGACTGGCTGACTGGGTGGCAGGACGAACGTGTGCCAGCCTGCGCCAGGATAATGTACTCGTTATGCCTGATAAAGTTATAAACTCGTATGTGTAACAGCAGCGAGGGTTGTCCCTTTACAGCCGCCTATCGAATTGATTTACTGCCTTCCAAAATATCCACACACACACATACGCATTGCCACAAAATATGTGTGGCAGGAATTTTGTTTGGGTTTGGGTGCTTTTGTTAAATGAACCGGTTTTTAGACGCTCTAAACCGTTTTTAGCCGCTTGATGCGACTTTGATTATGGCAATCCCACGCATAAATTAAAAATATTTTAAAGCTGAGTTAATCTCAATTAACTGCGATTTATTTTCTACATAACGTATCGAAATAGGTAAAAGATTTGCAATAACAAAACATTTCCCATACATTTTATTGGTTAGCTGTACTAGTTTAAAAAAGCTTAATGACAAACTCAAAAATATAATTAAAGGAAAAAAAAAAACAAACTAAAGATTAATAAAAATCTCTTAAAGCATCAAAAACACCTATAATAACATTTACTTTAGGATGTGCAAGGATTTTCGTAGCTAGTGGAAAATCAATTGACAATTGTTAGCATTCTCATGCAGCACACAAAACAACAACAACTCATTTACAAAGCAAACACATACACTTACTCACATATGTAGATGCACACCTATCATATTTGTGGCCTGCGGCTCTCAAATTCCTTTGCTGTTGTTGTTCTTGTTGCTTTATTTCTGCCTTTGCCTTTTTCCAAAATTATCTGATTGAGTGCGAACTGCCAATGGTCTCAACACTCCTAACAGCTAACAGTCAAGCAGCCAGGACATTGCCAGGATGCTTCACTCTTAGCATACATATATGCATGTGTATGTGTGTGTGTGTGTGTGTACTTGTGTGTGGGTGTTTTTGTGCGATGATCTAAAACGGAAATCCTGTGGGCAGATAACTGCCATGCATTAAGGCAAACTCTCCCACCTCAACTCACATGGTGTGTGTGTGTGTGTGTGTGTGCCATTTAGCTGCAACCGGCAGAATCTAACCCTCCTCGCCCCCGCCTACCCAACTGTAACCCCAACTCTGCACTTCAAATCTAAAAACCTCACAGTGGCAACGTTGATGTCGTTGTTGGTATTCTTTTTTTTTTTTTTTTTACTGCCTGCCTGGTGCTGTTGTTGGTTATTGAATAAGCCCAATAAACCAGAAAAACAAGACAACAAACACACACACACACAAACACAAATACATGCATACATGTGGAAGCCAACGCATACCGCAGAAACGCTACCCCAACCCAACCATTCTCTATCGAAGCAGTGTGAGAGGCGTCAAAATAACAGAGAAGGAAACAAACATTTCAGCACTCGCATTTCAACTTCGAAAATCTGACTGGCTGCCAGGCAACTCATTAGAATGTTGGCTTCAACAGGGCGCTAATAGTCCCAGTTACCCAACACCTACCCCACTCACTTCCCACTTCCACAACACTCCCTAGCATAATTGGAGGCGCTCGTTACGTGTATTCGGGATATTTGGTGGGGGCTGTTGGAGGAGGGGAAGGGAAAGACACTGTTTGCGTTTTTGTCATTTGTTGACGACCAGTTTCAATGGATGATTACGTACGTGTGTGCGTGTGTGTGTGTTCACTTTTTTGGTGTGCTGGTTACACCTGTGTATCAATTTGTTTGTCAGATCAAAGAAACAGTGCTAAGGTTTCATTATCAGTTAGGTTTGCGAATGGCAATGGCATTGGGAATGGGCGAAGCTAACTGAAACTGTCTGTGATTTGACATAATTAATACGAGTCTCAATTTTAATCAGGTTATAACTCACAATACACCATATGCAAACGCACAATGGGACTTGGAAGTTCTTTAAGTTCTAAGAATACATTGTAATAACATTCCAGCCTTGCACTTATTATGTGAAACAGCTGCCTTACTTAACTTTTGATACGCTGATACCAAAGGTTAAGAGTCCGTCATAGTTTCCGTCTGGATTAATGCAACTTTTGCGCTCTTAAGCCTGACTTAACTGTATTTAAAGGTTAAAAGTTTTCTTTAATTTTAATTGATTTCATGAACACAGCTTATGTATATTGTCAGTGTCGAAAGGTGGCCATATCGATAAATGCAGACGTCAGTATCGTTTTGGCCAACAAGTATGTTAATACCTTAAAATACTAGTTTTGGCAGCAGCAGTATATCTAATTTATGATATACGATGTATACCGATAGCTTGTGGGGCAAAAACAATCATTTTAGTGTTCTAAAAGTTGCGTTATCCAGCACTTCATTCGTATTTCCAATGTGACACTTAAAAAATACATAGAACGAAAACTCAAAGCTTGTTAACGATGGCTGACAAATATTCTACAGATATACTAGGCGTTGTTGTTGCTGAAATAGCAAAAGCAGTTGGATATAGCAGCACTCGAACTGCGCCTTTGGAGTTGCTACAAGACCTCATGCAACGTTTTATACAAAATATGTCCTGCGATCTGCATAGGCAAGCTGAGCACGGTAAATACGCTTTACATTTAACCCTCCAATAAGAGAACCTAACACTAACCAAATATTTATGTTCATGTCAGATCACAGAAAGTATATTCATTGTTTTGTCTGTCCGTCTGTCTGTATAACTTCTCGTACATCCCGCACAATTTGCCTTAACTTATCTATAGCTCTTCCATTTTCCGACAAACACGTGTACTCAATATCATTGAATATTCGGTGAAGATTTTATTAAAACACTGGGACACTTTTACTTGTTTTTATACATGCACTATAGGGATACTTATAACATTCATTCTTTATTTTAGCTAACCGGACTCAACCTAATCTAAAGGATGTTGTTGTGAGCCTAGGAAATCTTAATGTTAACGTCAACGAGTTAAAAGACTATATTGAAAATGTGGATCCAATTCCATTAGCCCAGGAATACCCAGCATATCCAGTCAAAATAGAATCAAATTTAAATTTCTTAAAAACTGACAGTTTGGAGGCACTAACAAGACCCACTCACATATATAAGTATTTGCCGCCAATGGTGCCGCCGAACCAATCTGATCAGGAAAGAACGTCACACAGAAAACGCAAAAGACACCACAGGCATAGATCAGGGCAATTGCGTTGCGTGTCGATGTCACCGGGAGGATCGATTTCTTCGTCAGTTGAAGGAACACTTCCTCTTCCATACGTGCCCAAGATTATTAGGAAGATTGATAAGAAGATTAAAAAGAAGTCAAAGCACCGAAAAAGAGTAGAAGAGTACCATTAAGCTTTTGTTAATTTTGTTTTACTTCTTTATTTACTGTTCACAACGAAAACAATACAAAAATATAGAGAAAGAAAAAAAAAACGCTCCTTGGCAATTAATTTGTTGAAAGCCATTTAAAGAGACTTGTAGACGATTTGTGACACAGCCAGCGAGTGTATTAGATCTTCGGTTTAGCCGTCTGAACTTGCTTTATTTTTTTATTTTTATTTTTATTTTTTATTTGTTGGTTTTGTGCAACAAGTAAGGCTGCTAAACTGTTGTCCTTTGCGTCGGACATCGCATCGTTGGAGCATGAAACGTCCGTGCGTTGCGGAAGTAATTTTTATTTTGCCAGACAATTTGCTTATTTTGTGATTTCCGTTTGCCTACCCCAAGTTGGCTAAATATTTCCGGCATTTAACTTTGCTCGCTGTCTGTTCATCTTCTTTTTATTATTTTGCTTTCTCTTTTTGTTTTGTTTTTGTTATTGCTTCGTTTGTCTTTCGTAGTTTGCTTTTTTGCCTACCCGCTGTTTTTTTAAATCCTTTTTTCTTTCTCTATTTTTATCAAATTAATTTTAACACAAATTCCACAAAAAAAAAAACAAAAACAAAAACAAAAAAAAGATGACATTTTAAACAAATTGTTTGTGGCGCCTGCAACAGCTGTTAGTGTTGCTGTTGCCTGCCAGACGAGTATTTACATGAGGCAAACGTGTACAAATGGCTGACACTGTATGCCACTTGCACTGGGAATGGGACATGTCATACAAAAATATACGACCATTACGCTTCATTTGGCCAACAACAGATACTGAAATCATAAATAGCCGCTTTGTTGCTGTTCTTTTTGTTGTTGTTGTTGTTGTTATCCGAAGTCATTTAACAATAATCGAGCGCATATGAAATGGACCATGAACCATCTACATGACAATGATGAGAACGATGTTGTTGTTGCATCAATCTTCCCACACTGCGAAAAAAAAAACATTTTAAAAATCCGCGCTTAACCGTGTAAGCTCAGCCTTAATATTTTAAAGTAATATTAAATATTATTAAAATAAAATACCATTAAGAAAACCTTAAAATAAATTCCAATTAAGTTCAAAAGCACGCTTCCAAAGATTGCAAGCTTATAGTGATTGTTTATTGACAATCTTAGTCAAAGTTCGTCTTATGCTTCGACGCCGTATTCTGCCTTATATCAGAGTAATACTTAGTCGTTAATATTCGACTGCAATGTGTCCATATGCTCATTTTTTCATTCGTTTCATACGAGAAGTGTACAGCATTGATACCGATTCAAGCGATTCGACGATGCAATTCATGGCCGGATGTGTAGCCATTGTTGGGTGCTCATAAATTGCAAATGGCCAAATACCGTTTAATGGTCACCGGCCCCAACAACAGCAACAATACCAAAATGGCAAATACTGATAAGTTGTAACGAGTTCTATTGGCAATACCAAACCTTCCGTTGACGTATTTAAATATAAAATATTTTTTTTTTCTGAATTTTTCTGTTGCTAGATTTAATATATTTTTACTGCCATTAATCAAATAAACCCCGTTTAGTTTGAGTTAAGGAAAATACGAATTACAAAATATATGTTTAAATAAATACAAATCATTAAGAAAGAAATTCTGAATATGTGTTTTAATATGCATTTATTAAAAAAATATTAACAGAAAAAATCTTTTCTTTTCTTATTCTATTGTGTTAACCTTTGAATTGCTAATTGAAAAGTTTTTGGTTAAGCTAAAGCTTGTGAAAGCTTGAGAAATTAAATAATGTAAGTAATGTATTGATAGATAAATTGATTAATTTAAGATATGTATATTTCTTTATTTGAAGGGTATACAACAAGTGGTCAATAATATTTGTTCATAGCTGTTGGCAGGCAGATTCGTTGCTGTTGTTGTTGTTGTTGTCGCTTTATTTACGATGCTTGATGCGGCGGCCGTTACTTTTATTGCATAGCCGCTGGCAGGATCTGAGTCCTGGCCACTAGCCGGAAACCGGCACCGACACTGCATGAGGCCAAACATTTGCATAAAATGCCAGAGCAGAGCCGCATCGGCCACTGCGGCTGCCAATGGAGCTGCCAATATGATGCTCTGACCAGAACCTGGACCCAAACTCACACCCAACAACACCAAAACATCGACAGAAACAAAACAGAAACAGTAGCCGATGCCGTTGCCGTTGCCGGGCCATTGCTTGATTTTCGATCTTTCTCACTGATTTTTGGACATTTTTCAGTGTCGAACTTTTGGTTTTTATTTTTATTTTTTTCATTTTTGTATTTCCAGCTGAAGTTTTTTTGTTGTATTTTTTTTTTCGGGCAGCGCATGTTGTTTATGTGTTTATAGATTAATCGCTTTTTGGTTAAATGACTTCGATAGTCGACGTCACGACTTCACCTCCTCGTCCATCCAGCTTCCACATGTGGGATTTGTGAATATTACGCTTTAAAGTTGCCACATTTTGTTGCAAATTGTTGGCGACAGCTGTGGGCAAGCACACGACAAACACGAGCATACTATTTTTATTTTTCGCAGTCTTTTTTTTCCGATTGGAATTATTATTTTTTCTGCTTTTCGTTTTGAAACCGACAGATATCTGTTAAATATGTTTTTTTTAGTTGACGAAATATTTCTTTTATCAATTTAGCTTGAGTTTCTGCTTAAACTAAAAGGCTAAACATCAATTCTAATAAAAATCATTGGAAAAAAATGTGAACAGTTGGACTTTGGGCTAAAAGAGTTTTTAAGGGGGTTTTTATGGTATTTGTAACTGATGCATTTCCAGCTCTGCCCTCTCTCTCCTATCGCGCTCTCTCTCTCTCTCTCTCTCTCACTCTTAGTCTGCCTGTCTAGTTGTGTCTGGTAAGGTGCCTGTCCTGGTTTTGGCATTGGCAAAAATGTTAAATACGTTTTTACAATTCTAATTATGCAGCAACGTCTACCGCCAAATTACAACAAATGGTAAAAGAAGCAGAAACAACAACTCGGCTGGCACTTGGCATAATTAAGAGTGTGTACGAGTGAGTGTGTATGTGTGTGTGTGTGTGTGTGTGTTTGCTGAGATTGTCGCTCTTATAACATGCATAAAAAATAAGTAACAGCGACGGCATTTTAAAACTTTTACAAATTAAGACATGCAAAGTGTGGGCGTGTTTAAAGGGAGGATGGAATATGGTGGATGGCGAGGGGCAAGCCGCTTTGCCTGTCTAACAATGACTATTTCCGTCTGCACAACCGCTGCCTCCTGCTCCCTGTCCCCTGTCCTCTTGCCATCGTACGAAAAGAGCTGAAACACTTGCTGAGCTCATGTTAATCAGGTTATGATAATTATTTGTAACAAATTGTTGGAAAATGGGCGGCTCGGGCGGCTGTCAACGGGGTCATGGGGAGGGTAATGCAGAATAGCTAGGGGGAGGGGGGGGGAGGGGGGGGGGGTTGGAGAAGTTGTAGCTTTGCAATTAAAATGTGTAAAATCTACGAAGCGACAGTGGAAAACTTTTATGAAAATGACAAGGCGCAAGCGACATTTTCATTAAAACAATTAAAATTTAAACTGGCGTTAAATTATACAGGCATTAAACGGGCAATGGGGCAAGAAACATACCATAGACAAGGGTGGGTTTTCCTCAAGACGACGTAACAACTCTCGGCTGCCTCTCAATTATTCAGTGGGTGCACACACACACACACACACACACACACCCACATACAGAAAACTAAAGCAAAGAATCGAAACTGTAACTGAAACAGAAACAGAAAACTGTTCAAACTTTCCTTGGCCGCGTGTCACTTTGCCAGTTTGTCACATCGTCTTCGTCTTTGTCAAAAGCACAAACACACACACATACATTTAGCCAAAAATTAACTGGCAAGTTGATAAACTATCCATACAACGTTAGTTGACAAAACTCAAAGGGAAACCGCAGGTAAAGCCAAAAGCGCATAAAGTTGACGGCCAAAAAGTTGACATTTTCACTCACACTCCCAACCTGATCCAGTAGTTGGATATAGCTTTCTTGTATACATATATATAGAGACGGGGTTGCTTTACTTGGCAGGTTGCACGATAAAAGTTTTTGAGTTGACAATTAAGAAATTAAGTTGCCACTTAGGCAACTGTCACTTTGTGTTTGACAACCAGTCACAGATATAGTAATATATATATATATATTATATATGTGTGCACGTATCACGTTCTATATTCACGCATTCAACTTTTGACTTGGTCTACGAGTGCTGCTCTACCTCAGGATCCCATTACTATTAGATCTAACTTGCTAGCTGCTTAATTTAACTAAAACTAAGTTCTTGATATAAGATTTATGAAAGGTAATACTTATAAATACTTAAGAACGTTTTTTTTTACCATCTTTTATTGATTTTTCTTATGCCGATTAGGCGATTAGTAATCTTACTCTTTATTTCTATATCTCTTTCTCTCTCTCTTTGCTCTATCTCTATTTTAAGAGAGCATTTAAAATTCGTTGCGTTGCATGGCTTAACAAAGTTTTGTACCTTTCTTATTTGTTGGCGGTTTGTTTG
Organism: Scaptomyza cyrtandrae; assembly: GCA_035044605.1. NCBI lineage: Eukaryota > Metazoa > Arthropoda > Insecta > Diptera > Drosophilidae > Scaptomyza > Scaptomyza cyrtandrae. Next base: position 9,760,818 of record JAWNNS010000639.1, read on the forward strand.
CATTATCAACAGACTAACACCTTGCCAAACGCGTGTGTGTATGTTTGTGTGTGTGTGTGTGTTAACTGATAGCTGCTCTTAGCAATAAATGCCACTCATAATTAAATCAAATGTTTGCCTGCTTTGCCCTGACTTCAGCTCACAGCTCACTCCATAGCATTTTGGGCCAAAAAACTTTTTGCGTGAAGCTTAAACATTAATTTCCTACATGTTCAACACACACCATCCACCATCCCCCAACCCCCCCGCCCACACTCCCTCACTGGACCCATTATCTCCAACTCCTTGGCATATGAGCATATTCACCTATCGCATTTACTTTATCATTGGCAAAAGGTAAATATGCACTTGGCAAACTTTATGTGAACCTCCCCCTTGGGAAATAGCTTTTCATATGCCACAATCCCCCCCCTCCCGTAGCGAGCAGCTTTCATTCATAGTTTTCTCTAATGAGCAGCAATGTGGCAAGCGTATCATTTTTGCCTGTAAATTTTTAGCATGTCGTGGCAGTTGTCTTAAGTTCCCCCCATCCCGTCTCCTGTCTCAATTAATATGTATGCTTGGCATATGCCTGTTATATATAGTCGTTAGTCGTACCGTTATAGCGTTTGACTCTTTACTCTTGCGTGTTTGTGCGCGTTTGGCATGCCAAAATGACATTAGTCAAACAGCCAGAGCAAAAGTCCTGCGAGACACAGCCAAACAAGGACTCGCCTTTCTATGTGTGCGTTTGTGTGTGTGTGTAAGCAGACATCTTCATTTAGCATCCAATACTGCTATGCCTGCATTTATGTATGCATAAATGTATGTATGTTGTTAGTTTCCTGCATTTAACGCTCCCATCTTCCTCTTTAGCCAACATTTCTGGCCAGGCTTTTGTTTGTTTGACGATGTGGAAGCTGCCGCTGTTGCTGTTGCTGTTGCTGCTACTGCTGCCACAATTTTGTCGACACATTTTTGGTATACCATATGAATTTTAGGTTTTATGTGCGAGTAGGCATTATAGAAAGTGGTGCAGTGGGTGGTATGGATACGCGGCTTACTAAACTTGATCTTTAAGCACGCGGATATCAAGTTGATTTGATATTGAATCAGCGCGACAATGGCAAACCTTTGTTCTCAAAATGTATCCAATTGCAGGTGCATGTAAATAAATATATCGATGTGCCTTGGATAGCAGTCAATCAACAAGTCAGCCCCTTTTATCATTTATTCAAATGTTTTGTTGGTTTTTAAACCCCTTTTTGTTTTTTACTTAAATAGTTTTATTTGAATTGCTCTCAAATCTATTTATGATTACCTTCATAATAATACTGCGATTGACTTTAACATCTGTTGAGGAATTAACGTCAACTTTTGAAGGATTTAAAATTTCCATTACCTCCCTTTCCCCAACCGAAACTGCAGTCAGTCCATTAGCCTTTGCCCTGGACCCAAAATTGACATAGACAAAACATTTCACAACAACATATATACAAGGAAAAGAAAAGAAACGAAAAAAAAAAATTGAAAACGTTAAAATGTAGAAGGAGAAAAAAGAAATGACTGGGCAAATGTTTGGCAACATCCGGTTTAAAATGGCAGTCGCTGAGCCATTTTGACAAATCTACCAGTTATTATGCGCCTTTGTGAGCTCAGCCAAGCTAGTATTCGTATACAAAAAGGTCAGACACTGAAAAGGTGCATAATGGATGTTGATGTGTGTGGATGTGTGAGAGTGTGGCCGATAAACGTGCTGTTAAAGGAGAGCCAACAATAGGTAACGGCGTCCATGTAAACGATACCTAATTTCCGTTGCATGTTGCGAGTTGCGTTTTCAATTGAAGTTAAGGGTAGCTGTCAGAGGCAAACACACTCACAAAGTACTGCTTGTTGTCTTGCATTTTATGAACAGGACATTTGCACTAAACACGACACAACAGGACTCTCTCTTTATATATATCTCTCTCTCTCTCTCTCTCTCTGTATCTCGGTTGTTGTGGGGCTCTTGACATGCTTTCGAGCGCAGCGAGCCATGCGCTTTTATAAACTTATCTCATAACATTAATTGTGGTCAACACTTTTCGGCCATTTCTGGCCTGACCAGCACCACACACATATATCCATATACAAATGTGTGGCAGGGCAGTGTGGCAGGGTTGTGATTGGGTGGTTTGGGGTATGGACGCATGTTTACATTGTCAGTGATTTATGCAACAGCGCCACATGAGCCATAAATACCAAAATGCCAAAAGTTTCGCACAGGTGAATATTTGGCCAAGAGAGCAGGAGGTGTGCGTGTGTGTGTGTGTGTGTGTGTTTGTGTGTGTGCGCTCCCAAGTGACCAACTAAGCAGCAAAAGGATCAACCACGAACCATCCAGTCAGTCAGGCAGGCAACAAAAGGCCATGGCCAAAGTTAAATATTTAAGCAGCCGACAAAACAACTCAATTAATTTGAAACGCTACGCCAGAGGGCGCCACATACAAATGGCAATTGAGAAAGTTTATGGGAAAGTTATCCAAACTCCAACTCCAACTTCCACTTACACTTCCACTTTGAGCTAGCATCCAATGAAATGATATACTATTATATCAATCGCATGACGCGACAAAAAAAAAATATCGCCAACAGGCACATACTACACATTATGGCTAGCAGCTTTTGGGCCAAATCAGCACATTTGATGGTCCAAAAACACAGTCACAGTTAGTCACAGTCCCAGTCACAGTCACAGTTAGAGTTAGAGTTACAGTTACATGCTCATTAAACGATTCTCAGCCTCGAGCCTCGAGCAAAAGAGAGCGCAAAAGTAAAGAAGGAAAAAGTGCCGTTAATTTCTTTTTATAAACCTGCTGGGAAACATTTTCCTTAATGCTGCAGGCAGCAAAAGCAAAGCGCCAAAAACACAAAAGCACAATGGACTCAAGGAATACGAAAAAAAAAAATAAAAAAATAGCCTCAACGGCAATGTTGATATTAAGTATGAACGACTTAAGTATATCCAGTGGATAGCAATATACAATAATAAAAGAATATTATTGATAATATATATAAGAAATAGTAAAAAATCTTTTTCAGGTAGTGAGATTAAGAAAGAACTCTGTAGAAAATAAATTGAGAAAAAATAAAAATATATTAATAATACTTAAGTGCGAATGGAAGTAAAATTGATTCAACCAAATAATTTGAATAACGAAAATGTCTTTAAGAAAAATTGATTTTTTATAAGATAAGATGCGTCATAAGAGAAATTAGTTAAAGATAATGAATTTGTGAATGAATCGAGCTAAGATATAGTATTCATAAATGCTTGATTGTCTTTAAGGAAGGAAACAAAAATTGTTGGCGTTATTAATAAAGCCAAATGAAATTTAATAATGTACCCAAACGACAAAACTTATTTAGGGTATAGAAAGCATTAAGAAAATAAAACTTAGACACAAGATAAACATCCTAAATCCAAGGATGTAAGCAGCGACAAAAGCTGGTGGGGATGGTAATGGGGAAGCCCCCTCCGGCCGAGCAACAACAGCAAAACTGAGCAACAACTGCTGTAATCAGCAGTTAACTAAATATAAAAACGAAAAAAAAGACAACAGCACACACACATACACATACACAGACACAGATCTTACGAGTGGGGTGGGAATGGGGATGGGGATGAGGATGGGCCGGCGGAACGAGGAAGGACAACGCAGTGCGCTAACGAGCAATTAGATTTCATTCTTAGCTTGGGAATTAATTGCAGTTTTGCCAGCTAGCGCCACAGGAGTTGCCACCAAATAAGCTTGCCACCAAGTTCAAGGAGCCAATCCTCCATACAACAAAGACACACGCACACTCAGCAAAAACTGGTACTTTATAAAACTTCGATTGAGTTGTTGAAATTAAAACTAAGGAAAGGAAAATGAAAATAAAAATATGCGAAACTATGCGAAAATTATTTTACAAGCATATGCACTATATATATTTCTATTTAACAAAAGTCAACTTGTAACTTATGGCAATAGATACATGTTTTTTTTGTCAGTGTAGGTGCTAGAAGATTGTTGCCTGTAGGCAAGTATGTGCCATATGCTGTCCGCTTTGTGATTCATTGTGAAAATAGCCAATTGGCATGAAGGGGCAGCAATGAAGAGCAGAAAGGGAGAGCTCATCGTCATCTTCACACTACTTGACAACGTAAGCACCTTTCGAAATTGCACATTAGCACATTAGCTAGAGCTGATATTGCCGGGATAATGAGGTTACGTTGCGTACCACACATTCAGCGTTATTTTCTTTTTAGTTAGCCACAGTTTGCCGTCGCCTTGTGATTAATTTTTTATTGCAGGGCAAGAGAGAACGAGATGGAGATGGAGATGGAGAAAGAGAGAGTGAGAAATGATTGCTAGTTGTTGTTGCTTAAAGTGGTGTGTGGGGAAATAATTGGGGCTTGTCTTACTAACGCCTGTTTACGAGTACGATGATAATGGACATTTTCGGGTAACGAGCTAATAAGCCGCAAAAGACATGCAGATAGGTTTAAATGATAGGTGCCACAAATTGGGCTTTTAAGGTATTCAATTAAGGGTTAAGAGTTAAGGGTTAATATGTTGAAGTAACTAACAAATTTGGTTCATTAAAACTACAAAATGTATCTGCCAGGTTCATAAACTGTCTGGTAGCAGTAATCGAGCTGCCAGTCAAAAGCCATCAAGGTAAATCAAGTTACTTAGTTACCAATTCAACTAAGAACTGAGCCGAACCATGCTCAACCAATTTGAACCGCATTTAAGCATACTGAAACGGACGGACGGACACCATGCCAAAGGTATGGAGTGACTCTGGGGTTTTTTTTTTTTTTTTGAGGGGTTTGTGGCCTTATCAATAACCATAATGATGCCGAGATGTTGAAATGTTGAGTACATTGGGCACATTCAAAGCTTGTCTAACGAGCGCGTAAACGGCGCGTGCAATTTCCCAAAGCCATTAAAAACTCACAGAGATAGTACTAGATGCGAGAGCGAAGGTTGGAAAAACGGGAGGAAAAAAAATTGGCAACACAAACATTAAGATGGCGCCAGGGCTTGAGCGTTGCAGGCGTGAAATTAAATTGAACAACTTTTGACAGCTAATCTAAAAGAGCGAAACTAGACTAGATGCTGCTTGTTCGGCTTCCTGCCTGCCCGCCACCCGATCTCTTTTACACGCATTAAATTTTAATGGAGCACTCAAAAAGTCTGCCACAAGATGCCGTTAAAAGTGCGAAGATAGATAGAGATGAGAGAGAGGTGGATGGGGAAACTAATGAAGCCAGCTGCTGTTGCTGATGCTGCTGCTGCTGCTGCTCTCGGTGGTTGCTCAACCACAGATGCAAATCACAGCAAAACCAAAAAAGAGCAAAGATTCACCACAACAGGAAAGAGAATAGGATTTTTGAAACAGAAGTAGAAGTTTAGACCCAAAAATACACACACACACACACAGGCAGGAGGAGGTGGTTCGACTGCCAATCGAACCCATGTCCAACTAATCCGCTCTTAATTAAAGATTTCCCCTCTCTCCTGCCAGCCAGCCATCCGCCCACCCCCCCCCCCCCCCTGCTTGTCTGCTTTAGCTAAAAAGTTTTCAACGTCGCCTTCTTGGCAAATAGACTCGTACTTGCAAAATTTTCCATATTAAGTTGTTTTGGCTTGGGGGGGGAGGGTCGAAAAACTACGAGTGAAATTTTCCTGGCCAGCAGCCGTCGCTTAACCTCAAGAAATAAATCTTTGACAAAGCTGCGCCGCAAACTTGTTTGTCTAAGCAGCAGCAGCAGCAGCATCAGCAGCTACCCCTCTTACCCTTGCAAGCTGTCCATTGCCTAGCTTTAAGTTGGCCAACAGAAGGTGTTATTATAATGTACCAATATGTCTGGCCGCCAAGTAACGTTGCTTCTGCTCCTGCTTCTGCATCTGCCTCTCCTTGGACGTGATAAGATCATAATCCCATTTATGTCTTTACCCTGGAGCGGCGGCGCACAGAAAGTTTTGTGGCTCTCGAACGGGGTAACACAAGACGCCGCTGTTTATATTTTAACTCAGGTCAGAGAGCACTAAATCAAGTTGCCAGCGCGTCCACAAACCAAACGGGTGATGCTGCTGCAAGTGGTTTTGGTGTTGCACTAACAAAAACAATTTTATTCCAAAGAAAATTACAGGTTTATTTATCTAATTTTTTTTTTTCAAAAATAAATCTCTTAAACTGTGTTAGAGCTCCAAAAATGTTTCAACCATCAAATATAATGTCAATTTTTTAAATTAATGAAACTCTTCGTCTTTTTCAGTGTACATGCAAAGAAGCTGTTAAGCAGCTTAAAACTATACTTGGGCTTCCACTTGGGCAATTGTTGATAAGCGCCCGGCCAAACGACAGTTTTACATTGGAACAAATTTGAGACTTTTGTTAAGAAAAGTTTTTGCCCAAAGAAGCGGCAGAGACTTTTGTGAAATGGGTAACGCCAGCTGCTCTAAAGGGCTGTCTGTGTGTGTGTGTGCGTGCGTGTGTGTGCGTGTGTGTGTGTGTGTTGACGATTTTATCAGTGGACCACGTACGGCAAAATATTCGCAACGGCAGCAGCCAAAACAAAAGCTAACTGAAACACCTGGGTTTGGGTAAAAAGCTAGTTTTGACTTTTCGAAAGGGTATTTGTATGTTTTAGAGTTTTTGCAAACGCAAAGAAAGAGCATAGCTAAAGCTGCTTAAGCATTTTAATCTAATAAATTTCAATTATTTCATATGTTGATTACTTCAATACTATTTGCATTGATTTAGTGATTACTTGTAGACAGCAAAGTTATTGCTGTTATTTAAAGTTTAAAGTTTTAGGCTGACTGAGGCAATGTTTATTTTTACAAGTTTTTGTCAATTATCCATTTGAATTATATAATAAAATCGGGGGTCTCTCAAATGCTTAGTTACTGCTACAAGAGCATTCAAAATTCACTTACTAACCAACCAACTAATCGGTATCAGATGAAGTTGTATCCTTGCTTTCTTGCCTTTTGTCTATTGTTGTGCCACAACCGCTGGTTGCAAGCCACCTATGTACGTATGTATGTATGTATGCAGCTGATAAAACAAATGAGCTTTAATGTGATTTGCTTGAATAGACCCAAGATATGCGGGTGTTTGTTTTTGGGTCTCGTTGCTTTTGGCCTTTAAGCCTTCGAGCCGAGTCAACTGTAACTAATTTTGTTGCACACAAATTTATAACCTCTCAACTTAACGAAGCTTTGTTGCACCGTATGTCTTCATCATCATCAGTTTTGTGATTGCAGCTGCAGCAGTTTGATGCAGTTCAATGCTAAACTTGGAACGTAAATAACTTGATTAAGAGTGCATGCACTAAGAGGGTGCATAATGCTACTCTTTGGTCCTTGGCCCATTTTCAAGGTTGTACAAGCAATTACTTTGCATAATTAAGTGTATTAAGGTTGATGTTAGCTTAATAACAGCATTTGAAAAGAGCTTTGACCAACTATAAGTTGAGTTTCACAAAACTTTAATATTTGTTATACAAATTTGTATAACCAAATCATTTAAATTCACTTTATTCATAAATCTTAACAACAGTTAGTCTCCAAGTTGTTCAAATATCAAGTTCCCAAACTTAATTTCCATTTTCAAATGCTTTCTTAGATTTTTTAGTTTTAGTTTTGAGTTAAGATTTTAATTATTTTCACTTTTGTTCAACTGACAATGTTTTATCTGATGATAGACGATCGCCTTGTGAGTGTTTTCGAATAGTTTATTGTATTTGGTAGTTGCTGATGATTGAGTTGGATTCAAAGAGAAGGGCGGACACAATTCTGGCACCCGCATGACACATTAGAACAGAGCCAAACAGACACACAGGACATACACACCACACACACACACACACACACATACGTATTGTAATCGTTATCAGCTGGCTGAAAATGTTGTTGGCGGCGAGTGAGTGAATTTTGCACGGAAACTGAATTTGTGCGCCTGTCTGACTATGTGAATGTGTTTGAATGTATGTATGTGTGTGTGTGTGTGTGTGTGTGTGTGTCTGTATTTCCAATGAGGTTTTGTTTCAATTTCCTTTCGATAGGCCACAGGCATCCCAAAAACACAGGACGCGGGCGTCGACAATTTCATGCATAAATTCATTCATGTCTCTTTTCTACATGTGTGTGTGTGTGTGTGTGTTTGTGTGGGCTTTATGCCTCACTGAGACTCGAGTGAGATACTTCCTTCCGCCACATTTGTTTGTTTTGACTTTTTACCCCTTAACTCATACCAACAAACACGTTGCAGCAATGTTCTGCTGCTGCTGATGATGATGATGATGATGACTTTGCATCTAAAACAATTAAGTTTCATTTAAAAACAACAACAACAAAAAAAAGCAACAAGCGTCCTTAAAAAAAAAACAGAAAAAAAACGAGCACATCAAATCGGTGCGGCCAAAACAATATACATAATGCGCATAACTTGGCTTAAATGAGTTTTGCAGTAAATGCCGACAGGATGCAAAACGGTGACAGCAGCCACAACAACAACAGCAATAACAAAAACAACAACAACAACAACAATAACAAATAACATTGTCCAGCGACGAGGCTGCGATTTGCTGCTAATCCCTTATGGGCATTTTGTCATGCCCTCATCCTCCCGCCCTTCCAGCCGCCCACAGCTCAAGCCATCAGTTCGTATGGCATGCAGGCTGGCAACAGCAACAGCAACAACAGCAACAACACCAACAACAACACCAACAACGTCCAGGCCAGATCCTTGCCAGCTTGCGGCTCATGCAAATTTCATGGGGCACGCAAAAAAAAAAAAAAAGAAAAAGCGACACATAAAAAATGTGAAATACATTTCCTGTCGTCTAGTCATGGAGCGAGCAATAGCATCAGCAGAAGCAGCAGCCAGGACATGGCTAGGACAGTGTCGTTCACGACAACGACAAGTGAGACAAGTGCGCCCTGCGCCTGGCATATATATACATACACATAACTATATATATATATATATATATATGTTTGTTTGTATGTATGTGTGTATGTGGTATGTATGTTTTGCAAACGGCAACAACAAGCTGTAAAAAAGCCATGCACACAATTTATATCCTGGACAAAGGACAGTCGCCGCTTATCCCCAGCTCTAGATAGTGGACGACGGATCTCTCGCTCGTTTCCCTTCCGCCCTTCCGCCACTCAACATCCACATACCCACTTACTGCCGAGTCTGGGACGAATAACTTTGCTGCCGAATTTAATCCAATAATAAATGGAATATTGCTGACCTCGGGCATTAAATTAAATGTTGTTATCAGTCGAGTGCAGAGAAATTATCAGGCGGCGGTTTGCCACACACACACACACACACACACACACACACACACACACACACAGATGCACATGGACATACACACACAGAGTGTGCCGAAAAGAGGAGGGGATGGTGTGGCGTTTGGAGCGCTAGTTGAGTTATTTGTGCTGAAACTTGAAATAATTGTGACCAATGATAGATGTAAACAGTAAATGTGTTAGTGTATTAGTGCAATATACTCCACTTGTAGATACTCTTCAGGTAATGACTAAATAACTGTTCAAGTAAGATCCATATGTTATCATTTTGCGATAAAGTCTACCGTTTGTGCTGTGCGTAAGAATAATATACCCGATTTTGAGTCACTTTATTGCGCATTGTTGCATACCAAACTTAATTCGACACATTTTAGTAATTGGTATGCAATTTAAATTAGTAAACCAATTGGATTAATTAGCACAATAAATGCAACAACATTTTGTTTACACTTCCAAGAGGTTGCTAAAGCTGTTATAGTAGCGAGTTAAGCTATTAGGTTATTAGTTATATATCTTCCTGTGCAACACGTTGCAAGTTATGCGGTAAGAGCGCACATCAAAGACAAACTTGCATTGTCCTATTTAATTAGCACATTTAATCAAAATAACACCTATACTTTCCTTACACATCTTGGCTTGCATTAGATAATAACTTGCTTTCTTGTTTAAGCGTTAAGAATAGTTATTAAGCTAATTTAGTTTGAATGCAGTTGATTTACCAAGTTAATTTTGAACTAAAGCGAGGGTTTTACTCTATATAAAAACTGAGTTGAAGTCGAAATTCGTTGCTTCGTAAAAGTTATGAACGTGCGGCAGTGTGGAAGGTGCCACACTCGGTCGAGACTACTGCCTCTGACTGTAACTCTCACTGAGTGAGTGTGTGCGTCTGTTTGGCCGGATATTAAGCTCGTTTGCATATAATTTGCGTTGCAGAAACAGAGACAGTAAGCACAAGCAAACTGAATCTGAATTTGAATCTGAACCTGAATCTCATTCTGTAACTGAAACAGAAACAGTTGCAACTCGACGCCCCGTTGACGATGTTGACGGTTTTTTTTTTTGGGAACGGCTCGCCGCGATAAGAGTCGAGCCCAGTCCCAGTCCCAGTCGCAGTCCAGGAAGCAAGAACAGTCCGTTGTGGCATGAAGAATCAGACAGTTGTTTTTTGGAGCCCCCAGAATAAAGCAATTAAGTTTTGTGGCCACTTGGTATTATCCGGCTGCGGCTGTTCCTACTACTTCTGCCAGCAAGTGCTGGCATTGTAGTTGAGGCTGCAAATTGTTTGCCCGACCGACCAAAATCAGACGGACAGCACTTCATATGCTCAATTTATAGCGGGTAATGCAAACATACATAATAGTAAGTGTATTTAATCTGGCCATGTTAAATACTGTTAAGGCATGTTCTAAAGATTTTATTTAGTCTAACAATTACTAAGTGATTGAAGTTTTAGGACATATGGCACTTACTATATAATAAATGTGAAATTTTGTATGTATGTTTGAATAGATTGTTGCATTTTTACCAAACCTATACCATAACAAGGCAACATACATAGTATTTGAAGCGCATCTTTAAGTCAGTTTTGTTTTTGAGCTGCCGACGGCTAAAATGTCTTTACCTTGTTGTATAAGCGCCGGCAACATTTTCTACAATGTATGTTGCCAATCAGCTGAAGTCTTAAAACACTTTTGCATAAGTTAACGCACACACACCACACACACACACATACACACTCGCCTTCAGCTTTGTATCTATGTTTAAGGAGATGCGAATGTGAATGCTTTTTAATCCTTTTTGCGTGACGGCAGCTGCCGTTGAGAGACTCACAACACGGCTTGGCAATTGTCTTTTAAATGTGAATGTGGAGTGAAGGTTTTTTGGCCAGGCGTTGATTATAATTGACTTTGGCTGACTTAAGTGCCAAAATGGAAATATCATGTAGCACATACACTTTATAATTGTCTGAGACGGCTGCCAAAACAACACATACGTTCATAGTACAGAAAGCAACTGCCTTGGGGCACATTTCTCACTTTAATTCTTTATACCCAAGCACCATAGTGATGAAAAAGGAAAATGCTAAATAATAACACCAACGCATGATTACTCCAAATAAAATCAAATGATGTGCAAAAATGTTTAATATATATACATTTACTACATATATATTTATATATATATATTAATATGGATACTTTGTATCATGCTTCTAACGTTGCCCTGGACACTGGTCAAAAATAAAAATACTTTCAATCTATTGCCATGGCCTTTAAGTGCTTTCGATTGCACTGCATCCCATCCACATCCCCATCCCCTTTTCATCACTTCACATTCTACAATTCTTACAAGCACATGCCAAACATAAGGGCAACAAAATAGTTTCATTCCTCGCCAATAAAAATGAAAAAAAAGAAGAAAGATTTTATAAATACATTGTCATGGTATCAAGTATCCCTATTCTTCTTAAAGGAGGAAAGGAGAAGGTGCTGCTGGTGTGGCAAACAAAAAGCCATTACAACTTTAACTTCAAGGAAAACTTGCACTTGCAACCGCGACTTCAAAGTTGTCGATTTTAGTTTAGCTGCGTTTATTTTCTTGTTCAATAAAAACTGTAAAATTACAAATTACCAAATTATTAACCAAAATCAGATGTATTAAATATTTTAACACATTAAATCGCATGCGTTTTTTATTTATTTTTCCATTAGTTGTTAAAAATTTAGATTTTAACCATAAAATCTCTCAAAAAGTGTATCCCAGAAGTGTTTTCATTCTTTCAGACTTGCTTTACATTACCTTATTTACCTTAGGTTTTTCGCACCTTGCTGGAAAAGTGCTGTAAACTGGCATAAAAAATTTGCGCACTTGCGACGTGTCTCTCGCATTCTCAGTATCATCATCATCATCATGATGGCCATCAGCATGATTAAAAAACTTTTGCATCAGCTAAAAAATGTGCATTGATCGGGTCACACTTTGTCTGGGTTGGTTCAACGGCCTTATGTCTCTGACTTGCGGCAATGCGCCGACTAAATAATTGATCCCCAATGTCTCATTTAGCCCTGCCCCCTTCCCCAGCACACACACACATATATGACCTTCCTCCCTTGGTTCCTTGGACCGCTTGCTCGTGTTGGAGCATTCGCGCAAAATCAAATTGAAGTCCATAACAAGCGACTGACCGCCTCATAAAGCAATTAAGTGCATGTGGCTGACCGACCAAGCAGCAACGTGTTGGAACTCACCCAGCAACAACAAGAACTAACAACCAAAACAACAGGGATCCACATTGCTGACCCTCGGTATCCCCATTTAACACCAAACTCTTAGATTGGATGCTTGTGTGTGCACTGAGTTTGGCTTAGTATGGAGCTCAAGTAATTCATAGCATTAATTATATTATACGACCCCAAAGCTTGACAAGGCGTGTACCTAATTTGGATCGAGGGCAGTGGGAGGTGAAGCAGCAACAGCTTATGTGTATAGTCCTGTTCAACTTCCATGCCATTCCATCAGTAGCTGTGGTTGCTTTTGGGTTCTTGAATGTGTATATTTAAATAAGCATTGCCTACTTTTCAGCATGGCATGTAAATTGTTGATGTTCCGTAAAGAAATTAGGAATAAAATATAAAAAAAAATGTTTATAGCTTAAATTTTTATTGAATGCGAAAAGTTTGATTTAAACATAGGTTAGCTAATAAATGGCCAAACAAAAAACATTTAAATATTTAACGTTACAATTGAAAAATTTGATTTATGCACGAAAATGCAATACAGTGTTATAATTAATAATTGAATTTGACCAAAAGGCGAGCAAACATAAACAACTGTTGTTGTTGTTATTGTTGTTGCTGTTGCCGATTTTGTAGTGTGACAATGCGCAGATAAAAGTAATTAACGCCTATTTGGGGAATTGGCCATATTGTGTGCGGTGCTGTACGGTGCGGTGGGGGGGAGGTCTTTCACTCTGTCGCTGGCTCTGGTCAATAATAGCTACAACAAAACGTGGCTGCAACGAGCAACAATAACAACAACAACAACAACAACAGCAATGGCTGGCATGCAATAATTATTGACTTATTGGCCATAATGGCATTTAAGAGTCCGATGCCACCGAAAAATATTTGCATAAAATTTGCATTGACAACAGTTGAAAGCAATTGAAACAATAATTTCGTCATTAATGTGCGACAATCCTCTCCAATAACCAAATGGCCACACAAATCCAGCACCAATGCAGCGGCCAGTATCCAGCATCCACCCATCCACCTTTATGCTGGTTGCTGTCCACCTGCAAATGCGAATTGAAAACGTGCTTATCGGCGCGCATCAGCAACGTGGCCTGAACCCGACAACCCGAACCTGAACTCTAGCACCCGGAGAGCAGGACACCAGAAACGCTGTCCAAGCTGCATTTGAACGACATTACTCGCACATCGCAATTGTTTTAATGCGTTTAATTACATTTGTTGGCTGGCACTTAATGTTTTTATAATTAATAGAATCAATATTGATATTGGAGCTGGGTCCGCTGGATGCGGCGGCAACTCCAACAAATGCTACTTAACCCCCACCACGGAAAGTTCTGCCAAACAGTTGTGGTTAATTGTAGATTAAAAATGTAGCAATGCGGTTGCATGCAATGCATTTCCCGTTTGGTCATGCAGGCGTTAATTTTCTGGTCAAACTATAGCCCGCAATAAAAATATATACTCGAATGAACAAGAACTACGTAAATAAAAGAAAAAATTACAAACAAAAAAATCACACACAACAGTAAAGCTTTGTTAAATGCCACAAATTTATGAAAACAATTACTTCAGGTAGTAATTGTAAATTTCAAAATAATAATAAGCTTGTTTTTAGTATTTAAATAAGACGTTGGTTGAGTCCTACAAGCAATAAATATAGTTTGAAAAAAAAAACCAAAAAATGTGGTCCAAAATATTTTCTTTATTTATATTAATGTTTTAGAGAAGCAATAATTTTTTATAAATTTTGTTTTGGTATTTTGAATTCGAAAAAATTGAAGAAGTAACATTTAAAGCTGTTTGAAATAAGCCAAATATAAACTTTATCTACTAGGTAAGTCTGATTGTGGCTCTTTTAAAAATGTTTCGTCTGATTTCAAGCTGGTTAAAATACAATTTTTTATTTGCTTTTAAATTATTTACCTGCAAATATTTTTATTTGTCTTTGCGCGACGCATTTAATTGCAATTTAAAGCAAAACAAAAAAAATGAAATTACAAATAAAAATCCAAAGCACACACATGTGTGGGAGAGAAGAGTGTGGCAAGGGGGGCAGCAGGCAAGCAGGCGCAAGCATGCATGCAAAATGTTAACTGGCTAACCCTTTCTCTCCTCTCTTCTCTTCTCTTCTCTCCTCTCCTCCTTCTGCCAGTTAAAATAAAAAATTTAAGCGCTTTAAAATGCAAGCAGCGTAAAAGATTAGCCCGATTATTTCAGCTTGAAGGCGTTTAACTTTGCATTGCAACTCACACGCTTCGAGTTCAAAGGGTTCACAATTGCGCAAAGGCTCCCCCCCCCCCCTCCCCCTGCTCACCAGCTACACCAACACACACAAACTCCTCAGGTCACCCTTGCAACTTGAGTTGAGTTTTATGTTGCACAGTTCTGGCCACTTGGGCAAAAGCCAAGTTTTGTTACGCTTTTCGATTCGTTTCATAACGTTCGGTTTCGCGTAAAACGTTACAAAAAAAAAGAAATTTAAACATAATGCAGCGATTTGAAATTTACACATCGTTATATGAATATAAAAACCTTATTAAATGGTATAGGGCATAACTCTCTATGAAGTTTAGGGTTGCTGTCTGTGATACTTTTATCCCTGGTGTTTACTTTCGTGGCTAGTTGTGAAATAAAAGATAAAAGATACATTTCTTCTTTATAATAATTATTTGCTTTTTTTTTTAGTGTATGTTTGTTCTTAAGTGTATGGGTGGATTATGTGTAAACAATACAGATTGATTGTAGAAAGTTAGAATAGTTTGCTGTGGGTAGAAAAACAGATGTTTGGCGTTTTACATATGATATGAACGTCATTTCATGAAACTTAGCATTCATTTTATGAGTTTTTCGTTACCCTTAAAGTATCAAACTATTGTTATCAAATGCATAAAAATTACCTAAGTAAGATCGATGTATTGATTCCTTCTGTTATGTGTGAT
Source organism: Scaptomyza cyrtandrae (assembly GCA_035044605.1). Lineage (NCBI taxonomy): Eukaryota > Metazoa > Arthropoda > Insecta > Diptera > Drosophilidae > Scaptomyza > Scaptomyza cyrtandrae. The sequence continues at coordinate 9,776,355 of JAWNNS010000639.1, forward strand.
TATGATTTATGTGTTACGCTATGGTTCAATAATGATTATCCATAGAATCGCAACATTATTTAATTGTGCAGTGAAATTTGTTTTTGTTTTTGTTTTTTTAAATTTGTCTAACTGATTGTAGCTTTAACCTGAGCTAGTCTGATGATTTATCGTTATCATTACCATTAGGATTTTCCGGACTGTATGTCATCTCATGATCATCATCAGAGTTTGTATAGTTTTCCGCTTGACTGTCGTTGGGTGGATAACTATTCGAAGAGCTTCCATTCGAATTCATTGCAGAAGAACGAGATGATAGCATATCGATGTTCTGTACGTTCGTTTGTGGCATTATGGGAGATAAGGGTTCTGTCGTGTTGTTGCTTCCGCTATTTCCATTCAACATAGATGCGGTTCTCGATTCGCGTGCTAAATTGTTTAGCATATTCACACCAATATTTATGTTGGGCAACAGCTCTGCAAAATTTGGAGTTGGACTGTCGCTGGAATTCATATCAAAGATCACGGGTTGATTATTATCGCTGTTTCTGCCGTACGCACGTGAAAAGTAGACGCGAGGCAATGAAGGCATAACGGGGCCCGTCGGCGTCGAAAATATGTTGCTCCATACCGATGAAGACTGAGTGGTCGAATTGTTATGTTGTTGATTTCCGTACGAGCTGATCGAGCCGCGGTAACGCTGCTCATCTGTGTACCGAACTTCATGTTCGATATTGTTATTGTTATTGTTATCGAAAGTGACGCCATTGTTATCACAGTGCTTACTGTCTCCGCTGCTGATGCTGTGGATCGAGGAGCTGTGAGGTGATACGGGGTATGTAGGAGACGAACTTTGGTAGCTACGCTCCCCCGACCGAAGTGAGGGCAAGCTTAACTCGATGCTAGACGTTATAGATGGTTGATCTATAAGCTCCTGCTTGCGTTGTCGGATTTCTTTCAGTAACTGAATAATTGACAAAGGCGACTCTTGCGATTGTTGCGATTGTTGCGATTGTTGCGACTGTTGTGACGGATGCGAGGATACATTGCTTGACGCCTGCTGTTGTGTATGATCCGTGTTATTGCCGCGACCTTCGGTACTCTCCTCGCGCATATGTCTCGATCCATGACGCGAACGCCCATTATAGCCAAAGCGACCGGTCTGATTGTGACGCCTTGAATGTTGAGAATGATACCGGGGCCCTAGCAGCAAGTATCATAAGTTCTTTCTATTCATGTGCATAAGATTAGCTAACTCACCCATGGGTCTGTACATATTTTCTAAGGGCACTGAGGTACCCGATCCGTTTGAAGGAGAAAATTGAGGTACACACAAAGGTGAGGATGCCGGCAGTGGCGGAGGTGGATACCTGTTCATGTACATGCACCAGCAAAGATAGTCGGTTTGCGTGCCTGCATCAATCTGCTCCGGTGCTTGTGATTGTGTATCACAAGTATCTGTATTTGACGTTGGGATATCGAAAGCTAAGCCTGATCCACCAAATAGACACACATGCATACGCGCTAGATCCTCAGGAGACAGGTTTTGCGGATCGCAAGGCTCCATATTCTGTACGAGAATAAACGAGAAATTCAATAAACAAATAGATTCATTATCGTAGACAGTACTTACTGATGGCAAAAAAAGACTCGGATGGAGCGGTGGTACTTCCAATATGCCGGTGGTATAGGCGGCCATCTGAACAGGTGTCATGTTGGAAAAACGACCACTCAATAGGGGCAGCAATAGATTGTGAGCACGTACCAAAAGATTTCTCAATGTGCCTAGGTATTCCGGGCTAGACAGGTTGCAGTCATTCAATTGGCTGGCAAATTCCTGAAAGGTTGGAAATTCTGCCTCGATTTCTGATTCAGATGACGGAATCTTGGATCTGTTAGAGCTTGCTGTCGTTTTAGGTACTCCAGAGCTTTGCGCCTCATCGTTCTGATCTAGCCCATCGTCTGCGGCATCTGGCAGTGCGGTTGGCGTGTCTACGGCTGAAATCGAACCATAGGAATAAGGAGTCCATTCGGGTGGTAGCTCAACGTCGCACTGATTTTGTACACACTTCTGCGGTGTGAAAACATCCGCTTGCCACCATTCACGACGACGCTCCGTCGGCGGTTTCTGCTGTTTTGGATCGTTCTGATCAGCTGGTCCTTCTTGTGCTGAAGACTGCGGTGCACCAGAAGCGGCCGGGTACTCTGTCTCTGCCGAATCATTGGGTAAAAATGGTACTTCTGGCTGCACTTCTGGCTGTGGTGTAGCAGCAGTACCGGTCATCTGCAATACAAATTTTAATGGGTGTGATAAAGATGCTGCAGAAGTCTTTTGTTCAGATGCTGGCTGTTGAGCGTTGGCTCTTCGCTCAGTCTCTGGCTGTGATGGACTTGGTTTTTGTTCAATCGGTTTCGCCGGCTGTGCAGACGAACTTTCTGCAACCTGTGGCTTAACGTCCTCTGTAATTGGTGGTGCAACTGCATTAGATATTTTAAAAGGTACCTTATGAGATTGTGGCCTTGGTGCACCCTTCTGCCTAAGCTCTGGCCAATCATTTTCGGAAAACCAATTTGGTATTGGCTGTGGCTGTGGCGAAACGGTTGGAACTGTTGTAGCAATTTCCCGAGCTGGTAGCTGTGTTGCATTTTGAACAGCTTTTCGCTCCTGTTTCGGTCTCCAATTGTTTGCTCTTTGCTTCAATTCGGGCCATTCGTTTTCCGAAAGTGGTAGAACGGGAGGCTGAGGCTGTTGAGCTGATTTTCCGGTATTTGGTGATACAGTTGCCGCAAAATTATGCTGCATTTCTTGCCTACATTTTCCCTGTGTAGGTGAAGTCTGAGCTGGTCTCCACTCACTGTGCGAACGTAATGTCTGAAGCGGTGGTTTTGATCCATATTTTTGTTTTAGCTCCGGCCAATCGTGCTCCTGAAACAAATTTACTGGTAGCTGCGGATGTGGCTGAGATGCAGCTGTAAATCCCGAAACCTGACCTTCTATATGTTCCACTGATTCTGCGTAATTGTGTTGTGCTTCTGACCAACTTTTGTTACTTGGCGTCTCTGTCTCTACTGACAGCTGTTGTGCAACACCACGGCCTGCTATTCGTGAACTTTTTTGTTTCAACTCTGGCCATTCATTGTCTTGAAACAACTTCAATGCTGGTTGTGGCACAACTGGTGCTTGTTCCATTTTCGACCATCTTTCGGGCATCGGTGAAGTGGATCTTGCCTCTGAAGGTCCTGGTAGCTGTGGTTTTGATATCTGAAGTCCCATACCTTGTGCAAGTTCTTGTGGAGTTGGTTGTGCAACTGCATCAAAGCTTTTCTGCATTTCCTTCCACCATTCGTGGCGTGAGGGTTCCATATGATCTGACGGATGTGATGTACTGTTAGCACAGTCATGTGACTCGTTTTTTGGCAGTGGTGCCGTTTGACCATGCTCTTGACCGAAATACTGTTCTCCAGGCAGCATCATTTCTTGTACACCAGCTGCTATGTTCTGCTCTTGCAGATCCATCCGTAGAAACTGCGGCTGCTGCTGCTCTCTTTCTTGCCTATTTTCGCATGCCATTAAAACTGGCGGCATTGACGCTGGCGGTGCCTGCTTCTGGTTTGAGTTACGTTGATGCTGATCTTGTTGCTCTTTTAACGTCTCAGCAATCATGTGCTCTATATCACTCCAATCATCTATGTCACTCCATTCGGAATCTGCTTGTGATAAGGCATTTGGAGACTCTATATCACTATGCATTTGATGCCATACAGCACCTTCGGCCTGTGACTGTTGCTCGTCGCGCCGTAAGTCAATGTTGAAAGATGCTGATTGCGTCGAGGCTGGAGTTGGCAGCTGTGGTGACTGTTGTTGTCGTTGTTGCTTTAACTGCAATTGCTGCTGTTGCTGAAGATGCTGCAATTGCTGTTGGTGAAAATGATGCTGCTGCATCTGATGTTGTTGGCGATGATGCATTAGATTCTCTTCCTGCTGCTGGTGCGGATAACGTTGGTGCTGTTGAGGAGTTGGCGGCTGAAGGATCGGTGGTCGCAAAATTGGCGGCTGAAAACGTGGCTGTTGTTGCTGCATGTGCAATTGCTGCTGCTGATGATGATGACGCTGTTGTTGTTGATGCATTTGCTGTTGCTGCATTTGCTTTTGATCCTGATGATGTTGCTCCTCCTGATAATGCTGCTGCTGCTGCATTTGTTGCTGCTGGTAATGCTGTCGATGTAATTGCTGGCGCTGCTGTTCCAGCTCATGCTGCAGCTGCTGCTGTTGGTAATGCTGCTGTTGAAGTTGCACTCGCTTCTGCTGCTGGTGCTCCTGCTCCTGCTGTTGCTGTTGTTGCAATAGCTGCTCATGCTGCTGTCGCTCCTGTTTCAACTGCTGTTGCATCTGTTGTTGCTGGTGCTGCAGCTGCTGCTGTTTCAGAAGTTGCTGTTGTTGATAATGTTCATGCCGCAATTGCTGCTGCTGATGATGCTGCTGCCGTGCGATGTGTTGCCAATATTTACAGTTTGGCCCTGCCATCTGACGGTCACCCGTTGCAGCCTGTTGTTCCAGGTCGTTGCAGGAACCTGTGGGATGAGATTCTTTCGGGTGTTGCGATTCTGATTGTAGTTCAACCGATGCCGGCCTCGGTAGTTCTCTGTCAGGCGCCAATTCACGCAAATTTGTTGGAACTTGCTGCTGCTGCTGTCGATCCAAAAAGTGTCGCTCCTCCGCATTTCCCCGGCTCAGACGATCTCGGGCTACTTGAGCCGGCACATGATCCATTTGGTGCTGCGTATGTGGCGGCATTGGATGCTGTACCGGAACTGGTACAAAGCGCTGTTCAATCTCCGACCAACACATACGACAGGGTGGCTCAAGACGAAAACCTTCTATTTGATTGGGATTGTTGACCGGACGACGAGGTGGTTCCATTCGTGGCCCGAGATTCATGGGATGCATGGGCGGTCGCATGCGATAATTTGGTCCCTGAGACGAAGACTGCTCAACATAGCTCTCAATATCGGGCTCTATGGGACGAAGTGACGGTAACTGCCATTGCGGATTGAGCTGTTCCGCTTGTTCCTGGGCCAACAGCTCGGCCGCATAGGAACCAGCGGGCTGGAAAACAGGCGCATATGGCGACATTCGACCAGTCGGAAGCGGTTCAGCTTGGTTGGTTGGTTCCGGTTGCTCATTAGCTATTTAATAAAAAAAATAAATAAATAAATCGGTATTCGTTAGAAGTAATGTTAATGTTGTGTATGTTGATGGCTTACCTAAATTGCGTACTGGTTCATTTGAGGCTAGAGTTGCCCAGTTGGGCGATGAAGAGCCAATGGACGGATCAGGCATGTTTTAAAGTTACTTCGGAATGAGAACCCTTTCCAAATGATGACCTAAATTTTAAATGCAACTAAGTACGATTGACGATCCGTATTTGTAGTTACTGCAAATGTAAAAAGTCCAAAGTCTTCAACTTTAAATTTGAAAACTGCTGAAAAAATGTGTTAAATATATTGAAAATTTTGGAGTAATTTAAAATTGTTTATCTGTTCGTCTAAGATTTGTAAAATGATGCCAAAGGGGTAAGGTAGAACAAAAAAAGCTAAGCCTGCTTAAAAATTTCTTGGCTATGTGTTATGTGAGACGTGTTTGTACCGGTTTAAAAAACAAAAAACCTTTTAACTGCACCATACGTGCCTTGCATATTGAAGGACACCAGCTCCTTGAACCGTATATGCCAAAGCCTGGCTAGCTGTTTTGTTGTGCTTTTAAAGAAGCCAGCTTCACACACCAAAAACAAAAAAAAAAATTCTCGCATCCACAGGGCCAGCAACATTTATGCAATTATTTCAAATATTTTTCAACACGGCTTTGAAATGCGACGTGCCGACAAATACAACAAGAGCCAAAGGAGCCAAAAAAAAAAAAACCCTTTTGTGATGTTGTTGGTGTTTTTTGTCTTGCGCCAAAATATTTTTCCACATTTTATGCTGTGCATATTTTTTGCCGCAGCCTTGGCGCGAAATTAGCGGCAAGTGGCTGAGGAAGTGGAAAAAAGGCAGCGTAGATAAACTTTAAATAAAACATGGCACACAACACGGTCCCTGGGTTTGGGGGTTGTAGCCAGGGTGTGAGGGAATGGTGCGAGATCTGAGGGAGAGAGGCTGGGTGCGTTGGTTGCGAATGTCGAACGCTGGCGCAGACCGCAATTCAAATAAAATCCTTTAGGGCTTTTGACTTTTAACTCATCCGTTTAACGAGCGCTCATGTTCGTGAGACGGCGAATGGCAGGATAGCTGGATGAAACGGCTGAATGGCAGGATGGAAAGATTGCCTGGGCAAGGACAATACCCTTGACACCTACACACGCATATCAATGTATATACGTATGTATGTTTACACACACACACATGCAGCATGAAGAGTCCAGCACGTCGCGACTTTAGCGCAATTGCATAACAATGAGAACAACAGGCAAACAAAACAATATATGACTAGTGAAATACTCTATAAAATAGAGAATCTTAACCATTGTGAACTAATCTACTTGAAACATAAATCATTTAAGAACCCTTCCACTACTGATTATATCCTGAACCCATTAAAAATTAATTAAAATTAAAAATATAAAGGTTTTGTGCAAAAGTATGTAACAGGCAGAAGGAAGCATCTCCGAACCCATAAAGTATATATATTCTTGATCACCAACAGTAGCCATGTCCATCTGTCCGTTTGTCCGTCTGTACGTATGTATGAACGTGTCGATCTCGGAGACTATAAGAGTTAAAGACTCCAGATTTGGAAGATAAGCTCGCCTAATCCCTAAAGTTCAGGGTCTGTTCTATTCGGGATTTCTCAACTTCTTACTTGTTAATTTACAAAAACGAACAAATATAAACGTTTTAAATGAACACAAAATAATTGCAGTAATTGTTGTTTAGGGTACATAAAAGTTTGATTAATAATCTTTCAGGTCTTACAAAGGTTTAATCGATCAGCTGAAACCTCTCAATAAAACCACTTTTGCATTGTGTATTTGTTAAGTCGACTCAACACTTCAGAATCACAAGCAAAAACACACACATAAAACGTTTTAAAAATTTTATGAGTCTTTGTCGGCTGGGATATGTATATCTGTCTATAACACGGTTCTGATTGCTTTTGCCTGCTGTTTTCCTGATCTTCCTCCTCTCCTCAACTAGCGAGTCGATTGATGACGACTTCCTAAGCAATTGCCAATTGTCAGTTGGCAGTTGGCCGTTTGGCAATCGGTTGTTGCTGCTGTTGTTGGCATTTTTAGAATTGTGAACACTTGCCACTCGATGCGCATAATAAACGAGAAAAGGGATTCACATGCCCCACATGCAACATGAAAGGCGTCGATTGTGGCGTTTGCTTAAATATGCAATGAGCCAATTCATACACAATGGCACAAGTCTTTGGCTTTGGCCTTGCCAAAATGATTGCAACATTTATGAACTAACGGAATACACTTGTCGCGCATACGCCCCGTGGACACGCCCAAACCCCCACCAGCAAGAAGAAAAAATAAGGTATGCTTCGTTAAATAAATTGAGCGTTTTAGGCAATTTATGCGGCTGATTTGACATTAATGTGACTCAAGCAGACTACGCCTACAACTTCTCCCTGCATACGCATATGCATAAATCAGTGTGCGTGTGCTTGTGCTCGCATGTGTGTGTGTGTGTGTAAGTGGTGTGTGGGTATGCGAGTATGTTTATTTACATGTTGCCTTCGTGCGACTTAACACGCGTAGGGGAAGCGTCTTCAGCTGCCACTTCCGCTTCCGTTTGCTGGTTTTTATACCCTGATCCCATTAAAAATGGGAAAAAATGGTATAATGAATTTGTGCAAAAGTATGTAACAGGCAGAAGCAAGCATCTCCGACCTTATTAAGTATATATATTCTTGATCAGCATCAACAGTCGAGTCGATATAGCCATGTCCGTCTGTCCGTCTGTATGTATGAACGCGTCAATCTCAGAGACTATAAAGTTTAGAAATTTAAAAGTTTAGATGGCATTTGAATTATTAATCAAAATAATAATCTGTGAAATTTTTATTAAAATCGGTTGAGAAACACCGGAGATATGGAACTTTGAAGTTGAGTATGCAGTATGCAGTATGGCCGTAAACACACGGACACATACTTGCAAGCACTGATTGTACGCGTAAAGTATAGGGATCAGGGTATCGTCTAGTCGCGATTTCTCGACTAGAGCCTTCTTACTTGTTTATTTATGACAACATCTGTCGCAACAACTTACGATTTTGTACTATGTGTGCTAGTCCGTGTGTATGTGTGTGTGTTGAGGCGTTAACATCTATGCCACACACACATCATTAATCATTTTAACGGTGAAACTCCTTTTCGTGGCACTGTCTTAGTTGTCAGCCAGCTAGCGCATCATTATTTCTAAGCTTCCCGCATTTTATGCCAAAAGTTTGGCCATAAAGAGAAAACTCTTAATAGCAACGAATAGAAGAGAAAACCACACACACACACACACACATACACAGATGTTTGCCAACTTAACGTTCGTTTGGGCTTAATGCACTCACCTGACGAGTTCTTTAATGGTTTTATTCCTTTTTTCGGTTCCGTTAATTTTTTTTATTATTTTCTCGTTGCTTTCTTGTCAAGCTTTTTGTAAAACTGATTTTAATTCGATGCTTTGATGCTACGTACAGTTTTAGCGCCTACTTCATAGACCTGTAAGTAGCGTTGTGCAAAAATAATAATAAAATAAACAACAATAACAGAAATTAAATGAGTGTTTCTTTTAATCGCGGCTTCGCTTTAAATGTATGTATTTATATTAATGCGACCTAACCAAACTTAAAAAAAATGTTAGCAACAAGAAACACGCGGTGTCTGTTAGAAGTTAAATACACACATACAAGCATACAAGCATAACCGCGATCTCTTTCTTTTTAATATTTAAGTGGTCGCGACAATTTTAAGCTTGAAATCTTGTTCTTTATGGTATTCTTGGAATCTTTAAACAGTAGCTAACGAATTAAACGTTGAATCAAGGCTAACATTTGTGGTAAATTCTTAAATTTGTAAGCAGCAAGTATTTTTTATTTGTAATTTGTAATTGTGATTGTGATTGCCAAACAAAAGAGGAAGACTAAACGGGTATGTTAATATACATTATATTTACATACTCGAACATTGCATAACAGTGTTGCTTAAGTGTTAACAGTGCTTTTTATTGAAGCCCTGCGACTACATATCGTTAAGAAGAAGAACCAAAAATAAGACATCTCTAAAAAAGTAACATAAGATGTGATTATAAAATAAATGATAAACAGCTCTTGTGCAATTAAACTTTGCAGTGGCTTTTGCAAAAACGGAGATTGCTGAGCGAAGATTCAATGGTATCAGATGTGTCTACTTAAGCTTCTATTAGTACTATACATGCAATGGTGGGTTGTTGATCAAAAGCTTGCAGATTTAACAAAATAAGTGAGTCCATTTTATTGTGATCCATCCCTGTACGGGCGAATCATCAGTGGCTAGGACAGAGAACGTTAAAAGCGCATTCTATTAGTACTATACATGCAATGGTGGGTTGTTGATCAAAAGCTTGCAGATTTAACAAAGTAAGTGAGTGCATTTTATTGTGATCCATCCCTGTACGGGCGAAACATCAGTGGCTAGGACAGAGAACATTAAAAGCGCATTTGATTTTTGTAAGTAAGTAAAATATTTAAAGATTTTAAGTTGCTCTCAACAATGTTGGGTATGAAAACATTCCATTCAAACAAAGACAAATTTGTCAGTTGGTATTTTTGGGCCCGCAAGCAATGGCAATTCCCAGTTGCCAATCAATGTCAAAGAGTTTGAAAACTCTAGACGACAATAATTCACGTATGCAAGCTAATAAATTAACGGATAACGTTGTTCAGGCTTCAAAGGATAACTGCGATAACTTTTGCGCTCATCTAAATGTCACACACACACACACGCACACACACACATACTACATACATTAACCTGCGAAAATAATAAGCCGTAATAAATATTTTACAGATGAAACAAGCGACACAAAACTTTGACTGCTGGTCTTTTTGCGGGGTGGATTGACAAGGGGCATTTAAGGAATAGCTGTGTTGTCATGGTGTGATTTGGCTGTTTGCCTCCGATGTGGCATGCCACAGCAAATGTAGCTAAATCTTTACTATGGCTTAGTTTTATATACATATATGGGGCATAAGCTGTGCTGGTCATTTACGAGGTCACGGGAATCCCATCATCCCAAAACCCACAGTGCTGATGATGATAAGGATGATGTTGATGATGTTGTTGATGTTGATGTTGATGATGACGATGCGGCTTACGATAAGAAACCAACAAATAGAAATTAATGTCAATTGATAATCAAAATAAATGCCCAGCGGTGGCGCTTGTCCATGAAACTGGACATAGAAAGCTTGACAAATACTAAATAAAATCATCAGACTGATGGCTGATGAGGGTGAAAAGAAAATAAAGACAAATACTAATTTTATATGAGAGCCAAAAAATGTATAGAGCAAAAACTTCGATTGGAATATTAGGTAAGCTTGATTGAAACTTCGTACAAGATATAGATTTAACCAATATTGAAACTATTATTACATGCCAGAAGCTTAACTACAGACGACCGGAGTGTAGAAGGGGTTGAGGCGCATGCCAAGGGGCGAGTCCTGAGCCATAAATTTATGTTGGTGTCGCCTGCACATGCAAATGTCTAAATGCCTAATGAGTGAAGCTGGCAGCAGCAAAAACAGCAGGAGCACAAATGAGTCCTTAAAGATTAATTAATCTTTGTGGCACATGCGGCCGAAGCTGACGTCGCTGGTTTTCCACAAAACAACAACAGTTGCCCATGACACGCGTGTATTGTCTCTGTGTGTGTGTGTGTGTGTGTGTGTGTTTGTGTTTGTTAGCTGGGGCCAAGGCAATGCTGACCATTGTCCTGAGTCCTTTTCTGGTTTCGGTTTTTAAGCTAATGACACAAAACGCCAAAAAGGATGCGAGTCGAGGGGGTTAATTTGCCGTCCAGCCGGCCGACAGGGTCGCTCGGTCGCCCTGCTCCGGCTTATCTTTTGCTTTTGAAGAAATAATTAATGACCTCGTTTTTGCCACTGTGACCGGACTCGCAACAGAATGGGTATATACATATATATATATATGTATGTAGCTTTTTTTGGTTGGAGTTGGAGTCAGATGCTGCACCAGGAGCTGCGTGCTGGCCATTAAAAATCGTTTATTTCGATTTGATTTAATCCAAAATAGATTGCCCTGTCGGGCGATGCGACACAGACACACACACACACACATATACACAGAGATGCGGCCAATTTATGCACTCAATTTTCGAACACACACACACATACACACAGCGAGAGAGGGGAGAGAGAGAGAGTAGGATGCAGAACTGTTGCAGTTGGAGCTGGCGCATTTATAAATTTCATTGGTTAATCCTTATTTTCACATTAAGGGAGCGCTAGCTCATGGCCGCACAAATCTATGCAAATGTATATGTATATGCATTGTCCTGTTGCATCGCTACCACGCTACTCGTTCTCCCCTCTCTTGGCACGCATCTCGCACCTCGCACCTAACCGCTGGCAATTAAACTAATCGCACGCCAGGCTTAAAATGCGATTTGTGGCGTCGATTGCCAATTGCGCCATTTGAAACATTTTCGTAAATGTTTGCTGGAATAACGCAATGGATTGGACACGGGCGGGGATAGGTGTGGTTGAGGTGGTAAGGGCTTTGCCGATTTGCCGCGAAAATTTATTTAGCCAACAAAACAATGCAAACATTTTCCATTTCACATTTGCTTTCAAACTTGGTTAAACGCCGCAAAATGACATTTAAACTGTTTTTGCATAGCGTCCCCGCCGCCGCCGCCGCCTAATGTTAAGCGGTTTTTGTGTTTTGTGGCTGAATCCAAAATGGCTTCACACACACACGCACACACACACATTCCCTCTCGTTGAGGTCAACCGCCGCTAAATCGAAATGTTTATATACGCCTAGGCCAAAAATGTGTGCTTAGGGGACAACAATAACAGCAGAATTCCATTAGCCACCTTTTACATTAAGCAAAAAAAAAAAAAGAAAAAAAAAACTTACCAAAATTTATTGTTGATCGTTGATTCACTGTTTTTATTCTTTTCTGCTACTTTTAATTTCTGCGTAATTTTTTAGTTTTCGAAATAATGTTACGAACTATTTATATTTTCAACTCAATTCAAGTGATGATTTTTCCATTTGGGCAAAGCCAACTTAAAGCGAAAGCAAATGTCAAGGCATCCAATTTTTTTGACGTATGACTTGCAAAAAATGTGTGACTCTCGTTAATCGATAGTTCAAATAAATCTTTGACAGCTAACCGATATATGGGGTATTACAATATATAAATATATAGCATCCTTAACCCGTTACGTCAAACAAACGCAACGTTTCTAGCACGATTTCTTAGGATTCTATCGGTAGTATTATGGTATTCAGATCTCTTTGATTGCATAGAAAGAAAATGAAATGTTAGCAACTTTTATAAATAAATTATATTTTTATTTACACTTTACAATATTAAAGTTATATATATTCAAAATTTGGTACAGCTTTCCCTAACCGAAAACAAATATTCTTTTATTCGTTGTTTAATGTAATCTCTGTTACCATGTTTTCAAAATGATGCTAATAATTTTTGTTTTGTCTTGAGACATTGTTACCCGCAAAAAAAAAAAAGGTAAAAGGAAACTTTGGGCAAACCACAAATGGGAAACAATTTGAAGGGCTCCTTTGAAGAGTTGCACAACGAATACGAATTTTCATGTGATTAATGATGTCAACGCAACGTTGGCCGCCCAAGTGGCTGGCCATTCTAATCGTCAATTCCCTTGTTGCTCTTTAGCAGAAGTCAAGAATACCTCAAAGCGAATCCGTCCGAAGAATGCGTCAATTTAATTGCGCACGTGACGCGCTCTCCGGTCATGAACGGTGGCCAGGGGGTTCAAGAAGAAGAAGAAGAATACAATAGAGTAGAATGGCGTAAAAGTAAAAGAGCTAAGAATGGGAATTGTTGCGATTCGACGCCACGCGACGCTGACATTCACATTGACAGGACAGAAGTTCAAGATAGTAGTGTTCAAGGCTTGAAGGAATCATCAAAGCAGCGGCTAATAACGGGTCCATAAATGTTGAACATGCTGCGCGCTCCATACATATATTGGATTTCTCGCAAATTTCATTAAGCTAGATAAATGATTGGCTATTAACAACAACAACAACAGCAGCAGCAGCAGGAGCAGCAGCAGTCACAGTGTTTGTAGGCATTGTATTCATACTTTGTATTTATGCAAAAATTCGTTATGGTTGCAAGAAACAAAAAGAAACGGATGCGGAAATCGCACGCACTTTTGTTCTTTTACATACACTGTTCGCCCAAGAAAATAGTTTAACAGGAAGGTATGATGGAAAAAAAAAAAATTATAATAATAATAATCAAATGTAGTTATAATACTTTCCTAAAAACAATTTTATTAACAAACTTTTAAATACTTTTTATTTTCAACAATCAATTACAATAAATTAGGAAAGAAAGTGTATACATAATGCGATGTTAGGTCTTCATAGGTCTTGTGGTTGAATGTGGCTCTGGTGACATGATAAATTGCATGAAATTATTTTCAAACTGCCAACCCCCTCGGCATGCGTAGAACATGGACTTACTTGACTCATGGCAGAACGAGGAGAATGTTGTGTCGAGGTAGTGAGTTGTCCTCTGGCCGTGTGCTTATGTATATCTCGACAACAGTTATCTGCGGTATCTGTAAAATGCTATACTTAAAAGTTAATTGTAGCTGAGAGTAAAGTTTTTTTGTGGCGGAGCCTCACGAATTTGAAATTTATTCAAATTTCGTTTCGAAACAGCGACATGTTGTAATTCTCCAAGCGGATCTTTGTTATTGTTGCCACTTAGCCAGAGAGTCCTTTGACTGCTGTTTGTCTTGTTGTTGTTGTTGTTGATGTTGTTGTTGCTTATCAGGCCCGCATTTTGTTTGGTTGCCAATTTTCGTAACTTTAAGATTTATCGCACAGAAGTCTGAGTCTGATAAATGCGACATTGTTACCAAAATCCGAAACGCGAATTGCGACAGCTGCTGGGATTGACACAAGTGGAGTGAATTGGAGTGGAGTTTTTGACTGGGCCTGGCAAATTGGTCATTAACTGAAGCACAGCCCACCACACAAACACACGCACACACACACACACACAACCACATTCTAAAGTGAGGCAGACAGACATGGCGTCAGGATATTTTAATTTGTTCTGTCAACGGCAGACGTTGACCGCAGCGAGTTGCAGTTGCAGCCAAAACTGATTTGTCCAGAACTCAACAACACCTGAAGCACACCCTGCTATTACCCTTACTCTCTCACACACACACACACACACACACACACAAACATCGACAAGCTGACACTGTGAATGTGAAAGGACACGTTGTTGATTTCTAATTTCACGCTGCGTTGTGTGAAAATCAACACCGTTCAACACCGGACACAGTTTTCGAGTTTTTGGCGTTGATGGAAATCGAAAACGCAGCCCGCAGAAAAACGCAGCTAATGAGGCCTAAGAGCTGAGCACCACCACCCAATTTGCCCCCTTGATTTTGCGTTTTGCCTAATCGTCTTAGGGGCTAGGGCAACAGCATAATGAAAAGTCCGCTGTTTAATTTAAATGTTGCATCTCAATCTATAGAATTACTTTTGAATTTCAAATAGATTATGGTACTTAAAGTATGCGATTGTTTTTCGATAGATTGTTTTTATACCCTGAACCCATTAAAAATGGGTAAAAAGGATTAAATGGTTTTGTGCAAAAAAATGTAATAGGCAGAAGGAAGCTTCTCCGACCCCATTAAGTATATATGTTCTTGATCACCATCAACAGGCGAGTCGCTATAAGTTTAATAATTTCAAGAGCTATTGTTATTGATTACATGTGTTTAACAAAATCCGGAAAAGCTATTGAAAATTGAAGATTAAACCACTTGAACCCATTTCATGGGTTCAGGGGTTACACAAACAACCAAAAATAAAAACCGTAAAGCATCTGATTACATTAAAACTAATCAAATAAAATAATAAAGTAATGGCGTACATAGTTTCATTGAATTATGGATTTGTATTTAAAGTACAAGGCATGCTCTCAATGCTCACCTGTTGCACGAGCATTCTTGGTGTAATTGTGTGTTACGGCACTCGAAATTAAACACGCCGCTGAATGCCCATACTGAAACTGAGTTGGGCAAAGTTGATAATGAAGAGCTGTTGCTTTTGCTGCGACTTCTGTTTGTGGAGGCTCGAGGGTTCGCTAAATTACAAAAGAATGAGAAACGCCCAGCAGCAGCAGAATCTTGTCTCGTCACACAACTGCGTTGCC
The DNA here is from genome assembly GCA_035044605.1 of Scaptomyza cyrtandrae. NCBI lineage: Eukaryota > Metazoa > Arthropoda > Insecta > Diptera > Drosophilidae > Scaptomyza > Scaptomyza cyrtandrae. The sequence continues at coordinate 9,791,802 of JAWNNS010000639.1, forward strand.
TGTAGCTTCACTTCAAACGCTGCTTAAAGGCACTTACGAGACATAGCGAGGTGTCGAGGTATTACGCATTTCTCTCCGATACAAGGCGGGAATTTTTTCATGATCGAGTTGAGTTTTGAGGGAGCTATGACTTCGGAAAGTTGATTTTGTTTTTGTGTAGAGCTTTATTTTTATCGTGAATTTCGAATGAAAATTATTTTATAACCTGAAAATGTAGTATTATTCTCAGGAAGTGTTGTCTATTGTTTTCCAAAGAGTATTTATAGTATCCATACTGAAAGTATTGTATATATTTGTCATTTTGATAATGGTCAATTATGTTTACATATATGTATAAGGCATTCTAGTAAAATGATTAAAAACTTATCGACATCGAAGCTCTTGACTTTTTCTAATGTTCTTAAGTAAAAGAGTATATAAACTTCGGATAGCTAATTTATTATGATTTATTTTGCTTTTCTAGTCGAGGCTGGAGCTGGACCGGGAAAAGTGCGAGGCGGCATGGCCAAGACTTGTCCTGAAGGGGTTTTTCCAACATTTCGTTTGTTTTATTTCCCTCTCATTATTATCTTATTTGCCTTTGTCTTAGTTGTTGCCTTTAATGTGCTACTTTTTGTTGCTTGACGCTAAATTGGCCGTTAAGATGCTAAAGATACGGCTTTTAGTGATTTAGCAAGTTGGTCGCCATCATTTCCATTGTTGCCTTTCTCATTGTAAGAAATTGCGGCGGAAATCGCGCCAATTTTGCCACCTGACGTTAACAACAACACAATAAAGATGAGGATAGGCAGGGGGCCGGCAGGTCGAACAACAGAAAGCAATTACTGTTAGATTCAATACAATATGGTTACAACAGCCGGTAGTTTGTTGGTAAAGTTAAGGTCGACTAGACATATTGATTGATTGGTTATTGATTCCCATTTCAATCTGGTAATATGTAAGTTTTATAAGAGAAGATATAATTTAATATGCTAGTTTGGTGCTACCTCATTTTTGATTTTGTAAAAAGCATGCATAATTTATTTAAAACGATAACTGAATAAAAAGCATATCCAAAAAATACATTGACTCTACCTCTACATATCATTTCTATTTCAATATACTACTACTACTATTTAACGTTCGTTGAGTTTGAGCTTCGCTATTAAGTGTCTCTGCTATTATAGCGAAGACGCACACTTTGTTGCGTACCCACAGCGCTTAACGAAACAAGTTCAGCGTAGACACAGCCCAAACGTTAAAATCCTTATGGTAAACATTTAAAATCTAAACTCTGTGGGAAAGCAGATTAAGCTTTTTGTTCTTGTTGAGTTAAAGCTAAAGATTCGTAAACTTTATTATTGGTTGAAATACATGTTAAATGGTTCATGTTAAGCATTGGTTCCCGTGTAGCTTCATTGAGAAAGTATTTCTTTATGCAATTTGCAATATGTTCAATATGCGCAACTACAGCTAAATGCTTCACTTTATACTTTATTCAGTTATAAACATAAAACAAATGAATAAATGAAGAAAAAATATTGTTAGATTTCGCACACAATAAAAGATTTTCAAACCGAAAAATGTACATATTCAATGAAAAAATAAATTTGAGTCTTTAATTTTGTTGTCAGCTTAATAATGATGTTTTTAAAGGCATTTCCTTTTTCAGCATGAGAATTTCAACAATATGCATTTGTTTTAATTGATTGAATGCCTCAGAGCGGTCGTTTGGATCTAATACAAATGGCATATATGCAATGATAAGGGTTGACCACAGGAAACTCTTGTTGATCATTTCCTGGCGTAGCATCCGTTTCGGGATCTTTCTCACATATGTTTATATCTATGTACATATGTCTGCAAATTTCCGTTGTTTAAAACCAAATGCATGTACATTTAATTATAAATAGACTTCTGTTATTGTATTTGTTGTTGTTGTTGTTGTTTTTGTTGTTGGCTGTTGTAATGATAAAAACAAAGTTAAGAAATTGTCGGCACTTTTTGCAATTCTCGCATTTCCGTCGCCTCTCTCGCTCGCACACTCGTCCACTCGCTTGCTCGTTTCTCGGCCAACGGAAACGCAACGTCCAAAATCGTATAGCCAAAAGCGATAATCAAAGTGTATCAAACGCTTTGGGCCAACCAATTTTGGTACCCTATCGGCTCTGGCTAATTGGCAGGCCCAAAAACGGACGCCTGGCGCATTCCAATTGCTGCCTTTCGCTCTGTATGGAGATCGTGCAATCGGCGACGTTTGCGTTTTGTGAATGAAATTCATAGCTCTTAAACTAGCACTACTGCCAAACCCTAACCATTGATGAGGGACGCCCACGCTCATTGCCAAAAACGTGGCGCTATTTGTGGCGCTATTTTTGTTTTTTTTTATTTGTTTGTTTGATACATTAATCAACTGGCAATCACGTAACACTAAAAACAGCAGCAACACGAAATGGATTAATGGCAACGTCCTCAACGTTCCCTTCTCGGCGTACGGGGACGGAGGAGCAGCTGTTTGGTGCTTCAAGTGCTTCTAGCATTTCAATTGCCCCAGGCTCATGTTCACTTCCTTCCGCTTTCATCTCAACTCATTTTATTTCACTTCACTTCGCTTCGCTTCGTTTTTTGTTTTTTTATGTATGATCTACGCTCGAGTTTTTTTTTATCAGTTTCAAGTGCAGCCAACTTCCAGTTGTTGTTGTTGTTGTCGTTGTCTTTGCAGCCTCTCATCTTGTGGCAGCTGTGACAATGCAGCCGACAGCCGGCTTCGTGTACGCATGTTAAAAATACTCTAAATGAGTTTGGCATGTGCCACAATAGCTCACAGCTGAAGACAGACAAAGTTGCCAGTTGCCATTTGCCAGTTGCCAGTTGCCATTTGCCATTTGCCAGCTTCCAATCGTATTCGAAACACGTGCCCCGAATTCCCTGCCATCAAACACAAAAAAATCAACAAAAATTGGGTTATTTTAAAGAGAATAAACTAAAAATATAACTCTTGAGTTGCATTTTAAGAATTTTATAAACAAGCATTTTAAGTTTTCCAACCATTAATGCAAATTATAATTGTTATAATTGTTGTAATTATAATTACCGAACATTATATATAGTTGCAAAGCCTACTTGTTGTTGCACTTCTATCGCAGCTATATGATATAGCAGTTCGATCTGGGTGATTTTCGCAACTGCAACTCAAAGAATATCTTGACCAAAGTTTTAGCTCGATAACTTCAACAAAAAAAGTAATGGACCATTATTTGCAGATAGAGTAGAGTATTAACTGCAGATAATTTTAGCATAGTCCGTCATTAACCGATCGGCCAGTTGAGTGGCTAATAGCATAATAGCTTAAACGTTCCAGCTGCCAATGTTCATTCGTCTGCTTTCAGTTGGTTTTTTTTGTTTTTGTTCATGTTTCTTATCTTTATAATTTTTGCTAATTTATGCCACGTTGCAGCTAATTAATTTCTGTTAGCCAGTCAAGGCATGGGGGCAGCATTGGCAAATCTACAACAAACAAGAAAGTCTTACGGCTCGTGCTTGGAATAAACAAATGGGTGCCGATTGTTGTTGTTGTTGCTGCTGCTGTTGTTGTCTTGGGATTTTCATTAGAAATGTTTGCGCGTTGTTCAGTCGTCGCGTCGCCATTTTTTTTTTGTTTTTGTATTTGTAGTTTTTTTTTCTCTGTTTTTTGCCTTGGCCAAACCAAAACGCACGCTTTGATGTGCCAACAACAACAACAAACAACAAGACATAAGCAATAGCAATAATGTTGTTGACTTAACAAGCATTTAATTGTGTAACTGCAAAACTGCACACAAAAGCAGCAACATTAATAAATTCAAAAGCGTTTGTCGTTTGCCATTTCCATTTTTCAATGTTAATCGTCAAATATGAAAAATGCAAATTTTCAAATGCTAAAATGCACCCACGAGCAACTGCGACTAGCGTGGTGGTGTGTGTGTGTGTGGGGGGGGGGGGGGGTTAGTGTGTAGCCACATAGTATAAACATGTATGTATGTATGCTTCTGCACATTTCCATTTTCGTTTTCATTTCCATTGAAAGACGTTTCCTGCCTTGTGCGCTCCCATTTCCCTGTTAGCCCCCCCCCCCCCCCCCCCACCAACCCCTCTCACACACACTATCTGCCTTCTGTCTTTTCTTGGCATTGGCGACATTCGCATTTGCCAACTTGCAGAATACCCTTACCGAAACTATTCCAGTTGCAACGATCTTGAAAACATTTACTACTACAACATATCCTACGAACATATACCATTAGCTGGCATTGAATCCAAAAAGTATATAGTCTTCGGTATGCCTAGTAGTAGTTTTATTCTTCATTATTATTTTCCACGGCTGTTGATAATCGTCCATTACCGAGCCAACTTTAACTTGTATTCTTGTGAAATTTGATTATCTTACGTAAGAGTACGATATTTACAATATACGTATTTATGTATGCATGTTGTATATATGCATATAGTAGCTATAGGTCAATCGTCAGTTCGAATCGTTCAATAAAGTTTCCAAACAAATACATTAGATTCAATGGGCTAGAAATAAACACGTTCGATTCGTGTTGAGCATTTCAACGCAACAACGCCATAAATATCGAGTGAAAGATTGCATATAATATAATCTTCAGGGTCGATCTGCCGACTACACTCTCTGATACTTATCCCCCCACCCCTCCTCCGCTTCGAAATTGTGGTATGGATGGAATGGTGAAGGGATGGAAGGGGGGGGGGGCAGGAAATCAAACCATTTGAAAGCCTTCAATTCACACAATGAAGAAGAAAAATGGAATTCAAATTAAGTTTGAAACAAGTGAATTAATTTATAAAACTTTTTATTGTTGCACACTTATAGCACTTAAAATTATAAACATTTCTCATTCTGTTTTTCATTTACTTTTTGTGTTTTTGTTTTTGTTTGTGTTTTTGCATTTTTATGTACTTCTTGTTTGACTTTTACAATTTTATTTTTTGTGTGTTTCGTTTGATTTTCGATTTTTTGTGTTTGTTTTTCTTTCGTATGGGATTTAATAATTATGAAATATTAAATATCGATAATCCTTAAATAAATGAATATTTTTTTTTTGCAAAAAAAAGCACTTTATCATAATTGTATGTATGTATGTATGTATGTATGTATGTATGTGTACGTGCACGTTCAATATACTCTCTATATATGTTTGTTTAATCGTATATTCGTGTGTGTATGTGTGTGTGTGTGTGTGGGTGGGTGAACGATACGATATATAATATGCATGATATACAATATGCACGACAATATATATATGATAAAGCAAATAGTAGCTGATATGCCGACAATATTGCTTGGTTATGTTCCAAACGTTTTCACGATTTTGTTCGATCGTTCTAATATATATTTACATTAAGTAGAAATTTATTAATCATATAGTATTATTAATGCATTCATAGTTTGTAACTTTTCTCTCGCCTTTCACGCTCACTCAAAAAAAAATGTTTATATATATATATATATATATATATATATATATGTACGTATTATAATAATAATAATTGAAGACTTTCTTTTAATATGTATGTACAAAACGATTTGAAAATTTCGCATTTAAAAAACAGTTTGGTATTTATTTAAATTCGTGAAATAACTTTTAAGTTATTTTTAGTTTTTCATTTTTCATTTTTTGTGTGTTTTTGTTTTTGTATTAATCGTATAGTATTAGTAATTTATTGCTGTGCCTTTTGCATTACAAACAAGTCAACATAACATTTAAATTAAATATTAGGCAAACAAATATATATGTAATTGTACGCTTGTTTAGTATTAAATGATAGTATTTTTTTTCTTCTTTTTTCTTTTCTGTTTCTCAGCTTTCAAACTTTTTGTGCGCGTACGTGTGTGTGTGTGTACGTGTGTGCGTGTGTGTGTGTGTGTGTGTATGACGTAAACGTACACTTAAGTAGTTAACAACAAATGTATTTAGTATTTAGTATTAACTTTACAGCTTCAACCCTTTGAGCCAGCGAAGACTCCAACTCCGATTCCTCCTCCATTGTTCTCCTCAATGTAAACATTGCCCGGCTGCAAAGTTTTTAGAATGCGTCGCTCCTGATGCTTTGCATGCTTTTCCACTACAACAACAAAAAAAACATATATAGTAAGAGAGAGAGAGAGAATTATGAGTAAAACTTTAAGCTGTGGGCCACAAGCGTGGCTGTCAAAAATTGAGTGACAATCGTACGTGCGTGTGTGTGTGTGTGTGAGTGTGTGTTGTATTAAAATTCAGTGCGTGCAGCGTTTTGATTTGCATTTGCCATGGAATCAATTGCGATCGCATTGGATGGGCACCCATTAAACGGCTATTGTCCGCCGCCAAGAGGCCGCCGCCCACGGGCTCAATGGCCAATTTATATGCAAATTTGCAAACGAAAAACGCAAAAAAAAAACAAAAAACCAAAAAAAAGAAACAAGAAGCAAATAAGAGAGAAATTCTTTCGTCTTTGGAATGCAAACACACTCCTCACCCCCCCGCGGCGTATTTGCAACGCTATTGCAACGATCTCATCACAGTTTCGAGTCCTAATTTTGCTTGCTTATGTCCAACCCCCGCCTCCTGCCAGGCAAGGCGCAACGAGCTGTATGTGTTACTCAAGTGGTTTGACCTTTGACACACTTACCAGGCAACAGCACATGTTGCGGCTGAAAGATGCCCGAGTGTGACGCCGATGCCGTTGCTGACCCGGGCAGACCACGCAGCGCATCCGCATTGCCTATGAAGAAGGTGCCACCATCAAGACTCTGCACCTCGGCCAGCTTGGCCATTAGCTTCGTAGACAACTCTTCCACATCTGCAAGAGAGAGTGAGAGAGCATTTAAAAACACATTACTCAAAAATTGTTTACAATTGTCAAAGCCAAAAAGCAAAACATCTGGAATTTTGGGTAAGAAACATTTTGTCTAAATTTAATATATAAAAAAATCCCTACAACTTATTTGCTAGTATAACAAATAATACAAAAACTAAGAACCAAATATTATATATATATATATATATGTCAAAGGTTATCAAACTGGGTAATAAAGTAGTAAAGTAGAATAGTAAAGAGTATGGTATAATATGGTAGGATATTATAGATATTACATCGAAAAATGATCGTACAGTAATACCAATTTACTATATACATCTTTATCGATTAATGTTTGTCAATAAAGAGAGAAGAAACCAAAAAGCTTTTAACAACTTTAACACATTGTTGTTGAAAATAATTTCTTTATTTATTGCATTGAAGGTCAAAAATATGTACTTCGATCTGTATAATCGAGAGATTTTTTTGCAAGTTCCATGAACTACCGACTACCGGTTATAGCCGCCATAAACACAACCATAAGACCTGATAAAATATTTATGATGGTCCGAACACAACAATAATTATAGCCAGCTTTTGTTGATCAGCATCATCATCATCATCATGATCACCATCATGATCATCATGTTTAGTGCCAGGAAATCGAAAAGGGGGTCGTTCAGGGGTCGTTTTGTGCGCATTTCCGACTTGTAAACAAGCGCTATGGGCGTAAATGTTAGGCGTGGCAGTGGGAAAATAGACAGCCAGCAGATAATTTATCATTTATTTTTAAAACTGAAGTCAACAGAGATGAAAATCAACAAAGATAGAACCAAAAACACAAAAATCGACACACGTCGGCTAAAACTAAAAATAAGAACAACAAAAAATCAACACACACACACGCACACACACACACACACATACACACCAAAAATTAAGTTCCATTGCTTAACAGACGCAAAGCAACGGCTGCGTTTCGGTTCTTTGCTTTTTATTATAAACAATCCCAGCGAAAATGTTCACACAACAACAACAGCAACAACAACAACAATGATGAAAACATCAGTACATTGAACAATTTTCTTTTAAGAAAAGAAAAGCAGAACGAAAATACCAAATTGGAACAACAGAAAGAAAGAAAAAACCAATTTTTGTTTTTTGGTTTTGTTCTTTTCTTAATTTGCGCAGTTCAATTGTTTTCAATTTGTTAAAAGTATATAAAGGATGGGATGAGAGTAATCTTTTAGCGCACTATGAGAGTGCGAGTACGGCAATGCGCTACGTAGTACGGCTATAAGTATGTGTAAGTGTATCAGTACTTGTTAATGTAGAATCTTAGTTTATATAGTAGCATATACGTAGTATTGGGTGAAATTTTCCATGGAATTTGTACGCCAAGAATATTCGAGCAAACTGATTGCTGAAAAAAGCAAATCCCGACAAAAAGAAACAAAGAACTACCACAAAAGCGAGAGCGAGAGTGAGAGTGAGAGAGGAATGGGGCAAGCTAAAGTTTAATAATTGAAACAGATTATGATATGATTCACTTGATCTCAATATTATATTGTGTATAACAATAAGTTTTTTTTTGTTTATAATAAGCTGCATATGTATACTAGAGAAAGATATCTTTGAATGAGTTTGCTTTGAGATCTTTATAGAGCTTTATCTACTACAAATCCTCAACTATTGTGTAGTACAAATATCTACAAACGTATTATACAAAGGTGTTGACAAAATTGCATTACTTTTGAGGGGTATGTCATTAAAAAGTTATTAGGTTTTTAACAATCATAGTAATCATTATCACGATCGAATTTGATTCGTTTATTTTATGTGTCGCATTTTTAGTTTATTTTCCGTTCAGTGTTTGCCACTTTGCGACTTGGAGCTCGTTGGGCATATTGCCTTTATCCATCGTATAGCACAGATTCGGTTTATTGTTCGATTCCATTCCCATCTTTATTCGAAAGAGGAAAGCAGGATGGCTGCTTTGCTATTTTTGGACAAGCCTTACATCGTAAAGTCGGAAGCAGAAAAATATCGAGAATCGAGGATCGACGATCGAGAGTCTGCTGCCTGCAAAACATTTAATCGATATTTGCATTTCTTGGGTATTATAATTTGTTCATTATGTTTGTAATGCATTACAGAACACGTTACCAACACGCGTTGACTGTCCTATCTGCAAGTGTATATTATATTCGATGCTCGTTCCTGACAGACTAAAAGTTGGTGGATCTGCATTTGCTTAGCTGACGCACATGAAGAAAATTTATCGCCTGTTCGTTCGTTTTGCAAGTTGAGGCAAGCAATGAGCGCGCGCGTGCCAGGCACGGGGGAGGGGTGAGGGGGTAGGGGACAATTGTCAATTGTGCGCTTGAATGTCGCCACACAGTCACACCTTTCCTTAAACAACAACAACAACTTCCTGTACTCAACTCCGGCAGCAGCTGGTCCAATATTTAATCAACAAGAATAGACCGAAGAAGAAGAACGTGGTAAGCTCTTATCCAATCGAGTTGAAGGACTATTTTTAGAAGAGGGAAAAAAACGAGAACGAGAAAAACTATGCAACATAAAGTGTCGTATGGCATTTTGTCCCAAGTGCAACCAAGCAACCAACTCATTCATGCCACCATTTTCATTCGATTGACTCGCTGCGATCTTGTGTTGTTGCCATCAAGATACAACAACATCAGCAAGAATCATTAATGCCATGACATTTCCTGCCTGCCCTTCGTTTAGTTTGGCTGGGGCTGTGACATAATTTTGTTATTTGTATATTATATGCACACGGAAGTGATTCGTCTCTGCGGTCTATAAACATCCGCTTGTCCTTGAGCTAGACACGCCACGAACACACACACACACACACTCACACACACACATATTGTAGCATGCAACACTTACAACATTACACTCTTCCGATGCACGTGTCTTACTACCTGGACATGTTTTCCTCTAGTGTGTATTTCCGGCTTTTCTCCTTGTTTTAGATACACAGTTCAGTTTTCATTATTGGAAAGAGGGGAGAGAGAGAGGGGAGAGGTGATCGGAACGTTAACAAGTGCTGAAGTGTTTAGTTTTTTTCATTTAGACATTTTTCATTCGTTTGCGTCTCTTCCGCTTTTCTCAATTTTATGTGTTTCTTTTTTTTTTGTGTCTTTCCTTCTTTCCTTTTCAATTTGTTGCAACCGCCTTTTTACATTTTTCACACTGGACACAAATGCATTTTTCTTGCTGCTTTGCGCTGCGTGGGCCGACGCCGACGCCAACGTCAACGTCAACGTCGACACGCGCTGAATTATGATTACAAGAAGAAAACACGGAAAAAAAAAACAGGGAAAACTATCAAAGCAAAGCATAAATTTTCAGTGTTTGCCGCCCTAGACACAGACCCGTGGGTGGATACGTCTCGGAAAAGTGTGTGTGGAAAATTCACACTGTCTGTTTTTCGTTGTTATTGTTATTCGTTTGGCCTTAAGCTAATATTGCGCAGTGAACAGAATATTATTTTTACTAGATATTAGTATTAGGTTTTAGTTATTTAGGACTTTTAAATCTTTTTCTCAGGATAAGTCGGCAAAAGTAAGTTGAGAAAAGTTAAATCTTAAGTCAAATCTTCCAAACGAGCTAAACCAAAATGGAATGAAAACTTTGGATGTTTGAAGTACTATTCCGTTTGTCATCTGCTCCTAAAATACCTTTCAATTGTGTTACCCTTCATGTTCGTTTGTGGTTTGTTGTCTGTCTGTTGTATGGGAATTCATGTTTGCGGTCAGCTTGAACACGACTCGACCAACACAGCGGCCCAAACGAAAATGAATTAACATATCAAGTCGGCAAATAAATAAAAATATTAATAAACATAATGACGACAAGTGTATATAGAATGTGTTGTTGTTGAAGCTTGCGTATGCGTCGCGTCGCTTGTTGTCAACGTTGCAACAACACGAACGCATATGCGCCAAATATTTTGACGTTTCGTTCTACTTTGGCGCTGGCTTAAGGCGTAGGCGCTACTCTTTTGGAGGGCGGCTTAAGTTGCCTAATTAATATGCAACACAGCTGCTTCACTGTTGCTGTTGCTGTTGCTGCAAACTCCCAACAACTCCCACATCTTTCAGCTCGCAGCTCGTGCAGCAATTCATTGGAAATCTGCGCAAAAAAAAGGACCGGCGTCTTTTGCTTTTTGTTCGTTAAGAAACAGAAGCAAAAGCAAAAGGAGGAGAAGAAGGAGGAGGAGATGCCGCAATGGCGATTGTCGGTTAGTTTCCATACATCAAAGTGTCGTGTTTTCGTTCGAGCCATGTCCATCGGCTTATTTATATGTATATGTACGAGTTGATGTGCCTTGGCCACTTTTAGGTTCCCAACCAAATGCAACTGCAGGTTGTTGTTTTCTTTCACAACAACTGCTTTCTACTAGCAATCAAATAACAAAAACACAAACACAAACACACACACACACACGCTGGGCATGCTAAGCAGCCAGCGGGTGAAGGTGGATAGAAGCGGTTCTTGCAACTGGGTTTCGGCTGGGAATGGAACCACATGGAGCCAATCGTTGGACTCGCTGCAACCTTCGCAACCAACAGTGCAACATGTCATGCATTTAAAGCACGCAGCGTTATGTTTGGAGCGGAGGGGGGGGGGGAGGCTTGGGGCTATAGGTGTCCATACCCCATGTCGGAGGCGTGTGAAAGTCACAGCATGGGTCAAAAACCGGAATGCCCATAACTGTGGCACAAACAACTAAATTGTCTTAGTTATTGGTGGAGTACAAAAGCTGAACTTCATTTAAATTGCCCGAGTCGAGAAATCCCGACTAGAAGATACCCTTAACCCTACCCTAAGCGCGTACATATATGCTATATGGGCTCGTAGATGCGTCCATCTGCCTGTTACCCTTCCATTATACCCGTTTAAGCCATTTTCAATGAGATCAGGGTATAATAAAAAGGAAAACAAAAATACTTTCTGGTTTCTATCGAGTCGAAAAACTGGTTGTTAATCATTTTCGTACTGTTCATCTATGATATAAGCTATTGCATGGATATATGTTATGTAGGAACAACTCAAAATCTCTATATCGATGAGATATCGATACTAATTACAAATCGTCAAGAAGTTAGTTGAAAACAAACTTAAAATTGCTCTCACCTTGATCCAAACGGCGCTCCATGCGACGCCATTGGCGCATATGATGGATGAGTATGCAGGCGGCCACCGAAAAGAATAGGAGGCAGGCGAGCACAGCGATAAAGAGGGCGCCCGTTTGCCAATCGAGAGGCAGGGCACTGGCTGCCTCCTCATGCAACTGTTGCAGCTGCTCGTGCGTCAAATGCTGCAGCGGTGTTGGCTGCTCAAAATGCTCATATTCCGATGACTTTCGGCGCTGCAGCAAAAAAATCAATAGAAAAAACATTCTATTAACACACACAAAATAAAAAAAATGTACGAGTTTGTAGTTAGACTATATGTTTAATTTTCTTTAACAAAATGTTTGTCAAAACTCTTAAAAGTTAGTTCATCAAATTTGACTTATAAGTGGATGACATAGATGATGATACAGTCAAACTTTCATACTAAAAAGCTTCATTATAGAAGAAAATTCGTAATAGAAAAGAATTCTTTTTTGATTTAACGAAATAGCAGTGTTCAAGAGGTCGAGTTTGTTATAGAAAGATTCGATTTGATATATGTGTAGTGCTTCGCTTACCTCTTTCCAGTTTGGCTCCGTCTTGGCCAGCACCACCCAATCGATTTTTAGATCGTAGATGGAACCACAAACGGTATCAATATGCAGCTGGCAGGGTCGCAAGGGAATCATTTCGCCCTGGCAACTGGTGCACGGTGTGCACTTGTCTTGCACCTGATCCCACCAATGCTGCGGTGCACATGGTGAACTGGGCAACACAAACCTACTGACACTCCCATCAGTTGACGCAGTGGCAGAGGCGATGGCGGTGGTTGCTTCGGTTGCGGCGGCAACAGCGCACAAGGAACATGTTGTGGTTAGCAGCAGCAGCGTTAAATAGGCGCTCGTTTTACTTAAATATGAATTGCAATTACTTCTAGTTTTTGCTGTTGCTTTTGTTGTTCTTGCTGCTGTTGTTGTTGTTGCGCTGCTGGTGCTGCTGCGGTCGCTTTGTAGGTTGCGTCGCCTTCGCCGGCGTTTGTGAAATTTTGAGTTAATATTGCTTTCTAAATTTGTTGTTGCTGATGTTGTTGGTATTGTGTGCATTATAGCTAATGATAAGTTATTATTGTTGTTACATTTACTGCTACTCGTGGTTAATTTCGTTGTTGTTGTTGTTGTTATTGTTGGTGGTGGTGGTGGTGGTGATGGTGCTGCTGCTGCTGCTATGCTGGCTGCGCTGCCTTGCTGTTTTAATGTTTGCATATCTGCAAAGATGAATAAAAAAAAAAAGAGTTAAATATAAGTTTACTGAATAACTTTTTATATACCTTGGTTTTGTTGTGATCAAGTTTTGCAAAATGTATTACAAGATCAGCTGATTAGCCAATGAAAAGAAAACCAGCTGTTGATGTGTGAATGGCAAAAAAAAGATTGGAACGTTTATCAGCACTGCGATAAGCAACTGTTGTACTGTTGTGCAAAAAACTAAAATTAACGCATGAAAGGGAGAGGACAGACGATGTGATCACAATAATATCGATCGAATGTGGTGCTTGCTAAGGGATACAGATATGACAAACAAGAAGCACATTGAATGATGGTAAGTGCCCGACTATTAGCCTCGTGCATACATAGCTTAACAAAAAAAAAGGTGAGATTTGTGTATTTCTGTGAATATTTCCCAGGCGTTCGCTTTTCACACACTCATTAGAGCCAATCTCCGGGGGAATCTCGGCTATTTAGAGATTTGTTTTTTTAATGGAGATATGGTGTTGCAAACTAATGCAAAATTGCACAAACAACAATAAGAAAGAAAGAACAAGGAACAGCAGGGTGCCTTTGCTGTACCGCTGCATAATCGGTACATTAAAAGCGCGCGCAAAGGCAAACTAATAAAAGTGACCGGCGGCCAATGGTGATGTTGATTATGATGATAATGATAATGCGACGCCATAATGAATAAAATCATCATCATCATCATGATGATCATCAACAACACACACATACACACAGCCATCATCATCATAAATGCGTACAGTTTGCAATCAACTTTAATGTCAACGGGGTGCTTAAGCGTTTCGCCAAACCAAATCCGTCCCCCACCCAAATCCCCTACAGCGGTCGGCTGTGTTCGGTTCGGTTCATTGCTCGGCTCTGTGCAGTTTGATTCCTTTTTGCATCGGCGACAACGTCAGAGACGATGACGACCACAACAACAACGAAACTATTATAAATGGCATACAATTATTATTTATGCAGCGGCTGTCAGTCATTGGAGTAAAGTACATGACATCAGGAAACAAGAGGGAAGGAAGAAGGGAAGGGAAGGAAGGGGTAGGAGTTGAGAACAGTGACCATGGTGGTTCCACTCAGTCAGTGGCTTGACTTCCGTTTGCAACAGCGAATATTTAGTGATATTAGCGTCCTCGTTAAAGCCCTTTGGGTGGTATTCAAAAATCGTTGTAATAACGCTAATCGTTTTTATCAATATTTAATTTGCAGCTGTTATGTCTAAGGCCCGTTGGTTGCTTTAACCAATAAAGTGTCTGTCAATAAACAAATACTTAAGTTTATCGAGTCATCGTTTCTTCATCTAAACGATAAGTAATTGCATCGTTAAACAGTACGTAAAGTAACAGTAGCAACAAACTTGCTTTTACTTATAAGCAACAAAAGCTGATAGATTTATCCTATCGAATAACTTTTAACGTGCAGAATTTTGCTTTGCTGCTTTTCAAACTAAAATAAGTATGTAATAATGTTATTAGAAAACCATTCTCAACACGACAGAAAGTGGTTTCTTCGTCAAAACAAAAGAGAAATTAATATATAATACCAAAAAAAACAACGCTGCACTGATCGCACTTGTTGTAGAAAGTCGGAATAGGAAAGAGTATGTACATATTTATTTTTTCGACATTTATAGTACACATAGTAGTATATAGTGAGTGTAGTAATGAATAGAGCACAAGTCAAAGCACATAGAGCACATGACGGCAATGATAAACGAACAGCCAAACGAATTTAATGGAAACGGCAAAACAGGAAGAAGATATATTTAATTAAAATCAACCATTACTACTCGCGTATGGCCACCGGCACCGTAAAACGACGTAAACTCAGCTCAATGAGTGAGCTTTCAAATTGTTGACGGCGAAGGGAGGCGAACATTAAAAACCAAGTGCACTAAAAGGGGTAATAAACATACAAATATAAATATATATATATATATTTGTGTGTGCCTAGGCAATATGATTATCTCTTATATTTTGTATATGTTTGATTTCTGGATCGATGCTTGGTGCTCTGAATCAATTGATAATTGAAATGCAACGGCAACAAAGGCGAGTGGGGGTGTGGGTAGGTGGTAAGGGTTTGTATGTTACTTCCATTAGCTGATCAATTGTGGTTTACAATTGTCTTGGTATCTTGTTTGCCATAGCAAGCACATTATAGCTTGCGATCCGCGTTCACCAATTTAAATATCTAATTGGAAACTCAAATCGGAAATGCCCCATAAGGCATTGACCATTTCCTTTTTACCAGCTTGTCTTCAAGCACCTGTTCCCCAACTCTTTGCTCGACTATTAAAAACGCATTTCGACGCAAATTGAATTAATATACGTTGTATTATTGGATTTCTGTTCTTAACGCTTTGTTTTTTCGTTAAATCATACATCATTTATACATACATCATATATGTATGTATATAATAAATGGTTGCAAACTGTTTTGGCAATGTTATTCACTTTGATCTTACGGCCAACTTAACAAATGCGCCAATTTGCAGTCGTCTACATTATTTATTGGCCCAACGCCATCTGCTATCTGTCAGTTGCTCAATTAGACAGTTGTTCCATCAGTCACTTTGTCACTCACTCAAACAACGAGAACAATTTGCAATTCAATTGACAATCGATCAATTAATATTATTTCTCGATTCGAAATCGCAAAGGATTTAGTAATAAACATAATGTATAATATAATATTCTATATAGTATATAACCTGGTCAAACATTTGTATGTTATTACCCAGTTCAACTGTAGAAACCTTAAAATTGTTAATGGTAATGGTTTTTGGTACCAAAAAACAGATCAGCAAATACAACAGATGATTTCTTAAAGAAATAAAATTATATCTTCAAAATTCAAAATGAATGAAATGAATGGACGAAAAGGCCCGTCTCCAAAACGGTTAAGGTCACTTCTGGTGTTCCACAAGGAAGACACCTTAGAGCTTTTGGTTTATGAATGACCTTCCGTTTGTAATAAATTATGTTAAGTTATGTCTTATTAAAGCCGTATGCCCTATTTTAAGAATTATATTATTGGTAATAAACCACTAGATCGCAATGAGTTGAAAATCTTATTCTATTCATTTTTTCACAAACTTAACTTAGTGGTTCACCACTCAATGATTTTTCTGAATTAATCAACCAAATTATCTCTTTGCAGTTCCGATCAGAAATACTAGAAACTTTGTTATCTATTTCTCTTCAAGCTTGTTTTAACTATGAACCCTTTTCGCATCCTATGTTCGATCTAGAGAGATCTTTTCCACTTAAAATACAGTCCCACTCCTACTTGCTCCCTTATTAAACTAGTCTTGTGTCATCTGTCTACATGTTTGCGAGCTTCGTTAGAACATTAGTTGAGTAAAGTTAAGTGGAATGTCTAAAGGTCCACATAGGTCATATTTTGATAACGGTTTTTCTTGAAAGTTTTATTTGTTAACTGTGCCACGTAAGTTCTTGATGTCCCTGACCTGTTATATTGTTGTTGTTATTGCTGCTGCTATTGCTTCTTAGACAGCAGCATAGAAAGAGTGCGAATTGTGCTGCTGCTGGCAGAAGGAGCGAGAGATGGGTGGTGATGGGTGGGATGGAGGACGTTAAGGAGAGTTGAGAACGTCATGTGAAAGAAGATGAAAAGCGCAGTCAAGAACAGAAACAACCACAAAAACAGCAACAACAACAGAAAATCAAGTGTAGCATATTTTTGAACAAACTGCAGACAGATCTAGCAGGAGTTTATATATATACGGCAAGTAGTGCGCGACACATGCCAACGACGGACGGCAACGGAGGCCAAAGACGGACGGCAACGGAGGCCAAAGCCTGCAGAGACATTAAGGCAGCAACAAACTGCTGCCACATCAGTGTCTCACGTTGTGCTCTTTGTAAGATGATTATGTGTCAGAAAGATAGGAAGGAAGAGAAAGAGAGAGAGAGTGAGTATCTATAAGATACATTTTGGTGCAACTGACGCACATGAACGCAGATGGATAAATGGATGGGATGGAGGCAGAGGCATGCAGCGCCCTTTCGTTTCGATGCTGTCGCCGTTGTTTGTTATCGCCGTTGTCTGACAACTGACAGCGACAGCAATTTAAATCATGTTGTTGTTGTTGTTGTTGCATTCTCGGTGTTCTTCTTTTGCTCAGCTCGGTGATAATTGAAACTGAACCAAGACGCCACACATCGCAGTTCATTCAGTCACAAAATGGGTCAGTTGTCAGTTTAGGATAGTTGAAATAAAAACAGTGAGAGCCTTGCGAATCATAACTCATAAACAAAGCAAAAACAAACAAAACATTTACCTCTCAAATGGATAACAAGTTATTATGAATTGTTTTGTTGTGCCAAAAAAAATATTATGCTCAACTTTCATGTATAAAACAATGAGTATTAAAAAATAAGAATATTATAGGACTGACACCGAAATCTCAGTGGCTTGGTGTTAAATAGTACTTCAAAATTTATAGCATTATAATAATAGTTCGAATGCTTTCAATTTTATGCAAAAACAATTCAACTACTAAGATCTTAATCATGCAACTTTAGTTTTTACTACCTGAACCCATTGAGTACTACCGACCCCATAAAGTATATATATTGTCTTGATCAGTATCAACAGCCGAGTCGATATAGCCATGTTCGTCTGTCCGTCCGTCCGTCCGTCTGTCCGTATGTATGAACGCGTCGATCTCAGAGACTTTAAGAGCTAGATACTCCAGATTTGGAAGATAAACTCGCCTTATCCCTAGGCAGTAAACGTTTTTCGATATTTTCGATAACTCTTCCCGTTTCCGATATACACATGAGATCGATAACAGCAAAATCTTGAATTTGAAAAATCTTTTTATTGAAATCTGTTGAGAAACACCGGAGATATGAAACATTGAAGTTAAGTCAAGTATGTAGTACTGACTGCATCGTCTGTACGAGCGTAAAGTATAGGGTTCAGGTTATCTAAGGGTGGTGTGGATAGCTTTACCTTCTATAACCATATATACTCCAGATTTGTAGAACACTTACTTGTCGCTTAGTAACAAACTTCACGTGCAAAAGCAATTATAAGATTTAGGTCAATACATACTCGAACATAGTATAAATGTATAAAGCACAACCCTTCAGTCGCTGTAGGTATGTATATGTCTATACATATGTATATTTAGGCCAACAGCAGGCGGCTGTCGCCAAAAACGCAAACATTTGAAAAGTGTTTTTTCATTTTTAGTTCAGAGATTTTGGGTCAATACAATTTGATTTTTGTTCATATTTTAACTTGGCAAAGTCAAATCGTAATATTCACTAACCTAAAGGTTATAAAATATTTGAAAAGAACTAACAAATTTTAAAGCAAATAAAAAAGATGCAAAAAAAAATGAATGCGAAAAAGTTCGATAGTTTTAAACTTCTTCTTAAGATCTTAAGTTCTCTTAAGATACTTTAGAATAACAACGAGAATAATAATAATACAATATAATAATAAATACAACAACA
This sequence comes from Scaptomyza cyrtandrae, assembly GCA_035044605.1. Classification (NCBI taxonomy): domain Eukaryota; kingdom Metazoa; phylum Arthropoda; class Insecta; order Diptera; family Drosophilidae; genus Scaptomyza; species Scaptomyza cyrtandrae. The sequence continues at coordinate 9,810,555 of JAWNNS010000639.1, forward strand.
ACAACACAACAGGCAACAGTCTAGCTAGAGACATTCATTAGAATGTCAACTGAATGCTTGTTGCCTATTAGTATTAGTTGTTGTTGGTTTTGTATTGTTGCTTTTGTTTTTGTTGTGCGCGACGAACCATTAAAAAGACAAAAACATTTCCATGACAACAAGCAACAACAACAGCAACAATTTAATTAAATACGCCATGAGCAGCAACAACAACATGAATAATGTGCAACAAATTAGTGAAATTCCCCAAAGTTTTTTCTCTCTCTCTCTCTCTCTCTCTTTGTATCTCTCTCTCGCTCGATCTCTGTGATGGAGCTGTTAATGTTAAAGAAAGTTAAGTGAAATATTTTCAACTTTAAAAAAGACTTATTTTGGTTACTTTCCAATACAAAAACAAAATTAGTTTTTATACTTTAAAGCTATAAGTGAATTAAGTATTATTAACAAATCGAATACCTGCAACACATTCCCGGTTCTGAAGAATGTTAAGCTTACAATAATACTTAGTCGAAATCATTACTTAAATAGCTTAATGTTTCTGCTGACAGCTGCTTTTTGTTTTTGTTTCAATTTATTTTCATTTAGATGCTTAGGCAATAATACTTCGGAATGCCTTACGCATTAGAATGTTGAAATGTTAAAATGTGTGTCTGCCTCTTATATATATATTTTAATTTGTTTTTTCTTTTAAACCTAAACCTACTCGAAATGATATTTAGTATTACGGAAAAAACTGCTTAACTTTAAGCCCCAAACCACAAACCAAATGCAATAAAATTACAACGCACACGGTTGAATAATTTAGTGCTCGACGTTAAGGATGACCTGTAAATAAAAATGAAAGCTGATTTGTATACCCTGAACCCATTGTAAATGGTTTAAAAGGGTTGAATGGTTTTGTGCAAATGTATCTAACAGGCAGAGGGAACATCTCCGACCCCATAAAAATATATATATATTCTTGATCAGCGTCAACAGCCGAATCGATATAGCCATGTCCGTCCGTCTGTCCGTATGTATGAACGCGTCGATCTCAGAGACTATAAGAGCTCGAGACTTCAAATTTGCGATAACTCTTCCCGTTTCCGATATACACATGTGATCGATAATAGCAAAATCTTGAATTTGAAAAACTTTAAGACGGCGTTCAAAACATTTAGCTAAATAATGACAAATTGTGAAATGTGTATTGAAATCGGTTGAGAAACACCAGAGATATGGAACATTGAAGTTAAGTTAGGTATGCAAACACATTAGTATAGGGTTCAGGGTATCGTCTAGTCGGGATTTCTCGATTAGAGCCTTACTTTTTTCGTATGCAAAGAACAGAACTGATATTTTGTAAGTATTATATATAGTAATCATGAGATTTGTTGGGAATTTTTGGTAATTTTTAAGATACTTTTTAGAAGCTGTGCGGGGCATCATCAAAAAGTTTGAATTTGCTTTAGCCATGATCGAAAAAGCAAACAAGAGATCTGAAGATTTTCGACAGCAAAAATATATACAAACATATGCCTATATACTTGTATGTATGTTTGATGTTTTGCATATTCATTCTATATCAGGGCAACGATATATTTTTGATTGATGTTGATTAATGACCCCATCGATAAGCAAAAAATACAACTTTGAACATTGAAAACTTTTCGTTAAATGCCAAATATTTATAAACAAATGTTAAGAAACAATTATTCTGTATAAATAATAAAAAAAAAACACTTAAGTTGGGATTTATAATTGAAAGTTTATAATATAAGTTATGATTATCTTTTTCAATATTATAATAATGTGAGTTTGTATGCATGTTTGTTTGTTGCTCTATAACGCTTAAGCTATAGAATGGATTTTAATAAAACTTTACAATAATAATAGCTTAGAATATAGCAGAAATCGTGTGATTAACTATTTTTAGTGGGGCAGGCGGAGAGGGCAGGTAAGGCTAAAGTGAGAATGTTATCCAAATGGCGAATGATTAGCGATTATATATATATATGTATTTTGCTGTAGTTATAGTAAATCTTATCGGACAGATACAAAAACATTTACGTATACGTATACGGATACGGATACAGATGCAGTTTGGAGGGCAAGCAATTTATTTTTACACTAAAGTAGACAGAATTTTGACATTTGAATTGAAAAATGGAGGGGTCGTCGCTCATTATGTAAGCAAATGGTAGCAGCAAACAGAAGCAGCAGCAGCAGGAAGAGTTCAATGTATTTGTCTATATACTACCAGTATTTATATATATATTTATGGATGATGGCAACCGGTTGCAAGAGCCACAAAACACAACCCAAGTAACAAGTGCGCCGCCGACAACAACAGAGAACAACCAAACCGAACACAAGAGAACCAAATAGAATACAATCTAACTTCTCCACCCTACTCCCTAGTGTATGTTTTCTGTTGTTGTTGTTGTTTCTGTTTTACCCTTTTGGTATTTTCCTTCCGATCCCGGGTTTTTATGGCATACATCTGTATACGTATGCATGTGTGTGTACGGCTAGCATATCCATTAGTTTCAAGTGCGTCTATGAATGTGTATTTGTATTCATACATTGCCCCCTAATGTCAGTGCATCAGTGCAATAACAACAACAACAACAACAACAGTCAGTTCAGTCGGACTGTGGGGGTTTCTCATTCAGATTCCGATTATGATTCTGGTTCTGATTCTGATTCCGATTGTCATTTCGTTTTTGTGTATGTATGTTTGTGTTTGCCTTTTTTTTTTTGCGCTGCTTTGAACGAAGCTGTGCACACACACACTAACACACACACACACACACACACATACAAAGACACAGAGGGCTGCCACTGTTTCTACACTCGATTTATATTTTTTATCATTTGATTTAATTTAATTCCATTCCATTTCGGCTGCAAAAACCCAGCCCCAGCAAAAACACACACACACACACAGACAGCCGGACAGACACACTTACAATCAAGCGTGAGCGGCAACGGGACACATTGTGCAAGAGAGAAGAGATGATCTGCAGCATCAGCAAAAAAACAACAAAAAAACAACATCAACTGTCGGCGGTCTGCTTCCGAAACAGAGCAAAACCATAACCGTAACAAAGCTTATGAGTTCTGTCTGCAATTCAACCCCCCCCCCTTCCAGCCTCCCCCCACCATCCCTTCCCATCCGCTTTCCAGCCGCACCTTGCGTTTCATCTGTCTTGTCCGGTCTGTATATAGTATGTATGTACATTTATATGTATGTATATAGTAAAAAAATATATTCATGATCATGATCATGCCATACATACGTACATAGTACATAGTATAACTGTGTATTAAATAAATCACTCACTTTTTCTTTTCGTTATTTATTTTTCTCGCTCGGTTTTTTTCTTTGCTCCTTTTTGCTTCTTTTTGATTATGCATACATATACATACGTACGTATGTTTGTATGTACGTGTATATATATATATATATATATATATATATATATATATGTATATATGTATATGTTTATGTTGTTATGGTTGATATATCTTTCGGCGATGATTTGGTTTAATTTGTTGTTGCATGCAGCTTGAATTGTAGTTGTTACACTTTAAGCGATCAATCAATCAATAAATTAGTCGCAATGCACACACAATTTATGCAACACTTGTTTCGTTTTTTGCATTTCGTTTTAAACAATTTTGTAGATATTTCTTTTTTATCGATTTTATATGGATTTCAAAACATCCATTGACAATAACAATCAAAAAAAAATAAAAATGAAACTTCAAACACTCGCGAATCACGTATCTAAAAACTATACATATGTATGCATATGCATATTTATATATATGTTTGTATATATATATAGAATCGTACAACTATATGCATCAAGGTAGGCATACAGCCAGACATGGCAATGGCATCATTTTGAGTGCCGTCGCGTTTTCCACATGCGATTATTATACAAAAAAAATGTTGAAAAAAAAAGAATGGTAATAATAAATACGTTTGTTTTAATGCTTGTGTTTTTTTTTTTCAGAACTACCACTTGGTACGGACGACGATCACAGCAGATGATCCGCAGCTCGTCGCGTGCGTGGAGAGACTGAGGCATGCAACGCTAGCCATGTTCATGTTAAAGCGACGACGCATGTTGCCAGTGTTGCCAAATCAGCCAATTTTTTTTTTTTCTTTTGGTACCCGGTTAGAACTGCAGATAGTGTTGGTTGATATTAAATAATAATTGGTGTTGCTGGGAATTTATTTTGAAATTTCTACCATAAAGTTTTTCAAAGCTTTTTGTATTATCTTTATTTGTTCGGCAAATAAATTTTCCTTTCCTTTTGTAATTTAAGTCGAAAAATTAATGTAAAACTAATTGAGCGACTTACTTCATTAATATCATAGAAGCATAATTATAAAGAAATTTTGTATGTCAATCCGAAAGGGTGACAAACGGAAACTTAAATTCCATCTAAATGAGACAAGAATATTTGAAAAAAAAATAATAATAAAAGCATTTAAAACATTATAATAACTAAAAAAAAGTCTTTGTACGCACGTGAGAAGCACGATTTATTCCCAACAATGTATATATATCGAATGATATTATTTTTTATATTCTCACTGCAGGTTCTGCCTCGTATCAAAAATACGTGTGCTGTTTGTCTGTGTTTTTATTCTTCTTCCACTAAGGACAGAACAAAAAAATTAGCTTTTGTGTCATTCTGATGAATACGATATATATTTGTAAAGTTTCATTAAAATCCATTCAGTAGTTGTACAAAAATAATTATACATATAATAAAAAAGTTAAATACACATGCTAAAAATAAATTAGCTGTTTTTGCTTATAGTTGGCAACACTGTCGCAGCTCTCTCATTGTTGATCGTGTGCAAAAACGCGAGCAAAAGAGAGAGAGAGAGAGAGAGCGAGAGCGTTCTACTGATATAAATTGCTTTGTTTGGGGTTGGCATACCTCTCACAAAATTTCACTGCATTAAATTTCTCATTTCTTTCTCTCTCCCTCACTCCTACTCGGTGGCGGTCAACACACTTGCACATTGTCCAATGATGTTTAAGAATTTTGTACATCCTTTTGAAAACTGGATATGCGATTGTAAGTTTTTGAGTATTCTGTATGCAATACTTAGTAAAATTCGATATTTTTCTAGGGGAAACAAATCAAATTCAAACAAATCCAAAAACCTTTCAAATTTTTTAGTAGCGCAGTTTAGGGAAGACTTAAATTATTATTTGCAGCATACTTTTAGGCTGGTACGAATAATAAGACTGCTTAAGAGCAGCGGTCGGGGAAATTTTTAAATCATTACCTTAAAACATTTTTGTTTAAGTTTATATTATTTATTTTTACCCCCAAAAATTGCACTATTACCCAATTTTGGGTAATTTACCCAGGTTCCCCGACCGCTGCTCTAGAGAAACATTAATTTCAAATGTATTTTTATGTATATGTAAGTCGATATCTATCAGTTTTTATCCTTCTTGATGTTAAATGTAGATTTAGTCAACTGACGATTGTTAAAGTGTATAATTTGCCGCATTAATTGATAAAAAGTTACCATCGCATAGAGATATTAACAAACAATGAAAATAAATTCAGTCAATATTTATTGATTTTTATGCAGATAGCTTAATATTAAAGTAAAATCGATAGCACTTTAGATCGTGTTGTTCTAGTGTCAATAGTAATTTGATCAATACGTTTACAAAAGCCAAAAGCCGAGATAAAACCCCGTTGGCCAAAAACAAATACAATCGAGACATTATGAAGAAAATTCGTTACATAGAACTGTCAGAGAAGTTTCACTGTAGTATACCTACAAATATACATAATACATATATAGATTGCACCCAGATATGCATTGTACATTTAGGATTTGTGTACTAATGCATCTGGTGTTTGTGGTAAGTAGTTTAAGGAAAAGTTGTGGCAATGACTGGGATTATTTGATGTAGCCCTGATCGATGGCATGCTTGAACATTTCGGCAATGCGTTGCTGCTTGGCGGGCTGCTCGAAGGGTGTTATGTTCCAAACATCGGTGAGTACAGCATTTTCAACAATTGCATCCAAATCGGGAACCTCTTCGTCCTCGATCATGGACATGTGCAGCGACTCAATGCCCATGCCGACACCAAAGCGACCAAATTGCTTCAGTTCCTCTTGCAGAGAGTCCCACGAAATGACAGATTCCGCATCGCCGCCCAGATCCGTAATGAGTGCCTGGGCGCTTTTCAAGTAGGCCCGCAACAGCTCATCAAAGTGCTCCTCGCGCAACTGCTGACTGGTGCAGGAGTAAATGAAGAACGTTATATCCAAAACAACAGATGCACAACGTGCCAACTGATAGTCAATAATGATAGTCTCCTGTGGCACACCCTCGTCGTTGAAGCGTGTAAGGAAATTGGGTGTCCAGCAATCGCCATGCCCAAAGACACTTAGCTTGGAGCGTGTGGACACCAAATCGATTTGATCATCGAACATTTGTGGCTGCAAGAAATTGTTGGCCAACGTTTCGTATTTGGTGTTGGGCAGCGTTTTGGCAACCGCATAGCTGGCCGCGTTTTGGGCGAGCACCAAAAAGCCCGTGTACCATTCGCGCGTATGCTCACCATAGTAGGTCTCCTCCAGAGCTTCGGCGGCCTTTTCAAAATTCTCTGGATCCAGCGCTTTGAAAGCCAAAGCCACACCATGATAGCGACCCATTGTGCGCATCGTCAGCAGTGCATCCTCCAGCGAACTGTAGCTCTGACTTAAAGTGAAAGTGAAAGGAATTTAGAATGTACGGTAAGGTTTTTTCAACTGTATATAGTTACCGATTTGGCGAGCGATAGCCACGAATACCAACATCCTCGAGTGCGATGAAATCATTGATGCCATCACACAAGGATGCATAGCACTTGGGGTACTCCACAAACGGTTTCGTTGGCTTGGGATCGCGTGAGTTTTGAAACGCCTCAACCGCTGTTATGACCTTTGTATAGAAGTGGATCTCGTTGCGAAAGAAATCCGGAGAGCGAAAGAGACGACGCCGATGCAGATTTGCCGGCATACCCTTGACAACCACATTCACCTCCAGCTCTTCGCCCTCGGGCTCAATTACGCCATAAACGCACAGGCGGAACACACGACTCAAGTAGGAGTCACCCTTTTTGCCGCCCTCGCCAAACTTGTAGGAGGTATGCTTGGAGCCGCCTGCATTCCGAATAATCTCATCCAATGTGTCCTCATTGAACTTGGCGGAGATGTCTGCTAAGATTGGCTCGCTCATCTTCCTTACTGTGAATAGGCCTGCAATAAAGGGTTAATCAAATATAATTGATTAAATTAGTTAATTAAAATGGCGGTTGTTTGTTTTTTTTTTTTGTTATTGTTGTTGATAACGAGTTGGATCGATATTTATTATTTACATGGCTTGGCGATGTGTGTATTACACGTCAGCGTATACACGTACTTACATATAAACAAACATACTACATATGTTTATATATATATGAATGAGTGTCTTTACCTACCGAAACAACAATGTTATCAATTAACCGGCGAATACTGATTTTTATGTCTGACGTGGTCAACGTTAAGCGAGCGACTGTACTGTGTTTGGAGGGCACGCATCAATTTAACTTGCTTGATTAGCTTCGCAAATGCTGAATTTAAATTTTAGCGCCAAAATAAACTTTCCGCTCAATGCGGAACAGAGAAATCAATAACACCCTCACAGCACTGATTAGCAAACCTTACAGTGTACACAAGATGTTTGATGAGCATTTATTTAGTTGGCTATCATGTGTTTTTGATTATCGTACCGTGTGTGTGAAACCCAGCATACAGCTTATTGTGCGTGTCGTTTTAGATAAGCTGGTTTGCCTGCATTTTAATTCAAGTTATAAGTGTGTGTTTTTGTGCCGGTGCGCCGGTATCTTATTTATCTCGCTACACGTACCATAACAACAGTTGTCTAAAATTGTATCGTATTTGGCCCACCACACAGCTGATTGCCAGCCACTGCTTTACAGCACTGCTTCCAGTGCTGTCTAATACTCTGCATAAATATCAGCTTGAATTAAGTGCTGTCTAACGCTTGCAGCTTGCACGTGTTGAAATTGAATTGAAATTTGTTTTCGCCGAAAACAGCAATTGTTGCGCCATGGCTGCGCAGGACTTACCGATAAAGAGAAAGCGCATTTCGAAGAAAAACAAATCTGCCTGGCGCAAAACAGACATCCAAGATGTCGAACAGTTTCTAGAAGACCAGCGCCAGGAGGAGCGTGTCGGGTAAGCTAACGGCAAATGATTTGTAAACAATGCAAAAATCGTATCGTCTTTGCAGCACCTTTACGGAAAAACAGGATGAGGACCTGTTTGTTGTGGATGCATCGCCGCTTAAAAGCCCACCTAGCCTGCTGACAATCAAGCAGAAGCGCAAACTTAATGCGTTAAAACCCATGCGCAGTCATCAGGCGCTTGAGAACACATCCAAAGTGCAGGATCCCATTGTCAAGCGGTAAGCATTGGGATGTATTCAAGCTGTGCATATACTGAAACTGAAACTGTTCTGTATACGTAATAGCAACCATGTGCGACCGATGAAGAACGGACGCAACATAGAGCTGGAGGTGTGCTGTCCGACCAAGGGCAAACATCGCCAGGCAAACAAAGATCGTGGAATCTACTACGAGAAATTGGACCAGCGTTTGGCGGAGCGGAAAAGTGGCAAGAAGGATATAACAACTGATAAGGACATATGGCAGGAGGTAGACTTTCGCGATAAAATACCTGGCCTTAAGGACAAAAAGGGTTGGGTTAGTCGCGAGTTGGCTGTGCACATTGCCGGCAACGTGGGCCGCAAAGTAGTCAAAACGCATGCCAGCATGCACCACAAAACCACCAAGGCCAAGTAAGATTAACTTGTTTGCAATTCTGTTAAGTGTTTTATAAACTCTCGTGTGTAATTTGTATCTATTTACAGAAAGTTTGAGCCGCCGCATTCGGGTATGAGCTACAATCCGTCGCTAAAGGCGCATCAGGAATTGCTTTCGCTGGTTTGTGATCGCGAGGCGGGCATTATCAAAAAGGAGGAGCATCTTAAACGGGTGACCACCAGCATGTTTAGCAAGGTAACGCCCGAGGAGCGTGACATGCGACGCCTTCAAGAAATGAGCGAAGGCATAAAGGACGACGACAATGACTCACAATCGGAGGAGGAGCAGGAGCAAGTTGATGGAGAGAAACTGGACGCCGCGAATAATAATGCCTATCATACAGTTAATGCGCCTGTGGAAAACAAAAAGAAAAGCAAACAGGCACGCAACAAGGAGCTCAAACAGAAAGAGCTGAAGCGCCTGCACGAAGTGAAGAAAGCACTCAAGAAACAAACCGCAGATTTGATTAGGTAAGCTAGACACTTAGAGTTAGCATTTGTATCCTTAATCTCAACTTAATCCAATACATTTTTTTGCAGAATAAAATCCATTCGTAATGAGGTAAAACAGGACGCCGAAGAGTTGAATGAGCTCAAAAAGCGACGCAAATCAAAGGCGGAGCGCAAAAAGTTCGAAACAAAGCGTCTGGGTCGTCACAAGTTTGAGGAGCCCGATGTCGATGTGAACATGCCCGAGGATTTGGCCGGCAATTTACGCAATGTCAAGCCCGAAAGTAATCTGCTCACCGATCGCTTCAAGTTGTTGCAAAAGAACAATATGCTGCCCACAACCGTTGCCGTCACCCACAAACGCTCCAAGATCAAGCGTTTTCCACGCAACTCTCACAAAGATCCCGGCGTTAGCTTTCAGGATTTGCGCGATCAACGTAAGGCGGCTGCTGCGGCGGCCAAGGCCAATAAGGACACCATCAAAATTTAGATTCTGTCAATATTATCCCCCCTTTTTGTTTTATTAATATAAATCAAAACTTATAAAAACAATTTATAAGCTATAAATATATAAATGCCCCTTAAAAAAAACAGAACTAAATCAGCGATTTTCCCTTGTCACGTTTCTTCTTATGATTCTTCTTCTTCTTTTTGGTCTGTGGTGCACCAGCATCCGTTTCGTGCTCCACTGGTGCATCCATGCGCTTGATGCCACTGTAAAACAAACGAGAATCAAAAATTTAATTGATAATATTTTCAAATATGACTTGCATAGTTTTTTGTTTAATCTTTGGCTATTTCTATCTCTTTCTAAACGATAGCTACCTCTTACCTCTTGACTGAAAGCAGACCGCTACCCGTGTCCTTGGTACCGTTCGTCTGCAGCGCCTTATTCCAATCTTCATCGGTGCCCTTGATCTGATATTCATCGAGCATTTCGGCCTTAAGCTGCTTCAAGTCCTTGCGCTGTTTCTTCGCTATCTTTTGGGCCGTCTTGTCCAACTCTTTGTCCAGCGACAAGGAAAGTGGCTCAAGTGTCTCGCCGCGCGGCAGTTGCTCCTTTTGCAGCATTGTCGACTCTATGTGCTGCTCGATTGTTTGGCGAATGCAATCATTGCACTTTTTTATGGCATCATAGAACTTGGCCAGCAGCTGATTGCCTGGCATATCGAGTTCATCTGCAATATCGTCCACTGTCTTGCCCTGCACGCCGAGACCCAAAAGAGCCAGCTTCTGCACTCGATCCAAAACCAGGCCCTTGATGCGACCCTCGAAATACAGCTGAGCAATGTCCCCTAGCAAATCCACAATTAAACGGAACTCCGACTGCTGGCTTGCATAGCTCTGCAGGCGCTTTAAATCATGCGGCAAAAAGTAAACGTCGAGTGTTTGCTTGTTTAACGGTGACTTTTCAGCACTCTCCAATAAATCTACATTTTCCTTAAGCAGCGCCAAACAAAGCTTAGTATCGAACTCACGAAACGATTTTGCCATCAGTTTAAGGACGCGACGTCGAAAATCGACGTAGTAGCAACCTAGCCAGGGGTTATGCCCCGGTCTGTTGAAAGCGTACAGCATGATGCAGCTGTGCTCGGCAGTCAACTCATTGGCCTTCTGGCTAAGATAGACGGGCACAAAATCAGCGCTCTTCCAGAACTTGAGCAATTGAGCGGTGAGGCCATACGAGGTGCCCATATAATCGACATACTCTGGTTGGCGTTCGTGAAGGCGTTGAAACAACGGTGGAATGCGACTGCGTGGACGTATTTGTTCCTTAAGCAAACCAATCTCATCCTCCTCCACCTCATCAATGCCAACAGCTGCAATAAAAATGTACATTAACAATTAGATTAATAGTTCATATGCATTGTCAAATTGTTATGTTACCATTTTTGGAGTTGACCGGCGGGTTGTCATCGAGATTTTGAAACTCTCCTTGATAGTAGTCCTTGAGCAGTTTAAGGGCACGCTTGCCATATCCCATGCGCTGGTAATTGGGATGTGTGGCAATCCGTACGATGCGAATGCCGGAAAGCGTTGGGAAACTCTCATCACCAAATTGTTCGGCTATGTTCCAGGGTATCAGATCACCGGCAGCCTTCTTGCCACGACCCATTGAATCGGAGATTGTTTGCCCACGTATTTTGCCCTCAAGCGCCACTTGGATGACAACGAGAGTCTCTGGCAATTGATCCATGCGCTGAACAGGTCCAAGCAAACAGAATAAATGATGAGCAGGCGCATCGCTCATCATTTGTAAATCGTTGGGTGTATTCTTGTAATGAGATGACACATAGATGTGCACCATTCGATGAAGAAACGATTCGGCTGCCTTGTGGTATGAGAATAGTGCATCACGATCAACATAGTAAAGGTCACAGGCATCGGGCGTGGGACAGCCTGAACTGATGCTTGGCACATTGTTTGTATCCAGGCAGAGGAGATTGATAAGCCAACGCTCGACATCATCATTGGACTGATAACGTATGGACTCATCCAATTTTAATGGTGGACGTGCATTGTTCTCCTTTTGCAGCTGCGAGATAAGCTTCAAGCTTAACGAACGTCCGGTGCCCTCATAGCCATTAATGGTGCTGGCCATAAAGATCAGATATGGACCCATCATCTTTTTGACCAGTGGCAGCGGAATTGCTGCAGCCTCATCAATCAGCAGCAAATCGGCCGCATTTAGCAAATGTGTATCGTTTGGCGCTATATACTGAATTGTCTGGCGACTGTTGCGCGTTATATTTATGCGTATTATTGCCTTCTTGTAGTCGGGATTGTTGCTGCGAATGATTGTGTAGTCCGCATGCTCCTGATACTCCAAGCCATCGAAACCCTTTAGCACGAACTCAAAGAGAGTTATCAAATTCTCGGGATGCGGCGATGTCACATATATGTTCACATAGTTAAAGGCAACGGCTGCTGCAATAGAGAGGCCCAAGGCAGCCGATTTACCGCGTCCACGTGCGGCAGTTAATGACATTGGTGGCTTTAGCTGTTTATCGACGAGAGCCTCGATGAATTGGGCCACCGCGTTACCCTGGTCATAGGTCTTGCAGAGATTAACCAGTGCGCCAGCTGGCTGCACATTCAGAAGGCTCTCCTTTAGATCCTTGAGGCTGTCCTCGTTCTCCGACTTGCCAATGTTTATTGGCTAATTGCAAAAAAAATAATCGAAATTGAATAACAAACGCAATTTTTGTGTTGAGTGCAGCGTTGCTTACATTAACTGGCTCCACATTAATCGTCTTGGAGCTGAGGGGCAGCACAGTGAGATCATCGTTGACCACCAAACATCGTTTGCAATCGGCTAGCGAAAGGATCAAACGCTCATTAAAGCGGCATGTGATCTTGTTATGGGCCTCGGTGCGAAAGCGCTTGTGCACGTCCATGCTCATTGTGTAGAGCTGCTTAAGTGACTGCATTGTCTTCAGCAGCAGTATTATCAAGCCGCCACCCTCGACGGTTTCGATGGTGCGTGCTAGCAAGTTCGGAGTAAGTGCTTCGAAATCTTGTAGGACACAAACGCCATAGGTGCGGCCCAGTATGGCATGCGTCTCGGAGTAGTAGCGACCATGTATGGTTGTTGCCACACGGAACGCATCAAACAAATCCACCTCATTAATGTCTATTTTGCCGTGAGCGATTTTCTTGGCACGCTTCTTGCCGTGACTACAACAATAAGCCAAAAGCAAATGTTTTAAAAATTAATTTTTAGTGGAAATTTATAATGCAATAATTAAAACTTACTTGGAAATGGCATCATCCTTGTTTTTGTAGCACCATAAAACAGTTGGTCGTGCCTTTACCGTTGATTTAATGAGTATATCATAAAGAATGGGAACCTGATCGCGAGCCTTGTCGCCTGTTATGATGAACATGGTGCGATGACCCAGCTTTACGCCATTCTCAATCATTACGCGTATGCGATTATCTATTTTCTTTTTAACCATGATTTTTTCTTTCAACTCGACAAATTCGGCTGTGAAAGGATGAAAACTACACTTAATGCTGTCGTTTCAGTCAGTTTAAATGCACGTGTGACTTAAAGTGCTGTTAAGTGCGCGCAGTAAAGCTAACAGCTGTGAATTATCGATAATATCACAACAAAACCAGAATACACAGAACATGCATCGATGTCACACTATTCAAAAGCATATAATAATTTACGTTTGTTTGCTGTGATGAAAATTTTTAGTAACATAGATTAGAATTTGTGTTGTTCATTATTATTGGTTTGATGATACTTTGCCATTTTTCTGTGACGCTTCTACTATACGAATTTTTATTGTTTTGCTTACTACTTTTAATTAAAAGACATAATTACTAACAAGCTTCATACAAACTTTTACTTAATGTATATATTTGCCACAATTTGAATTTGGTTAAAGTAACGAAATAGTGTTGGCTGTTGATCATAAGAAATACTACAAATATTAAGTCGGATCGAAATACAACCATGTCTCTACAATGACAGCCACTGCACAAAAACGGTGGTCTTGTCACATAAACATAAGCTCAGTTTATTTTGTTTGCGTTGCGACTGTTAAGGAATTCAACTTCATTTTAAGTTCGCACCCAACTTAACGTAGCTGATTTTTGCGTTTGCAGCCAACTTTGCGCACAAAACAGCTGTTTGTGTGGTGAAAACCATTCGGCGATACTGTTTCACATTCGTAAAATGGCGTCGGAGGTAGCGGTTGAACAACAAGACCAAAAATTTGTAAGTGTACAAACAAAGAACTGTTGAACCAATTGGATACATATGTATATATAGGTATATATGTTAGTAACAAAATGACACACGCCCTAAAAGAGTGCCAGATAATGCCTTTAAATGCAACAGGGCAACAATGAATCGTAGAAATTGCTTGCGTGTTTTAAACTGTGCGTGTGCGTGCGCGTTATTTCTGTGTGTGGGTGTGCATGCACTTGTATGAGTGTTTGTGATGGTGTATTGGATCTTGAGTGTGTTGCAATGTGTTGTGTTCCATCAAAATCTGTTGCAGTATTTGGCACTTGCAAAAACATTCGGCTTGTGTGTGTACATTCTTAGAAAGCCATGCGTGTTTGAGTATGTTTTTGTGTGGGGGATATGCTAGCACGTGCTATTAACAAATAAAAGCCAAAACAACAACATCAGCACAGTGCCTGCCGTACGGCGCAATCGGAACAAATTCCCATACACTGGCTCTCTTTGCTATCGGTGTTATCACACAATAACAACAACATAACTCAAAAAGGAAACAACAACAACCACTGGCATAGACAAATGAAAGTTCAAATGTGTGTGTGTGTGTGTGTGAGAGAGTGAGTGAGTGAGTTTGTGCTAGCAAGTTCTTGCTCTCTCTTTCTTTCGACCGCCGCTATTATCGCAGTTAATTTCTTGTGCTGCTCCGCTCGTGTTGCATTTAGTAGGGAAAGTGATTTCCGTTCGCTGCTCTTGTTGTTCTTCTTGCTGTTGTTGTTGTCGCTGCTGCTGCAATTCAAAGTGCTTGTTGAAATGTGTGCTGCGATCGCAAAACACGTTTACAGTTAGATACAAAAAAAAAAGAGAGTGCAAATTCACAAAGATCTCTGCTCTTTGCCTTGTTTGCTCTTTGTCTCCCTCACTCTCTTGCTGTATGCCCAAATTCAGACTTCCGCCAGCTGACGCAAAGTTCATCGTTTGCTTAAACACTCGCTCGTGTGATGTGCAGTGGCGCCATCTAGTAGTGTTTATTATAACAGGATCGCACAAGATATATAGGCCAGAGAGGTAGGGAGATGGTGAGTTGTGATGACCTTGCACAAAGCTGCTTGAAATTCCAATGCGCACACTAAATTAAAACGCACACACGTGCGCACACAATTCACACCCATACTGCACACAACCTGGACCAGAATCACTCACAATTGTATGTGTGTGTGTGTGGGTGTGTTACTGATGCGCATTTTGTTTATTTATTATTAACTTATACTTCTGTTCCATTGAAGTGCCTCTCGTTTAAATTTGTATATTTTGTTGCCCAATTTCCAAGTAAAAATCTTTGCAATTTTCCATTTATTTGGCCAATTTTTGTTTTCATTCGTTCATTCACATTGAAGCCAATTTTTAGCCAGTCTTTGCTCGTCTGTATACCCTTTAAAATGAAAATATTCTTAAAAGTTTTCTTCATGTATGAAATTCGTTGTTGAGTTGAAAGCTTAGAAATTTTAGATAGGTTAAACATGGTAAAGTTGGCTTCAATTGTTTTTCCAATTAAGATAATGATTTCTTTCTTTGAAATATATATCAGTTGCAATCGATATTCGACTAACTTTACACTGCAATCAACAACAAGATGCAAAGGAAAATGTTTGGTTTAGTTTATTTTACTGTTAAATCCAAAATTACAAAAGAATTTTAATATGATCTTTAAAATGCATTTTTTAATTCAATAATTTTCCCCTCACTCAAAGGAAGTGACAGTCCCTAATATTACCGTTCATAATTAGTTATTTGGAATTGACAATTTGATATAAATGTAATTGTCCAATACTTGGAAGAAAAAAAAATGGTGAGATGTGTGCGAATTCCAGGTATTTTATAATCATCAATGGAAGATGATTTCGGAGAATTATGAAATTATATCAGTTTCTCTCTCTCTTTCTTTCTCTCTATATGTCTCTTTCTTTCTTAATTGCAAGTTGATAAGCCAAATTTCAAATGAAATTTCACTTGAACTGTAATTACAAACAGAAATGATATTGCAATGTTGCATGTCTGCTGGAGTTTAATGTGCATAAAGCAAATTGCTCATAAAATGAGGCAGACATCAGGTCCCCTACACACGCATATATACATGTGTGTGATGGAATTATATATATATACATATATATATGCTGAAATTCTAAAGAGAACAAGAGTGACATACAAAAAAGTCACATTTCATATTTATTCAATCTAATAATATTAATAATAATTAATCAAACTATGTGTTTATTTTTTCGGTTTGTATGTTAATGGAAAAGAGCCAGCAATAAAATGATTCCGCCGCCTGAATCTACGCTCCTTAAAGTTCCATTGCATACTAACCAAAAAAAACAAAAACAAACAGTTGGCACTTCAACATAGTTCAGCAGTGGTGAATAAGTCACCATTTGTGTGTTTGTGTGTGTGTGTATAAGTGTCCCATTTGCAGCTGATTTTTCGTTTGCTGTTGCTTTTGCTATCCTTGTGCACGAACTCTGAACCTTTGATTTGAAGGCAACCACAAAAAGTACAATAACCTTTTTGTTGGTACTCAGTCTGACTGGGCTGAGCCAGGAAATGAGGTGACGTGGGGAGGGGGGATTGGTTGTTAAATGCTCTTTTAAGCCTGTTGCTGACTAACAAACTGACAAACTGACTGACTGCATGGTTTCCTCATTTGCGTTGATTAAGCCGCTCACAGATAACAACAATAACTTTCATGAAAAACATACATGACAAAAACATCTACATATATATAACAGTATATGTATATACAAAATGCGATGTGCAGCAAAAAAAAAAGAAACAAAAAAAAATCCAATATTTATTGTACATGTAGGTTTATATGTATGTATATAAAGTGTGCAGTTGAAAATAGGTCAGCACGTTGCGGCCGTCGCTATCACTAACAAACACACACACACAGACACACACATATACACACTCATACACACACACAAAAGCAACACAGCGGCAGCAACAAAGCGAAAACCCAACAATATGGAACAGTAAACCCCTATTTTACCCTCCCACCCTACACCCCCCAACCTCCCCCCTCCACACTACACCCCATCTCTCATCTCTTAACTAGAAACCCCAAACCAAAAATGCAAATAAAACCCATTTCGAGTCTATTTCTTTTCCTCAGCCTTAGGGGGCTGCGCTCAATCCCTTCGCCCTCCCCTTACCCCCCATCACTTGCCCCAATCACCGGGAGCCACTAATGCTTACTCACTCTTTGCCAAAAGTAAAGTAAGTGTATTCAAAAATAAACAAGAACAAAACACAAAATACATAATGCACATATTAAGCAAAGTACACGTAATTATATAACGAATGACAGAATACCCTACAAAATAAAAGTCCATACATTGTATAATATGTTTCCACATCATTATAAAGGTGATTATGTTCTTGTTAAGGGTATTGACACATTAATTGCATTTTATTCCAATCATGCACTTGAATCAAATATATTTATATATATATATTATTTTTAGACATGATCAGCTGATTAATGAGAGAGTGCATCAAAAGGTTATATATATACATATTCTGATAATAGCACGCTTGCACTGAGCAAAAAAACATTTCAAAACTTTTTTTGTGCGAGTCAGCTGTTCTCGAACTTTCAGTTGACTAAATCAGCTGATTCCAACTCGGAACATAATCCAACTTTACTTCAATTCCTTATTTATTTTGATTTGTCATAGTTTTTAAGTTTTCTTTTTTTTTTCATTTCTGTTCGAACAAAACTTAAAGCTTAGCTTTGAACATTTTTAAAGGTTCTTGAGTTGATTTTTTTATAGACTTAGACTTAGACTTTCGTTAGTGCAATAATTTACCAAAAAGTGGCAGAAAAATTAAACCTTTGAAAATATATAAAGAAATGTGATTTTCTCTCTCTCTCTCTCTGTCCCTCTTTTTCCATTGAAAAATCTGAATATTTATAGAACTTTTGCACAACAATTTGTACCTAAATGTAGGTAGACTTTATAATATCATTTGGATAAGCTTTTAAGTTGTTAGCTTTGCAAATTTCAAAAATAATAATAAATATATTTGTATTTTTGTACTTTAAAAGTCTTTAAAAGTTGATGTTCTTAACAAAGTTTTCTAAATCACAAAATCATAGAAATAAAAGTAAAAAAAAAAAAAAAAAAAATGTTTTCTTTCGCAATGTGTTTTGTTTGGTTCTTGTGTCTTTTGTTTCTATGAAACTTGAATGCCTTTCTGAGCACCATGCCATTAGCTAATTGTGTTTATTGTTGTACTTTGTTTTTGATCAAATTAAAATACACTCTGCGTAATTGGGTCATCGCACAAATGGCAATCAATAAATCCCGTACTATGGGAGCTAAAAGGCAGCTTCTACTTTGAGAGCGAATGCATTTTAAGCCTGCATTTCTCATTTCTCATTCTCATGTATTATGCTCAATGTGCACAAATTGACCAAGTGTCCATTCAGAGAAGAGAATCAAATTTTCTAGCAATGTTTTTGTTGTTGTTGTTGTATTGTTATATTTGTTGCTTGCTTGGGTTATTAATTCGAAACACAGGTTGTTGAACTCGCCACATGTGACCGACCGGCCGAGTGGCAGCTCGAGGCTCTCAGACTTCGAGACTCTCGTAGGCTGCTGCTTCTGCTTTTTGCTTTTTGCTTTTTCCGTCTTGCTTCTTCTTCTAGCTGCCTTGCTGCCCTGTGCTTCTGCTTCCGCAACGCTTTCTTCTTCTTCTTCTGTATGGGCGCTTTATCGCCATTGCTTTATACCCTGTACTCAAAGAAAGGGTTTGTGAAACTCAATCAACAAAATATTAATCATAAATTTTAACTATACAACATACTAAAAAGTATAAATAGAAATAAAGTATAAGTATAAATACAAATTATATGGAGCCTTCCGATTTGAATCGGTTCGATATTTTACGAAACTAGATACAAAAGTTTTCAGTTTTTGCATCCAAATGCTGTACAGGGTTTCAACTTGTTTATACACTTTTCGGCTAGTTTACGAATAAACTTTTATTTGTTTTGTTTTGTTTTTTTTTGTGCCGCGTCGTCAGTACTTTTCTTCTTCTTTCTTTCAACTTAGCTCATCTGTGTTCTTTAAGCTTTCAGCTGTTGTTCATCATATTCTTCGTGTTGCTTTTGGTTTCGTCGTCGTTGTTGTTGTTTGATATTTCTAACAGTGGTCTGAGCAGCGGAAATTAAACGTCAGACAATAGCGATGCTGCTGCTGCTGTTGTTGGTTGTCATATCTTATCCACCTCTCTCTTACATCCATTTACATTGTTGCGTGCTCAAGTCTTGGTTTGCAATATTCTACTACACTTCAACTGCATTTTGTTTGCATGGGAATACTTTTGGGTTCAGTTGTCACTAGGCAACAATAGTGTCCATCCATCCATCCATCCATCCACACATCTCTCTCGTCTTCAATCGTTGTTGTGTTTGTACAGCGCTTTCCCAATGGCCGGCATCAGGCTTTGCTTTCAAAAAGTTATTGCAAAAAAAAAAAAACAAAAACAAATCAAATGGTTGAAAGAACTCTAATAGAGCGTTGATAATATCGCCGGACAGGTCTTGCTTGTTGCCATCCAATGATGTTGCTGTTGTTGTTGCTGTTATTATTATTTTTTTAACTCAGCCTTTTTGATTGGTTTGACCGATTTACATTGTGAAAAGAAATGAGTATTTCTTTTTATTGTGTGTGTCTAACTTCACAAGCACACACACACACATTAAGCCCACACACACACACATGCTCATACATTTTTAAAGAAGAGCTTTTATTTGCGTCTTTTGCCCTACATTGGTCCACCATTGAGTGGGACTATTTGGGTTTTTTTTTTTGCCATTTCTGATAATTAAAAAAGCAACATTTGCCCCTTTTGCTGCGGCTGTCGCTGCTGTTATGACTACTATTATTGTTAGTTTTGCTCTACGTTTTGTTGTCTGTTAAGCTGGTAGCATTTTGCCAGCAAAGCTTACAAAAAATAACCGTACAAAAGCTTTTTTGTGCTGTGCTCCCAAGTTAATTAAGATTTTAAACTAGTATGCGAAATGGTTTGAACGAAATGTTCTTGGTAAAAAAGTTTAAAGCTCTATTCAGCGCATAGTCAAAATCTAAGAACTTTTACTCTCTTATGCATATGTGTGACCAAAATGATCCTTAACACACAAAAAAAAAAAAAAAGGTGAACTAAACTCGAATGCCTCTTCTTGCTGGTGCCACTGTTATACTTTGTAGGATGTCACCTCCTGGTGAATTTGCACACAACTCACCCCAAATACACAATCGAGAGCTTTGTGTTAAATGAATTACATATAATTGCAAGTCACTTGCATAATAGTCATTTGGATCGATCTGAAAAGCTTTGCTGGTCACGTTTTTGGCCAGAAGAAATGTCACATCATCATCGTTATGCTAGTTACCAATTTGTCAGTGTGACCAACTTTAAACTTCACTTGCGTAACCGGAGACACCAAAATGGAGGCCTACTAATCCCATTTGGATCACTTTCTAAGCGGGTTGTTGCGGGACAACAGACAGCAGATGAAACTTGTTTGTGACAAGTAGTTTATTATTATTTATAAACAAAATATATATATATATATATATATACCAATACATACATACATATGCATATAATGTATGTGTTTTCTTTTCGATGCGGACTTTGTGTAAAATATAAATAAATAAATAAATATATACTCGCACATATGGTGAAAAAGAAAAACAAAAACATAAAAGAAAGTTTTTAACTTGATATATGTACATATGTATGCATTAAGCATTAGCTTTTGTCTAGTGTCAATGTCACGCCCCCGTTTGATTTAAATGATTGACGCGTCTATTAAGAAAATCATAATGATAATAGTATTAACAATAATAGTAAAAATAATCATCCATCCACAAACGATAGAAAACCAAATCCAAATCACTAACGCATCGAACCGGACCAGACCAGACCAGACAGACAGACAAACAGACAAGAGACAAGTCAGCGGGTGAAATTTTCTCTCAGACAACAGACAACAAAACGACGGCGAAATTTCTTAACACTTTCATAAGAAGTCATAAAAAAGTCTTAAGAGATATGGGAGAGAAAGAAGAAAGAAGAGGCAGTTAAGCTTAAGTAAATACATGAACACAGTACGTATGTAAGTAAGTAAGTACATACATAAATCAAATTAAGCACAAAAGCTGCTCAGCGAGGCGTGTGCTTTAACTTTTGACTCGCCGCCAAAATAGGCACTTCATTTAGTTTTATTATATGCGAATATTTTATGGTGTGTGTGTGTGTAGTGTTAGAAATTTAAAGCATTAACAGAACACTGTAAGCTAACAGGCACAAATTATCCTTCTATTATTTGTAAGCTCTTCCTCTCTCTCTCTCTCTCTCTGTCTGTCTGTTTATGTTCATCGCTGCTGCTCTCTGGCTAGCTGACATTGAACTGTGTCAGTGGCAGCAGCAATAAAAAAAAAGCGTGTAATGGGCCGGGCTGCTGCGTCTGCGCACGCTCTTTCTGCTGCTGCTGCTGATGTTGTTGCTCTGTTTTGCGTTGCGCTGCGTTGCGCGGTTGGCTTTGCCTGCCCGTTTCATTGTTGTGTTGTTGTTGTGTATGTGTGTGTTGCTGGCGGATAACTTTGCTGCCTGCCAACTGCGGCTGGCTCCATCAGTCGTCGTCGTTGTCGCAGCCGCGTCGCGTTGTTCATCTTGTCTCTTTGCTGTTGCCTGATCGACGTGCGCTTGCTTGCTATTTTGCTTTTATTTTTTTGTTCCTTGTTCCTTTTGTGCGGTATATACAGTATAACAGTATACAGAAAGCAAACCCAAAATACAAAATACTAACCAGAATTCATTGAACATTTACAAAGTGGTTCAATAATTTGTTTCAATTTATGCCATTATGGATAATGTGTAGTGTTTAATGTGAATATTGTGTGTATGTGTGCGTGTGCGTGTGCGTGTATGCTTTAAAAAAAGATCGTGATTAACCAACACAAGCATGGATAAACAAGAAGTTGACTGGGATTACGATTATGCCAGCTGTCATCGACGCCTCTTCCTGTGCATAGCAAAGGTGCTTACGCTCTCTCTATTCATATTGCTCTCTTTTTGTTGTATACTCACACTTAATGAACATTTTTTGCTAGCCTTAAATCCTTCTCTCTCTTACTCACTCACTGTTTCTTTCATACGCCGCCCACTCTCATTTCCTACTATGTAAGTTTTGTCTCAATTAACGTGGTTTTAGTTTTGCTAGGCTGCGGTTTTTTCTTCTGCATTATCCGTTCAGCCCTAACCCTAGCCCAACCCCCCTTCCTCCCTCACAATCTACCTCTACCCTCACTTTGATTCACTTTGACAGCCACCTGTGGTGCTTGTCACTCTCTCTCACTGTTTGACGTTGTCTATAGATTCTCTTGCACTTTGCTTGCACCCATCACTTTCAGTTGCAGCCGCCGCCTGTTGTGTGCCTTGTTGATTTTCATGATGCTGTTATTGGTATTGCTGCTGATGTTGTTTTTGTTGGTTTTCATGCGCTATTTATAGACGCGCTTCTTTAGTTTTTGTTGCTTTTGCATTAACTCTTGTTGTTCACCTCTGCTTTATCTTTATCTTTACCTTTAACTTTAGCTTTTGCTCAACTCATCTTAGTTTAGCTTAGCTCAGCTGTCAGATGCAAACCTGCCGCTGACTTTTAGTTACTTTTGCTACTTCTCGCTCTCTATCGCTACCTATTCGTCTTAAGAACTATGCTTATGCGTGTGTGTGTGTGTGTGTGTGTGTATGTATATATATAAAGCTTGAGAAAGCTTCGTTTACTGCTGAGCAGAAAGTTTATTTATTTACATACGTACAAGATGTTCTATGTTTGTATGTATCTCTTAATTGTTATATTTTAAGAATGAGATAAAAACAAAAAAAAAAACAAAAATCGTTGGGGCTTAATTACTATTTTAAGATTATTACCTAGATAGTGAACTCAAGACAATAAAGCTTCTTTTTTATGGCATTGTGTGTGGTTAAACAAAAACGTTATAGTATGAATGAAGTAAAGAAAGTGGTTTATAAACCACTTTGAATCAAATACTTAAACAAGGTGGCAACACTCAGCAGCCACATATAGATATGTATGTATGTATGTATGTATCGCAAAGAAACATTTTATTATGTGCTTATCACTTTTTTAAGTGAGTTGAATTTTCCTTCTACTGCTACACACACACAAGCAACAGAGCATAAACAAGTTAGTTGGCTAAGTTCTTGCAGTAGCTAGCTAGCAGCACGTAGTTAAGTTGGCTGCGCCTTGGTAATTCATTTAAATTGTAGTCAACTTTGATTGCATTTAGTAAAACGTTTTTAAAGTAGTTTTGCAATCTGTTTTTTAATTCACTTAATCGCCAGCTGTTTTTTTTTTTTCGAATCTTAATTGTAGATCGACATCTCATTTGGCACGCAAATTGCATTTTCCTATTTCCCCAATTGCTTTTATTTTTGTGTTTTTTTTCTTTTCTATACGCAAATGCAAAAGCACATTAAATGTGCTTTAAAAGATTTGATTTATTCCATTTCATTTTGTGTGCGAAAGTGTGCGTGTTTGTCCCCTCCACCACCCTCCCACAACTTTCGCCGCAAAGTCTTGGCAAATGGTACGCACAATTGCGACCGGCGTCCATTTCCGGTTGTTAATGTTATTGTTGGCAACAACATGCCGACAGAGTTCTGGCTTTGTATCCGGATGAATCGTTTGTTGGTGTCAAAATGCGGCAATCTGTCAGTAATATCCTGCATCCTGTGTTTGCTTTCTTCCCTATCGTTGTTGCTGATAACTGAATAACGGACAAAATGAATAAAAACCCGAAGAAGCACAAGACAAGCAGTATATATATAATCTGCATATACAAATATACAATGAACAACCATTTAACTTTTGAGCTTTTATTTTGTAATGACAAAAAAAAAAGAAGCAACTTTTAAACTGTTTATCCCTTTGTAGCTAATGCTAATGCCAATCATTATGTGTTAAAGTTAAGTTCTTAGATTATTCTTTTTTAGTTCACAATATTTCATGTTTAACGTTTAGATTTTAGATTAATTTCAAACAGCGAAACGTGAGATCATAAAACAGATTCAGCTAAGCTGATTAGTCACCGGAACTTCATGAACTGGATGCAAAAATCTTAAACATTGATAAGTAAACATACTTTGATAGAAAAATGGTCAGAGGACTGTAAAAACCCTTTAAAAGCTTCAAAAGCTTCTTAAGGACCCTTAAAAAGCTTTATAAAAATGGTCAAACGACTGTAAAAACGCTTTAAAAGCTTCTTAAGGACTGTAAAAACATTTTAAAAGCTTTATTAAAATAGTTAAACGACTGTTACATTTCAAACTTGATTTATCTTTAAGAATCACATTTCTTGAGTCGAGTATATCGATCTTTTTTTAATAAAGATTTTTACTTGATTCCAGATTATTTTTGATTTGATTTAAATATTGCTTCGTTTGGTTCTTAAGCCCAGAATGGATATTAAGAATTGCCAACATTTCTTATTCATTTTTATTTTTTTTTTGACCAATTAAGAGCACTTACACTTTGAAGCTTCTTTAAAATTGTTTGTATTTCATACAACTGTGAAACTGGTTGCAACTCTGGCTGTGAATCAGAATCACATTAAACCTAGGCTACGAAAACTGTCATGCTACAGTCAATCTAAGCCATTATGCTCAACTTTCCGTTGCTTCTTGTATCTTTTTGTTTTTATCTTTGATATATATAGTATTGTGCATGCTTTTAAAGCGTTTTACAGTTTACAGAATGTTTCTTTCTGTTGTTGTTGTTGCTGTTGCTGTTAGTTTGCATGCGCAGTTATGAGTGCTTTGTAAAGAAACAACGTTTCACTTGTTGCTCTATTAACTCGCTTCAAAGAGCTAATGGCCAATAATTTGAGGCACCGCACGTTCCGCCTGCTATTCGACGTCGCAACCGGAAATGCTGTTCTCTTAACACACAACCTATGTCTTTGTCTGTGTGTCTCTCTCTCTCTCTCTCTGTGTGTGTGTGTGTGTGTGTGTGTGTGTGCTGAAACAACGTTCTATACGAACACAAAACAATTCTAAGAATATATTGTTAAACAATTTAGACTTTAATGTTTATCTACAAACAAACCATTTTACATTTATTTACTCAAATTGAAAATAAACAAAATAATACAAATATAGCTTTTGTATCTATTAAGCAATTCTTATTAAAAGCTATTTCCAATACCCTTCGAAAGTTAATCGAAGTGTCGGCTTTTTAGTAACGCTCGTTATCGATAACTGAAAACAGAAAGCATTTTCGACTGTATGATCTATGAATATTTGTATTTTTTCGAATATAACATAAATTCGATAACTTCTCTCTTCTCCTTAAGCTTTTAAATAAAGCTCTTTTATAAAGATATATGTTGTGTGGCTTAGTCACATGTTGTCTTTGCGATCGAAAATCGATAAACATGATTTCGATAACTTAATAATACACATAAGCTTTAAATAACATATATGTTATGTGGCTTAGTCACATGTTGTCTTTGCGATCGAAAATCGATAAAACATGATTTCGATAACTTAATAATACACATAAGTTTTGAATAAGATATATGTTGTGTGGGTTAGTCACATGTTTTCTTTGCGATCGAAAATCGATAAAACATGATTTCGATAACTTAATAATACATAACGAAAATATGTTAAGCTCCTAAATAAAGCTCTTTTATGAGCTTTGAATGAGATATATGTTGTGTGGGTTAGTCGTCGGGATCAAAAATCGATAAACATGACTTCGATAACTTAATAAAACACACATTTAAAATATGTTAAGCTCTTAAATAAAGTTTTTCTTATGAGCTTTGAATAAGAAATATGTTGTGTAGCTTAGTCACATGTTGATAAGCCTTTTTTTTTGTTTTGTTTTTTGTTGTTGTTAAGTTTAGGGCGCAGAAAAGTGAAAGCTAAATCAACAACAAGAAAATAGCGACAACACAGCTTGAAGTTGTTGACTCAAATTAGAGGCAGCCTCGTTTATTAAAACTGACCTGGTCTCAGCATACACAAACAAACAAACAAGCAAACAGGGGATATATATATATTTATATATATACATGGCGTCATGGTCTTGATCGGGTTTAATTTAGCATACAATTTACATGAAATTGAATTTCGTTTACGTATTTACACAGCTTAAATGCAGTTAAAAGTTTCCGACCCAAGTTGATATGCTGCTGCTGCTTAATTTTGGTTTGGGTTGGGAATAATCTACTTGTAAAAAAATAAAAAACAGTTTGACTTCACATTGTTAAAGAGTATGCAATGTTCGGAAAGTTGACATACAAAATAAACCTTCAAGTTGAACTTTCTCGTTAATATTCGTATGTCATCCCATCGCTTTATCATCTGCCTTACCCACAAAACAGATGATGATGCTGCTGCTGCTGCTGCTGTTGGTACAGCCCGAGGCAGTGTTGATAATATATCTTATGATTTCGTGGAAACAATGGGCGACCGACCACAAAACAAATGAAATTAAAAAGGTGACGCACTCACTATCACTATCGAAGGCCTGTCGAAAAATTATCCCCCTTACCAACAGCGGCATCTCTTTACACTCAAAAAAAACATGACGTTCGTTATTCGCAATTTCATAAAAGCGGCATCTCTTTACACTCAGAAAAAAAAACATGACGTTCGTTATTCGCAATTTAACAAAAACAAAAAAAAACCAAAAAACCTAAAATAATTCTCCAGTAATTTTATTTCAAGTACAATTTATCATAATACGTGGAAAAATATATCATCAGACAGATGTTTCTTTTTCTCATTCTTGTTCGAGATGTCATGTTCGGACACGTCATTTCATCACGAACACTTAAAAAAAATTTTAAGAAAATGATAAATCTTAAAAATCTGTAAAAAAAATCACGTAAATTTCCAACTAATCAAATCTTCTAAAAAAAATAAATAAAGAAACAAAAAAAAAATATTTAAAGTTTATATGAGAACAGGTGTTAAATATAGAATGAACAATTATTTCTCTCAGTGCGTAGGTGTAGCCGTAGTGTAATCTGTATTTGATGACGACACTAATGCTCTAACCTCCTGAAAGCTGCGACTGCGACGTCAACTGCGACTGCGATTGCAGCGTTGACATATTGAAGAAGGCAGAGCGATAGAGAGAGAAACGAGATACGAATACGGTATGACTCAAATTGTTGGTATGCCAGGGCGTCGGAATAGCAACACGTTTTTTTTTTGACCAAGTCTGAACACGGCGCATGCGTTGTTAATTTACCTTCTAAGAATTTTCAGTACCTAACCCGCGATCGGAGATCCGTTTAAGATGTTCGTCTCACTCCCGCTCTCTCGTTTCGTTCGTTTGTTCGTTCGCTCGCCGCTCGGGGGCTACCCTCGATGCAATTCTGTTCAATAAAGTTCGTTAACATGAATCGTCGGCTTCGACGCCAGCGGCGTCAGCTGCGTCAGCGTCAGCGGCTAGTCATCACAATCACAATCGTCGACGTCGAGGTCGCTGTCAGCGTTAACAGCGGCAGCGCTTGCTATCAGCATATGCCTTTGTCTTACTGTTGTTGTTGTTATTGTTAGTGTTGCTGTTGTCGTTATTTGTTGTTATTGTTATAGCGCTTCGCTGTTGAATTTGCTGGCAGATCGACTGCGTTTTGCTGTTTCGTTTCATTTATTTCATTTTAGTAATGAAAGAAACTTTGAAAGCGTCGTGTCGCGAACTTTTAAGTGTCGCCAACTGTATATCGATAAACCGTTATCCCTTATAAGCTTGTCTTGTGATTTATTTTTTTTCGTGTGTCTCTTAGTGAGCGAAAGCAAAGACATAAAGTGCAAAAATGGTGCATCTATATCAGCGTCGACGCAATCGAGATCAGGTGGGTGGTATCCTTAGTTAATTAGTCGTTAATTAGATCACAACTCAACCTTGTCGCAACAAGGGGCATGCTGTTGAAGAGAGGAGAACACCAATACAATCTAATTAGCCAACTACAGGTCAAAGAATAATGCATGAATGAATCGTGTAAAACTCAGTTCCAAGAACATTCACATCATAGCAGAAATGGGCAAAGAGTTGGTGGGTTCGTTTCGGAACATGCGCTGCTGCAACAAACAACAACAACAACACTACAATCTAGTTCAATTTTATTTTGACGCTACATCACTCAATTAACAAACAAATCGAAACGAAGCATTTTTTGCGCCTCTAAAAGCAGTGCAATGCAACTTAAACCCAATCAAAATCGGATTAGTGTCACTTGTGTGCGTAACTTGACATTTCTCGGTATTCTTGCGACCCATATGCAACAACCATATGTTTGTGTGTGTGTGTGTGTGTAAATAATGCTTATGCAACTTGACATTAATCCAACTCAATTTTGTTATTGTGCTGACCTTTCAAAGTATTTCATAATCGCCTGTCAAAAGCTAAGCTCTTGTGTCCAATCAATTAGTTAAAAACGTTTATTATCCTTTTAACACTTTAATATAGCTAAAGGAGCTAAACAAAACACTATACATATATGAATGTACTATACATATATATGTATATATAACTTGATTCGATCAACTTGTAAGTTAGCTAATGCCTCTTCGCTTCTCGAGTCTTAGATATTCATTTTTATAACCCGAATCAAGTTTTGTTATACGCTTCTTTAAACTTTTCTCTTAAGGTTCAACCTCATTTAACATTGATTTTTCTCATTCCATATGTCAAATTGTTGTATTAAGTTAAGATCAAAAGTTCTTGAAACAAACGAAAAGTTTCTGTTTAACTCAGGAATCGTATAAGTTAACGACTTATATATATACGATTATCTTCAATAAAAAAATAAAAAGTAATTATTCACGGACTCTTTTTATTCTTAAATTGTTATATCTTATACAGAACCCTCAAACTCTATATATAAATGTATATTTTTATACATATTCCCGTTCTTATCGAGCTTTTTTTGGGGCTGCTTGCTGGTCGCGACTCTCCAGTTTGATAAGTAACAAACCATTGAATCGATAATATGGTTTAAGATTAAGCAAATCAACAAACAAACAGCAGAGAGAGTGAGAGAGAGAGGGAAGACAAATTCCGATTATCTCTTAGTGGGAAAACATCAGTTTTCGATTTATCTTCTTCAAATGTGTATTTTTTATACCCTAAACCCATTCAAAATGGGAAAAAAGGGTTGAATGGTTTTGTGCAAAAGTATGTAACAGCCAGAAGGAAGCATCTCCGACCCCATAATATATATTCTTGATCAGTATCAACAGCCGAGTCGATATAGCCATGTCCGTCTGTCCGTTCGTCGACTATAAGAGCTAGAGACTCCAGATTTGGAACCTAAGCTCGCCTAATCCCTAGGCAGTACAAGTTTGTTTTCGATTTTCGATAACTCTTCCCGTTTCCAATATACATATGTGATCGATAACAACAAAATCTTGATTTTGAAAAACATTGAGACGGCGTTTGAAACATTAAGCTAAATAATGACAATCTGAAAAATTGTTGTTAAAGTCGGTTGAGAAACACCGGAGATATGGAACATTGAAGTTAAGCTAAGTATTCAGTATGCGTGTACACACACATACTTTGCATTTAACAAAAGAAATGTTGCATGGTTTAATGACTTAAACTTCGAACAGACTTTGGCAAAAGTTAGATAGATTGTAATGGCTAAATATAAGTCTATTATGCTCAGTGTATTTACCGACTCATTCGCTAATGACAATTACTGTGCATTGTCAATTGCATATATATAGTTTGTATAACGCCGTCAGCCAGTATAATAATAAAAATATTAATCACCATCATCGTGGTGTTCATTCAGAAAGTAAAGATTGCATCTAAACAATATATACATATATATATTGTATATATATATATATATATATAAAGCACGCTTCAAATGTTTAATTGTTTTTAGTTTAGCGTCATCAATCACAATAAATTGCAATGAAAGGCAAAAAAAAAAAAGTTTTAACTTATACTAGTTAAAAAAAAAAATAGAAGAAATGTAGGAAAAAAAACTTAACAAAATGTATAACGAATCACGATGTTTGGAGACATCTTCCACAATTTTAATTTAAAAAAAAAAATAATAATTTTTTAAAATTGATTTATAGATTGGAAAGCAAACTTAATGATTAACAGCCAATGATAAGACAGTAATGACAATACAAATTTATGTCAGTTACATATATGTATATATATATATACATATAGATAAGCAGAGCAATAAGTTTTATAACGATTTAAGTACACATCTATTTTCTGATGATGATATCATGTGAAAGAAAATGGTTTTATTTGATTTCATATTGTTAGATTTCACCACATTAAATAGAGTTTTAATTTGTTTTTGATTTTTTTGTTGCAGGCTGTCAAACAATTTATTGATCTCTGCAACAATTTGGGCTCAACAACAGCAGCAGCAGCAGCCGCTGCCGCCGTTGCCTCCTCCCCGAATGCCAATATCATTACCAACAATACACAACAACAACAGCAGCAACAACAACAGCAAACACCAACAACAATAACATTCGCAACCGAGACATATGCAACAACAGCAACAGCAACAACATCATCATCAACAACTGTTGTTGCTGCTGCTGCATCTTCTTCTTCTTCTTCGGCAGCATTGCCCATCAGGCGCAACATATCGCACACGACAGCCGTCAAGTTTTTGTACGCCCGTAAGTTTGATATACCGCGTGCCGTATCCTTGTACGAGCAACATGAACAGATACGCCAAAGGGAATACCTATACAATATTGATCCAGATGTGGAGCCATTGTACACCGAACTGCAAACCGGCAAATTCACAATACTGGTACGTTCTTCAATGGTTCATTCGAAACAAACTTTCTTAAAGTACGAACAAGAAATTCCAACTGTTTCGTTTCAAAATCATTCATTTATGGTTTCAAGTAATTTTTTTTATGGTTTTCTCTTCCCTGTTTGAACATTTTTAGCCGGCTCGAACAACATCGGGAGCGGCGATTGCCTTGTTCACGGCCAATCGGCATAGTCCGTTGAGTGCATCGCATACGACAACATTACAGGGTATTGTCTATCAGCTGGATTGTGCGCTACAGGATACGGAGACGCAGCGTGCTGGACTTGTATTTATTTACGATATGAGTAGCTCGAAATATTCCAATTTTGATTATGATCTATCGCAAAAGATTCTCACATTGCTAAAGGTAAGTTAACAAACATTTTTCGTTGCATACTTTTTGGCTGCACTTGAAAAATAGAAAACTCAACATTTTGCAAACTTGTGCAAACAAGTCTCATTCAGAGCGTTTGAGGCTGTATGGAGGATGTGGCCCACAAATCCACAAAAGCGTGCCAATACAAATTGGAATACTTATGTACATATGTATGTACATAATCTTATATGCATCTCTATTGTGCATTTAGTTTGAACGATGTAACTTTTATGTGCCTTCAAGCTGAAAATTTTTGGTTTCATTTCGTTGGTTACGCTTCGCTCTCTCTCTTTTTCTCTCCCTCTCTCTCTCTCTTTTTCTCAAGCAAAGCGTGTGTCGCTTTATGTAAAGACATTCAAATAATCGTTAAGCTTTCTTAAAGTAAGCTAAAAAAGGTGAACTTAAAAATGCAATCTTACTTGGCTTTGATTCGTGGAAAAACTAATCATCAAATCGTGCCCCTCCATTCCTTTCCCCCGCATCACTAAACCATTTCAACGAAACAGCTAACAGATACAGCCAGCTGTTTCTTTTTTCTAACTTATTTTTGAAGACTAATGCTAAGGCGTGTGTGGCTTATACACGTAGACATGGCTTACGTGAAATCCACTTAACATTTGCATCGCTGCCTGATTTCTGTTGAATGCAGCATTACATTCTATCTCTCCCCCCCCAACGCCCCCTTTCACGCTCTCACGCTCGTTAAGCACTGCATTTGATTAGGGTGCCTGTCTGTTCTTCGTCCATCCATCTGCTGGCCCCAGATGCTGTTCCGTTGAACCAAAAAAAAAAGCTAATAAAAAAACGACTCGGAAATCCTTTTGAGTAGCAAGAGAATTCCATGGAAATAGTCAAGCTTAATAACCAGCATTCATATTCCATGTAGGTGTATTTGGGACGCCCACACACACACACACACACACACACATAGAGAGAGAAAGAGAGAGAGAGACGCCTTCAGAAATCGGTGCCTTTTTATAACGCCTACGCTTATGCGTATTGCTGTAAAGAAAATACCAAAAAATAAGACGTCACACTTGAAACATTCATAAGATGTTTGTATGTATGCATGTACGTATATGTATACATCATAATTACGCACCTTTAAACGAATGGTGGAAAATTAATAAACTGGTATATATACATATATATATATATATGGCAACTAGTCATAAAAAGCAGGTGAAATGCTTGATAGAAAAATTTGTAGAATCAAAACGCAAAAAAAAACGCTCAACAATAAAATAATTTGCGTGGGCAACTAAGTAGCTGAGCTGAAACAAAGAAAGAGGAAGAGAGACAGAAAGAGAGGAAGAGAGCCCACAGAAAATTGAGAACAGCTCTTGGGCTGCCGTGCGTACATGAGAGAGTGCGAGAGAGAGAGCGAGAGAGAGAGAGAGAGAGCAAGATAAACCGTTGCGAGTTAAATGTTTATAGCTATCGGAAGTAAGATTCTCTTTTTGTAAAAGATCAAAGAAAAGATTGAATAAGTAGGTAAAATTAATTTCAATACCTTTTGTGCTCATATTAAATACAAAAATGTTATTCTAGTTTTGAGAATTTTTCGTTTTAAATTATTTCCGATTTGCTTATATTGTAATAACAGCTGTTAAATACTCTTTCTTTAGTACAGTAAGGTAGATAAAACTCAAACTTGAGCTCTCTTTGACATACACACACGCACAGAGTCGTATGCGCAACATTACGCATACGCAGCGTGTGTTATGTTGAAAACGCTTAAGCATGTATAAATATTTAGGTACAAATACAATTGAGAGAGAAAGAGAGAGAGAGCGAGAGCGAGAGAGGGAGCGAGTGAGATTACCTGCATATATGCGATCGTTAAGTATATTGCGTGTCAGGCACATTGAAAAACAGCTGCTTCGAAACTCACACACACACACACAGACAAGCACACAAACAAACAGTCATACCTGGCACATTTTTCACTCTCGGTTTTTTTTCTTTCTTAGTAGTGCGCGTCTCTCACTCTCAGCAGCTAACTTTGCGCTCCCTCTCTCTCTCTCTCTCTCTCTCACTCACTCTGTCTCTCTCACTGTCGCGCTGCTCTCGTGACAAAAGCGCGCGCGCGCCGACGCTTGAGGCTATCTTTTGCTTGATTAACTAATTCAGTTGACGAGTTCTAGTCGAACGTAATAGATTGATTCATAAGCAAAGCAAAGCAAAGCAAAGAAAACAAAAAACCAAAAAAGAAACGAACAAAAAAAAAATCAAACGTAACGTGTGTGTGTCGTTTCGTATCGTTTCGTTGTGCATTGTGCCGGCTCGTTAACCGTTTCCGTTACGCCCTGTCATTTGTGATCCCTTACCCCTCCTTCTTCCCTCCCGCACCCCACCCCTCGGCTATCCACCCACCAACTTTGTCGTTCTTCAGCGACAATTGGAATCAAACGTGCGTAGTTCGGTAGCTCTTAAAGTATGTGTGTTCGTGTTGCTGTTGTTGTTGTTGTTAAACTTCGAATTTCAACGATGACAACAAACAAATAACAACAACAACAGTAGCAACAACTTTACTTAACTTTATGTAGGTAGCAAAACACATTTAACTCAACTCAATTATCAAAAAGAGGAAGAAAAAAAGTGTATAGCATTGATATTGTTATTTTTAGTGTGTTCACCCACTCACTCACATATACATATGTTTGCTTTGTATGTATGTATATATATATATGCATAAATGCGCATACATATTGAGAGCAGAGTGTTCATTCAATGCTCAGTTGGCTTAAAAAAAAAATACAAATAAAAAATACAATTTATATTGCGTTGATATTTTTTTTGTCGTGTGTTATTTTTACAACGTGCGCTTTGCTTATTGTTTGTTGTTTTTGTTGTTGTTTCTGTCTGACATTGACGCAAAACGTTCAGATGTTTACATATATATGTACATATGTATGTATGTATGAGTGCTTAAGTTGTTTGTGAACCTTAAATGCAAATTCAAAGTCAACGAAACGAAGTTATGCGCTATTATTTACCTTTAATTGTTGTACTATTTTTTTAATATTTTTTTTATTTGTTTTGCTGTACAGCAAAACATGATGTTGTATGCACATATTTCGTTTAGCTTCAATTGTGTTTTAAACATTTTTTTTTTCTTCGTTTTGTTGTTGTTTTGTCGTTTCCGCATTTTGAGAGCGTTGAGCAAGTCGAGACAAAAACCATGTGGGCGTTAGGGTTTGTGTCAAGGCTAAAGTAACTGTTTATAATTTGCATAAATCAGTGACAACACTGAAAACTTCAAGATCATATGTACTGTATGTACTATTTTGTGTTTGTGTATTTCTGATTGAGATTTTGGCAACCCTTATTTCACAATCGTTCGCTTTGTAGCAGCCCTGGCGATAAACACCTACAATCTACACAAAATGGGACAGCTGCAAAAATTGCAACCATGCACGGACATGCAATGCCAAAAATCCAACCAAAATTCAACCCTCAGGTGGCAGACGCAAACCCGCTCTATGACAAAAGCAACCCTAAACAGTTCATTCAGTCGTTTAGTTATCGGTTTATTTTTGGCCAGGGTGGTGGTGAGCAGCGTGTGTGTGTGTGTGCAACAAAGCAGGCCAGTGGGTTGCTTTACTCTCTCTTTACACAACAAACGCGCACACAATTCTCTCTCGATTGGTCAGACGCTCTCTCGCTCACTGCCTGAATCACTCTTGTCACTTTCATTGCTGCTGCTGCTGCTGTTGTTGTTGTTGTTGTTTGAAAGGAGGTGGTGGTGGGCGAGCGAGAGAGAGTGAGTGAGAGTGAGCAGAGTGGTGGTGTCGGCGGCAGAGCGCGCCTGCGTCTAGAACGCAACGTTAAACGTTGGCGTCATGTGCGTGTGTGTGTGTGTGTTTTTGCCGTTTTTACCGTTTACCGCTGCTGCTGCCTTCATAGTCGCAAGCAGAACATCACAGAAGCAGCAGCAGCAGCAGCATTAGTAGAGGCCGACAAATAGACGTAGTTTAGCTTTCCACGATGACGCGCAGCAAACAACAAAAGTTTACCGTTAAAAGCTAACTAATGAATAATAAAATAATATAAATGAAATAAAACATAAAATTAACGAAATAAGCTAGCTATCAAACAATTGATCGATAATCAAAGTAAAGTAAACTCAACCTCCAATGAGATAAACAATAATAGAGACAGTTGTGTCTGTCTATATATAAAGCTTTTGTTGTTTTTTTTTTAGTTGTTGTTTTTTGAATAATATCTTTTTTGTGACACTGCGAAAAGTGAGAACCGTTATTTTCGACGGCCAAACGAAAATTGTAAGCATATAAAAAGAAAAAGAAAATCGTATAAAACGCATTTGTATGCGTATATATATCGCGTCTGTGCCTCTCTCTATCACAGTGTGTGTATATCTAAATGTGTGTGTGTGTGTTGTTGTTGTTGGTGTGTGTGTGTATGTGCTTAAACATAAGCTGAATGCTGTCACACGGCTGCTGCAAGTGCTACAATTTGTTGCTTAAACATACATACACACACACACACACACAAACACACACACACACACACACACAAACACACACACACATACATACATAGGCACGAAAACAAATCCAATAAGTGCCGCAACTTTTGATCGCCAGAGGGTCTAGCGAGAATAGTATCTACAAGTGCAAAAAAAAGAAAAAAAATATATATATACGTATATGTATATATATTTATAAATATATACACAATAAGATGTAAAAAAGTCGCCGCCGCTGTCCGTACGTCCGTTCGTCCGTTGTCCTCTGTCCGCTCTATTCGCCGTCGCCGTCGCTGTCCGTCGCCTGTTGTTGTTGCTGTTGTAGTAATTGTAACTGTAACTGCAAAGCACCGTTTGTTTGTCTGTCTGTCAATCGTCTGTTGTTTTGTTTTCGTTTCACCCACTATTTGTGTTTTCGTGTGTGATTGTGTGTGTGTGCATATTTTTTTTGGGGTTTTTGCTTTATGCATTTCTATTTCACTTACAATTTGCAGCTTTTTTTTGTTGTTTTTTTTGGATGCATCATTTGTGCAATTGTGTAACCGTCGAACGAACAGCAACAACACATGAAAATTCTTATATAAATAACAACAACAACAGCCAACAATCTCTATCAAATATAGTAAACCAACAAAAAATATATAAAAATTGCTAATTGAAAAAAAAAAATAAAAAAAAATAAACCACAAAAACAAACCCTCGTCGTGTTTTTTGAGCAGCTGGTCGCTACACCGCCTCTGCTTGCCTCCCCTTCACCTGTTCCCCTTGTGCTCAATGAATTTAGCTTTTAATTGTGCGAACATATTCTTCAAACAGCCAGCAACAACAACAACAATAACAGTGCTTATAAATAATTAGCCAGACCAATTGGACGACAAATTCACAGGTACAACAAAAACAACAATAACAACAAGGTATAATAACAATAAACCTTAATTCATTGAGAAAGTAACACTTGAGAGCTTCATTTAAATGATATAGTGAAGCGATTTCCATATATATATGTTTGTATGTATGACCTTATGTGTAAACAAAAAAGTATTTAATCATTTTTGGATTAGAATAATAGTAATCCGATTAGTTTGTTTACTTACTTCTCGAACAATACAACAAAAAGCAAAACAAGAAAAAAAAAACTAATAACATTTTATGAGTATTTTTTTAATGTTTGGTTGTATTGGTTTAAGTTAAAATATAAATAAATCATGTGGTCAACATCGAATGATTAATTTAACATTTTATGACTCGATTACGAAACAATAAAAATGGAATAATCAAAAGTTCAAATCATTGAAATTAAAGTTAAGTTATACAAAGATTAATAGCTTTCTTTTTTGTTCGAACTGTTTACTAACAATTTTTGCTAAAGGCATCCTAACCTAATCCAATCTCTTTCTAACCAAAATCTTGTTAAGAAAGGTTTCCAAATCGATTCGAAACAGGTTATGTTATATCCAAAAAATAAAATACACACAATTTGGGCATTCAAAATTTTGTAATTCAAGGTTATAACTATACCAAAATACAATCAAAATCAAGTCCAATAAGTACGGAACAAGTAATAAGTACGATTACGAATACGAATACGAATACGTAAACGGGTACAAAGTAATCGGTATCCAATGCTTTGCTTGTTTGTTCCAACTGACAGACAGGTGATGCGACAAAAAACAAAACGTTTTGGTTTGTTTTGTTTGTATTATTATGGCATTGTCTTAGTGAGAACAAAAGCAGCTGCTGCCAGTTGCAAACAACAACAACAGCAACAACAACAATGATGACTAGAAGAATCAGTTTAAGCAGAATTTAAATGAAATCACAGCTGTTTAGAATTTTAACACTTTTGATTTTTCTTCGATTTTTTCAACGTTTTTTTTAATACACTCACACTTTAATGTATTTATAAGTATATGGTATATGGTCATAGCAACAACAATATACCATAAAGTAAACCTCAAAAGCCTCAATTAATAATGAATGGATCGGGTCAGCGAGTTAGCTCGACCACCAACAGGTACCCTAACATACAAACAAACAAACTGTTGAACTGTTGAACTGTTTTTTGACAAACCAAACAAACAAAATTCTTTTGTGCTAATGAAATAAACCATTGCATGTTAAATAAAATTATAAGAAAATTCCTTTCATTTTTTTTTTTAATTTCCTCCTTGATAATTCAATTGTTATACACGGAAAAACATTGTGTGGAAAGGAAAAACTTTTCATGTGCAGAATTTTACCAAAGTTAAATAAGTAAGCAGAATCTAGTCAAGAGATTCCGACTAGAAGATACCCTGAACCCTGTACTAATGTTTCTGCAAGTGTGTTTAAGTATAAGCATACTTGACTTAACTTCAATGTTACATATCTCCGGTGTTTCTCAGCCGATATCAAAAAAAACCTAACAAATTTTAATTATTTCATCTATAGTTTCAAACGCTTATGCCAAGTTTTTCAAATTCAAAATTTTGTTGTTATCGATCACATGTGTATATCGAAAATATCGATGAGTTATCGATAATTTGAAACAAACTTGTACTGCCTACGTTTATGGGTTTGGAGATGCTTCCTTTTGTCTGTTACATACTTTTGCACAAAGCCATTATACCATTTTCATTAAGTTTTTAACCCTTTTTGATAATTCAATAGTTAGATATGGAAAAACCGTGTGTTAACAGAAAAAGGAAAAGTATAACGCAGGTTTTTTACGTTGAAATACTTTTGCCTGTGCAGAATTTTACTAAACGGAAAAAAAATCAATTCGGGGAAAAAAAACTTAACAAATATTCCGAAACGCCGAACAATAAAGAGAGACAGAGAGAGAGAGAGAGAGAGACAGAGTGAAAATGATGAGAAAATCAACATTTGTGTTGAATCAATGATAAAATACAAATAATTATTAATAAATAAAATAAATAAATAAATGCAATATGAGAATATAACTGTGAAAAGCCATATATACATATACATATATATAAAGTTTTGCATTTGTATTTGTATTGTTATTTATTTCTTGTTGGCAGGCAAATTGGCTGGCGTCTGTTTGTCGATATCCGGCGCTCACTCACTGATTAGACAATACCAAATACCAAATACCAAAAACCAAAAAGCAAAAAGCAAAATAAACAAACAACAAAAATATTCTGTTATTTATGTATGTTCTGTTTGTGTTGTTGTTATTGTTGTTATCCCTCTCTTTCTATACATATATATATATTCATACTATCTATCATATCAATCTGTCTATTCATCTATCTGTCTGGCCGGCCATCTGACGGGCTTTTTGATTGCTCTTTGCTGGTGCGTCGCGCCTTTTGAGGCTGACAGCACCAACAACACCAACAACAACAACAACAACAACATGACCAAAGCCGGCGACAAGCTTAAAACGCTTT
Organism: Scaptomyza cyrtandrae; assembly: GCA_035044605.1. Classification (NCBI taxonomy): domain Eukaryota; kingdom Metazoa; phylum Arthropoda; class Insecta; order Diptera; family Drosophilidae; genus Scaptomyza; species Scaptomyza cyrtandrae. Next base: position 9,849,795 of record JAWNNS010000639.1, read on the forward strand.
TACCAATTTTGGCCATGGCTAATTTAACATACACACACACATACACACATACATATGTACATATACTTATTTTTATATGTACACATTTGAGAGTTTTTATTTATTTTTTTCATAGTTTTTATTTTTATTTTAATATTTTTTCCATGCTGCCATGTGCTGCCATTTGGCCATTGGCTCATTGTCTTGGCCAGTGTTTTGGCTTTTTTTGGGCACCACACATAAACAAACACACACACACACACACACACACACATACACATACTAAAATGTGACAATATGCAAAGCCAAACTAAGGAAACACACTTTCCAAACCAATCAAGATTGAATTAATGTAAACGAAACGAAAGATTAATACTCATTTCAATCAAACATTTTTTTTGACTGATTGTTGCTATGCTCTCCATGACAGCTAAATAATATGTATATATATATATATACATGATTCCACTTAGTTACTTTAGCTTATGTTTGGTTACTCATTAACATAAGCTTAACATAATAAATACTTGATTGCTTATGTTATGCACGCTAACAGTGCTGGAAGCTTTACAAACAGCTGATATATAACAGTGGGTATGTACACAAACAGCTGATCATACGTATTCTGTACAATTGATGTGCATTTTATAGTTTATTTAATTGCTTATTGAAATGGCTAATAAAAAGGTTTTAAAGTCGCTCTTATCGATCAGGTGATCCCAATAGAATTTATCGTAACATAACGCCAAGAGTTATGACTTTCATTTTGATTCTTTTTCTTTTAAGTTTAATTACTTGCATTGCATAAGAAGAAGAAGTTCTTTGTTAATCATTACGAAAATACATTGAACTCTCTCTACGATAATGTATATATATATATATATTACATAATCTTTGGATCTCTCTCTCTCTCTGTGTAGCGTTTCTGTTATCAAGAATCTTATCTTTGTTTTGCAATCTTAAACCAATATTTATCTGCTCTTTGGTCAGACAACATCCAGCAACACAATTGAAATCGTTTTCTTCTTCTTCTTCTTTTTCTTTCTTCTCTCAGCCAAATGGGTTATAATGAATGAATCATAGTAATTGGAATAGCCTTAAAGCTAAGCTAAAGTTGTTTATCCATTTGAATGAATTGTTGATTTAAATGAGTAGATCTGCTTAACATTTCAACCAGCTGCTGTTGATGGATTTTTTGTCTCTCTTAACTTTGGTTTGTTTTTGTTTTTGCATCTTGCCAAACAACAATGGGCGGCAATTAGAAGCTGCATGTCGCATGTCGCATGTCGCATGCCGTGGCACGTAATGAGTGGAGGCAAGAGTGGAGTGGAGTGGAGTGGAATGGAGTGCATAACATGTCCACTTGACGCACAACCTCCTCATCCATTTGCATTTTCTGCTCTTGCGGCAAGTGCTTGTTGTTGTGTGAGATAGAGAGAGAGAGAGAGAGAGTGGGTTGGGGGAGGGGGGGGGGGGGATTGGAGAGCGCATGAGAGGAAGCTGCTTGAAGAGTTTGACTTTCTTTTGGACTGAATTCCAAACTGGCTGACAACACTCGAAAAAATAACAATGCGGTACGTGTGTGTGTGTGTGTGCTTATGTCCATGTGTGCTTATTATATTCAGCTTAATTTTGCTTGCTGCCTGTTGTTCTTGTTGTTGTTGTTGTTGATATTGTTTGAGGCTATTGTCAATGATTATGTCGATTGCCGTCGTTGTCGTTGTTGTTGTTGTTGTTGGTGTTTATTAGGGACAGGTGCGTCATAATACTGCTTATTACGTTGCGAATATATATATATATTTTTGCCATCCGTATCTCTTAGTCTTTTCTCCAAAAAAAAATGCATGTAACAGGCAGAAAAAAAGAAGCATATTCCATCTTTTTAATCCTATTATATTTAATTTAGTTTGTTTTTATCGATAACTACCACTTGTTTTAAAAAGTTATCGATAGCATTGCAAAAGCTTATAATGGGCAAAATAAAACATATTCCCTAACGCTCATCAGTCTGTCTGTCTGTCTTCCCTTTTTTCCAAGAGTTATCGTTATCGTTTATCGATAGTTATTAAAATCATTGTTTTCAACTATTAAGCAATCACATTTAATACCCTTACATTAAAATTGATTAACTGTAAACATTTGAACAACATCAACTCTAAAACCCAAAAGCTATAATCAATGTAAATTTCAACAAAATCACATCCAAAGTACAAACAAACACACACACACACAGATAGACACAAATGCAAAGGTAGAGAGACTCTGGCAAAGGGTATCTCCTTAGTCAAGGTCTCTCGACTCAAACATTTGTACTTGTTTATATTGCAAGCTTTTTTTATCTGCCCACATAAACACCAAGAGAAAATAACATGTGTGTTTGTGTGTGTGTGTGTAGGACAAATATGTAGTTGTTGTTTTATTGTATTGCCAATAAACAAATTTGATTACTTATCTTTTTTTTTCTTTTCTATTATTAATATCAAACTTCAGTTCGATTTCTATCGCATGTAACCCAGTTAAAACGTATACGTAATAAATACGTTAGAAAATATATACATCTGTTAACTGATCAAACTTTATAAGCTTTTGCTTGATATTCATTAAGATTCATTGTTTATTGATGTTCCCATCTTATAGATCTTCTAGAAACAAGAGACGAAAGTTAAATGTCAATAACTAACTGTAAATCACAAATAAAATAGTACCAATCAACCCTTATCTAAACTGATTTATTTATGCAAATATGTACTTTAATTATTATGTAGAAATGCAACAAATGCTACAAAACACGCAATAGAAATAGAACACACAAAAAAACCAACAAGGCACAAAAGAAAATGTTCGTTCATTTTTTGGACGTTTTCTTTGATTTGCGCTTTACCCAAACCAATTTCTGCATAGCATTATGAAATTCTTATTCCTGTATACACAATATTGCATATTCCTGACATATATATATATAGACATACCTGACAGAGCCGAGCTAAAAACATATTCTATTGTCGCAAAGCTTAGCGAACCGAGAATCGAATCGAATATTGTACAAACAGTTGGGTAAATGGATAAAATGTGTTGCCTACTTTTGTGCGGCAAAGCCTTCAAACAACTCTAACAACAATACTAGAACTATAGTATATGAAAGCAACAAGAAAAACCACTCACACTCACTCACAAACAACGATAAACAAGAAGTAGATTAAAAAGGATTTGCAAATGATTTTTATGATGATTAAATAACAAAGATGACAACACTGTGCTTTAAGGTTTATTTTCCATTTATTTAATACATTTTAGCTGGAAAACTTGATTTTAAATATCGCAAAAATGACACAATTCATGTATATTGCATTTAAATTTCCAAATTTTCCATGTAATTTTGTGGCACGTGGCAGCTGAACGAACACACAAACAGACAAATTATACAAAAAAAAAAAAAAAAATTCCAAGAAATTCTAATTAGTGATTCAATTTAAAAGTAATTCACTGATTGATACTTGCAAAGCATAGTTTAGTGGCTGGTGGGTGATGGCTGGTGGGTGTTTGGGTTTTAAGACCTTTAAACCTGGTCCAAAAAGAGCTTTGCTACAAATTAAACGGGATTTTGACTCTTTTTGCATCTAGGTCTTTGTTGTTGTGCGGTTACCTTTGTGTAGTTTTTGTTCTTGTTGTTGGTCGCTGTGGGTGGTGCTTTTAATTAAAGAGGGCACATACATACATACATACATACATACATACATACATACATACATACATAGATAGATAGATAGATAGATACATAGTTAAATGCACTTGTTGTTGTTGCTGTTGCTCTGCTTGCTGACCTTAATCTCCGTTTGCTGCTAGTTGCTGTTACCTATGTTTGTGTGTGTATGTGTGTGACCAAAAGCATGTACATACATACAAAGAAACATCTGTAATATAGGCAAAACGAGGCTGGTCTGTTGTAGCAGACGAGAGCAGCAAAGGAAAGAAAGAAGCAGAATTGGCCAATAAACTGCGAATAAATGATGTTGACACGAATACACATACATGCATACATACACACATACAAACACACATACATACACACATACATACATAGACACATACACACATACATACATATATATATATATATAATATATGTTAAGTACAAACTCACTAAACTGGAAAGTGGGTGGTGACTTGGGCTGGGCTGGGCTGTTCTGGTTTTGTGTCGGCGTCAATTTTTTTTTTTTGTATTTTTGTTGCAATTGAAAAAATGGCCGCAAAGAAAATTGTTCAACATATTCGCTCTCCCCCTCTACATGCCTCCTTCTCTCTCTCTCTCTTTCTCTTTCTTTCACTGTCTCTGTCTCTGCTCGATCCAACTGGGTGAAGGTTGTGTCGCATCAGACATCAGCATCAACATTCACATTCGCATTCGCATTCGAATCTGCAGCCGCAACAATTTCGTTTCCAATTCATTTGCAACTGTTATGCACGTCTGCATTTCTCCCTTGTTGCTATTGTTTATACAACACTTAATTTGATCACATACACTGCGAAAAATGCAGCTGTCAATCACTTAAGTTACGTCAATGTTTGCTTGTTGCGTGTCCTTTTTTCATTTTTATTATTTAATGATATCAAATTTATGCATTTTCATTTAGGTATTTATGTTTCCTTTTTTTCCTTAAGCTTTTTTCTAAGCTTTAAGCACAAAGATTTATTCTCTTTTCGATTCAATTGAAACAGTTAGATACTTATAACAACAAAGTAACATTACGTATACGTCATGTGATGACTTTTAAGTAAAACGAAAATATATCTTACAATTAAAGTTATTTGCTTAAATAAGTTGTAAGCTTTAAATATTCGAAAGATATAAACTGCTTCTTGGTTGGTAGAAAAGACTAAAAAAATAAACAAAACACAAAAAAATACATAAATGTAATTTAAATATTTATGAAAAGTAACAAATCGGTTAAGTTTTAAGGGAGCTATGACTTCGGAAAGTTCTGACCCATTTTCAAGTTGACTTTTTCTGGTAGAGGTTTTTTTGTCTCATGAATTTCGAGTGAAAATTGTTTTCGTACAAGCAAATACACCCAAAGTTAGAAGTTAACTCTATTAGAATGCATTATCGTTATCGTTATCGTTTAGTTTTTGCTTACCAGTTAACGTATCGAGAGCAACTTTTCTTTAGCTAAGCATTTGATTGACAAATAGGCGGTAGTGTTATAAAACGTATTGAAACACCCAAAGTTAGAAGTTAACTCTATTAGAATGCATTATCGTTATCGTTTAGTTATCGAAAGCATCTTTTCATCTGACAATACAAAAAAAGGGAACAAAATTTATAAGCCAAAAACCAAAAGAACTTCAATCGACTTTAAGCATATTAATTGCAATTTGTGTATCGGTTAAAGGATTCATATATATATATATATATATATTATATATATATATATTAAGTGCGCACTAATAAAAAGGGAAAGTTTACCTCTTTAAACATATATGTATGTGTGTATGTATGTATGTATGAACATATGTGTGTGTGTGTGTGTGCCTAATTACATTTAATATTTATAGATGTGGACAAACATTTGTGTGTGTGTGTGCGTGTGTGTGTGTGCGTGTGAGCCAGTTGACCTTAGCGTGTGCAATCGAAGTATCGCGGCTATAGGAAAAAAACAAAATACTCCATAATCACACATACACACACACACAAACATATATACATTACGCACAAGCGATTAATGTTTATTTATGAATTTGTTGTACAGCGCGCATTGTAATTAAGTTTTATGCCAATTAACTGACTATCTGCAACACATTTCGAACACAAACGCACTAATGTTCAGTAATTTATTGACATTTCTACACAAGAGCTCTTGTTATATACAAATATATATATTAATTCGTATACAGCCATATAAATATTTTATAGAAGTTCTAAATCCGGGCAGCATCATTTATTAAATGCCATTAACTTTGGTCAACTAATATTAAAAACTTAATCAAAAACTTTCACAAAAAATAAAAATCTTTTTCTGCAAGCAATTTGACAAAACTATTGATGCAGATATGCGAGTTATACAAAGATCTTATAAAATAAATCACTAAAGAAAATGTTGTCTTTATTCAATTGATCGTTTTAGGGCGGTTATCCGGCTCGCTTGAAGAAGGTGCTGATCGTAACGGCGCCGTTGTGGTTTAAGGCGCCATTTAAGATACTGCGTTTGTTTGTGCGCGAGAAGCTGCGCGAGCGAGTGTTCACTGTATCGGTGCCGCAGCTGAGTTTGCACGTGCCGCGCAAGGCGTTGCCGTTGCATCTTGGCGGCACGCTTCAAATCGAACACGCCACATGGTTGCTAAATTGCCGCAAATCGATGACGAATCGTGAAGACGAACTGCTTGCCAATATTGTGGTGGGTGTCGGCTGTGCACCACTCGCACCAACAGCAGTAGCAGCAGCAGCAGCAGCAGCAACAACAACAACAGCTGCTGCGGCGGCGGCAGCAATACCATTAAGCAACGGTAGCAGCAACAGTGGCAACAGTGCTGCAACGGCAGCAACAATCATCAGTGCCGTGCATCAGTTGGCCGAAAGCAACACAACCGTTGTCACTGTCAGTGGCGAGCAAAGAGCAACAGCAACAAATAGTAACAATATAACGGATTCGGTATCGGAATCGTCGGAACCCAACGAGAACATCACAATCAACGGATTGAGTCCAACAACGCAAAACGCCGCTCACCTCAAACTAAATACCAGCGGCATACAATCGAACGGTGCTGCACTTGCTCCGGACACAACAACAACAACAATAACAACAGCTGCAACAACAACGGCAACGGCTTCAGCAACGGCAACAACATTAGCTGGCAGCGCTGTCAACGGCAGCGCCGCTAGTGTTGCAACTAGCAACGGTGGTGGCGGGACTGGTGCTGGTGTCGCAGCTGGTAATGCTGGTGTCGCTGGTAATGGTAGTGGTGGTGGTGGTGGTGCCGGTGAATTTTGGTCGGAAAATCCGCCCAGCAGCGCTTCATCGGGCTTCAGTGATGACGACAGCCTGGCCGGCCAAGAGGGTGACCCAAAAACGATTGAACAAATCGTTCAAATGGTGCGAGAACGTGGCAGACAGGGACTAATTAAAGAGTATGCGGACATACGAAATCGTGCGCCCGAAGGCACCTTTCTCCATGCGCGGTAAATATATATACATACATACATACATACATATATATATGAAGAACTAATCAAACCTATTGTTGTTCGTTCACACAGCATGCGCAACAATTTGACCAAAAATCGTTATACAGATGTGCTATGCTATGATCACAGTCGTGTGGTTCTGTCACGCGATGACGACGAGGATGATGAGCTATCTGATTATATAAATGCGAATTTTGTCGATGGCTATAAACAGAAGAATGCATATATTTCAACTCAAGGTAACGTCGCATCAAATCGATTTTGCATACAAAAGTATGGCTTCCTCCTCCTCCTCCACCTTTTCCTCTTCCTCTTCCTTTTACTACAAACGAATGAAATGTATTTTGTTTTGTTTTACGCACAGGTCCATTACCAAAGACATCCCAGGACTTTTGGCGCATGATCTGGGAGCAACATTGTTTAGTTATAGTTATGACAACGCGCGTCATGGAGCGCGGACGTGTTAAGTGCGGCCAATATTGGGAGCCGATTGACGATAGTTCCTCAGTGTTTGGTCATTACCATGTGCGAACAATTAGCGTCGAATGCAATGAAGATTACACCGTTGCATCCCTAGAACTGAGAAACATAAAGGTACGTTTTTGTTACGTTTCTTAACAACTCGTTTCTTTCATTCTTTCTTTAATCATTTATATATTTGTTCATTGTTACAACGTATATATATAGACTGACGAATATCGCAATGTGTCACATTGGCAATTTACCAGCTGGCCGGATTACGGTGTGCCCAGTTCCGCAATGGCCATGCTTAACTTTTTGCAAAAGGTGCGCGATAAGCAGGCACAGATGGTGCATGACCTAGGCGATACATGGGCGGGTAATGCGCGCGGTCCGCCAATTGTGGTGCACTGCAGCGCTGGCATTGGACGCACGGGTAAGCATATAAACTCGTTGAAAGTTGAAACTCAACGACGGCAACTAATCTTTCTTTTTGTTGTTGTTGCATTAAAGGCACCTTCATCACACTGGACATATGCATATCGCGTCTGGAGGATGTGGGTACGGCGGATATACGTGGAACGGTAGAGAAGATACGATCGCAGCGTGCATACTCAATACAAATGCCCGATCAATATGTATTCTGTCATTTGGCATTGATCGAGTATGCGTATTCGCGTGGCATGTTGCAAGCGGTCGACTTGGCGGGCTTTGATGAACGGGAACAGGACTCCGAGTAGGCGGTGCCAAAAACAACAACAACAACAACAAAAATGCAACCTCCGACAAGGAATACAAATTGTATACAGATAATACTTATATTACGGTCATTTATATATTTTTTTTTATATATATATAATATATATATATATATATATATAACTATAACTATTATTATTATTATTTTTATTATATACATACATACAAACATATATATTTATATATATATATTATAAATATAAATTGAAATTGTAATTTTGTATTAGAAAGATTTGATTGTGTTTTTCATTCGTTCCTTCATTCAAACGCAAAAAGGCAAAAAAAATTTTTGTTTTGTTATTTTTTTTCTACCATTAAATATGTATATGAAAGAGAAAGAGCTAGCGAGTGCCAGCGAGCTAGAGAGAGAGAGAACGAATGATACCAAGATTTAGCAATGTTTCGATGTAAGCGCGGCTGGTAATTGTAAAGTTGAATATACTATATATATATATATATATATATATATTTCATTGTATGTTTCTTATCAATAATTATTATACTACGATTATTATTATTATTATTATTTATGTGAAAATGAATGTGTGTAACTGCAATTTCCATTGATGGATACAAGTTAGTATGTGTATGTGTGTGTGTGTGTGTGTGTGCGTGTGTGGTTTGTTGTTTCTTTCAGTGTTGCTCTAAGTGTTTTTTTTTCAACTCTTCTATTATATGTGCGTGTATAGACGGACATTGTAATTGTAAGAGCCACATATATACAGAAATATATATATATATATATAAATATATATAGATACTACTACATCGAACACACACACACACACATACATACCTATATATTATGTATATGTATATGTATTTGTATTTTTAACAAACCATTTTTTTTTTTTTTTGTAATGTACGTGAATTAATATTTAAAAGCAAAAAAATAATATATATACAATAATATATTTATATTCATTTGATGATTACAATGATGCTTATATCCTGATTTATTTCCACATCCACAACATCCACCCACAACCCCTCCACACGCAACCCCACCCCCCTCCAAAATGCCAGCTTCCTTGCAAAAAAAAAAAAAAATCGAAACGTCTTCATATTAATAAATTAACATACATATTGTAATTGTAATTGTAATGTACATTTATTTAAATTAAATTAAAATTGAAAAAAAAAAACAGAAATACAAAAACTAGATAAAAAATAAATAATACAACAGCATTCATTATGCAAAATAGCAAAAAACAAATCAAAAAAAAAAATAAATAAAAAAAATCAAATAAAACTAATAACAACATGCTAAACAAAAAACCACAAAAATGTTTAATTAACCAGACAGAAAGAGAGATGTTAACTACATGAAAAAAAAACAAAAAAACAAAATGCAAATGCAGAAGAATTTTATGTTCCAAAGTACAACGAAACAGAAACAGAATCAGAAACATGGCCAGTCCTATCAAAAGTACCATTACTTTGAACCGAACCAAAAGGAACAGGATATTCCCCAACCAATAGAGAAAGAAATCCCAATATATATATATATATATATATATATAGATATATATAAACAATAAGAATATACAAGTTAAAACCGTCCGGCGCAACGGAGGCAACGGAGGCAGAATCTAAGGTCAATAATTTATTATTAAAATAAACTTAATGAAACAAAAAAAAATAATAAAAAAAACTAACTAGAAATTAGTAGCAGTAGGCAATAGCAAATGTTTCAATCAAAATGGTTCACAAAAATTGCAAATATATATATTTGTTGTGTCACATTTGTTATTGTTTTTCTTTTGTTTATTTTTATTATTTTGTATTTTTTTTTTTTGTATATTTGTACTACGCTGAAGAAAACAATAAACAAGTATTATGCAAAGTGCTGCAAAATTTCCTACAATCAATTACAAATCAGACAAAGTACCATATGCATACGATATGACAAGTATGTATGTGTGTGTAAATATATATATATATATATATATTGAAAGTATATGAGAAACGAAAACAAAACATTGTTCAACATGTTGTTGCATTCAACTTACATCAATTACTACCAGAAAAATACCCTAAAAAACATACACACACACATATATATATATACATATATATATATATACGATTTGTCTCCATCCCCCCCCCCCCCCCCCCCACATACACACACATTCACAATCTAGAAGTACCAAACTTTAATCGCTTTGAAAAGCAAAAAAAAAATTATATATAAAAAAAAATATATATATTGTAAATAAATACAAAAACAAATGAGATGAACAAAAATGCGTAATGATTAGCCGTCGTACTAGATGTTAAATGTTATTTTGTGTTTTTTTTTATGGGGTTGTAAGTTTTTTTTTTCGATTTCTACAATTCTTGAATGAAGAGCAAAATAAATTGTAAATGTAGTGGAATTTTACTAAAACACTTTTACCAACTAAATAATGATATGATGGCGATACATACAAACATAAAGAAGAAGAGAGTTGCTCATAAGCACATCCACACACACACACACACATTTATATATATATATATAAACAGATGATATGCCTTCTATTCAATGTTTTTCATATGCCAGGCAAAATAAAAGAATAATTTGAAGAACCTAAAAAAAACTACAACTAAAATCAAGATATTTTGTATTACCTTTTTGAATACTAAAAAGTATATAAAAAAAAAAAAAAATAGCATGGAATACAATAGTTATATATATATATATATATATATTAACTGGCTGCTTTCTTATATAAATAAATGAAACATTTTTCGTCATGGCAAACTTTTTGCATATTTGTAAAAATCACAACAAAATGATCAAGTATTATAAATATATATATTATAAGTATGTATGTTCGATCTATATGTATATGCATATGGCGGGCAACGAAACTGAGACTTTCTTGTACCATATACATATATACACAGACACATACATGCACACATACATATGTACACACATACTAACGACATACAAACAGTATTTTTGGTGCGAATTTAGTAGAAAAAACCTAAACACACACACACACACACCCACATACACGCACGCACACACACACACACCCACATACTTGGTTTGACACACAAACACAGACACACACACAAACGCAAACATACATACATTAAATCGTATATCATTGGAATTGTAAACGCTGTGATCAACATGATAGAAAAAAAAGGAAGGAAAAGTAAACCCCAAAACACATTCTCCTGCTTACCACACACACACACACACACACACACACACTTACACACAAACAAACTTAAGTCTCACCAAATAACAAACAAGTTGAAAAATACGAAATCAAATAATACCCAGAATAACATAATACCATAATCAATACACATATTGCTTAGATACAAACATCTCTTAAAAGAAACGAAAATGAAAAACATTTTCAATTCTTTCATGGCCTTTTCGGAATGTCAAAACTCGAAAGCATTCCAAACTCAGATGCAAAGTGTATTACTCTATTCAAGATTAAAAAAAAAATAATAATAAAATAACTCTATTTTTGTAATGCTTCAAAAGTAATAAATTCAAATCAAAAGTATCCATTTAATATCACTGAATACAACCATACAAACAAACACATACATACATACATACAAACATGTGCTTAAAAATGTCAATATTTTTTTTTCTTAGTAAGTATAAGCAAAAGAAATTAAAAAATAATATATATATATATATATTTATATATATAAACAAAGAGAATTTATTTAACTTATTTATAAACATGTGCGTACGTATAGACTATGTATATGATAAATTGATTTAGCAAAATTTCTTCAAGTGTATTGTACAATTTAGCTAGAATTACTACATAGACAAACACATACACGCGTACATACATACGTTAATACATTCGCAAACAGGCAACAAGCATTTCTTGTCTTTTATTTCCAATGAGCATTAAGCATTCAAAATGTTGCATGTGATTTTGCGATCAGTTTTTGGCTTTTTAAAAGCTCTTGCTGCACTCGCAATGATCACAAACACACACACACACACATATATATATATATAAATATATGTGTGGACCCGGAGAAGAGAGAACAGAGAGATCGTTATTCCAGCCCACCCAACTCTGCGCACCTAACCTAAAAATCTAAACTAACACAAAAGCTAATCTCTCTCCTGTTACACACATACTACATGCATAAGTATTATCCACAAAACTAACACTTTCATAATGCCCATCTTAAAAACTTTTGTACATACACACACACACACATACACACACAAGAAATCCGCTGGCTAAACGAAAATGTGGTTTTTGAAGTCTAATAAACGATCGTTCATATGAATAATAAATATTTAAGTGCATATATAGTATATACATATATATATGTAAGTTTATATGTATTTTATCATTTGCATTACAAAAACAAAAATAATATTAAACAAACAAAAACATTATATGATAACGGAAAATAAATCGGTAATATATGTTTGCTGAAACAAATTACAAAAGAAAAAACCCTAAAATGCTAAATAAATGAATTTGTAAACAAACACAAAAAAGATTTATATATATATATAAAATATATATAAATAGAAAAACAAATAACAAAAGAATACTAACTGTTGTTCAATTTCCAAAAAACTAAACAGCCATCAAGAAACTGTGTGGATCTAACGTATTAATTTCAAATAATCTGGGGCACATTTTGTATGGTTTGAATAAAATTTTTACTTCGAATAACAAACAGAAATTTTCGAATTTTATTAACGAAAGCTTGATTGAAGTCAGGTCCGTTAAGAAATGGGTTTTAAAGCTATTATATTTTGGTATTATAAAGGTTTCATCAAAACAAGAACAAAAGCTAGAATAAAGTCAGATTAGTTAAGAAATGGGTCCTAAAGCTTAAACTTAAAGCTTTACTTATTGGTTCGGGTAAGTAAAATATATAGATCGATTTTGGTATTATAAAGGTTTCATCAAAACAAGAACAAAAGCTAGAATAAAGTCAGATCAGTTGAGAAATGTGTCCTAAAGCTTAAACTTAAAGCTTAACTTATTGGTTTGGGTAAGTAAAATATATAGATCGATTTTGGTATTATAAAGGTTTCATTTAAACAAGAACGAAAGCTAGAATAAAGTCAGATCAGTTGAGAAATGTGTCTCAAGGCTTAAATTTAAAGCTTTACTTATTGGTTCAGGTATAGATAGATTTTGGTATTATAAAGGTTTCATCAAAACAAGAACGAAAGCTAGAATAAAGTCAGATCAGTTGAGAAATGGGTCCTAAAGCTTTAATTTAAAGCTTTACTTATTGGTTCGGGTAAGTAAAATATATAGATCGATTTTGGTATTATAAAGGTTTCGTCAAAACAAAAAAAGATTCGAGATAATTCAATTCAAAAACAATATATTAAGCTTTTCAAGTAAAAGGCGCACGTTTATTGATTTCATTAATTAATCATATTTAATTTATTTAATAAATACACGCACATTAATAGTACAGTAAAACATTTGCATGCATCAAAAAAGCGTTTCTCTCTCTATACTATATAAATATCGTCTGTACATCTCAAATCTTTTGTTTTAGCTTTTATCTTGCGTTTAATTAACTAATGCCAAAATACATGTAAACAAATCACCATTTAGTCTTCTTCTTTATTCTTATTTTGAATCTTAAAAATTTGATTTCATTTTTATTAGTTTTTAGCTTATAAAATTGTATTCAATTATTGATTTTTGTATGCGCCTGAAAAAAATAAAAACAAATACAATAAAGCACCAAATCCAAATGATCCAAATGACAGTGGACTCATTTAATAATTTTGTATAGATTAGTATATATAATATACTTTAATTTGTTCATACATGTATGTGATAATTGGTTAAATTCGCAAATAGCTGGCAACAATTGACACACATACATTTACATTCCGTACATTAAGGGTTTTAGTTTCGTTTTTGTTTTTGTAAACTTTTTTTTTGTTTTTTTCAAATACAATACAATACTTAAATGTCGTACAAGTTTGGTTTTGTTTTCGGAATGGTTTATAATTAACACACGTATCTTAAATATTTTGCAAATATACCAATCCCAAAATGGAATGCATACAAAGCTTATAACGCACATTCAATCCCAAGAGATTGTTTTTAATTTTAAGGCTAAGAAAATTACAAGCTATTTAAGTTAAGTATTGGCGTAGAGTTTGTCATAGGTTTGCTTTTGTTTTTTTTTTTTGATTTTTTTTTTTGTGGAATGCAGAGAAAAAAGCACATTTCAAATATATTGGCTATAAATTGAAAATAGTTTGTTGTAAATTTTAATTTGCAAAGTTCCTTTGGGCAGCATTTTTTTTTATTTTTTTTGTTCTTTCTTTTTGGTATTAGGATCTACGCTAGGGACTGCATTTAAATCATTGGTTCAGTATGTGTGTGTGTGTGTAAATCTTATAGCTAATGACTGCAAAACGTATTGTTTCGTTAAGTTTTGTTGAGGTAACGGTAACAGTAACGGTAACGGCAAAGTAAGAGCGGCAATATTTAAACGTACTTATTTTGATAAATAATATAAGATTATTACTATTACTTATAGCTAGTACAAAGCAAAAAAAAAAACAGAAAAAAACAAAGAAAACAGTCTGTTGAGCTAATCGATTTGCTGGCACAAGCCACTAATACATACATACAAACATACATATATGTAATTGTATGGAAAATACAATTATTAATTATAATTACCATAGTAAAGTAAGTAAAGTAGTTTAAAGTAAACAACGCGCATCAAAAAAGCGACAACAACAAACACCAAACATCTAAATATCACGCATCAGCAGCATTCAAATACATATATATTCACATATAAGTGAATCGACATATATATATATATATATATATATATGTGTATATACTAATAGTAGTTAAGTTTGATTGATTTTACTCAATTCCAAAGGTGTTGGTCTCCTCGACAGCCAATAGAAGCTTCTCGTAGAGCAACTCCGGCGTTGGATACGGTGGCAAATCCAAACGATTGAAGCACGTATGTGCACGTGGCAACGAATTTGGCTTGCCCCATTTCTCGATACAGAAGCGTCTGGGACCGGTGGAGCCACGTAAAGCTGAGAAGCCCTCGTACGGTATGCTCGATGTGCCGGTGACAAATTGAAGCAGTCTCAAACGTTGCTCATTGCTAAAACGCTCGATGACCTGCCAGAACCAGATGATCACCTGATGGTTGTCATGGTAACCGGAACGATATTCCGTATTCAAACGCCAGTCATTTGTATCGATCTCGGCGGTGCCGGCTATCACCAGCTCCAGTTCGCGAGCATCGAAGACGGAGACGAGCCGGGAGTCGACCACCTCGTAGAAGCCGCGCACCAGCGATTCCGTTTGCTCTTGAACGCCACGCTCCAAACGCCATTTGATCATGCGCTCCAGATACTCCTTTTTGTTCTTCTCATGGACGATAATGTTACGACCGCCCGGTTTAAGTTCGCGCTCGACAACGCGTCCCAGTAGCTCCTCGGTGACGCAAAAGGTTAAGCCGAGATCAATGCCTGTACCAATGTCATTATCGCGTATCCATTGAAGCGACTGATGGAACTCATTGTCCAGCGACTCGAGATCACTGAGCGCGACAGGTAGACGCAACAGCGCCTTGTAGAAGGGTCGCGTAAAGAACGCATCCAGCAGATATTGATGAACGAGTGCGAGGCCAAGGACGCGACCACTAAACCGGAACCAGTCGTGGCAGTTGTCCACAAATGCTGACAATGGCGACACCTGCACCGTGTACGTATCATTGGCAGAGTATTCGAATAGGCCGTAGTACGGATTGAATAGTTCGCGCGACAATAGAAAGAAAAACTCACGGGATGGACCGCCATAGTCCAAGCCCTCCTCCGTGTCCCAGAGCACAGCGAGACGGCCACGCTGCAAATCTTTCTTATTAGCCGACATAATGCGACGAAATGCATCCTCCAGCAAATGACTGCGCCGTATGTGCAATCTGCAACGAACCAACCAACAAACATGTTAACATTTGATTATAATTTGTTAAAATGCGGTTTGCATCGATACTCACTTGAGCTTGTGTGGTCCCTGGCCATAACCCTTGGATTCCAGCTTGCGATAGAAACTACGCAGCTTAGCCTCAAAGTCTCGTCGGAATGGTGGCGGTGCACGTTGAGTCATTCGGGAGCTAAGCACCGGTGATCCTTGTGGACTACGCTCCTCAACAGGCACATAGCTCATAATCTCCTGCTCGAAGAGGCTAAGCGAGAGAAGAAAGAGGAAAAAACGTTACTATATATACGTGTATATATGAAATCATAGCTTGAATTAATGTTTGTATCTTATTGCTAATAAAACAGTAGCTCATGTGGCATACTATTTATTATTCACTATTATTCAATGCTTAATACTCAAATAAATCATAAAAGTTTTTTTTTTTTGTTAAGCTGACAATAAACTAATTAGAAACATTTGCAAGCTGCAGCAGCAAGTGCAACAAATAAAAATAAATGGTTTTCAGTTTCACAGTTCCAACAAAACAAAACTGTCTTTAATCGATTATTATCGATTATTCTATGGCTTGTAAATAGTTGCTGAAAATCATTTCATAAAGTTGTTATTTCAAACGTACTTTGGTTTTTCATCGGTCATTATCGACAAAAATCGATTAATTGTTTCGATTGTTTTTGTGAAAAGTTTTTTTTCTTTTAACTATGTTGCTCAATTTTAGTTTGTTGCTGTATCATCGAATAATTATGCTTATTAAGTGGATTATCGATAAAAATCGATTTTTTTTATTTTATTTGGTTTTGCAAATCGGTAAAAATTGTCTACCGACAAAACTCAGCAGACAATTGCACCCGAACAAAGGGTTTATATAATGTAAATATTTAAAAAGATCGATGGACTTTTTCGACTCGATCTATCGATTAAAGTCCAACATGCATTTTGATTGTTAAATGCAATCAGAATCAATCAGAATCAAACTTGACCATGATTTTTCATTCTAAACACACACACAGCAAAATTAATGAAAACGTACGCCGGAAGGAATTTCAACTAACCGCAAACCTTGGAACAAGAACTTATCGAAAGCTTTCCCAATACGTTTTTCTTTGTGTTTTTGTTTTCATGCTATTTATCGACCTGAAATCATGTATTTGTCCAATATTCCGCAATATTCTAATTGTCGATTCATAATTTGTTTTTATTAATATTATTTTTGTTTGTTTTTTTACTGTTTTCACTTTATTTTTTTGCGCTTACTTTTTGACCTTCAACTTGAATTTGAAAATTGGTCAATTAATAACACAAATTATGGCGATCGGTGACTGTCTGTGGTCAAAAAGGGGCTGGGTCGACGAGGCTAGGGGGGGAGGGCATGATTGAACGTGTCTATGCATTAGTGACAACAGTTTGACTGCAATTAACGCCTCTTTGCTCAGAGCACGGAAATGACTAATTTCAAATTTTAAAGAGAAAAAATTACGTATTTTGTGAAACCGATAAATAAATTTGGTACCGCTAACTAATGTTAATTTAAAATGGTAACTGATCGTCAAGTGTATAATTTGGGCCGTGTCAAATTACTTTCAAATTGACTGAAGTTAACAAATTATTAGCACAAAAACAAAAACAACAAACAAAAAAGAAAAAGTTAAAGTTAAATAGGAAAAACGAATACAGGAAATTGCAATTAACGTAAATTAAAAGCGAGCATTTGGTAAGCAACATGCGGGTTCTGTCACCCACAATGGTGCGACAATTGGTGGTGCTTGGTTTGTTTGGTGGTGTCATCTTTATTTATTTTTTTTGTTCGGGTTATCGTCGGTTTGAAATGCAATATGAACTGATGGATTCAAATACACTCATAGGTCAACAACAAATGTTTTTTATTTTTTTTGCGGATGGGTTAACAATTTTAATTAAATAAGCTTGAGAACAAATTGAAACTGTGTGCCTATAGTAAACGAAAAAAAGGAACAATTGAATTTATATGAGACTGAAGACATTCGCAGTTAACATTTTTAAGACAATCACAAGCTAAATGCTTGATACAATCCAAAAAAAAAAATCAAATCCTTTGTAAATCAAAAATAAATTAACTAAAAACTTATTTATACTGATAATAATAATGATGTTACAAAAGTATCACTCACTGAAATCCAAATACATTCTTCTATTTATTTATGTACTCAGGTATGCTGCACCTTATCCAAACACACACATATATACACGTATATGAACCAAGCTGTTGCAATATCAACTTAAATGGTCATATTATTGTTATTGTGATAATAACAAGCAAAACAAAATGCCATCAATATTTTTGCACATAATGAAGGCATGTATGTTTTTGTTTGTTTGTGTGTGTGTGTGTGTGTATCTGGAAGTTCGTGTGTGAAATATGCAAAATATGTTGTATGGAACACAATGTTGTTGTATACGATTGTTAGACATAAAACATAACAGAGTTAAACAAGTTTCGCAAAGTTTCTTATTTAAATGAATGCATTATTTAATTAATCTACTTTGAAAATTTGTGATTAAAACGCAACTTACTTGCCCAGTTGGGGATTGTAGGTGAAGCTGAACTTGGAAAAGAGTCTCATTTGATATTCTTATACGGGCTAACTGGCTGGCTGGCTGGCTGGCTGGCTATGGCCGGCAGCTCTACTCGGATTATAGAGCTC
This sequence comes from Scaptomyza cyrtandrae, assembly GCA_035044605.1. Classification (NCBI taxonomy): domain Eukaryota; kingdom Metazoa; phylum Arthropoda; class Insecta; order Diptera; family Drosophilidae; genus Scaptomyza; species Scaptomyza cyrtandrae. The sequence goes on from JAWNNS010000639.1 coordinate 9,868,808, forward strand.
TCTCAAATGGATACTCAATTAACACACAATAAACTTTTATCCACAACAAAAAAAAATAAAATAAAATAAAACAACACCTGGCATAAACTTGGCGTAAATTCAATTCCCCGAAGATACGAAATGAAAAACCTTTTGACGACTGAATTTCTGTTTTTTGTAGAGTGCGCGTTGGAGTTGAATTTTAACCCAAAAGAGAAAGGGAAAGAGATAGAGTGAGAGTGAGAGTGAGAGATAGGGAGATATATTGAGAGCGAGGCCCGATAGCAGTTGATAAGTTGATAAGCGTACATGATAAGAAATAAAAACCCGTTGTTGGTTGGGTATTACGATTTAACCAATGTCGCAAGTCCAGTAAGTAAGTATGGATCGATGGATGGATGGATGGATGAAGGGGGTTTGTGGTTGTAATCCGTTAAGTTATTGCGGCTAGTTGCAATGTTTCAACAGTTGATCGACACAAACACAATCTGGCAACCCCAATTCCCGAACAGAGAATGCGCCAAGATAAGGGTTCAACAAATTTCATATTGTTTATGGTTATTTCCTTTTTTATTGTTTTTGTTTTGTTGTTGAGTAATATGAATAGAGATAGAAGATACTCAGGCATACTTAAGTACAATATACTTTCGCTCGCCTTGATCCTTAAGCCTATCCATCTATCTATCTATCTATCTATCTATTGCCTGGTGCAGCAATTAGTGCGAGTAATTGGAAACCAAAACAACAAGTATGTTGCAACATGTTGATGACGATTCTTTTCTCACAGCATTAGATTTACAAAGATAAGAACGCTTACGCGATTTGTTGTTTTCGTTTGCATTCCTTTAACCAGAAACCATGAGATACTTTCAAATATATGCATAGTATTTATTTTATCTTCATTGGGTGGCAGCAGCAATCTTACAATCGTGAGAATCGCATACTGTATCTATCTATGTATGTATGTGGTATAAGGAACTTGTGTGGAAGTCGATCTTTTCTTTTGCATTTATGAATGACGCAGTCAGTATTGCAACATTGCAAAATATGCTTTGTAGGCGCAATGAATTGTATTCATGATTCATAAGATTATGTTATATATGCAGTCGTATAGTACGAGCAATCTACAATGTATCGTAAACGAATGCAAACGAAGCCAAGCGTGTAATCTTAGAACTCAGGATGTTGATGTACTTGGTCGGACCACGCCAAAGTGACACTTAGATGGAGACAAAGAGAGATAGAGAGAGAGAAGGATAGCAGGAAGTTTTTTGAACCGTTGCTTTAGTTAACAGGGGAAGCTTACTTACAAAGCTTTATTTTCAAAAAGGTTCTTCAAAAACATTCAAATCGTTGTCTCAACATTTTATACTTCATTCGAAAAACCAAACACATTTAATCTGGATTTCGAATTTCGAATTTTCTGGTGTATTTTTTCTTAGAGTTTTATGTTGCCAAGTCAACTAATTTGTATCTATAATCTATTGTATCTCTTAATTTGTCAATGTATGTAACCTTATCTTACGCTATAAGTGTGCCTTAGATATTCTTGTCTTTTCATTTGGGTTGAGCTAAATATGTTTTTTGGTATCTAAGATTTGTTAAACAAGAAACAAGAAACAAAATCTCAAATTCTTGCAATTTTTAAGGATTTCTTCTTTAAATTACAAAATTGACATGTGTCCATATCCATAATCGATCGATTATATATTTTATTTTATTACTTATAATTCGAAGCTGCTTTGCTTTCATTTGCTAACATTTTCACCAGGTTAAATCTAATCTTAACCTAACTTGTTTGACTTCTACTTTCAATTTTCATCAAACTATCTAGTGAATTGGGTAACAAATTTAAAAAGTAATTCTTTAAATTATATTTTTGATAAGATTACAAATGTACGCGGCAGAAGCAGAAGTCTCAAAAGTTCGTTAAGCTCTGAATAAGAAATAAAAAAAAAAAAATAGACCAAAAACAAAAAAACGCATAAACAATTAACAGTTTGCTATGTGTTAAGTTCATAAAAATAAATAATAACTTTTTTTTTGCCAGTTAAAAACAAATATTTGGTTTTTCATTGCATATATAATAAAACTTTAAGAAGACGTTTAAAAAAATATTTCATTACGGAATGCATTTTGCTTTTGTATTTCACCAATGCGAGTAATTTCCAAAAGTTCATAAAAATAAATAATACCTTTTTTTTCGCCAGTTAAAAACAAATATTTGGTTTTTTATTGCATATAGAATAAAACTTTAAGAAGACGTTTTAAAAATATTTCATTACGGAATGCCTTTTGCATTTGTATTTCACCAATGCGAGTAATTTCCAAATGATTTAGTCATGATCGAAACGATATTTGCATTTCTTGACATAACTTAAAACAAGTAAAAAGGTTCTAGTCGAGAAATCCCGACTAGACGATACCCTGAACCCTATATGCTATCTCAAAGTTTTCCATATTCAAGATTTTGTTGTTATCAATCCAATGGGTATATCGAAAACGGGAAGAGTTATCAAAAATCGAAAACAAACTTGTACTGCCTAGGGATAAGGCGAGCTTAGGTTTAAAATCTGGAGTCTCTAGCTGTTATAGTCAACGAACGGACAGACGGACATGGCTATATCGACTCGGCTGTTGATGCTGATCAAGAATATATATACTTTATGGGGTCGGAGATGCTTCCTTCTGGCTGTTACATACATTTGCAAAAAACCATTATACCCTTTTTGCCCATTTTGAATGGGTTTAGGGTATAAAAAAAACCTAACTAACTGGTTAGTTTCACACAGCTTATAAATAGGATAGGTATGTCGATCGATTATTTATTCTTCGATACTTACACGGCCCAAACGATGTAAGCAGCCTTCGATAGGAAGCCCATTGTGGTGCAGTGCGCTCAAAGATTTGAGCACTGAATGGTTAAACATGCCGTTGGTTGCAATGGATGCTTGAAATTCTTTTCGAAACTGTTCGTTAAAAGCGCAACCAACTAATTATTATTATAGTGACAACTTACAAAGTATAATAACAAAATGAATGCACAAGCACAAAAAAACAAAACAAAAAAACAAAAAAAAAAACAAAATACAGTTGAGAAACAAGCGCACGGATTTTAATTAAATATTAATTTATTAACTTTTTTTTTCTTTTTAAGTTTAAGATTTATGTATTTGTGTTTTATTGCGACAGGCTGACAGTTGAAATGATTCTGTTTTATTTTTTGTTTAATTTTTTTATGTTTTTTTTTTTTGTATGTATTTATGTGTGTTTTCAGTTTTAAAGAGGCGCGCGAAACCGAAAACAGTGTCAAAGTGTCGAGTCGAATCGAGTCAGAATCGGATGTATGTATTTATGTATGTATGTTTGTATGTTTTTAAAGCTTTAACGTTAAATGCGCGTCCCCGCCGATTTTCTAATGTCGAATAGCAAACGCAGAATGGACGCGTTTGTCTAGCGTCCAACCGATAAATATGAAATTGGAAATGGAATTAAGCGAGCGCACAAAAATATACAGAAGCAACAACAACATCAACAACACAAACAACAAAAACAACAACAACAACAGCAACAGCATTAACAACAACTCCAAACAGCAAACAGCAAAGAAAATTGTTTAATTGTAATTTTTTTTTTTTGTTCTTTGCGCCGAAGTGCAGCCGAAGCGCTAACGAACGAATTGCCGAACTTTTCAATTCTGCTGCGATGACAGCGACGCCAACGGCAACGCCAACGGCGACTGCGCTACTGCCTCAAGAATTAAATGAACGGCATTTAGGCTTTCAAAGTAGTACGGAGATTGGTAGGGTGGTGGGGGGGATGGTCTATTGCTAGCTGACTCACAACTCAACTTGATGGTGGTGCACTTGGATAACGAGTGATTGAACTGGCTAGGGCGACACGGCAGTTAGAGTGAGAGAGAATAAATAGCATGTGCTGCACACGATGACAACTGTGGCGTTGGTCATGGTTCTGGCTCATCATCAGCCGATCGCCGATTGCCGATTGCCATACATATATATGCGGTGAATGTGGGGAGTTTCGTAGTCCAAAAGAGACAGGGTTGTAGCTTAAAACATTAAAGGGCGCGCCTGTGCATTTAGCACACCCAAAAACAAAATATCTATATATATATATATATATATACGTATTTGTAGTAGTTGATGGTTGCAACAACAAAAACGTCTACTGTTAAAAGCACACCACACATCCAAAGCCCAGGTCCAAGCCCATGCCCAGACCCAATGAACTGGAAACCAAGCGAGACGTAACAAAATTGGAGCCCCAAATTTGCCTTCAATGGGTCAAATCACAAAAACAAATAAAAAATAAACCTCCTCAAATGCTTGTCAACGCTTCAGTTGTGACAAAATAGGCAATATGGTACCTCTTAATTCTATATAATATACCCTTGCTGGAGGGAGTTAAACTGTCTCAAAGATTTCAAATTAAGTTTTTAAACTCCAAAAAATCTATTCTCAAATGACTTTAATACGTTTAAAATACAAAAATCAAGTTAAAAGCGTAAACAATTGTAAGTAAAGCTTTACTTAAATAAAGATTATCTTATTCCTAAGTAAGAACTTTAAACTATTCTCTCAAAGAGTATACGAAAATCAACAACAACAACAACAAAACAACCATTTCTTGACCAATGATCATCATTGATGATCGTTGCTACTAATGAAGATGACGTATGTAAGTTAGCTGCCACACACACCCCCCCAATTCCCAACCCCTTTTTCACAAGCGAACCCAACCCAAAACTGATTAAAGCTTAGAGCCAAGCCGAGCCGAGTATTCCAAGTTGCAGCTGAAGCTGAAGCTGTAGAGAGACGCTCGAAGACGCCGTCTAGCCAATAAATTATGGTTTATTGGCAAATGTTCATTTGTCGCTTTGGCAGCTGAAATTGGGTTAAACTGCTGCTGTTGCGACTCGTTTCGTTTCGTTTCGTTTCATTTCATTTCGTCTCCTTTATTTATTTTTATTTTTTTCTCTCCAAACGGATTAGCACGAGAGAGAATTAAGATTTTGTTTGTGCTGTTGTTGTTGCTGTTAAAGGGGCGCGTCTTCAAACCATACAATTAACAGATAATTAATAATAAAAAGTAAAAAAAAAAATAACAAAAGCAACAAACGCAAAAAATGCTGATAAGATATTCAAACAGGGTGATTCTTGCGTCATATCTTAATGACTCTCCCAAGTTTACGCCTTAAAGAAATACCACATGGATATAAGTCAAATAAATAAGCAAAAAAAAAGTTAACTGAGAAATGTCGATAATAATAACAATAACTGATTTTTAGACACTCAAATTTAATGTTATTGATAATTGAGAAACAAATGATTAAATGAAATTGATCCTGTCATCTCATTTCTGAATGAATAACAAATAAGGATTAACTGTAACTGTACGTGTATGTGTATTATCATCATTTTATCATATACATTATTACTTGCTTCGTTAAAATGTAGATTATTTAACTTAAATTTACTTAAACTAAGCAAGCTTTTGGGACTGCCCACTCCCGGTTTGTTAGTGCCAACTTGAATTTGATTGTCGCGTTTTAGGGATGCAATGAAGCGAAATAATTAATGTAGTTGAATGCAATTAAATCGCTCAAAAAAAAATCGGTGGGTGTTGTTGTTGATCATAAGTTTAAGTCAGCTCCATTAGATCTCTACGTAAACTAATCTTATGGCTTAATCTTGCAAGAACAACAACAACAACAACAAAAACAACAACAACGATAACAAGTTGCACAGATTAAGGTCACAGCGTAATGCATGTGAATATTTCCTCAATATTTGTGGTTGAGTCAACAATAAAAACACTGCACGAAATGAAATATTGGGCCAATTAAACAATAAGTGTGTGGCTCTAAGGCGAGATGGTATTGCAGTTGGCAGTTGGTTGCAAGCAATTTGTTTTAAACAATTTTGTTTCTTGTAACCTTGTTGTTATTGGTATTGGAAGTGTTTTGGAAAATTAGCTGCTAACCTTCGCAGCGATTTTTCAAATGCAATTAACACACATGCAGTCGATGACGAGCTCACTGAAGCAGGACGACCAACACCAACACGAACACCAACACGAACACGATGAACACCACACAACACCATTGAGACATCCATTGGTTGAACCAAACCAACTAGCTGTTGAATGACGCACAAATGCAATTTGGTGCCGAAGCCTTTGCCAAATGCACCTTGGCTATGACTCTGACTCTGACAGTTCCACTTGAATATGAATGTTATTTGTTATTTATTATTTATTATATTTTATTTTTATTTTGCGTGTAGGTCAAAATCCATGTTAAGAACTTCAACCAACGAAGGTTAAGGTTGCAACTTGCAACACAAAAACATTTAATTTAAGAACACAAAATTTGAAGAACTAGAAGTTTCTTCACATACTTTCGTATTCACTTGTGTTGGACTCTACACTTAAACCACATTTAATAAAGTTTAAATGATCTGAAATTAAGTAAATGAATAGTATTTAGATCAAGTACAAATAGTCTTAATAAAAGAGTTCATGATTGTGAATCAAGATATAAAACCCTTACTTAAATTAAGATCAACATTTTCGATAAAGTTTGCAAATTTTAAGTATAGTTTTCTTAATCGATATCAATAAATTTTAATAATAAAGGCTTTCAACAATATCAATTACATAATTCTAAACTATATTTCAAAAAGCACTTACCTAAGCAATATGGTCAATTGCAAATCATGGCCAAGACGCTCCAAGGCGGCCACACCCTCAACTCTAAGTATATTAATTTTTTCACGCAATGAACGGGACACAGTGTGTTGACCCTGACGTTCTCGTAGAATCTCCAGAATGTTAGGTTGTCGCAGAAATGCAATGACCTACAAGAAAATAATAAAATAAAAATCAAATCGTAAGCAAATATTTGGAACAAATGTTGTAGGCATCCATATGAATATTTATATATATGTATGAAAACAGTAAGCATCTAGAATAATCATACGAATCGGTTAATATAGTTGATCGGTCCAAGGTGAAAACGGACTAACTTTAAGTTGTTAACTTAAGAAAGTCGAGATTTAAATTGGGAGCTTTGGAATAGGAAATTCGAAAGATTTATGTTTGTTTGTATAAAAGTACCGACCTTTTCATTGTAGGCAATTGGAACGTCCTCGTAGGCGGCCTGAGCATGAGCACTACCGCTGCTACTGGGACCTCCTCCGGTAGCACCAACACCGCCACCGCCACCGCTCAAACTTAAGGCACAGGCAATTGCTGCGGCTGTGGTGCAATTATGGTTTGCGGCTGCTGCTGCTTGATTGGCACTGCTGCGACAAGGGCGTGGCGGAGGCAGGGGCGGTACGCCGGAGACCGAAACGGTCGCGCTGCTGCAACTGGAGCTATTGGAGTTAATGTGACCACTGGTTGCCGACAAACAATTGCCATCAACCAGATCTGGATGCGTCTGTTGTATATACTGATTATGCTGCTGCTGCTGCTGACGATGCCGGACAACACGAGGACACTCAACGGGCAGGCGGGGATCCATGAAGGAGGTCTTGCGATGCTGATGATCGATAAAGAACTGTTTGCCAGACTGATCGATTTTCGTCTCCCAGCTAGAGGGCAAATCGCGACTCAGTTGCGCAAAGGTATTGACCAACGCGACCAGATCCTTGTTGTACTGATAGCGCTGAAAGCATTGGGGATCACGACGGATACGCATCACCATATGCTTCAGTGCCGCGTTGCGATTGTATATGGCCAAGGCTGCCTCATTGGTGTGCAGCAGCGAATAGAAATCCGGACGGCAAAGCAACAGCACAGCCGGATGAATGGCAATATTCAGGGAGGAGGTGGCGGCGGCGGATGAGCCCGGTGCCGGTGGCGGTGGTGGAGATGCTGTGGTTGCACCTGTAACTGTAGATGCTGTTACTGTTGTTGTTATTGCTGCAGCGGATTGTTGTTGGGCAGCACCACGTGGCAGATTATAGAGTGGATTGTGGGCATGACCCGTGGACGGCTCGGCACGGTTGTGCATGGCTAAACATTGGTTCTCATTGGTGATGGTGCGTCGTATGGACTGATAACGTCTATCCAGCTGCTGGCGATGATGCTGCTCCCGACCACCGGGTCCACCCGTACTGGCACCACCCGGACGCTGCCATGATGTGGTGCGTGTTGTATGATCAATATAAAAGATCCGTCCATGACTATCCATGCGCGCCTCCCATGCCGGCGGCAATGGTGGTTCACCCATTACGCACCCTCCACCGTTCGCACCGTGCGCTCCATTCGCATTATCCATAAGATTAGAGCCGGCTGCAGCGGCGGCGGCGGCGGCAGCTGCTGCTGCACTGCGTTCCGGTATGGAGGGCAGACGAGTGCTACTTATGTGCAACATTTCATTGCTGTCGTCCGTAGCAAGGGTGGCGCTAGCATCGGGCGCGGGTGAGCCGGGTTGACTAGAATTGCACTCGGGCACAGAGTTGGCAGTGACGGCTTGAAGACGCGCATGACGACGTGCATGATGTGTAGGCGTTGGTGGACAGATAAGACCACTAACGGCTGTAGGTCCGGCTCCTCCTCCACCTACACGCTTGAGTAGTCGCTGCTGTGGACGCTGTGCATGAAATGTGGGCGTACCAGGAGGCGGCAGAGCCAATGGCAAAGGCAGCAAAGACTCCAAGCCACCAACGCCACGTCCACGCGTTGGCGAATGCTGCTCGGGACTTGGGATGCTGAGATCTAGTGGTGATGCACTGCGCGTGGAACAGCCAGAGGGTGGACTGCGTGTTCGCTTAGGCGATAGGAGCAGACGCGGAGAATTGTTGCAGCTGCTGCTGAGATGGGATTCATCCTTGCCATTCGAGAGGGCACGAGTTAAGGGACGATGCTGTCGCAAATAGGGAAAATTATGTCCATTGTTGGAGTTGGCACTGGTGCTGGCCAAGCTGTTGTTGTTGTGCTGCTCCTGCAGCGGAAATGTGGGAAACTCATAAGTGAGATGAGCGGGCACCTTCTGTGTGCTAATCGTATTGATGTAGCTATCGGGTCCGATTTTTTTTTGGATCAGCGGCTTAAAACGCATTGGCGGCGGACTGGCTGTCTCCAGCTGTCCTGGACCAGGTCCTGGTAGACGCAATGGCGAACTGCAGGCACCACTGTAGCTGGGCAGTGTTTCATCCGCATGGAGTCGCTCATCCGTATCGAGTATATCGAACTTAAACACATCGCCATGAAGCTTGGCACGTGGTGGCCATGAGCGCTCCAAAGGACGATGCGCTGCCGGCGGCGTCTGTCTCAAATTATTACTGTTATGCCTTGGACGACCTAGTGCTCCCGATGCACTGGCCTGTAGGGCTGCTGCGGCTCCCAATAGACTCTCAACGGCGGCAGCTTCCTCATCCAGATCGTCGTCGTCATCATTATGCTGCTGTTGATGCTGATGATGATGATTAAACTCCTCTTCATGCTCCTCCTCTTGTTGTTGCTCCTGCAGCTCGGCAACTGTGAGCGTGTCCACCATTTCAGCGGGCACAGTTTCAAAGCACTCACGCGCCACCCACAAATTAAAGCTATCACCATTGGATGCCAATGATTTGGTTTTTTTCTTGCAGCTGGCACTTTGTGGAGACAATGTCCATGATTTGCGCCGTGCGCCGCCACCGCCAGTGCTGCAGCTGCCATCGCTGCCAATGCTGCCGTTGCATGAACTGCTCGGCGATAGCGTCGCAACAAGAGCGACAGCTGGCACAGGCGTCTCGCACGACTTGGTCGAGAACAGCGTCTGGTGTTTAGGAGGTGCTACTGCTCCTGCTTCTCCAGCTTCAGCTATTTCGCTAATTTCGTTGTGTGTCTCTTGTTGAAAGTCTCTTGGAGCTGAAACAAATGTTGTTATTAATAAAAAAAAAAAGACAAGCATTTGAATTTACTAACTTTGGTTACGCTTAATGCGCATCACAATCGCATCCGATGAGGCTGCCAGTGGCTGCTGCTCAATACCATTTTCAGCAGTCACAGCATCTACGTCCGCATCACTTATATTCACTCTGACGTCACTGGTTAAAGTTAGTGCACGGATTGTTGTTTCAAGCTCATCGCTTTCATTGCCATTGCGCGCCTCATAATAAGCATCCTTGGTATCATCATCGTCATCGTCATCATCATCGTCATCATCACCATTATCCTCTTCTGCGTCATTGTTTTGCGTTGCGGTTGTTGTTGCAACTAGATTAACAAGCTCAGCATCTGCAGAGCTCTGGCCAAGGCAGCCGCCAGTTGTGACACCCGATACAGCAACGTTCGCTGGAGCTTCCATGCTGCTCCTGCTGCTGGTCCTGCTCCTGCTTACCCCACCCCAACTGCTGATGCTGCTCTACTTTTTTATAGATTTCTTGTTTCGCATAATATTGGCTGCTTGCTGCTGCGTCGTTGTGTTCTTGCTATCGATAAGTTTTCAAATGCTACACAAACAGCTGTTTATTAAGTCTTCTTCTTAACCCACCACTGTACGCGCTAAACAGCAGATTTTCCCATGTGTGTCAAAATTTCAATGGTGCCAGCAACGATTTTCTGAACTTTTTCATGAGTCAAAATACATTGAAGTCAATTATTTTAAATGTTTTTCGACAGAAAGAATGGTCCTCAATTCCAATTCCAAATTCAAAGAAAATAAATTTAGAGTAATTTATCGGTCAGTTTTAGAGAAAATAAAGTAATTAAAAAAGGCCCATCGAGCTGGTAGATCCCACATGAACTGAACTACTGCGCAACAGAAAGCTGACTGACATGGCGAGGGATGTTTACATATGCCTACAGCAAACGGCTGACTTGTAGGTAATTGAGTTGCTATCACTTTTACAAATTTTATTTTAAAGAAGTTGTCTCAAACTGCGCGGTATTTGCCAATAAAGGTTCCAATTTTACATTTGCCATGCTGGTCATTGAGAAAATCGTACCCATCCTATTATATATATTTAATTCATAAAGCTCATCGAAAGACACATTTACAAAAATGGCAGCCTTGTTAATAGGTCATTGAAGTAACGGATCTTTACAGTTATTTGTACCCTTCAAATATTTTTATAGCAATGGGACTAGTGGCATACGCAAAATGAATTGTGTCGAGAACGAATTGGAGCTGGCTGCTAAATTTCTTATACTATGTATACGAACTAGATAAACCAAAGAGAGGTACTCAGGTGAATATGCTATGTATGGAAATCAAATAAAATAATAAACATTGACCTATAGTATTAACCACGAATCTATCATCGGCATATACAAATTTGTACTCTATTTTAGACCGAACAACATTATGTTCTTCAGTTATTAGGATCTGCAGCAAGAGTACTTGATCTTCGGCACAACGAATTATATATTCAAATCACATGTGTCCACATTCAATTGCATGTTCTAGTGCATACGTAGTACAATTTAATAGCGGACGCCTGCGATAGCATTCAAATTTAATGTGATTTTCCAATTAACAATATGGAGGTGCTTTAAAATGCATAATGCCGTGACAGCTGTCCAATCGATGACAAATTATGCCTAATTATATAAAGGATGCAGACTTATAAGTTACGGCAAAGTTTTGCCAATTTCCTTGCAGTAGTTGTGGAGAATGGTTGAAATGGATTTAAAATTTTACCTCTGCTTAATATTGGGCATTAGCCTAAGTGCGACCAGCGAGCAGGAGCTGAAGATAAGTTAGTTTGAGTGTATTTCAAAAATACTTTGGAAACAAAATTTCCTCATTTTATTTCGTTTGTTTTGCAGCCTTCTGGATTGAGCCAGTACAGCGGACAGAGTTTAGTGCCGATTATGCTGCAGTGTTCAATGAATTGGAAGCATTACAATTGGGTGTGACCATTAGCGATACTGTAATAGAGCTAACGCGTTCCGATGATCAGCAGGACATGATCAGCTGTAAGTAGGCAAGAACATTTACGAAATCCTTTTGACCAATTGTGACCATTGTTATGTCTTATAGTTTGCGAAATTCTGGGCAGCGTGGGCAGCACTGTGATTGTGGATCTAAGCTATACGCGTTGGTCCCAAGGCTATGAGCTGGCGCGCACCCATGGCATTGCCTATGTACGTCTGGAGCGGATATTGCGTCCATTTCTGGATATGTTTGCCAGCTTTATGCAAAAGAAGCGTGCCAACAATGTGGCCATGATCTTTCAAAATGCTCGTGACACCATGGAGGCAATGCAGCATCTGCACGATGGCTATCCATTTCGCACGATGATATTGAATGCCAGCGATGAGTTTGCAGAGCGTCTTCAGGCGTTGCGACCGCCACCCACTTATACCGCAATATTTGCCCGTGGAGCTGCAATGAACGGAATCTATGAACGCGTATGTAGAGGCCGATTCTTTTGTTTTTTTTTTTTGCCAGTCATGACTGTCATGACTGGCTCTTAATATTTGCAGGTGGAAAAGAGCAACTTGTTCAAGCGGCCAACGGAATGGCATTTGGTTTTCCTTGATACCAGAGATCGCGTCTTTAAGTACAAGCGAGATGTGGAATTTGCAACACGTTTCCTTCTAAATGCGCGCGCAATATGTCGTTCCATGCAGATGCGTGAACTTTATTGTGGCAGCGGATTTACGGTAAGCCCTTTGGAAGTATGTAACTTAAGGCAGTTTAGTTATTCAGTTTCAACTGCAGCTACAACGCGCTCTACTTCTGGATGTGCTACGGAGTATGATATATGCGGCGGTTGCTAGCCTACCGTTCCCACAACCAGTTTATCTTGAATGCAATTCGAGCGCAGAAGTAACAAATGAAGTGAATGCGAATAGTGCTTGGTTTCAGAATGTTCACTGGAGTAACTTTGTGGGCTTTGTGCCAGGCAATGATCAGGAGGAGCAGTTAGATGATGAGGACCCCGTAGCGCATCTTACGTTTGTGGCCAATATTTCGGCCGGGTACTATTCAAATGAGCACGAGGCCAAAACAGGCCTGGCCACTTGGGCGGCTGGAGAGCTGCAATTGCTAAACGATACAATCAGTCCGAGTCGTCGCTTCTTTCGCGTTGGCACCGCAGAAAGTATGCCCTGGAGCTACTATAAACGCGATCCGGATAGCGGTGAGCTGTTACGCACACGTACCGGTGCACTCATCTGGGAGGGCTACTGCATCGATTTTATTGCCCGGCTGTCGGAGAAACTCAACTTTGATTACGAAATTGTGGGGCCAACAAAGGGACACATGGGTGAGCGCAATGAATTTGGTGAGTGGGATGGCGTGGTTGGTGATTTGGTGAACGGTGAAACCGATTTTGCCATTGCTGCCCTCAAAATGTATTCGGAGCGTGAGGAAGTAGTTGACTTTCTGCCACCGTATTTCGAATCGACGGGCATCTCCATTGCGATTCGGAAACCCATGCGTCGCGTCTCACTATTTAAATTTTTGACCGTGCTAAGATTGGAGGTTTGGCTGAGCATTGTGGCCGCTCTGGTCGGCACGGCATTCATGATTTGGATCTTGGACACGTATTCGCCATACAGTTCGCGCAACAATCGCGATGCGTATCCATATGAATGTCGTGAATTTAATTTGAGGGAGTCCTTCTGGTTTGCCTTGACCTCGTTCACGCCCCAAGGTGGCGGTGAGGCACCCAAAGCAATTTCTGGACGCCTTCTAGTTGCCGCCTATTGGCTATTTGTGGTCCTGATGCTGGCCACGTTTACGGCCAATTTGGCTGCCTTTCTCACAGTGGAACGTATGCAGACGCCAGTGCAGTCATTGGAGCAGCTTGCGCGTCAATCACGCATTAATTATACGGTTGTCAACAATTCGGACACCCACCACTACTTTATAAATATGAAATTCGCCGAGGAAACACTGTATCGCATGTGGAAGGAGTTGGCGCTGAATTCGTCAAAAGATTATCATAAATTTCGCATTTGGGACTATCCCATAAAGGAACAGTATGGGCACATTCTGCTAGCCATCAATACCTCGAAGCCAGTTGACAATGCTACCGAAGGATTTAAGAATGTGGTTGCGCACGAAAATGTCGATTATGCGTTCATACACGACTCTGCGGAGATCAAATACGAGGTAACCGTAAATTGCGATCTTTCGGAGGTAGGTGAGGTATTTGCCGAGCAGCCATATGCCGTTGCCATACAGCAGGGCAGTAATATGGGTGTGAGTATTACCCTTATACAAACTATACGAAACATTATTGTATTTGGCTCTTTTTCGCAGAGTGATATAAGCTATGCCATCTTGGAGCTACAAAAGGAACGCTTTTTTGAACAACTAAAAGCAAAATACTGGAATGCATCTAATGCGCGTAACTGTCCGGTTGACGAGGATGAAGAGGGCATTACTCTGGATAGTTTGGGTGGCGTTTTTATAGCAACATTTATTGGGCTAGTTCTGGCCATGGCCACGCTATCCTTTGAAGTTATGTACTTCAATAAGAAACAAAAGGCATTGTCTCTTGTTACACAGGTCAAGCCCATCGATGGTATTGAAGAAGCTAAAATTGCTTGGATTGACACCACAGCCAAATCGAAGGAAAATAAATTTATGCCCAAAAATCCAGCTAAACTGACCCCGCCTCCATCATTTGAGGCTGCCACACTTCACGGCAACAAGAAAATGGCATCTGTTACGCTGGGAGATAGCAAGTTTAGGGCTCGGCCCCGTGATGGCCTACATTCGCGTCGTGCACTTGGCTCATCCTTTACTGCTGTGGGCTACATAGAATAGAAGATTATTCAAATCAAATCTAATGAACTTTGTCAACATTTTATTAGCTGACTATGTGTTTGTCCCCTTAAGCGTAGTTTCTAGTATTGAACTCAGCAAAAAGTTACACAATAACAAAAATATTCAATAGTAAAAACAACAAAAAATTCAATGTCTTAATACAATTTTTTTTTGCAAATTAAAAATGTAGAATTCAAACCAAATAAAAGATTTTCACGTTTAGAAATATTTTAGTTTATGTAAGTTCATATTTTTATTTGAAGAGAACATGAATAATAATAAATTAATAACAATTGCTTCCAGCTTGGACATTTAATGAGTCAACGAAATCCTTAGCGAAATTCCTAAGAATCTTCTTTAAATATCGCTCACGATGCAAAATTAAAACAATTCTATATTAACATTGTCCAAAATAATGGTTTATGCAAGCCAGCAACGGTCAAGTTGAATTGATTCAAGCTCTCGATAAGTTAACAATTTTCAGCACGATAGTATCCAAAAATAATAGTTATCGATATTTATATATTTTGCACATCGCTAACAGTACTAATGTACCAGCTACTAATTTTACTGTGTGCAGGAAAACGATTCACTCAAGACATAAGATATCATTGAAGTGTGAATAATTGTAATTGTAATAGAAACGACAGCGACAGCAAAACGAATTCCTATTATTTGAAATCAAAGCAATATTATTTTCGAACTTTATTTCCGTACGTTCATATCGATTTCGATAGCTGCAAAAAGTGCCACACAGGCGACGGGGGTCGCAAAATAAACAAGAGGTATCAAAATGCGTGTGCTAGGGCCATCGCACATATTAAATATTAAATCAATATTTGTGGCTCTAATTGTCGCATTGTTGACTGCGCCAAATGTCGTCCTTTCCCGTAAACATCACTTGGAAGTTCGCGTAAGTTACATAGACATACATACATATGTAGCCGGCATCTCACATGATTTATGATTTCGAGCCGAGCTCCCCTTCAATATTTGTTGTTCAAATGCGTATTTGTTAAATGTCTCTTACAGAATGATATGCGTCCATATATTGCGTTGAGCACATTCGGTTTTTACACAAACGGGCATTTGGACGTCCAGCTGAACATGCTAACAATTGATGATGAGCAGCCAACAGACTTGGTATGCAAAAAGGAATTTAACGCATTTTATATAATTGAGTTTATAGTAAATATGCCATTTATTGGTGTTTGCAGTTTGGTCTATCGCTAGACAAGACCACAATTGATCAGCTTAATCCCTATCTGGACTCGCATCAGAATAAGTGCATATTGGAGGAGCCGCCATCAAATCAAAAAAGTGGACCAATTCTATTCTTTGTGCTGGATCTAAAGGAGTTAAAGTAAGAGTTTTTATCACTTGCAACTGAATTGAATGATTATTTGTTGTTGTTATTTTTTTCAGAGTGCGTGTGCAATGCTCACCAGAATGGGCCAACAAGCATATCTACAAAGATGTGACGTACCGTCACAAGCGGAACTCACGTATTTCAAAGGTCAGTGATGCTGCACTGTTCATGCAACAACGTCGTCGTCGTCGCGCCGTGGCGCCCGTAGATTCAGATGTCGATGATATGGATGATCATTCTGTTGAGGAGCCAATGCAACCATTGTTAGACGCAAAAGCAAATCTCGAACAGCCGAAGCTATCGTCACCCATTGTTGCGGGCAAAATTGAGACACCGTCCAAGTTGGAACATGCCGTTAAGGAACAGAAAGCGGAGTCAATCGAAAATAAGGAGCCCAAACCCGTCGTTGCTCAGCCCAAATTTGAAGCAGCCAGTGCCTCGCCAGCTGCCGCACTTCAGTCACTTGAATCTGAGGACGGTGCCGGTGCGCCTGCCGAAAATGGAGCCATCGTGGCCACACCATCTGCCTCGTCAAGTAGCAATATTAGGAAGCACGACGATGCTGAACTACAACCAGCACTGCCCGTAGACAATATTCCGGATGCGGTTTCAAACTTTTACGAAACAAACTACAGGCAATCACGCGAAGACCTGTGCAAGAACTTTACGCTGCCGCTTATCAAAAAAACAATCGAAGGCACCAACTACTATAATTTTACGTTCTCAATGTTTGTGGCCACGCAACTCGACGAGGGCCTATACAATTTATACTTCCACGCTTGTCCAAACTACGATCGCCCCAAGATATTGTCCTTCAATGTGAGTTAAGGCTTTTTACCATTCGACTTATAAAATACAAAAATATTAATATTTATGCTATACAGGTGGACATTGAAGAAAATAACAATGGCAATTATTTGTCAGCCGGTGAAATGCCTTTGCCAGCTTTATATTTTATGATGAGTCTGCTATTCTTTTTGTCTGGTTTGTTCTGGGTGTTTATACTAAAAAAGAGCAAGTAAGTTGGTCAAATTGAGTAGATACATTATTTTTTGCTAAAATATATATATATATATATGTTTTTTTTTTGTACAGGCACACAGTCTACAAGATACACTACCTAATGGCTGTGCTTGTGTTCCTCAAGTCGCTTTCCCTGATGTTTCATTCTATTAACTTTCATTTTATCGAGAAGCGCGGCGAGCATGTAGAAACCTGGGCCATACTCTACTACATAGCGCATCTGCTTAAGGGCGCCGTACTCTTTATAACTATTGTACTCATTGGTACGGGTTGGACATTTATCAAGCATATACTCTCCGATAAGGACAAGAAGATTTTTATGATTGTCATTCCGCTTCAGGTTTGTTAGCGAAATTCCGTTTACCTCTTCAAGCTTCATAATTATTTTTATTTTTTAAATCATTTTAAGGTTCTGGCAAATGTTGCTCAAATTATTACGGATGAATCAGATCAAAGTGATGCCGAGTTCCGCACCTGGCACAACATATTCTTCTTTGTAGATCTGCTATGCTGCGGTGCCATTTTGTTCCCAATTGTGTGGTCCATTCGCCATTTGCATGAGGCATCGGCAACCGATGGCAAGGCAGCAATCAATCTGCGAAAACTCAAACTCTTCCGCCAGTTTTATATCATGATTGTCTGCTACATTTACTTTACGCGCATTATTGTCGATCTGCTGCAGATGACTGTTGTGTTTCAGTACGCCTGGCTGGACGAAATGTTCCGCGAGATGGCTACATATGTGTTCTTTGTTCTAACGGGCTATAAGTTCCGTCCAGTTTCATCGCATCCATACTTCGAAGTGGCCGACGATGACGATGACGACGAGGTTGAGGTGTTTACTGAATCCGGTCTTACTGCATCAGTGCATCGCATTAAGCCACTAAATCGCTCGGCACATTCCAATACCATCACAATCATTGAGGGAAATGATGATGAGCGCGAGAATCTAATTGCGAAACGAGAGTCAAGTCATGAATATGATTAGATTACTGACCAAACACAACACACACACAAAAACACACACACATACACACTCAAGCACACACTCACACACATATATATAAAGATTTAAATCTAAATATATATAATTATGTATGTATAGGATACGCACATAGTAACTTCAATCGTACTTTAAGCCAGACGAGTTCCAACAAACAATGGATGAATGTTTTGGTAGGCTTGGGGTGAATAATAATGTTTAGTGTGCAGTTAACCCCGCCCGCTTTCCCCCTCAAAGAGAGAGAGAGAGAGAGCCCGTCCAATCGAACGCACGTGTATATATTAAAAGCAATGCTTTGTCCGTTAAACGCCGATCGCGCATTCCCTTAATCCTCTCCTGCCATCACCATCAGATCGACGCTTACATATATACCCAGTCGTTTTAAGGCAATAATTATATAATTTTAATGAAAATACGATACAAATACATATATATATATACATATATATATACACATATTAAGCTTTAATATTATACACCAAATTGATAAATGTAACCAGCGCTTTTCCGCGAATCGAATCAAAATGAATTGGATTAAATTCGGTTATGGATACGAACCACTTATTTTCGGCATAAGCTGTACAGTAAAAATCATGTATGTGCAAATGGCGCACGCAGTCTGAAAGGGTTGGAATGGAAAGGTTAGATTTTGTTGCTTTCTACGTTAGCTTTGACTTACCCGGGTCAACAGATGATTGTCTAATATAAGTATGCCTAGGCAATCGATGCGCATCGGTTCATGAAGGATTTGCAACGAAAAGTTTTGAATCTGTAAGATTAGTTAGAAATTTGAACGAATGAATAACTTTAATTGGCGGAGATCATCCCCGCTTTTTGCACCTGAAGCGAAAGAGCTGGAGTATGGGCTATAATATTATGTAACTGATAGGCAATTCGTGGCACCAAATGCATACAGCTCTGGGATGCATTAATAAGGACAAGTATCTGCAGGACCGCGGGCAGCATCAGATAGTAGTCTGTGGATGTGGATGGAAGCGAAACAACGTCAGAAAATGTTATTGGAGTGGAGCAAGAGTTGACTTACCAATATTATCGATAGAATTGTAAACCGTGTAGTAAAGAAAATAGCAATCGATCGTTAGCCGTATCAGGATCATGAGCAGAACAGTGAGCAAGGAGTAGCTGAATGATCTTTGAAAGCTTAAGCATAGCTCATAGATGCGTTCATAGATGAGCTGCTTGTCGCGCAACTGCCGTCGTATATAATCCTCGAATCCCGGAAAACTGGCTGCACCGCTAGCAAAGTTCGAGTATTCGACCAACAGCGCCAGCTCCGACTCCAACTGGCATATTTGCTGGCGTACCAATTCCAGATGCAGTACAAACTGTGTATTTCTAAGGTGCACCACAAACACAAACGGCTGAAAAGTGCTCCAGAACAACGTGATGTGATGCGTAAGCTCTTGTCCAAAAATGAACAGGATCAGCAGCACCACCTCCATCAGAATAGTGCCGTACAACGGGATCAGATAACGTCGATGCTGTTGCACCAGCAATCTCATTCTCCCACCGTGAAGCAATGGCATAGACGCTGTTTGCGATATGGTAAGTGCAGCATACAGTTGCCAAAAGCGTTCGGGATTCGAACGCTGCCACAACGTCTCTGTAAAGATGCTTACCACGGCCAATTCAGCAAATGCATACTTAAGACCATCATTGAAACAACTAAAAGGATCACCAATGCAAAGGAAATCATATCCGCTGGTTACACACATCAAGGCAACACCACTGAAGCACATCAGCTGGCAGCCTGCCCAAATCTGTAAAAGGCTTGAGATTTTTTTGGGATACATTTCGCCTGGTAGCGGTATTCCGTGCAATCCAAACAGCTGATAGAAGCGCAAATGATAATACAGCACCTGGTCTATGCAACCACTCATCGTTGTTTGACCACAACGCCGCTGCTCAGCGCACGCCCAATCGATGATACTTACTCATGCATTCCCAATTTACACATTGATCATTGGTTGATAAACGATTCATATGCATAGATATAGATTTAGTTAGTGGTCCTTGGAAACGAAGGAACGTATTTATGCCAAATACAGTTAACTTCTAAGTTTTCATTGGATTGGATTTAAATTCCAGCATTTTATAAGTTTATTTGTTGACTCTTTAGTTGAAGACTCTTCCTTATGAATCTTTTTTTACTTTTTCTTTGTTCGTTTGTTGTTTTCACTTTCGGTTTGGAACATGAGATCTGTCTACAATTTCCTCAAGTCTATTTGGGATTTTGTTAAGATATTTAAATACGTCTGGCTTTAACATAATTTTTTGTTTATAGTAATAAAAGAATTGTTATTATTAATGCATTCAGATTTTGGCATTAAATGCCCATTGGTTATAGATTTGTTATTCAATTTCATTTTCATTAAACTTGAACTTGACTCATCCAATTGTAGCTTACACAAGTGTAGAGTATGCAGATGTTTGAACGAAAATCAATACTTTCGATAAGCACTTTAACTAATTGATTGCCTAAAGCTAGAAGAGGAATAATTATAAACTATAAGGTACATATATACAACTTTTACACAGCGTATTAATTTAAGAAACTTTTCTCAACACGTTTTAAATATTTTTTAATGCAGATTAATCAGAAATTGAATAATCTTTCTTGTTTTGTCGGGTTTGTTATTGCAATCCCTATTTTTTTTAACCAATTCGCTATTGGTATTAATCGAAAATGGGCTCTGTGTCACGGTGGAATGTTATACACATATGTATTTTTTTTTTTAACTTTCAACTTTATTCGACAGCACAAAAAAAAAAAAAACAAAAAACAATAAATTAACATTACAATTAAATGTTGAATTGCTCGTTTACAAATACGGTCCAGGATACTGATATCCACTGCTGCTGCCAGCATTGTAGCTATCGACACCTCTATATGTTTCGGCGGCAACACTGCTGTATCCCGTGTGGCTGGGCCAATCCGATAAGGGGCCAGGACGACGACGTCGGGATTGAACTGGAGCTGGCGCTGCGTATGCATCAACTTCATCATCGTATGTATTTGGCGCTGTGTAAAGTACAGGTGATGGCCGGAAGCCGTTGCTGCTGCTGCTGCTGCTACTGCTACTGCCACTGTTTCTGCTATAGTCGTATTGATATGGCGTGTCCCCGGAAGAGGAGTCCTCTGGTGCGTCTAGCGTATGTGTTGGCGCTCGAGCTGAGAGATACGAAGGCGGCCCATAGGTGTTTTCCAGATCGTATTCAACCGGCTCTTCAACCGGTGCAGGCTCCGCATAGCCACCGCTATGGTGTGATGATGATGATGAGGAGGAGGATGCCTTATGCCGTTGATAGCGTGACGATGGTGGATGATAATGGTAACCCGCATCGTTATCATCGTCATCGGGCTGATGATGCTGATAATGCTTGTGATGATGTGACTGTGGTCGGCTATTGATAACACGATACGTCTCCACGGTGTTTTCCTCCGATTGTGGTGGACCGTACTCATAGCTGTTTGGTCGATGTTTCTCTTCGATGATCGTATAGGTGTTCACCTTCTTTTTGGGCGGTTGTGGAGGTGGCTTCTTCTCCGCATATGATTCACTGATATGCTCGGCCAGTTCCTTGGCATGATTCAGATAGTCTGCATGTTCGCTCATGTGCATCGGCTTATCCAGATCGGACAGTATGACGCTCTCGAGCACTGGACTGTTATGCATTTTGGGTGGTGCACGTCCACGTGATCTCTGATGCGGAGGTCTATGGTGGTGAAAGTGATGAACGACTTTGTGCGGTGGTTCCGGTTCCGCATCGACAGCAATGCTGGGCGCCTGATCTGTGGGCACATGCACCTTAATATGTACATACTCATTGCCAAATGGCGCCACCAATGGCAGCATCCACGCTAGCAGTAAAACTGAAGTAATCTTCGGCATCTTCTTATACAAAATATGGCTCTGTGTGTTTTTTGTTATCCGTTGCGTGCTTTTGGTGCTGGTCTAGTCTGGTCTGGTTAGATTCTCTGATCTCGCGTTGTCACTTTATGGCCGCGCGCATTGCCAAAATTGGTTTAAACCGAAATCTTTCTTTTGTCATAATATTTATATACCACCAGCAACAACGGCGACTGCGCAGCTTCAATCAATAGATTAAATGCGTAGTCGACATGTCGCTTCTGTAATACCCTAACATACAAAATATATAACAATTCATTTACAAATTAAAACATTTTGGAATTATATAGATAAGATAATAGATCAATGATTATTATTAAATTCATATATCCATATTTTTCTTCTTTTAGAGCTATTCTTATTCTTTTCCTTGACTTAAAATTGTTATTTTTTACTAACAATGGCATTAAAATATATTTTGGAAAAACCCAAAATTTTCCCCGCATTTTTGTTTCATTTCAAAGTTTAACACTAAGTCGTTTTGACTTTTTCATGTATGTAGAGTATTTGAAGCAACTGTAAACTATCGATGTCATTATGAGAAGCATCTTGTCGTAATCGTTTCCCCCCGTTTCACCTTCTCAAACTACCTGCCCTAGCATTTCGAATGCGTACGTTGCGTCTCTACCTTTGCCCTCTTTTACAAGCAGATAGCGGTTATTTCATATACTCTAGGTATAGAGTACTATCATTTTCTCACAAACAATGTAACAGGCCTATGAAAGTGTCTTCAAACAACTGATAGAAGGAAAAAGATTAATCGGACTTTTTATTTCCTTTGTTTAATCAAACTCACTAAACAGGATAGTTATTTAGTGGTATTCTATTTTTAAAATAAGTATGTGCTTCAAGAAATATAATGAAAATAACTATAAACTTTTTGATACCATTGTAAAACAGTATTCAGTCTTCGCCGTGCCCGAAATCAGCCTTTTTATCTTGTTTATATTTTGTGTTCGTTTGTTTTAAACTTTTGTTTTCATTATTATTGAAATAAAATATATCGCAGCCGGCCGCATACATATATATGTACATACATACAAATTTATCTAGCCGCCAGCATCATCAGCCGTTGTAGCTCCAGCAACAATAACAACATCAATAACATTTTGTGCTATGCATTTCGTCAAACGAAAGTTCGATGAAAGCGAGTTTAGGGCTGGAATTTGTTATAGAAAACTTAAGAAGTTTTTAATTTGATGCTGTTTCTGGTAGAAAACATGTCAATTTATTTAATATTTATAATCGGAAATTTATTTTAACTAGTATTTAATAACTATACAAAAGAAATAGAGCTGTGCTGTGTTTCAATTACATTTTAATATTTAATTGTTATGCTAATGGAAAAATGCGATCACTGAGAAAGTTGCCGCCATTATCATCATTATCATTATGACATATCATTTAACACTCTCTACGCATTGTTTAAATATACATACATACATATTTAAATACACGTGAATTTTGTTTGCAATTAGTTGAAACTAATTTTTGCATAAATACATTTGGTATTAGCAATAACTTATTTTTAAAATAAATTATTCTTTTGAATAAAGAAAAACAAAGCCTCATACTAGATTGTATAACAAGTATGCAGTAAAATCCGTTTTAAATACGGTTTAGACCAAATATTCTTTCTTTCTATAGACTAGGTTACATATAACACTCCCTTTCACTTCTGTGTATTGTTAATTTTAGACAGTTACTGTTTATGCATTTAAAACCAGTTTAATAATTTAAGAAAAAGCATAAAAGAAGACTGCTAGAAACATGCATCTCCAAACATGTTTGCATGCAACATAAAACAATGATTTTATTCATGGTTTGCCTTATATATAAACTTATATATTTGTGTTTGGGCACATTTCATTCACATCAACACAGAAGTCATCCTCGGCTCATCAAATAATATATTACTCTTGCGGATCGCACCCAAAGCATAATTGTTTATTTTGAAAAACAGTCACAACTAATCGGATACAACCCATCGATATTTGGCACAGTAAAACTATCGGTCAGCGATATTTGTTCACAAGCCACATGATCTCACGATCGAACAGATCTGGCAGCACTGACAACAGCTGTGCGGCAACGTTGCGCGCTTGTTTGTTGTTGTCCTGACATAACGCCAATTTACAAAGCAATATATAGCTAATTCATGAATTAAACAACTTCAATTATGCTAACAACCACAATCAGATGTCTTCAGCGTCCACTTCGCCTGCTGCTGCGACATCACATCCATAGCGCATCAGTGCTACCCTCTAGAATATTCATTGACTTTGAGAACCAATACGCACACAGCATTCTGAGCAAATCCCTGAAGCCATATCAGATTGTAAGGACCACTGATTGCTTAAAATCGGTTACGGCAACGAGTGTCACACCGAAGCGTGTGTTGGAGCCGGTAATAAACGCCACGCCAGATCAACTGCATGCAGATTTGTTATTGCTTGTCGAGCACTGCGCTCTTCTCGGCGTACAGATTAGTGATGAACGCTTCGCTGACTTCATAAGCGCCTACTGCCATGGGCTGCACAAGCTCAGTGATGAGCAACTACTTGGCGCTTTGCGCTGCCTGCAAAAGTTGCCAACACCCGCATCCACAAAGATAGCCAATTTTATGGAGCTGTGGAATACCTTGGACATCGAGTGTTGTCGCCGAATCGAACGCTGGCCCACCGCCCAGTTGCTGCTGGTCAGTGATGCATGGTATCAGTTGGGTCTGGCGCGAATCGGTGAGTTCGTGTGGCAGGCGCTACGAAAGCTTGGACGCAAAGTGCGAAAGCTGCCACCGGAGCAGCTGGTGCAATCCATGTTTCTGTGCAATCTGATGCGTCGGCCCATCTTCGAGATGTTTGATTTTGAGCAGAATCTGGCGCAATGTGTGCAGCAAATGACGCTTCAAGAGCTAGGCGTTATGGCAATGGGTTTCTTCAAAACACAGACGCCCATACGTAATCCCGAGCTGCTGCAGCAGCTTTACACACGCCTGGAATCGGAGCTAAATACCGTCGAGGATATAACGCTGGTCGCCATGCTCAAAGTGTTACGCTACAGCAGTAAACTGCCACAGGTTTCGGCACTGAAACGGCTCCTGGAAAAGCTTCAGCTCCAGGTGGAACGCGTCTCATTGTTGGCCTGCCTGCATATGGCTCTTTTGGGCAGCGAACTGCAGACCTGCAATGATGAGCTTGTGGAACGCATTCTATTGCGTTTCGAGCGTGAATTGGATTCGACCCGCCTAAAGGATATGGAGCGCATTTGTTTGGTCATTGCTCTGTTCAATTTGAACACTCCCAGCGGAGTTGAACGACGCCTTTGCGAACGCATTCCGGATATGTTGCGTAACCGTATCGATGAGATTCTGCGCTATCCACGTTGCTACACCAACTGCCTGCAATTCCTAAGCATGCGCGGCATTTATGATGTCGAGCTGTTGGGCGTCGCTTTAGAGCCGCGCTTCCTGCGTCATACATATCCAACTAGCCATCTGCCCGGTCGTGAATACTTTCATCTGGACAGCTTTGCTCGCCTGCTGGGCACGGAGTATAAGGGGCCATTGCTGAACGAGCGACAACGTCAACAGATGGGCAAACTTTTTACACAATACATACCAGAGCGTTCATTAGAGGGACGTTATAAGCTAACCAGCACGGATCGCATTCTTGTGGAGATTCGCGATGCTGTGGGCAGTCTGCTGCGCTCCACAGTCACCATGAAGCATATTCTTCCCCATTATGATCGCTGTGATCTTGTCGTCTGCTTTGATCGAAAACAGCGTCGATCCTTACCCCTTGATGCGATCAGCTGTCCGGAGGATTACAGTGGTGTTCTGCTAACCAGGCAGCATCTGCTTGGCACCGAACAAGACGCTGCACACTTGGAAACACTGATCATTGTGGTCGCCGGTTGGAATAATGTTATACGCGATAGCGAACGTCACACTGGACAATTTGGCATGAAACTGAAGCAACTGCAACAGTTGGGACATAAACCCGTTGTGGTAAGTACCAGATACAGTATGTAATCCTAGCTTAAGTCAAATTGCAATATTTGAAGCTTCAAAAAACCAACAAACATATGTATTTAACTGAAAGAACATTGTGTCCCAGGTTTTTAAACATTAAATTCTTAACTATTTTCATTT